>CM074725.1:53317878-54012878 GCA_037306005.1 Rhinophrynus dorsalis
GGCCATAACTGGATCTAGATCCAAAATAGGAGACTGCCTCTATACCTCATCCATGATTGATTGATGGGGAGTTGTGACAACCATAGTGGCCTAGATATAATTTGCTTCCCACATTGTAGCTTCCATTTGTTCTAGAACCTGTCGGGAATCCCTTATATATGCAACCAGTTACACAACATATTTCTGCAAAAATGAATCCACATAAGCATAAAGGTGGGATACCATGATGTTGATGCCCAATATAATGGGGCACCCAGGGGAATATATCAGTCTTTTATGAATTTTTGTATGTTGTAGAAAAAAAAAGCTATTTCTGCATATGGAATGTATAAATATTGAAATTCCTGTTCGGTGGCGATATCCTGCCTGGGCACCTCTTTGAGCATATATAGCAGAACCACCTGGAATTGATGTTGTAGGTTTTTCTTTTTTTAATATAGAAATTCTCATCCCCCAACATCCTTTCTGTTTCCTTTAAATAATCCACTGTGTTCTGAAATATGAGACCTCCTGTCTTTTCCTCCTATTTTTTTATTTAATTATTTTTAGATAGACTTTTCCATAGCTTGTATTTCTCCCTGACTTAAGTTATTATAATTTATACGAGGACCTCTGATGTTCCTTTTGTAATCTTGCTTTACTGACCTATAAAATGTTTCTACATGTGGACCTTTAGAGGATGCTGGGTAGGAATGAGAAGGAGCTTTAAATTCTGCACTTATAATTTTCTGGGACATAGATCTGAATCATTAGTATCCCTTGGACCTTGCACCATATGATTTTCTAAATATCTCTCCTCCCATAAGTTCTCCATAACTTGTACAAATTCCTCATTTACTTTTCTTTGTTTGTTTCTCTCTTGGACTCTATCAGCAAAATAACATTTTAGCTTCAATTTCCTTATGAACCTATGTAGGTCTACAATGAATTGAAATCATTAGGCTTACAACTGGGAGCAAGCAACAAGCCTTTCTTCAGGAGGCTGATCTCATTGGATTTGAATGTCTAATTTGATAGATAGTATAGCCCCTCTATTTGTTCTTCTGGATATATTTTTTTCTCTCTTTTTACTGCCGTTTCTTCCTCTAAATGTTCCCTGTCCTTTCTTTTTCTTCTTCTATTGCTGCCCTGTGTTATTCACTGAGTCTCCTTTATTTATGCAGTCTGAGCTGGAGGCAAATCCAAAAAAAACTTTTTAGGAACAATTCTGGTTCTGTTTTCCCTTTCTGGGCCTTATCCAACATTCTCCAAATTTCTCCTTGTTTTTTCTCAGTATATTTGTTGGTAAAACTATGTATTGGGGATGTTTCTAGTCACACTTTGGGCCTTTCTCCACTTATTCTCTCTTGAACCAGAAGGTTTTTAATATTTTTGTCCTGTTTTTCTTGGATTGGCATATCACCTGAATCATCTAATGATAATCCTACATGCCTAGTACTATGATTATCTTGAATCTTTTCAAGAGTCGTGTTGTATTGTTTCTGTCCCTGTTATTAATCCCGAATCCAACATCTATATTGTTATAAGTATTTAGTATTAGTATTTTCCATGTTTGTTTGAAATAAATGTGTATTTTCTCCTCGGTTTATTAGCATAACTGTAAACCTGATCAGAGTTATAATCTAAAACATCTCTCTCTAACTTAATTCCCTTTTCCTCTTTCAAATCTAACCAAGGGGTTAAAGGTGTTTTTTTTTTTTTTTTTTTCCTTCTTCTTGCTTCTTACAAGCCAAGGGCGATTTCTGTGCCAGTTAACAGTGGATGGGATTGGAGTTGTGGACAGGGGTGGAGTTAATGTCGCTTAGACTGCCTTGCCTAGGTGGTGCCTGGGATATGTAAATCCAGCCCTGGAATCATGTTGGTTCAGTGGGGAACAAACTTTTGTTTTCATGTTTGTGGTAAAAATATACATTTTCCAGCTAGGAAAAAGTCCTACCTTTGCAAATAGCCGAGCATATGCCTCCTTTCACAGATACCCAGGCATGTGCCTCCCTTTGCAGATGCCCAGGCATGCCCCTCCCTTTGCAGATGCACAGGCATGCCCCTCCCTTCACAGATGCCCAGGCATGCCCCTCCCTTCACAGATGCCCAGGCATGCCCCTCCCTTCACAGATGCCCAGGCATGCCCCCCCCTTCACAGATGCCCAGGCATGCCCCTCCCTTCACAGATGCCCAGGCGTGCCCCTCCCTTCGCAGATACCCAGGCGTGCCCCTCCCTTCGCAGATACCCAGGCGTGCGCCTCCCTTCGCAGATACCCAGGCGTGCGCCTCCCTTTGCAGATACCCAGGCGTGCGCCTCCCTTCGCAGATACCCAGGCGTGCGCCTCCCTTCGCAGATATCCAGGCGTGCGCCTCCCTTCGCAGATACCCAGGCGTGCGCCTCCCTTCGCAGATACCCAGGCGTGCCCCTCCCTTCGCAGATACCCAGGCGTGCGCCTCCCTTTGCAGATACCCAGGCGTGCGCCTCCCTTTGCAGATACCCAGGCGTGCGCCTCCCTTTGCAGATACCCAGGCGTGCGCCTCCCTTTGCAGATACCCAGGCGTGCGCCTCCCTTCGCAGATACCCAGGCGTGCGCCTCCCTTCGCAGATACCCAGGCGTGCGCCTCCCTTTGCAGATACCCAGGCGTGTGCCTCCCTTTGCAGATACCCAGGCGTGCGCCTCCCTTCGCAGATACCCAGGCGTGCGCCTCCCTTCGCAGATACCCAGGCGTGCGCCTCCCTTCGCAGATACCCAGGCGTGCGCCTCCCTTCGCAGATACCCAGGCGTGCGCCTCCCTTCGCAGATACCCAGGCGTGCGCCTCCCTTCGCAGATACCCAGGCGTGCGCCTCCCTTCGCAGATACCCAGGCGTGCGCCTCCCTTCGCAGATACCCAGGCGTGCGCCTCCCTTCGCAGATACCCAGGCGTGCGCCTCCCTTCGCAGATACCCAGGCGTGCGCCTCCCTTCGCAGATACCCAGGCGTGCGCCTCCCTTTGCAGATACCCAGGCGTGCGCCTCCCTTCGAAGATACCCAGGCGTGCGCCTCCCTTCGCAGATACCCAGGCGTGCGCCTCCCTTCGCAGATACCCAGGCGTGCGCCTCCCTTCGCAGATACCCAGGCGTGCGCCTCCCTTCGCAGATACCCAGGCGTGCGCCTCCCTTCGCAGATACCCAGGCGTGCGCCTCCCTTCGCAGATACCCAGGCGTGCGCCTCCCTTCGAAGATACCCATGGCATGCGCCTCCCTTCGAAGATACCCATGGCATGTGCCTCCCTTCGCAGATACCCAGGCATGTGCCTCCCTTTGAAGATACCCAGGCATGTGCCTCCCTTTGCAGATACCCAGGCATGTGCCTCCCTTTAAGGATACCCAGGCATGTGCCTCCCTTGAAAATACCCAGGTATGTACTGCACTAGAGTGAGCAAGCTAATGAATATTAGGTATTTATAAGTGACAGCATGCAAATAGTGACAGAGAAGAGATCAATGTATCAGATATGCTGCTTAACTTATATCTAGGAACACTTTTAACAGTACAAAAAATTGGGCTACTGACCAGGGCGCAGTGGCAGAAGAGTCCTCCCATAGTCCAGAAGAAAGTCTGCCTGTCATACAAAATAGTATGTAACCTTTTGGATCTCCCTTACTCAGATCATCTGGGGAAGACAACAGTCTTCTCAGTGTGTGAAGTTGGGTATAAAAACATTGTGTGTGTATTTTTTCCAAACTGCTGTAGGTATAAACACTTAGCATTATGTGAATCTGGATGTGCACACAACATTATTTTAATCTAAGTGCAAGCAAAAATTGGTGTACGTTTGAGAACTCCCTTATCCGGGGAGGAAATTACATATAATTTTTATTCTTAGCCATTAATGCTTGTCAGGTTTCTGACAGGTTGCAAAACAATGTGTTGGAGACTTGTTTTGCAACCAAGGAGGTAAGTGGGTTTTGCTACGTTATATTTTCCCAAGGCCCTTCAATAAGTTCCTGGCCATGTTCACCTAACTCTAGCATTTGGGGCATAAATTCAAATTGCTATAGGAGCCTAATGTTCATTAATCACTTGGGTGACAACGGTGGTACCAAAGGGATTAAACTTGATGTATTATAGTGGTTTGAAGTTTAGTTAAACCAATTGTTATCTCCCTATGTGGTGTGGGTTTATAATTTTGTTTCTGCTTGCTTTGAAACACAAGTGTAATATGTGTTACACGATAAACATTAGGAGCCATTAGTACTGCACCGATCATAGCAGATGTCAAAATGTATCTTCACACCCCTTCCCAGGACCAATACAGTGCTCTAATCTGGATACAGTAATGTATTTTCTGAGCTCTTTATCTGCAATTATGTTTTATTTTGGTAAAATGTATGTTGAAAAATAGATCTTTTATCATACTTTCTTTTGAACACTGCATTGATTTGATCTGAAACTGGGAAATTAAAATTTGATATATTCTTTGTTCTGTTTTGTGGGTGAAATGACATGACCCTAGTAATTATTATGTAACGAGGCTCAAAGGAAAAGTGAACTAAGTATCCCAGATCCATGCAGTTTTTCCTGTTTCTCCTGGAATCAATACTTAGATATAACATACAAGTGTAAGATCCATTTTATGTACAATTCTGTATGAGAATATAGTTATTAAAGGGATAGTAATACTTCATTTTATCTTTATTTTGTAGACATTAAAAAAAAACATTAAAAATGATATGTCTTATCTCTCAAACCTTTATGGTTTGAGAGATATTCAGAAGCAAAATTTCCCCTTCCACCCCTTTTACCTAGTGTAAGCCATCTCTTCTCAGATGTGGAATGCAGTCCATAGACCAGACAGATAACAGAAGGGGACAATCTTCTAAAGAAAACAATGAAAGCCCTGCCCCACTTGACAGGTTTTTCCCTTATCTTAATTGAAGATTGTCCCTCTCTGCAGTCTACCTGGGCACCTCCCTTCTGCTCTGGCTGAGCAGTGTTACATCAGTAAAAGGGGCGGGAGGGGGATACTTTGTCATTGAATTACTCTTGAACTACAACTCTGACAGAATTGAAATAACACTCTCCAAAGTCCAAATACTATGATGATTAATTAGAGCTTCTTTTATTATGAAACATTACTATCCCTTTAAAGAAACAATAAGGTCCGGGGCAAAACTACATGGGGTGCAGATGGAACAGTGCCTGTGGCCCATCGACTGAATTAACTTAAAACACCATCAGCTCGTGGTGGCTGACATCGCACAATCCAGCCAATAATATAAGTGTTGGGGAACTTCTTCCCTTTCTTTAATAGCCATCTGAGCAGCAGAGAGGGGCAAAGCAAATGCATTGGACGTGCCTCTGGCACTAAAACGAATAACTGTGAGCATGTAGGTCTTGGATCATGTTTCAGAAGAAAACAACCTGTTTCCCTCTCCTTCTTTCCCTGGGACATGGAGTCCATCTGAGAACTCCCTGTTGTAAACTGAGCCTTGGGTTTGTGTCTGAGTGTGATTCACACTTTATCTGCAACATTAACCCTTTGAGTGCCAGAGGGGTACGCAACGCATTGCTTTGCAATGTGTTGAGTAACCCTCTGGCACTCAAAGGGTTAAAAGACCAGATTTGTGTTGCATACCCCCTCTGGATATTGGAGAGTAAAATTAGGTCCATATTGGAAAGTATTATTCGATTGTGTTACAAACAGTGTGTATGAGTGTGTGGGGAGAGGTAATACAGTCTAGTTCTGCCCTTAACGGGGCCATATGTATAAGGCTAAGTGCACACTGGTGATTTATTAGGTGCACTAAAATTGCATATGAAATTTAATTAAAAAGATGTGATAATGCTGCGTTTTTCAGCTATGTGATCAGTCCCATACAATACAGTTATGCCGATTTCATGCATTTTTTTCATGTGCTCGAATTGTTGCAGTTCAGTCACCAGTGTGAATTAGTCTTAACCATTTGCGTTCCAGATGGGTATATCAGGACTCAAAATCTCCACTCGCCTCTAGCCAATGGCGAGTGAAAATTCAGCCCCGGTGAGTAGAAATTTAGCCCTGATGGGTATGTTATGGCTTGCAGTGGCGAGTAACTTTTCAGGTCTGGCTTAGTAGCAAAGGACTTCAAATTATAAGCCCTGGGTACGTAACACATTGCTTTGCAATGCATTGTGTACCCCTCTGGCACTCAAAGGGTTAAATGCAAAAACTGAGCAATACCAGGGCAAACCAACTGCACCATAGAGAACCAACAACAATTCCAATTAATTTAGCTAATGAAACTTTGTGCAGTACCAGGAAATGTTCACTTTCGCTTTGCCCAAAAATAAAAGCATGAATATCTCCTGAACTATACATCTTCTGGACTTTTGGTTAGCAGGACACATAGGCAGTTTTTAATCCAGTTTTCACGTATGCAGACTTGAATTAAGGTGAAAGGTCCACTTTAATCAGGTGCTCAGTAATTCTGGGTCTCTCACATATGTTAAAGCAGAGATATCCTTAAACCTGGGAACTGCTACTGAGCCCTGAATACATGAGCTTCAAACCACTGCTATAGAGGTGTCTAAGACATTGCAAAGCTACACTACGAGACATTCAGTGGGAATTGGGGGGATTTTTATTTCTCCCCTATGGGGCATTTGGTTTCCTCAGAATTGCCTCACTTTGTAACTGCATATAGTCCAAATGGTATTACAGATCAAGCTGCAGCTTTGTACTTTGGTCACCAGGTGACTAAGTTACGACTAAAATCTATAGAGATTCTTTGGAAAGCTGGAGTCACCTGACAACTGCTTCCTATACACTAGTGGTCAAAAGTTTTGGGACACCCCAATTTTTGGTACTTTTAGTTATTGCCATATAACTTGACAAAAACATTAGAAAAAACATGTAAATATTGGGTATTTCTAAAATCAAGACAACTATTATAATCTATTTAGCAGGTTTTTTTAGCGTTTGTAGATGTGTGAAAGATTTTTAGAGCCAAAGTAAGACTCTCAAGGGTTAAACAATGAATAAAAATACATAAAAAAAACTAATAAAAAATAATAAGTAGTTCAAAATAACAAAAAGGCACTAAAAATATTATATTGGGGTGTATCCCTAAAAAGCGGCTGCAATCCCTAGACCAGTGTGTATGGTCATAAAGCATAGAATTTGACGGCAGATAAGAACCATTCGGCCCATCTAGTCTGTCCATTTTCTACAAAAAAAAACAAAAAACAAAACTCAAACCTTTTTTGGTCCTTGGTTTTTTCTTATGTTAAGGACAGCCTTATGCCTATCCCATGCATGCTTAAATTCTGTCACTGTATTAACTTCTGCCACTTCTGCTGGTAGGCTATTCCACTTATCTACTACCCTCTCAGTGAAGCAATAAAGCTTAACAAATATAGAAATTTGGGAGAGCGGTATACATATACATAAGTACAATGATAACCCCACCCCCCTCTCAATGAGCATATGGCAACAATAGATAAGGCACAATTTTATTAGTATGAAACCTCTATATATAAAACACAGATAATTAGGTAATTATCTATTGGGCACATTTAGTATGTCTTGAGGATTTTTAATATAGTGGTACCACTATTAGGTATATTATTATTATATTTATTGCAACTTGTGTTTTATATATAGAGGATTCATACTAATAAAATTGTACCTTATCTATTGTTGCTATATGCTCATTGGGGGGGGGGGTTTATCATTGTATTTATGTATATGTATAGCGCTCTCCCAAATTTCTATAAACACAAACACAGTAAGTGTTAAAACAGCCATGGTCCGGAAGGACCCAATGTTGACATGTTATTCTAATGTTTTTGTCAAGTTATATGGCAATAACTAAAAGTACCAAAAATTGGGGTGTCCCAAAGCTTTTGACCACTAGTGTATGTGGTTATAACAACAGCTCCACCTAGTTACTAAATTAACCCCTTAAGGTCCAGCGATCCTGGGGTGTCTGGTCCTTTAAGGACTAGATAGACGAGTTTGACGTGCCGTCCCATGTGACTGATCACTTGGGGCGGCACGTCGAAAGAAGGACTGAAAGAGATCGCTCCGGTCTTGGAGCGATCAACTTCAGTCCCCGGTATTACTCACCGCGCTCCTGCAGGAGCACGGTGAGTAATAGTACATGACGTACCAGGACCGTCACTGGTCCTTAAATGCCGGACCAGCGTGACGGTCCGGGTACGTCACAGGACGCGAAGGGGTTAAATGAATAAATAAATAATAAAAAGATTGACCTGAAAGTCGTTCTGATATAAGCAACTACCTGCATGAGTTCTGCCATATATTACATTAACCTTTTGAGTGCCAGAGGGGTACGCAACATATTGCTTTGTAATGTGTTGCGTGACCCTGTGACATTCAAAAGGTTAAAGCATTATTCAGGACAATGATAACAAAGTGATCACCAGCAATATATCATGAATATAAAATGATACTGTCATTTTCAGTTTGTGTGGAAACGTGTGTTTCTCTATGGAATGTTTAACCCCTTGGATGCTAGTGGTCATCAACAGAAAGAAAAAGTGCAACAATTCTGGGCAGGCAAACTGTACCATATAGGACAAATATCCCTGTTGATTTCAATGGGGTATTTAACACCTTGAATGCCAGAGTGGGCTCCACACATTGTTACACCGTTCACTGGACACCTCTTTAGCATTCAAGAGATTAAAATTTCCCATTTAAACCATTGGATTTTAGGGGATTTTTGGTTCCCATGGTGCAGTTGGCTTGCCCTAGAATTACTCCACTTCTTTTGTGCATATGGTCCAGCGTGTTGATATTTACCCTTTGAATACCAGAGGGTTTGTGTATTGCTTTGCAATGCGCTTCTCACCCATCTGGCATTCAAGGTTTTAGTACACAGTCCTAGAGCGCTCATCGTCTTGCCTTCTTTCATGGATTATTTCTACTGCCCCCCTTCCCGTTTCTAGCCAGTTCTAGCTAGACTAGTTTAATGAGTGTTTGTGCTTCGTATGTACAGAAAATTCCCCTGCCTCTGTTGAAAATAAATAAATAAATATGGAAAGAATAATAAAGGTCTTTATTTGACCAGTGTAAGCGATTGGTTAATAACACAGTATCATTACTGGCCTATCACTGTTATAATTTCTAACATTAAACTGCTCTGTTTGCCAAGGCTGATATACTCTCATGCAGGCTGCATATAATTGCTGTGTTTGTTGGGGAATTGGACAGTATAGTATACACACACACACTGCTCTCATCTCTCTCTGTCTGTCTAGCTCATAAGCACATTCTCTCACTCACGCATACAAACTCTGTTCCTGATGGGATTCAATGTACTTTAAAAAAAAAAAAAAAAAAAAAAAAAAAAAAAATGAGGTAGTACTGTGTCAACCATAAAAATGCAGGAGGCAAATATAGTAGAGTTGATTCCTTTATTGGCTAACTAAGAAAAATTGGGATGCAAACTTCCAAGACCTCTTAGATCTCTTCCTCAGGCATGTTATACAGATAAATATGAAAACATCACTCTTAAATACAAGTACATATTGCATTGTTTAGGATAGAAATCAGATAAGATAGCTCAGTTCAGATCTATGTTCTTTGATCAGTCAAAGATAAAGAAGTGTGATATGAATTGCAGTCACCAGTGGAACTCTGTTGTAAAGGCTAGTCGACAATGTTATAATGTGACAGAAATGCCCTGTCCCTGTTCAGACTATTATTTAAAGCATTCATTTAACCTCCCATATTTTTCTGTCCCTCTGAGTGCGAAACAGTCCCATCAATACAGTTTAATGTCCCTCACACTATCCATTTTGGCAAAAATGTTCTTCCACTAGTGTGTCTGTCTTTTTGTTGTTAACACTGGATCTGTGGGAATTAAAGGGATAGTAATACTTCATTTTAACTTTATTTTATTTTGTAGGCATTAAAAAAAAAACATGAAGAACGATATAAGTGTTATCTCTCAAACCTTTATGGTTTAAGAGATATTCACAAGCAAAGTTTCCCCCTCCCACCCCTTTTACCTAGTGTAAGCCATCTCTTCTCAGATGTGGAATCCAGTCCATAGACCAGACAGATAACAGAAGGGGACAAGCTTCTTTGTATGAAAACAATGAAAGCCCTGACCCCCTTGACAAGCTTTTCAGGTTTTTCCTTTATCTTAATTGAAGATTGTCCCTTTCTGCAATCTACCTGGGCACCTCCCTTCTGCTCTAGCTGAACAGTGTGACATCAGTAAAAGGGGCGGGAGGGGGATACTTTGTCATTGAATTACTCCTAAACTACAACTCTGACAGAACTGAAATAACACTCTCCAAAGTCCAAATACTATGATGATTAATTAGAGCTGCTTTAATTATAAAACATTACTATCCCTTTAAACCTTTTATGTAAGGGCTGGCCTTACATATAGAGCTATTGGGCATTTTGCAAACATGATGAGGTATATTACACTGGATGATTTGCTGGTGAAGGTCTTGACTGTGATGTAAATGTGTGCACAGGTTTCCTACATCCTTTGCAGGCGGGGAGATGTTCCATATTTTGTATTTTTATTCAGGGCACTCCTTACCATCAGTTGTTTTAAATTGGAAGGCTGTCTGAAGGAAGGAGAGTAAGGGAGGCTGTGGGAATATATTCTTAAGTCTTTCATTCGTATGTAATGTTTGAAGTTTTCTTGATATTTTACGTAGAACTTCAACTTGGTGGTGGTAAGTGACCACCAGGGACACCTGGTTTCCCTTATGCTCTTTGTAGCTCAACAGATTATTTTATTGGTATGTGGGTAGCTTTCTGTATCTGAGTGTCAATTATCCTGGCATTGTAACCCTGTTTTATAAAGTTTCCTCTGAGTTTCTGGGGGTGCTTATCAAGGTCCGCCATGTCAGAACAGATGCGGTTGTATCTGATGGCCTGGTTGTATATGATGGAGTTTTGTATGTTTTTGTTTCAAAGATCTCCCAAGATTTCAGGACACTAAGGTCTCTTCTTAACCCCTTAAGGACCAGCCGTGCATGCACGCAGCCGTCACTTAAGGACTGCAGAGTTTGTTTTTTTTTTTTCTTTTTCATTTGATTCCGGACTCCCTGAATGGCGTGCAGCCGTGTGGGGAGGCCGGAATTCCATGATTGTCCTGGCACGTCGTGGGTCCATAACTCAAATCCACCCATGATGTGCCAGGACTGTCAAGGGTCCTTAAGGGATTAAGGGGATAATAATACTTAAGTATTACTATTCCCGATAGCAAAGTACTATGTAAAAAAAAACGTATTGCCCCCAGTGTCATCTCTCAAACCTTTATGGTTTGAGAGATGAATGCTTCTAAAGTTGCCCTCTCCCTCCTCCTTCCCCGTAGTCAGCATTCTAGCTGACTGAAAGGAAGAGAGTCGTATGACTTTCAGGTGGCTCTCCAGCACAGCCGGATAGCGTTACTAAAAAAGAAAACTTTCACTGAAATGGTCTTCTACATGTGCTTGGCTTGCAAGCACACATAGAAGACTGTTTTAGTGAAAGTTTTTTTTTTTAGTTAACGTGATCGCGGCTGTGCTGCAGAGCTGCCTGATGATCTCTGACTGGATTTCCCTGAGTCAGCTAGAATGCTGACTACGGGGAAGGGGGAGGGAGGGGGCAACTTTAGAAGCGATCATATCTCACACCATAAAGGTGTGAGAGATGACACTGGGGGCAATACGTTTTTTTTTTTAAGTAGTACTTTGCTATAGGGATTAGTAATACTTAAGTATTACTATCCCTTTAAGACATGGGTTAATTTTCTCTCATACACATACTCATATACTCTCTCATACACTTGTGCTCTCTCTCATACACTTATGTGCTCTCTCCCGCTCTTGCACCCTCTCTCACCTCTCTCTCATGCACCCTCTCTCTCATGCACCCTCTCTCTCATGCACCCTCTCTCTCATGCACCCTCTCTCTCTCTCATGCACCCTCTCTCTCTCTCATGCACCCTCTCTCTCTCTCATGCACCCTCTCTCTCTCTCATGCACCCTCTCTCTCTCTCTCATGCACCCTCTCTCTCTCTCTCATGCACCCTCTCTCTCTCTCTCATGCACCCTCTCTCTCTCTCTCTCATGCGCCCTCTCTCTCTCTCTCATGCGCCCTCTCTCTCTCTCTCTCTCTCATGCACCCTCTCTCTCTCTCTCTCATGCACCCTCTCTCTCTCTTGCACTCTCTCTCTCTCTCTTGCTCTTCCTCCCTCTCTCTCATGCACTCTCTCATACACACTCTTCCATTCATATGCTCACACATGTACACACACACTCTCTCACTCACTCACACACGCACCATCTCTTTTACACACATTAACACTCTATCTCATATACACGTACACACACAACTCAATGTATTGCACACCAATTTGGTCCTTAAGTGGTTAAAAAAATAAGTTGATCTTACCCAAAAAGCACAATTCACAATGCCACAGTTTTTAAAATGTGTAAATGGGTACAATGTAGGTGTTCAGCAGCACAATAAACATATTTCATGCTATATAATAATTCGCTAAGGATGTTTGTCAGAAGCCGTCATGCGCAGTACAGACTGCCCATGCAGCGGGTGATAACTGAGCGGGGCGCTCCAAATTCAGACTGGAGTCCCCTCTGCGCATGATTGCAGCGCCTCCACTGTTGGCCCTGGTACACAGGCTTTAAAGCTAGTAAAGTAATAAAATGTAACATTGAACAGACCAGTAATAAAAATAAAGTATCTTGTACCAGTAATGTATGATGAAGAAGACTATGAGAAGGGATCCGTGCCCTAGATCTAAGTGACATGTTCTTACCAGAAGCAGCTGCCCAAAAAAGTACCATTCATGCAGCAGCCATGTGTAACTTTACTTATCTGTATTCCTTTGTGTTCCAGTCTATTGCTAGTTTGTTTCAGTTCACAGTTTGACAGTGACAAATGACCCAAGTGAATCATTCAGATCTGTTTAACCCTCTGAGTGCCAGGAAGGTATGCGTTGGATACCTCCCTGACACTCAGAGGGTTTGAGTCTACTGAAGGCACGCTTAACCCCATAAGGACCAGATGACGTGCTATGACAGTCACGGTTCTTATACCCTATACCGTACCTTTTACTTACAGTGCTCTACCGGGAGACCTGTAAGTAAAAATGGGGCCTAAAATTGGCCGCTCCAAGACTGGAGCGATCTCTCTTAGGCCCCAAAGCAGTGCGCCAGTACGTGTAACAGGTCACGTGTATCGGCACGTCGGCAAGGATCAAAACGGTCCTTAAGTGAAGGTTACTTCCCTTGACCGCTGGTCCTTAAGGGGTTAAGGGCACAGTAAACTTAGTTTTATGAAAAAATATATATTGTAGGGCTTTTCCTATTGAATGAAATAAGGGTAATCCCACTGCTGATGCATATTTCCAACAGTATTACAGTTTAAACCCATGTTTTTTTACATTAGCACTGCCCTCTAGTGGTAAAATTCCAACTAATAATTCTGTTACATTCTAATGGAGAGGAAAGTCATTGACTTACAGTTCTTCATAGAATGTGATAGAAACTGCTGAGTCACTAAACACAGTAAATTCACTTCCTGGTTATCTGAACTGTTGAATAAAACAACTGATGGCAGAGGGGAGCGCCCTTGTTTTACTCAGCAGAAAAAGCTCTCTAACAAATGTTTGCATATAAAAAAAAGTTTACTGCTCCTTTAACTCTCTGCTAAATATGACAAACATTATTTCCAGCTACTTTAACCGGACATATATTTAAGTATACATTTCTATTTAATAAAGTCATTGATAGATCAAGCTGCACAATGCACATGCTCCTTAATTCATTCCTTGTTTATGTGCGTGTTCATCAATAACATTGGAGGGTAATGAGAGGCCTCATCTGCTTATTGTTTACAATGCCCATCATTCCCCGCCAGCTGTTGATGGACATTGTAGACTGGCAGTAGCTGAAGGACTCGTGTTGCCCATCCCTGCTCCGCAATGTATCTTTGTGGATATTACCTTAATTTTTTTCCAGTGCAGCAGTTCCCAAACGTTTGCTTTTGTAGAACATTTTTTGTTTCCAGTCAAAACCTCTTGTATCTCTAGTAATCAAACTTAGTAACCCTTTAGATGCTAGAATGGTCTCCAGGACATTTTTTCACAAAACATAGGCCTTTTATAGCATCCGAAGGGTTAAAGGAAACATAACACCTAATAACCCTCCCCCACACACACTTCCCTTATTATTGCTAGAAAATGCTAATAGCCCTTGTTGCCTTTGCGCATTGTTCAAGAGATATCTTCAATCAGCCATGATGTCATGTCCATGGAGGCCGATATGACAGTTGGCTGTTGTTGTTTTTTTTTTTTTTTTTTACCTGAAGTAAGTCTTTATAAACATTCTGCAATTAAAATACATTTACAGTCAAATTGCCCATAATTTTTTTAATTTTATTTCAGCTTCACCTATTTTTCTGCCACTTTTATATCCTTGACAATGAGCTACATTAATTTTTTTTTTTCAGAGAGTTTTCTTTTGGGGAACATCAAAGCAGAGAAATGTAAATAAGAAATAATGTAAAGTAAAATGTGAAAAGAAAGCATACATTGCACGCAGTGCTGAAGAGAGACTGTAACATTGCATTACATGCTGCACTGATGGAATATTGACCAGAAGAAACTGAGATCCAGGTAGCTCACTGTCAGGGACAGATCAGTGTAAGAAAATATACCAAAAACAAAAAAAAATATCATACAAACAAAATACCTGAATATATTCACTTTCAGAATATGTAAAATGAAAATAATTTGACACTATTCCTTTTAAGTCTTCATGGACCAGAGACATGTTGAATTCTTTGCTGAGCAATACCTTGTGCACTACTCTAGACCTTAACCCCTTAAAGACCGACGCGTGGCTGGCACTTGAGGACCACAGGCTTTTTTTTTTTTTTAAATTCCGATTTAGGGGTTCTGGAGCGGCGCGCAGCTGCGCCAGGAGCCCTGAACTCCTTGCTGTGCCAGGACTGTCACTGGTCCTTAAGTGCCGGACTGCCTTGATGGTCCTGGCACGTCAATGGTCCTTAAGGGGTTAAGGGTAAGATCACCTTGTTCAATTGATGGAGTTTTTGTCCTGTGGTCCTAATAGTAACTGTCATGTCTTCCTCCGTGCACATGACATTCAGAATTGACTGAAGGTGTTCTCTTTTGAACAATGACACAAGGGCAAAATTCATAGGGGCCATTAGGAATTTATGGCTATTGTAAGGTAAGGGGATGGTTATTATTGGGTGTAAATTCTCATTTAGGACAAACGTGAAGCCTTTATTAATGCTTCTGATCTATGGTCTCAACAAAATGTTGACTCTGGAAATCAAAGGACTCGCTCACTACTTGGAACTCAGAGGTATCCAGGAATTTGTGTCCATAGTAAGGTGTACGCGTTTGTGTGTTATTCGAATGTGCTGCTTCTCCTTTACTTCTCCATTATTTAAAAATTCAGTTTCTTTGTAGTATATTAGATACATTTTGTTTGTATTATCATACGCATTTTGTAACTAAATTAGAGCGGCACTTTCATCTTAAATAAATTCGCCCTTCGATAATTAAGCAGGTAGCGACTAGCTTTATAATAACTGTTACCTTTCAAAATTACCTGATTGTAGTCGGACCTAACTATATTGATTATGGATAATCGGAAGAAGTGTGCTCTATCCGACGGTTAAAAAGGCCTACTGAGAGGGCCTAATGTAGTAGTGAGGAAAATAAAAAATATATGAAAGATGAAGAATTGGGGGGGAGACTAATGTTAAGGGTGGGGAACTTCACAAACGCGTGCTAGTGATTCCCAGATGGCGTATAAGAGAGGTAACTTAGGTCCTCCCACAATCACAGGCTAACCAATAGCCTTTTAATTGTAGTCGGACCTAACTATATTGATTATGGATAATCGGAAGAAGTGTGCTCTATCCGACGGTTAAAAAGGCCTACTGAGAGGGCAAAATAATTATTGACCAGATACACAGAAGAACCGGTAAACCTTTATTCCAATGAGTATTTACATTGCAAGTTTACGGAAAGCATGCCTAATCTCCATAATGGGTGATGGAATGTATGACATATAACAAGCAGATTTCCAACGCCCCATGCGCTTGATAATATGAGTAGGTGTCATGTTGCGAGAGGCTGAAGTGGCAGCCCCTATGCGGAATGAATGACCTGAAAACTCGTAAGGGTTAAAACCTAATCTAGAGAGGATGATCCTTATGTATTTAATGAATAGGGCTGTAGAAAGAGGTTTCCCGTTTATAGGAAGCAAAGGGCTATCACTGGCTTTATCTTTTAATGTGATTAGATAAGCATCTAGATATGCAACAGGGCACCAAGCATTGTGAGACTGATAGAAACAAATCTTAGTAGGTGGACCCACTTGATTAGTTTTAGTGGAGAGGAGTGACAAGATGTAATGGTCCGAACAGCGGTGTAAATCTAAGATTCTTAAAAACCTGTCTGATACTTTGGACACGGTGACTTCCCCTGGTCTCATAAACCCATAAAAAGCCAAAAATATTGTAGCCAGCAAAGTATTAATATCCACAGAAAACGGTCTAGTATGAAGTACCTGACAAATGGCCCGAAACAGTCCACTATCTATGGGGAGTCTAGAGGTGGTCTTGTTCTGAGGGGCTTTGGAAATTCCTCTCAATGCTAATTTAATGGAGTGACAGGACAAAAGAGGTTGAGATTGGATGTCCAACAAAGTACGGAAATGCTGAATGCCTACCACATATAACTTAATAGTGTTGTATGAAAGGTGTAGTGAATAATGACAGTAGGCTATGAAAGCTAGTATGGTGCTCAAAGCATGAGGATGAGAAGGTCTGTATAGATTAATATACTTCTGGAACAATGACCAGGCTCGGTCATAAGTTTTCCTTGTGCTGGGTGCCAAGGCCTGATGCATGAGAGTATGGGCTTCTGTAAGATGTATGTTTATACCATCCTCATGTCTTGTAAATCTGGGCACTTCGTGGGAAAAGGATCTGCTGTAGGGTGAAGTTGATGGAAAACCTGGAATTTTAAGCGAGACAAAGCATCAGCTTGTAAATTGCAGCTCCCTGGTATATGAATACAAACTATAGCAAATTTATGGTATAGTGAAACCCAAGTTAATTTTCTGAGGAAAGACATAATAAAGGGGGAGGATGACCGACCCTTGTTGATCAGGAAAGCTGTGGCTTCGTTATCAGTTCTAAACTGGACCGTTTTACCTGTCCAAAACTGACCCCAAACCATGGCAGCCGCCACTATTGGAATCAATTCGAACAAAGCCGATGTCAGTCTGAATTCCGGAAAAGAGCTTACCTCAGGGGGCCAAGCATTCGCCAACCAATGGTCACCAAAAATGGCAGAAAATCCACCTGATGCGGCCGCATCTGTGGTGACCGTGGGTGACGTGCCATCTACCCGAGGTATAAACATGGAACGGCCATTCCATGATCTTAGAAAATGGGCCCACATATCCAGGTCTAATTTGGTGGAAGTGTCAAAGAAAACCAAACCTTCCGGCCGAGGATCCCCGGAGAGCAGTTCCAGCAGGTGGGAAATGAAAGATCTGCCCTGAGGAATTATCCTCATGGCGAAATTCAATGAACCCAGGAGCGACTGCAATTCCACTCTCCGGCACGAATCCCTGGAGAGGAAAGTAGTGGTCAGACATAAAATCTGTGTTATTTTGTCTAGGGGTAGACTAGCCTCCATCCTTTCGGTATCCAGTATTATACCCAGAAAACAAAGACTAGTAACTGGCCCTATGGATTTATGATGTGATAATGGAATGTTTAGATGAGAGAAGAGTGTAGTGATGTTCTGCAATCCTATCGGTGGATGATGAGGGGATTCAATAGTGAGAAAATCGTCAAGGTAGTGTATGATGTGATGGCAACGGTACTCATTTAACAAAATCCAGCAGAGCGTATCTGCAAAAATGTCAAACAGTTTGGGGCTGCTTTTGGCCCCAAAAGTAAGACGGGTAGCGAAATAGTACAACCCCTGCCATTTTATCCCGTGTAAATTCCAAAGAGATGGATGGAGGGGTAATAGTTTAAAAGCATCAGCTATGTCTGCCTTACTGAGCCAACAACCCCTGCCTGTCTGGATGATGAGCTGAATTGCATCGTCCATAGTGACATAATTTAGAGAGAACTCCTCAGACGGAACTAAGGAGTTTAAACTGGGTATAGCTATGGAATGAGGTGCTGACAAGTCGTAAATTAAACGGGCTTTATTAGATGATTTATGCCTCGCCAAACCTAAGGGGTTGATACGCCAATGGGAGAAAGGTGGTTCAACAAAAGGTCCTATGATGAAACCTTTGGACAACTCCGCTTTTAGAAGAGCGTCTACCTGTTGTGGTTCCTGCAAGGCTGATAACAGATTATCGCATTCCAATGTGCCCGTGGGTAAGACTATGAGGCCTGAATGAAACCCTTCCGTGAATCCTTGAATCAGATAATCAGATAGCCCGGGGGAAGGATGGGATTTTAAACAAGCTTTAAGGTTATCGATGTCCACCCCGCCTAGTCATGACTTTGGAAACAGTCTCTGTGAGCAAATGGAGCGGGGATGCGCTCTTTTGCAAATACAGCAGAGGTGGACCAGTCTGCACCCGTTGAAACTGCACCCATTATAATTGTAATTGTTGCAAATCTGAGACTTGCCAAAATACACGATAGGTCTTCCCAGACGGTCAACCTTGGCACTACCCGTTGGTGCCAGAGTTCCGCTGCTCTGATTATCTTGTGTCCCAGGGGAACCTGAAGATTGGATTAAGCCTGGGCATAGGTTGGCAGAATGGTCAACAGACTGGCACACGGAGCAAGTAGGTGTGCGTAGACCTGCAAAATGCCTACAAAACAACTCCGTGTCCAGCTGACTCCAATCCAAAGTAATGTTGAACTGGGCCAGGGTGGCTGCTGCTTTTGCGGAGAAAGAACGATGATAGTCATAAAACCCATAACCACCGTATTTATGCCCTAACTCTACTACCCTGTACAGGTAATGATCCAGCTCCTCTCTACGTGAGGGGTGGACAGAACAAATAACATCACGAAATAAACTAAAAGCTAATACGAATTCCGTGATAGATAACTTTTTCCTCAACCTAGGATCTTTAGATTTTAAAACCACCGAAACTTGTTCACAAGAGAATGATTTGTTTTCGACGTAATCTTGCGAGGATATTAATAAACTCACAAGATTAACATCTTTACCGTCTATAATATCTTTCTTTAACTGGGCCGGGATAAAATGAGCCGGAGCTATGGCAGGGACTACCCTGCCGTGGGGTAATTCCGGGCTAGATGATATACCTGGGCCCACCATCTGTGGAATTTGAGAGCTTGATGTTGACTGTTCCATACTGTCCAACCTGGCGTGAATGGATGCCACAGATTCAGCTAGTGTGGCAAATGATGCCTGTAAATCAGTTACCGCGGGATTAGACTGGGACGAAGAAGGAGTAGGACTCTGACTATTAATGAGTGAGGACGGGTTAGGGGAATTAAACAAAAGTTTAAATAGTTCCGCCTTTCTAGCAGATGCTGCATATGGAATGCCTCTAGACTTTAATTCCCTAATAATTTTTGCTACAGTCCAAGCTTTGTATAAGGCTGGGGTATGTTGCTCTGAAGCTGGCCTTGGTGAGTTTAGTCTGTCTGGGCCTTCAAATAGATCTGATGAGACAGACATGTTGGATGAATCCTGATCCTAGAGGAGAGAGAACAAAATTGACAAATACCGTTGAAAGACCAAGGTACAATTGCTGTCGGTCTCTGATGCCTATTCTATGTAACCAGAGAAAAGATAGGGAAGAACTTAACTCACTATTCTAGTAATGAAAGGGGAAAGTGAGTCCCTGCTTCCTAACGAACATGCCAGTTCTAGCTATGATTTGGGTCGTGGGGCGAATGCCTGTACATGAAGGCGGGATGGTGAAATCTGGCAGTTTGCCTAAGTACAGATGGAGAAGCTAACTGGTCAGGTGACGCCCTATTATAAAAAGACCAGGAGAAGTTACTAGCTATGATTTGGACTGAGGGGAAATAAACGTGATTTCCCGGGGGAACTGCCTACTTCTCCTGGGCCTAACCTAAAAGACGGTGACCGACAGACTGAAAGAAAATAATAAACCTGAAACTCCTACACTAAAGAAAAGGAAGAAAGGAGATGTAGCTAACCTCGTAATTTAAGAGGAATGTATATTCGTTCCTACGTACTCTATGATCCTTGAAACTTGAAGCCCTCGCATCCGAGATATTGACAATAGAGAATCCTTTATGACTGAAAAATAGGGATAACATGAATGACCCTGAAATTCAAATGCTAAATACAATATGGAAAATAAAAAAGGCCCGGCCATGACCATACATATGACATAATCCCTGAATCTCCTATTGATTGACTTGAAATGGTGCATAGTAAAACTGGCTGCCTGCAACGATGTAATGCTCTACTGTTCCCATGGATCACAAAGTATAAAAAGTACTTAATACACAGCCTTATACCCTGCTATTGTTGTATTACAACCCCCATTAGCGAAAGTTATGTGAACTGCTCTTTTTTTTTTTTTTTTTTTTTTTTTTTAACCTTTGAACATACTGCCGCACGCCAAGCATTTCTTTGAACCAGCTTATGTAAGACCACTCACAGGGTTAACCCCTGCGGACCAGAGGGATGTGCAATGCATAACACACCCCCCTGATCCTCCATGGGTCAAGTGTATGTCTGTGTTAGTGTTCCTTTAATTTTTACATTAAATTTCAGTGAAACTTTTAACAATAAAAACCTTTATTGTCAGGTTCATTGTATCTGAGCAAAGCCATGCACAAACAATAACATGTTAAATAAACACTAGTACACAAGAAAAAACGCCCTGTGTCTTTATGATGATACTATTGATACTGGTAATTCGTCTCAGAGGATACATGCACGGTCATCTACCCGTTTCTCCTCCTTGAGTTTAAAAAGACTTAATGATGAGAAGCTTGACTTAGAGGCAGAGGAACTAGACACTAGCCTCACAGATGGTAGGTTATTATAATCATGACGGCCGATTAAAAGATACATGCATCCAATAATTAATGTCGCACACTGATATTACATTTGACAAAATTATGCGTAACAAATATTTACATATACTGCCACCAATACATGAAATTGATAAAAACTTTATCGCAAGTGCCGGCTGTCCTCCATTTTGGCAGCTGCAACTTCTTATAGCTGAAAAATAGCTTTATTCAACACACAATATATCAAGTGAGCGCCTAGAACCGATTGAAACAAACCCAACATAAGAGTAATAAAATATACATGACGTTCCCTAACCAGTAACGCCCCAAAGACAAGATAGGTAAAACGTAAAGCATATCGTAAAGTCCTATAGCATAACATGACCTGCCTGAACTAACCAAGAGGAACCAGGTATTCCCAGAAAGGGGGTGTGAACTATCTTTAGTTAGAGGCATCTCCGACCTCATTCTGGGAGTTCCTTGATTCCTGTTGCGGTAAGAGGCTGTAATGAGTACTATGAATGGTTTCCGTACCTCGGTATATCCGCTTATGGGGATGAATCAGAAACCAGCCGGTCTCTAATGGACGATCCAGTCAACCTATACTATTTGGCGTTCCCTTGAGGACTGGTATTAGATTCTTTTATCCCGCTTCTGCATAAACCAACAGTACACCATACATGAAATCGTGAGACCGTTATGCTTTAAAGCCGGCAATTAACAAAACCTCCCAACCTGATACGATACCGCTTCACGACGGATCGGATTGTCTTGCGCAATGATTCCCTCGATTTCCTGTTGGCGCGATCGGAAGTGACGCGACTTCCACTAGCTTTTACTGATGATGTGAAGTTCTGACGGAACTTCACAAACGCGTGCTAGTGATTCCCAGATGGCGTATAAGAGAGGTAACTTAGGTCCTCCCACAATCACAGGCTAACCAATAGCCTTTTAATTGTAAGGAAATCCTTTATTTTAGGAGACCGGAAGCCAGGAATCAGTGCAGACATTTTGTCTCCGGTCTCCATTGTGAAGCATTGCAGTGTGCCACAAGGTAACCGGAAGGGACTGACGGTGCAGGCTGCACTAACCTGGCCAACAGTCTCCGAATATAAAGGATTTCTTTACAATCGGGTAATTTTGAAAGGTTATAGATATATTAGAAAGCTAGTCGTTACCTGCTTAATTATTGCATATCGACTATATACGATGAAAGTTCCGCTTTAAATCTTTCCAAGTTGTGAGCTTATGTCCTTTGTACACGTCTCACATTACATATAGACAGCTGAAAATAAGTACAATGAGAATGGCATTTACTCAGAGCAATGGTACTGATGTAATGAAGCAGAGAGACTCGGCTCTGTATTTAAAGGGATAGTAATACTTAAAATGTAAAAAAAAAATATATGTTGTAGGGTTTATCCCCCTGAGTTAAACAAGAGTACTCCCAGTGCTGAAAGGTGTTTCATTCAAAAGTTATTAATTTTCAAAGTTGAATTTTTTAGGTGCAATATCACAGTGGCCTGAAATTGTACAGTGGCGCTGTTGCTACACGATCCTATGGACAGCTCTGCTCCCGGGACCATAAATCTCCATAGGATGGTGTAGCAACAGCGCCACTCTACAATTTCAGGCCACTGTGATATTGCACCTAAAAAATTCAACTTTGAAAATTAATAACTTTTGAATGAAACACCTTTCAGCACTTGGGAGTACCCTTGTTTTACTCAGGGGGACAAACCCTACAACATATTTTTTTTTACATTTTAAATATTACTATCGCTTTAAGGAGTATCGGATTTGAGGGAAAGTAATAGGAGAATGAGGTGCAGACAGGAGAGATACAGAAAAATTATGACTAAACGGCGGAACACGGTAAAGACATTCTATAACACAGCGATCTGTAGAACTAATCCAACCGTGACGAGAAATTGCACTATAGTGATTTCCTGGTGGCAATAAATAACACATTACATTTGTTGAATTTGTAATTGAATACGCATTAATTTAGGAAAAGCTCACAGTCAACCATTTAATTGATTTCATAGAGAATATTGTAGTCATTAAGTAAACTTTTCTTTTTCATTTGTTGAGGGAAGAGTCAGAATGCTTCAACAAACACTGTTTCACTCATCGTATGGGTGTAGATTAGTGAGCATTCAGGAAATGACATCAACTGGAAATGAAACTGATTACCTGCATGTTTGCAATGTAATTAGTGCTCAGTTACATAGTTAATTATTCAATTTGCTAATTGACTGCCATAATAATTATAATAATATTGGTCAATTAATTGAGGCATTTGACAACTTAGTGTGTTGGTTACTGTTTATCTAGGGTTATTATTGAATCATTCTCCCAACTAACCACTAAAATAAGGTATATTTAAGGCCTTTGTACTTTGCCATCTCCGCTGATGCAGCTTGTCTTCCTCCATCTAGTTTTGTCTTGTTGCATTTTTTTTAAACCCTTTGAGTGCCAGAGGGGTATGGAACGATTACAGAATGTAGTGACCTGGTACCATTCATATAAAACATTTTTTTACCCTGGCAATAGATTTGTTATTAACGCGATATTTTAACATCTTGGATGCTAGAAATGTCTCCAACGGTTGCATAGCAATATGTTGGAGACACCTCTAATACCCAAGAGGTTAAAGGATTTCATTCTTAGGCTTTCAAGTAAGATTTAATTTGAATCAAAAGGGTTCCTGAACGGATTGCGTTTCAAACCAAAAGGAATCATCACAGCAACAAGTTTGTGTGTGGCTGGAATAGAGACTTTATGTCCTCTTTTTAAAGGGATAATAATGTTTCACAAAAACTGCAGCTCCAATTAATCTTCATAGTATTTGGGCCATGGAGAGTGTTATTTCAATACTGTCAGAGTTGTAGTTCAAGAGTAATTGAATGATAAAGTGTCTACCTCCCCTTTTCCTAGTGTAAGCCGCCTCCCGTCAGATGTGGAATCTGGTCACTTGACCAGACAGATCACAGCAAGGGACAATCTTTTTACTGTAAACATAAGGAAAACCCTAACCCCCCTTGACAGGTTCTTCTGTTTTTTCCTTATTCTCACTGAAGATATGCGATCCATACGGACAGTCTTGCTGCTCTGAGGTGAGCAGTGTTACATCAGTAAAAGGGGCGGGAGGGGGATACTTTATCATTCAACTACTCTTGAACTACAACTCTGACAGTATTGAAATAACACTCTCCATGGTGCAAATGCTATGAAGATTAATTGGAGCTGCTTTTATTGTGAAACATGACTATCCCTTTAACTCATTGAGGGCTGACATCTGCATATTCCTTAAACCCCTTCCGGGTAAATGCTAGTTACTAATTAGCTTGGAAAGTTGAGGGTCATGTAGGTTTTAGATTTCCCAACCCTAATTATAGCAGCTAATTGGTGATGCAGTTTGATGATGACAGCTCAATCCTTCCCAGATCTGAATTTAAGATATGTCCCCGTGCTTAATGACACAGTCATCTATTATAAATGAAAATAAGTCCTTTAATCCTCAGTATCTATTATATATTCTGTTTAAAGCACAAGATTTTTTTGTTTAAAAATAAGTAAAGCAAACCTTTGAAATGAAGCAATCTTGTTTCATCTGTCTTCATATCTACTACTAAGATAAATTCCATTTCTCTTATATCCAGTGTGGAACATAGGAACCATGGGGGTTAAACTTCCCTCCTCCAGGGGGCAGGGCACTTCAAGAAAGGCAGGGCCTTTGAGGTGGAAACTCCTTTCCTTCCAGCTTTATCCCCGCCCCTTGTTTCTAGTGAGATAACTCTCTGGCACTCAAAGGGTTAAGAACAAGAGCATGCTCGATGGTAAGCTTTGTTCCTTAGGAGTGCCTGACGAACCTTTACAGGGGCATATCTCTGCAAAGTTTCACCTGCAAGGGTCAGAGTGGGAGCAAAATGAATAGTTGGTCATGCTCTATACCATTCACACCACTTAATGCTGACATTTTAAAATGTCATTAGAACCACCCTATTCTTGGTTTATGTAGTAGAAAACTACGCTATCCCCTTTTCCCGAGGTTTCCGCATAGGACAGGGTGGTGCCTTAGCAGCCAATGCATAGGCTACTCAGCGGCTGGGCTCTTTTCTCTACTTCCCCAGTGTAACCCTTTGCAGTCAGATAAGTACCTGTTTGGGTATTTCTGTGTATTATATTTCACTTTTTCTAATCCTTTGGACTAGTTCCTCTGAACATGTCATCCCAAGGGACACATGGGGAAGCCAAACCTCACTGTTCCTCATGCTAAACTGGGTTTCCATGGGAATATTCAAGCACCCTATGACTGTGACCCCCTGCTGCTGCTTCTTCAGTGCCCTCCACTGCAGAACAAGAGCCAGTCTGGTTTAAGTCTCTGATGTCTGTTGGTTCTATCCCTATCTATTCAAGGGATCCTCCACTCATCTTCCCTATTCAAAAAGTTAACCCAGTCTTTAGGGGGCTAATCGCACTTGGTTGGAGATTGCTCTGTGGAGGAGTTGGACACTAATAGGGATAAAGTGTATTTGGGTTCTTCCCTGTCTTTTGGAAGACCCTTGCCTCTTGGCTGTCTGGATATCAGAGGCGTTTTACAGACTGCAGTACATCTTCCAACGATGCAAAAGGGACTTGCCTGTTTTTCCTCCCTTTCATATTTTGGTCTAGGGCATCCTGGAAGAAGCCTGATAGGGAGACACTTTCTTAATAAACGTGTTTCCAACCTTTATCCTTTCACATATCAGGCCTTATCTCAGTGGGCTACCCAACCTTCTATTGATCCCACCATCTCCCACCTTGTTAAAACATCACTTTACCTTTAGCACATGTAGCTGCCCTTAAGTATCAGGCTAGTAAGCACTTTAAGAATGAATCAAAGGTGAATTTTGTGGCCGTTGGGGCCACATTGGTCCATTTTCTCTACAGCATGGATCATTAGAGCAATGGCTATCAGGGGTGAATAACTGTCGGATGCCACTGGGGGGAGTTTCCTAAAGAGGAACTTTTGGTTATGCTAGATAATATCATTAAGGCAAAAGCATACCTTACTGAGGTGGCTTTCGATGTGACTAGGTTTTCTGGAAAGACCTGCACTCTTTCAATAGCTACGTCATACTCTGTGGTTCAAGATTTGGTGTTCATTCCTTTTGTAGGAAGCAAACTTTTTGGGCTTGATGTAGGCAAGGTCATTAGTGATGCTGTTGGAGGCAGAAGCCCGCTCTTGCTTCAGATCGCCAAAAAGCATGGCGACTCTCATCCTATTCGGAATTTTAAGTGTCTTAAGTGCCTTTTTAACCTGGTGTGCATGCTCAAATGGCTGATGTTTTCACATACTTGCTTTGTCCTATTCATGGACATGCAAGACTGCCAATATCGCTCCTGCGGGTATGTATTATATAACATCAATGTGCAGTGCGGAGCTCATCAAGTTATATTATGTGAGAGGGACATGAAGCCCCTCAAGAGTTTGCAGGGTCCCCAGCGTTGTTAACTCTTTGAGTGCTGGAGGGATACACAACACATTGCTTTGCAATGCACTTTTCCTTATAGCAGTGAAAGGGTGAAGCCAGTGGGTTAGCTTTGTTTTTAATATTTTTCAAGTTCATTTTTATTTACCATTTTGCCGGGAATGTGGTTTGCCCAAGGTATCCTAAGGCTGATATACAAAGGAGAACTGGAGCAATTCTGGGACAATCAAGTGCACCACAGGGGCAAACACATATTCCCACTAATTTAAACTGGAGTTTTTAAACCCTTGAATGTCAGAGGTGTCTCCAGCCCTTTGGTGGCCTCTCTAATATTCAAAGTGCTAGATGTCCTGTTTAAATCAGTTGGAAAACGTATTGTTCTCTATTGTGTATTTGGTTTGCCCCCCTTTTACTTTGTGCTTCTGTCCCCACATGTTGTTTGACTAGATTTTCGGATCAATCAACATTGATTAGTTTTTTGTTTGTTTTGATTGATTGATTAGCACACCAGTGTGTCTGTGCTTGCTAATGATTGAACATGACAATGAGAATTGTGTCCTCGAAAGCTTGTCCTAAATGTAGATCGTTTGTCCAATAAGACAGACATGACTTAGAGTTGATTGCTTACTAATTGCACATTTGCATCTGGATTAAGAAAGGCTCCCAAACAATTACGCTATTGCACGCTGTAAGTTAATATTTCCGAGGTGCGGGCGCGTAAAATAGTAGCGTTATCGTTGTAATAAATCTGTATTGTAAATTAGACCTGTTCCTGTGAATTACAGCGTATTAAATGGTTTATGACTGCTACATAAGTTCCTGTACAATGTCTGTTTGATGCCAGTGTATTAAAAGCTATCATAGCCTAGAAAATATCCATAAATCTAAAGGGAGAAAGAAATATGTGTTTGGATTTTTAATTTCACCTCCAAGGACCGCATGTGAAAAACAAATGAGTGCTGGTTGTGGGGCAAACTAAACACACTATAGTGAAAACTAAAATCCCCATTTATTTAAATGCTCTTGAATGATAACAGAGGTCTCCAATGCATTGTGAAGCACTGCTTTGAAGACCTCTTTGGCATTCAAGGGCCCATGTCCAGCAACACTTGATGCAGCTGGGGAGGAGTCATGTGAAAGTAATGGTATATTCATGGGCAAAATAAGGAGAACCTATGGTGCCTTCCTTAGGTACACCTGTGATGTTACTCCAGTGTTGGCAGTTAACCAATTGTCTTCCTATGAAAACTAAGGGTCCTGCCTGGGAAGTGAGTTTAAAGAGCTTTTTGAGACCATTTTAGAGAAAGAACACTATTGTAGTGCTGTAAAACGGAGAGTAATGTTTCACAATAAAATCAACTGTAATTAATCTTCATAGTATTTGGGCCATAGAGAGTGTTATTTCAATACTGTCAGAGTTGTAGTTCAAGAGTAATTGAATGATAAAGTATCCCCCTCCCTCCCCTTTTACTGATGTAACACTGCTCACCTAAGAGCAACAAGACTATCCGCATGGATCGCAGAGAGTGACAATCTTCAGTGAGCATAAGGAAAAACCTGTAAAGGGGGGCAGGGTTTTCCTTATGTTCACAGGAAGAAAATTGTCCCTTGCTGTGAACTGTCTGGTGTCAGAACCAGGTAGCCACATCTGAGGGGAGGCAATTTGCACTAGGTAAAAGGGGGATACTTTATCATTCAATTACATAATGGAGCTGCTTTTATTATGAAACATTACTATCCCTATTAGTTTTGGTGATTTTTAAAAAGTTTTCAAAATCACCTTTATGCTGTCTTAGCCATTTTTTTTATTTAAAAATACAGTTTTTGAGTTATTTATGTTTAATGGCAGGCACTTTCTGTTTTGGCCATGCATTACCTCCACAATCACTGACCCTGCTCGCACTGTCCTCTTCCCCTGGCACCAAGAGATTTAAATGTCAGCTAGTTAGGGATGTAATGTGGGCTAAAATAGGAATTACCTGCACAGCATGGTTTAACGCTTTGAGTGCCGGAGAGGTACTCAAAGCATTGCAGAGCAATGTGTTGCATACCCCTCTGGCAATCAAAGGGTTCATGAGCATGTTCTAAACGTTAAAAATAATTTTCTGTATAAAATAAATTGCTAATACAACAGTTAGATGATTTTGAACACTTCCAGAATTGCCAGTGTTGTTTTAGGTGATAGTCTTTTTAAAGGGATAGTAACACTTAATATATTTTAAAATTTATATTGTTTGATTTATCCTCCTGAGTATAACAATGGAACGCCCATGTCTGAGAGGTGCATTACTGAAAGGTTATCGCAGCTCAAACTCAAATTTTTTTCTAGGTGCAGTATCACAGGTAGCCTCAAATTTTACAGTGGCGCTGTTGCTACACCATCCTATGGAGGTTTATGGTCAATTAAACAGAACTTTCCATAGGCTGATGTAGCAACAGCTCTACTGTGCAATAGGATGATGTAGCAACAGCTCCACTGTGCAATTTCAGGCCATTGAGATATTACACCTAAAAAAAAAAAAAAAAAATGCTTGAACCGCAATAACTTTTCAATTAACCCTTTAACGACCCATGACGTGCCAGGACCATCATGGGTAAACTTCCCTTAAGGACCCATGACGGTCCTGGCACGTCATGGGTTAAATGATAGCAGCGAGCCTCCATGCATGCTGCTATCATTCATTGCAGGCTGAGAATGAGTGCTCCGGGACCTGAGCGTTCAGTCTCAGTGCTTGTCACTTTTCCTGGTTCATGTGATTGCTGCAGGAGCGATCACATGTACCGATGGTTTGACTGAATAAGGCAGTGTGTCTTCTCTGTGCCTCTCTCTTCCTTACTATTAAAGTAAGGGAGAGAGAAGCAGAGAGCAGACACACAGGGAAATAAAATCATGTACTAGCTGGGGGCATTAACCCCTTCAGTGCTGGGGGCTGGCTAGATGCAGGTCCATTTCTGACCTGCTAAAATCAACTTTTTTTTTTTTTTTTATAAAATGAAAAAAGAATAAATATGTAAAAAAAAAATTGTACTAATAAAATAAATATTTTAAGTGTTAAAAAAAATGTCAGTGTGATTGTTGTGGAGCCATATAATAAAGTTATACACACCGCCAAATCAAATAAATGAAAAAGTGGGAAAACAGGGAGGGAAAGAGGCACATGGGGATTTTCACAAAGGGGGAACAGTGCCCACTTAAAACTGCCTATTTTGTAGGTATGAATGACTGGTAATACCTTTCATGCAGTCTCCATAAAAATGTAACCCATTGCGCCCAAATAATGCCAAGAGAAAAAATAAAAATGGCATTTTTTAACACTTTTATAACCATTATATTTAATTTTAATAAAGTAAATAGTGGGTTATCCTTGTAAATGTTGTATCAAAAGAAAGCCCTATTTGTGCATAAAAAAACAGAATATAATTTATGTGGATGGAATAAAAGACTTAGAGGGAAAATACTGTTGAACAGAGTTAAAAAGGTCAGAATTGCTTCGGTCCTTAAAGGGATAGTAATACTTCAGTATTACAAATCCCTATATTAAAACCCTAGTAAAAAAAAAAACGTATTGCCCCCAGTGTCATCTCTCAGACCTTTATGGTTTGAGAGATGAACGCTTCTAAAGTTGCCCTCTCCCTCCCCCATAGTCAGCATTTTAGCTGACTGCAGGGAACAGCGGCGTACGACTTTCAGGCGGCTCTACAGCACAGCCTGATCGCGTTAACTAAAAAAAAAAAACTTTCAGTGAAATGGTCTTCTACGTGTGCTTGGATTGCAAGCACACGTAGAAGACCGTTTTAGTGAAAGGTTTTTTTTTTAGTTAACGCGATCGCGGCTCTGCTGCAGAGCCGCCTGATGATCTCTGACCGGATTTCCCTGAGTCAGCTAGAACGCTGACTACAGGGAAGGGGGAGGGAGAGGGCAACTTTAGAAGCGATTATCTCTCAAACCATAAAGGTTTGAGAGATGACACTGGGGGCAATACATTTTTTTACTAGGGCTTTAATATAGGGATTAGTAACACTTAAGTATTACTATCCCTTTAAGTGAAATCCACTTCAGATTTTCTTAAGGGGTTAAATACATCCCAGCAGTACTCTTGTTGTACTCTGGAAGATAACCCCAACATAATATTTTTTTCTTACATATTAAGTGTTACTGTCCTTTAAATATAATGATACTGTTCTACAAAGAACTGGAATGTATCTGAGACAAACCAAATATACCATGGGGTACAAATAAAAAAAATTAAATCCCCTTGATTTAAAGTGTTTTAACCCCTTGACTGATAGGTCACCAATGCATTGCAAAGAAATGCATCTGGGATCTTTCTAGCATTCAAGGTGTTAAAATCTCAGTTAAATCAGCAGAGATTTTGATTTTACCCTTATGATGAGTTGGTTTGCTCTAGAATTGATCTAATAGGCTTCGTTTTATTTTCTCCCTCACCCTCTGAATTATCAGGATTAAAAGGAAACTGCGTTATGAATGTAAAATGCCTTTTAAATTAATTTACATATGTTGAACACAGCTAATACAAAATTCAACATGATTCATGATGCAAACACCGTCACTAATGAAGTTAATGGCAATTGCACATATTGCTGCATATGTTCCTGTCAATCGATAGCATTAGATGTCAGGATTTCCTTGTTGGATTACATTTTCTGTGAATTTTTTTTTTTTTAACAAGAATTAAGATGATATTTTGGACTGTGCCAGAAGATGTTTTGTTAAATTGGGTATGCAAAATGTAAATCTCCTTCTGAAATTGATGACAAGGCCTTATTAGCTGCTATTGTTTAGTGCCAAAAATTAACGTTCAAACAAAGCAAGACTACAAGTGTATGTGTGATTATTTCAGAGAAATGGTAATTATTCAAAAATCTTTGTATTTAGTTCCATACTGATAGAGGCTTTTGTTTTGTACGTAGTTCAAAATACTCATTGGACTGTATTCTGAATTCTGCTTAAAGGAATCGTAACCCTTTATTATGAATTTACTTATCCTTCAAGTACTTTCAAATTGCCTGTACTTTTTATTTTATATAGTTACATGGTTGATAAGGCTGAAAAAAGGCATGGTCCATCAAGTTCAGCCCATGCCTTATCTCCCCTCTTGAGCCAGGGGAAGGCAAAAAAAATATTGAAGCCATTTCCAATCAAGCCCAAAGTAGGTAAAAAAAAAAAAAAAAAAAAAAAAATAAAAAAAAAAAATAATCCTTCCTGACTAATTGTCAGTCGGATATTTCCCTGGATCAACATCCTATCTGCTCTGAAACTAACTTACATAACTCTCAGTATTTCTGTGAGTAAAAAGGTACCAATGACTTTTTTAAAAGTGACTGCATTATCCGCATTCACAGCATCCCAAGCCAAATAATTCCATAACTTTACTTCCCTTACAGTAAAAAATCCCTTCCTTTGTTTTACTTAATGGATGACCTCTTGTTTTTCGCTCAGCTCTTTGAATAAATGAGTTCCTTAGAGTTTTTTGTATTGACCTTGGGTATATTTGTAAATAGTAATCATATAACCCCTCTCTTCACTAATGTAAACAAACCCAGTTTGGCTAGTCTCTGTTTATAACTCAGATCCTCCATTCCCTTTATCAGTTTTATTGCACGTCTCTGCACTTTTTCTAATTTAAGGGGGTAGTAATGTCTAAAATAAAGTAGGTCTCCGAGGCTTCTCTGTTATAAACATAACACTTTGCACTATGTTTAATAACTTACTTTTCTATAGTTTAAAAAATATTCAGTGTAAAACGATCCCCCTCCCACCCCTTCTGGCCACCTCCCCTTAGAGCTGCAATCTGGTCATGAGACCAGACGGATGGAACGAGGGACAAACTTCATTCAGTAAGTATAAGGAAAGAGGACATGATTTTCCTTTGCTTACTGAAGTTTGTCCCTAGCTGCTCTCCATCTGGCCCACGCTTACAGGCAGCGTGATATGGCCAGAAGGAACAGGAGGGGGATCGTTTTACACTGAATGTTTGTAAAACTTCAGAAAAGGAAGTTGTTAAACATAGCACAAAGTTTTGTTTATTATAGAGAAGACTCGGATATCTACTTTATTTTAGACATTATTATCCCTTTAACAATGTCTCTTGTAGGAACCGGTGCTCGAAATAACAATGTCTCTTGTAAGAACCAGTGCTCGAAACTACTCCATATTTTAGCATCATTTTATGTATTTACACTTGTGACCCTGATAGGAAGGTGTCTTAATTCTAGTTTCCATATAGTTTTCTGATCAATGGACCATCAAAGCAGGATATTATGCAGTGTTACAGTCTATCTGCAGCAGTGAGTGCTCTGTGAGGCTTCTTTTTACATTGTTTCTTTAATACATTGTATTGCAAAAATTGCTTTCATGGTCCTTGACAGAAAACCCTCTGCAAACAGACCCATATAGCTATTTGTCAAGGTGTAAAAATATAGGGGACAATGGAAAAAAATGAAATTTGGCTGTACTTATGATGTACTTTCAATATATATAAAGTCAAAATAAAGGGTTACTGTTCTTATAGAAGGTAAATTAGTTGTAATGATCATTTATTTGAAAAGTTATATGGTAGCAGCAAGAGCCTAAAAGTAACCGCATTTACATAAAAAATGTAAGGTCATGTGTATACACTTGGTTATGAGAGAATTTCACTGCTTCACTTTTATACTTAAGGCCCATAGGGTCACATTTATTATATGGCCAAAGAGGGACAATTTTGTTTTAGGGGGTGTGACTGGTGGTCGGGGCATTGCTGATAATTTTTAGGTTATTTCATGATCTACTGACACCTCTGTGTGTAAATGAATAAATGATTTAGAGCAAGATCAAAGTATTTTATATACACAGACAAGTTTATGAACATGTAAACAAACATCAATATGAGTTTTATTGCTGTGGAGCAATGTGATACACTTATATACACACCACACAGTCTGATCTCCTAAACAGGAGGGACATCAGGGTGGGAAAGAGGGACAGAGGAATTTAGGTCTCTAAGAGGTACTGTCCCTTCTAAAGAGGGACACTTGTGAGGTATGTCAAAGAGAAAGTCGAAGGGACAGTAATGCCCGTTTATAATTTTATTTAATATTGTAGAGGTTACAAAAATAAAGTATTTGGAGAAAATGCCATCTCTCAAACCCTTACCCACCGCTAAAGATTCCCTTCTCCTGCTGTCAGCTGTAAAGCTGACAGAAGGAGATTCAAGTCGGCCGACACGAGGAGGCTCTTCAGCAGAGCCGAAATCACGTTATTTAAAAAGAATTACTTCAATGGAACGGTCTACAAAGTGTGCTTGCAAACCAGGCACACTTTGTAAACCATTCCAATGAAGGAATTCTTTTTAAATAACAAGATTTTGGCTCTGCTGCAGAGCCACCAGCTGGTCCCCGGACCAGGATCTCTTGCTGTCAGCACAGCACTGACGTTAGGAGAAGGGGAGGAAGGGGGGAACTTTAGCGGAGAATATCTCTCAGACCATAAGGGTTTGAGAGATGGCACTTTCTCCCAATAATTAATTTATTTTTGTAACCTCTGCAATATTAAATAAAGTTATAAACGGGCATTACTGACCCCTTAAACAATTCTGTAGCAAACCAAGCCCTCTGTATTTATCAAAGAAAAAAGTCTAATTGAAAGTAATGGAAGATCCTCTTTGATAAATAAATACTGAAGAAGTAATAGTGTATCACGTAAAGCGTAGGGTGAGAGTATTGTTTGTATTTCGGATATCACTACATACAAGACATGTTCATATTGTTTGGTTAATTTTTTTATTATTTTAAGCGCTGTCAATGCATATATTTTTATGCTATTTTCAATAAACATATATTTTTAGAGAGAACTATATATTTCAGTATGTGGTTCTTATAATCTATTGGAATTAGCGGCCCCCCTCTTTGGGTATTTGTATTCCAAATAAGGTCCCCCATTTGTATAAATAGCTAGTCACTCATCAGATATAGAGTATATGTTGGAGAGCTAAGAGTGGAAGAACTACCTCCATTTTCTCTGGGTGAAGTGGAAAACTAGGCGCATATTGGGGAGACCGGCGGACGATCCAGGAAGGAGTGATACAGATACCCACACTGGGGGTGATTCAGTGAAGGTGTACACACTGAGAGGCTGGTTTAACCTCATGTAAATGTGAGTAGTCATTCTGCTTACTCACAGGTGACCGTTTTGGTGGAGGATTTCATATATTGGCATTACAGTCTACACTTAGATCGTGTGCGCTTCTCTTTTTTCTCTGTTTTTGTTCACATGTATTGGAGGTCGAATACCAGCGACTGATATTGGGTGGCAGCACCGTGAAAAGGAAAAAAGGAGAACACTGAAGAAGGCTTATCTAGAGACTCTGTTTTATTTAGTTTTTATTTTATTATTATTTTATTATTTATATTTTTTTTATCATTTGGGTATATTTGCCTTTGAGTAGTGAGCGCTAGTTCATAGAAGGAGTACAGCTGTCACTGTATACTGTACAGGGAACTGGCATAACGTGCAACACCGTGCCATCAGAATACAACCCTTTGAGTGCCAGAGGGGTGCGCAACACTTTGCAAAGCAATGTGTTGCGCACCTCTCTGGCACTCAAGAGGTTAAAAGCTGATTTCTCAGATGTAATTTACAGCAAAATTGCTGCTACACCAGAAAGACAGACTTCAAATTCTGTATTTTAACAAACTAAATGTGTCTTGAGGTGACAGAACACTTAAAGTGTTAGTAATGTCCAAGTAAAATATATTTTGCATTGTGTAGAGCTTAAAAAGTTGACTTGAATGGAAAAATACGTATCTCTCAAACCACTATGTTTGAGAGATACGTGCATTCAAAGTTTGATGTGTCCTGCTGTCAGCTTGTAAAGCTGGAGATCCGTGTCGGCCGACACGGAGGCTCTGCATCAGAGCCGCAATTGCATTATTTAAAATGAATGACTTAATTGGAATGGTCTAAAAAGTGTGCCTGGTTTACAGCTGATGGCAGGACACATCAAACTTTGAATGCCTGTATCTCTTAAACCATAGTGGTTTGAGAGATATGTTTTTTTGCATTCAATTCAACTTTTTAATCTCAACACAATGCAAAATATTTTTACTTGGACATTACTAACCCTTTAATATTGCTCCTGTGTATAATAGTCATCTTGCTAAATTTCCTGGTCTGCAGAGAGATTGACATAGCTGGGAACTCTCTGGATTTGCCGTGGACAATCTGGTTTTATCTTCTAGTTACCGGGTCTCTGGGGCAGAGGCTGATTCTCTGAATGTCGGAAGTTTCTACTGAAACTCTGCCCACATCCGCTCTTCCCATTGTGTTCCTCCCGCTCTCCAGCCTCTTCTTCACCTTCCCCAGCTTATTCTCTACACTTTTTTTATTTTTCAAGCTCCACCCCCACTCATGATTAAACCCCGCCCCTTTTGAAGCAAATCACATAATGTTTCTCTTCCATCAGCAGCACAGTACTCCCCTCTTTGAGTGCCAGAGATATAGCCAACACATTGCAATGTGTTGGATACCTCTCTGGTACTTGAAGGGTTAATCGATATGTTGGAGAACTGGGATCCCATAGTAAATGTTTGCTTTGGATATCAAAGATCAGAACTGCAATATCAATCTGTTCATAAACTTTATTTTTCTTCTTTTTTTAGGCTGAATTGTTTAAGGCTTTGGAAGAAAAGGGAAAGGAAAAACAGAGGGCTGAGCAAGTGAGTAGATCTGATATATCTATATATTTGTGTGTGTCTGTGTCATTTAGACACCAGATAATTATGTGTAACACAGGGGTTCCCATTCTGTGTTCCCTGGAACTCCAAGGTATCTGAGGAAGTGAAAAGGGTTCTGTAACGGGAACCAGGAGACCTGTGTAGTCCCTAGCTGTCGTGCCAGGCTTTTCTCCCTGTGATGCGGCTATAAAGGGGTCCAAGTCGTGAGAATCAGAGGAATGGGAGTCAAAGGGGACTCTATAGACCATTCCTAGAAGAAGACACACCAAACAAATTGTTGTAGTCCAAGAACATGGTGTTCTTTATTGGAACTAGCTATGGTTTATAAAACCACGTTGCCAGGGGAAGGAGGATGTGACCTGCAGTAAGACAGGAACAGAATAACACATAGCACAATGGAAACAGGTTATACAGACACGGCACCAGACTAATCTCATCACACAGAATATATAACAGTGGTAAATGGATTAGGGAAGTAACACCTAATCAAACATGGATCAGATAGTGAGACACATACCATTGAAGACAATACGTTGATAATAAAAAAAAAACCTCTGAGGCCCATGTAAAATTGTAGTTCTGTCATTGGCAGAGATCGATATCTAGCCAATGAGATAGCTCCAGCTTACAGACAGACAGCCTCAGTCATTGGAGGAGGCTGGACAGAGGGGGATGGGAGCAGAAGCAGAGTGATGGACTGCGGTACAGAGCAGGTAACTGCAGTCTATGTGGAAATAGATGCAGGACAGACTTCAGACTTCAATTTCAACCAACTAGAGCTTTAAAATAAGAAATTAATAAACTTTTACACATATTCGCTATATAATATAACTATTCAGGTTAATTTGTGTAGGGGTGATACATCCCCATTAAAAAACACAGTGGGACCACACCCCCTTCCATGAATTCTCTGTGAGTACATGCATGCTTTATAGCTGCTTGCTAATGTCTGTGCTTGATTCTAGCTAATGTATCTGCTTGTAGATGATACTTGCTAATTGCCTTTTTTCTTCTGTGTTGCGTTCATGCCTGTGGGTGTCATGGGGCCACATGCATGTGTGTATAATATTTATTTACATTGCGGGTTTTATTAAAAAGTTTTATTGCAGCTCAAGCTTGTATTGGGCACCTTCCTGGCCTTAATAAGAGGTTCTATTTCTACAGCAGGTTCTGGAGGGTTCTTAGCGCTGACCATAGCGGTCCACATACTGCTGTAGCAAAAGTGTCAATGTAAAATTTCAAGTACCGCACTCAAAAATGTCAAGTTCAAACTGTAATACATTTAGAATAAAGCATCTTTCATTGTACCTTTGTACCATAAAGTGTTAGCTATGGTTTGAGAGATACATGCATTCAAAGTTTGATGTTTCCTGCTGTCAGCTGTAAAGCTGTCAGCAGGAGATCCATGTCAGTCGACACGGAGGCTCTGCAGCAGAGCCACAATTGCGTTATTTAAAACAAATGACTTCATTGGAATGGTCTAAAAAGTGTGCTTGCAAACCAGGCACACTTTTTAGACCGTTCCGATGAAGTCTTTCGTTTTAAATAATGCGATTGTGGCTCTGCTGCAGAGCCTCCGTGTCGACCGAAACGGATCTCCTGCTGACAGCTTTACAGCTGACAGCAGGAAACATCAAACTTTGTATGCATGTATTGAGAGAGATGTTTTGTGCATTCATTTCAACTTTTTAAGCTCTACACAATGCAAAATATATTGCCTTGGACATTACTAACACTTTAAAGTGGAACTACCACCCCTTGTAAACTTTTCCTCAAATAATTACCCATCTGGTGTCTAGCTGCTCAATAGTGTTAGTCGCCAGAATTATTACTGCATTACTGAGAATTCTATACTGCTCTCGGACTGACAGCCAGGAAACAGCACAGACATCTTTCCATAGTGGTCTGCGCACCTGCGCTGTCAGTCCCTTTTCGTACTGAACGGGTCCTAGCAGCGCCTCCTAGAGCAGGTTGGGACTGACCGCGCAGGAGCGCAGACGTCACTATGGAAAGATGTCTGCTCCGTTTCCTGGCTGTCAGTCTGGGAGCAGTATAGAATTCTCAGTACCGCGGTAATAATTCTGGTGACTAGCACTACTGAGCAGCTAGTCGCCAGATGGGTAATTATTTGGGGCAAAGTTTACAAGGGTTGGTAGTTCCGGTTTAACTCGGCAAGATAAATCATACCAAAATGTATTTTTCCGTATTGTGTAATTATATCCCTTTAACCATTTGAGTGAGAGCAACGTGCAACTGCTTGTAAATCATGGCATTGCTTATCCCTTTGGCACTCAAAAAGTTAACCACCCTGAAATGAGTACTCTTGTTAACCATTTGAGTGCCAGAGGGGTATGCAATACATTGCATTCATATCTGGTACTCAAAGGGTTAAATCAGCCATGTTTAATGTACATTTGATCACTGTGCTTTTGTTAAGACAGACCAAATAAACATCTTAATAGAGAGAGAGAGAGATGTATCCATCACCATTTTACAGCAAACCACCCACAGAATGAAAACATTCTGGGAAATGCCATTAAGATTGTTACATGTATATTTCTTATTCTACTTTTGGCTAAATGCCAAGAATATAACTATTTACACAGAGAAAAGAATAAACCACTTTCATATCATGTTTGCAATCTACTCTGTTATTTTACAGTCGGTGCTAGCAATCCACATATCTACCGGCAGAGTAAATGAGGTGCTCTCACAGATTAAATTGGAAGAACATATCTAATTTTGCCATTTTTCTAGCGCTCTTCCTTCCACATCTCCCTGGGTGTCATGCCGTCATGTACAGTATTCCGAGATAGTGTGGTTTTTTTTTTTGTTTTGTTTTTTGTTTTTTCTTTCTTCAATTTTCTTTGAATATTTATTGTGAAATCAGGCTGAAGCAGGTAGTTTATCTACATTACTTATTTACCTTTTACAAAATCATACCGTTCTGTATAGTAATAATTTATTCTGGTTTGTAGCTATTCTAGTTTTGGAAAAATATACCTCACGTAAGCACCTTTTACCATCTACAGAAAATACAAACTGTAAATGCAAAAAAACCCAACGACCCTATTTATGCACCCATACAAGAATTGTACATGACTGCAAAAACACACCCATGTGAAATAAATGCTTAACCCCTTAACGACCGACCGCGCAGGCACGCAGCGGTCACTAAAGGTCCACGGAGCTTTTTTTTTTTTTTTTTTTTTTTTTATTCCGATTCCGGACTCCCCAAACGGCGTGGAGCCGTGGGGGGAGCCCGGCATTCCATGACAGTCATAGTACGTCATGGGTCATTAACTCACTATGACCATCAAGGGTCTTTCTATGACTGGTGAAATAAAGCATCTCGCGTATATATGAGGAGGTTATCATGAGGTGAATTCTTGTTTTATATATTTCTTTTGTTTTAACACCTAGTGGTGTCATTTAGGCCTTGTGAAATGGGCAATTCCATCACACCAACATTGCTACCAAGCTGGTATTTCTCTATTCTGTGCACTTCACTCCGCCTCCGTGTAAGATGTATGGGACACACGTACATTTAGGCATTGGCTTTATCTGGTTGGTTAGTGTATACATGGGCCAGCCTGTGATTGGACTGTTGCAAACTACTTCACACTGATTCAAACATAGGTGTAAACCATATGAATGGGGTTTACTTAGGCCTCCATGCACATATTCTCTGCTGCAGCGACCTGAAGACCATCACTTTTTACCAGGAAGTTGTAGCAGGCAATTGTAAAGAACTGGCTGAATTATCACTAGGTTTCAGTTGATAATCTGCTGCTTTACATGTTTGCTTGTCTTTTTTTTTTTTTTTTTTTTTTTTTTTTGTTCTGGCAGATCTAAATCACAGATATATTTCTTTCCCTATACAGTGGGTTTACAAATTGTAAGTGTTGATCCAGTCAAGACTTGCTGATGGACTCTGTTCCCGAGGTCATACTTTCTTGAGAAATCATGGTCTATTTATTTTTGGACAGGTTGAAGAAGTTGATTCCTTTAGTTTCATTGAGATGCAATTTGCAAACCACTGGAAGCTTTCTGAGATAATGAGTATGTTGTATTCTACCTCATGATTGAATTTAGCCGGTTTACTATTCGAGAAAAGTTTCAACTTCTTTAGCTAATTGCACTAGACAAGACAAAGGCAGTTTGACTTTCTGGTATTAATTAACAAATCCATCACTAATTACCTTGGATAAGAGCAACTCATGCTTCTTCCACTAAACACAATTAATATGGCACTGCTAAGCATCTGTAGGCCGTACCGCTGGATCATTAACATACTTCACCCTAATTAGACAGGGGCAGGAGTGGCTGTAGAAATGAGCGTGTGATTGCAGCTGTACTGAATCATCCAATATTTTGAATCCTCCCGGGGAAAAAAAGAGAATATATTTACTGATCTCCGGGAAATGGCAGTAGCAATTATGTAGGAATTATAATTATAACAATAAGCCTGTCTTTTGCTAGGTGACCTTTGGTTGTTTACTTTGTTTTATACTTTATTTGCCTACGGTTTATGTTAGAAAAAAAAAAGGTGTAAATAATTCTGTACATAAATGAAACAACTTGTGTCTGCAATCTTTATCTTACAGAAATGCCCAATAGCCTCTATTCTAATTTCTCTGTCTTCCAATAAAGGTTACTGGTAACTTTGGGTAGGCGACCTGCCCCTTTAAGTAAGACAGGAAACTTTCTTGTGTAAGAAGTGCTGGGTGGAGCCTACCTTCCCTCTCAGCCTGCAGTAGCCAATACTCTCCAGTTAGATCGTTTCCTTTGAAGAGGAAAGACAGAGAAGCTGTTCTGCTTTAGTTTTAGTGTTTTATTGTTTTCTGTTAGATATGGAATACCACCATTAGGCGGATTACCATAACTGACAATGCCCTTAGATGTGGATAGCTCAGTTTCCAGGTGCTATGGTGGACTTTTTAGCCCTGAGGGGAACATCTTGCTGGACAAGTTCTTTCCCAGGATTGTCCCATGAAGGCTTCTTCTTAAATACATGGTAATCTGTAGACAGAAGATCTGCTAAAAACGTGAGTAACCCCTTGAGTGCTGGAGGTCCACTTGTCCCACGATTACTCTCCGCACAGAGTTCTCCATTGGAGTTCCTATTACATACTCCTGCACTCATTGGCATACCTGGGAACTCTCCGGTTTTGCCCCGGAGACTCCGGATTTCAAAGTGAATTACCGGGTCTCCGGGGCAATGTGTGAATCACCGGGTGGGCAGAGTTTAAGTGGAAACTCTGCCCACTTGTGCTGCATCCCGCCCGGTTCCTCCCACTCCCCGCCCTCTTACAGCCATTTTGCAGTGGGTTTTTTTGTGTGTGTGTCCCAGCGACTAAGGGGTGCTTTTATGACCCGATTTGCGTCATTTTCCTCCCCCTGGGCACTGACAGGGTTACCCTCCGGGTAGCCCTGTTTCAAAAGTTCCCAGGTATGCTCATTGGGTTTGTCTGTATGTCAGTTGGAGGTCTTGAAGCAGTTTTTCTGTTGTAATTTAACCCTTTGTATACTATTTTGACATGTTTTGGGTACTTTTCAACACTTTCCTGGTTGGTGGCAGTGTTTATTTCACTTTTACTATGTTTGCTGGTGTATTTGCTAATTTTTTTACCTCAGTGTAAATTCTGTAAAAATTTGTTTATACCGTATAGACGCCATGCTCGTTTCAGATCTATGAGACTTTACTGTTTGGGACAAATCTCTGCAACCACTCATCGTAGCGACGGCTCATTTTGTTTGTCTACCCTTGTTCTATGATCCGGTTCATGCTCTGAGTGTTTTGAGGGGGCTCGGGGGGCGTCGGGCACTGTTCGGGGTACTTGTACAGGGAAACTACATTTCCCATGAGCGCTTGCTTCACACGCTTGTTACTGGTTTGCTCCTGTTGTGGTCGCCATTTTCTTTCATCCCTTCACGAGTATCCTACACAGGGCTGGAGCTTTCCTTCTATTCTCAGCTGATTAACCCTTTGCCTGCCAGATAAGTGCATTGTAGCAATTTCTGGGGCTGAAATTTTAATCTTAAACACTGTTTTGCGTATACCAGATATATTGAGACGTTTGTGACACTGTGAGAATGTCTAATCCATCTGAACTTGGGGCTAGGCCTCAGACTAAGGGCCCTGGGACGTCTGTGACCCCCATTGCGCATTGTTATATCAGTCAGGGTTACTTAGAGAATGCTCAGGTCATTTATGCCCTACATGCGCTGCTGCCCCTGAGTCACCTCCAGGGACCTCCAGCCATGTGTTAGAGCCAACTTGTTTACAGGAGTTTAAGGCTACTACTAAAGATTACCTTACAACTGTTACCATCTCAACTGAGTGGGGTCTTCCAGGCTTGGCAACCCCCTGTATCCATCAGATCATCCCTGCCTAAACCGCAGGGGATACCTGATGTGTCTGATTCATCTGAAGAGGAACTCTTAATGGATTCAGATGACGAGGGTAATTCTGTGGAGGTGTCTTCCCAGTTTTTTGGGGACCCATTTGAGGCTGACCCTGACCCCTCTGCTGAGGGCCTGATCAGAGCCTTCCTCACTAAGATCCCAAGGATCCTTCTGATGTGCTTCAGGAGCCTAAGACGCAGTCTTCCTGCTTTCCACCCAATCCCACTATTGACCGTCTGGTCTTGGATGAGTGGAAGCTTCCTGACGAAGCTTGCAGTGTCTAGAAAATTTGCTGAATTGTATCCCTTCTCTGAAGTGGCTTTGGTACAGTGGGCTCAACCTCCTAAGGTGAATGCCCCGGTTTCTAGACTCTCCAAGTCCACTGCTCTGCCAGTGGTCGATGCATCTGTTCTGAAGGATTGGACAGATAGGAAGATTGAGGCCTTGTTGAAGTCTATTTTTTCTGCTGTTTGTATTTCCTTGCGTCCTGCTTTTGCGGCCGCTTGGATGAATAGAGCCATTGCAGTTTAGACTGAGCAGCTAACAGTGGCTGTCCATCAAGGCACTCCAAATTCTGACTTGTTGCGGCTCTTAGCTAATATTTTTGAAGCCCAGCATTATATGTCTGCAGGGATTTTTGATTACATACATTTGGTAAGAAGTGTTTCCACCATGTCTGTGGTGGCCAGACGTTCTCATTGGCTTAAGATCTGGTCTGCTGACACTACCTCCAAGAAGACGCTTCTTTCCTTGCCTTTCTTGGGAACATCTGTCTTTGGGCCTGAGCTGAAAGACATCATCAGTGAGACTACTGGGGGGGGGGAGAGCACCCTTTTGCCTTTCCTCCCCAAGAAGAAGCCACAGTCCAGACGGAATTTGTTTTTTTGTCCCTTTCAGACTGAGGCACTTGCAGCGACCCAGGCGGTTCCCAAGGCACCTTGTGCCTCCTCCAAGCCTACACAGCAGTGGAGACCCAAGTAGTCCTCGGCAAAGCCCAAGACTGCCAAACCTTCTTCAGCATGACTCGTTGAACCCCGGTTCCCACGAATCAGTGGGTGGCCGCATGCGCTTTTACCACTCTGTCTGGACAGAGTCCGTGGCGGATCCGTGGGTTCTTCAAGTCGTGACAGAGGGGTACAGGATCCCCTTTACCTCTCTTCCTCTGCCCGGGTTTCGTCTTTCACACACTTCTCAGGCGGCAGACAAGATTTGGTTTTTCACCCGGGGCGGTTTAGACCCTTTTGGACAAAGAGGTTTTGGAGCCGGTTCTCCAATGTCCCCTTACCCCTCTTTGACCACCACCTCCTCAACGGTAACCTCATCATACCACGCAAACCCATCCCCCCCACCACAATCAAGAGCATGCGAGAAATCTGCAACAATTTTCCACATCCCTGCAACCTCTTCTCAACCCCATCCTCACACTTAATTGCCCAGACAAAACTACTGCTCTCTACAAAAGCACTCTCACTTCAGCCCTTGATACAGCTGGAACTGCAAGTCCACGCCACCCATGCACAAGCCCACTACAACCCTGGCACACAAGACAAACGCAATACCTCCAAAGGTGCTCATTCACTGCCGAAAGACACTGGAGGAAGTCGCGTTCCACAGCTGACTTCATACACTACAAATTCATTCTCCGTTCATATAGCTCTGCCCTCTCTCTGGCCAAACAGTCATACTTCTCCTCTCTAATCTTTCCTGTACCCCGAAACGCCTTTTCTCAACCTTCAGATCTCTTCTACACCCACTAACACAAACACCTTCCACTAACTTCTCTGCCCAAGATCTCGCCACCCTTTTCAAGGACAAGATTGAATCTATCAGACATTTCATCACTCCCACCCCCACCCAGCCAGCTTAGCCCTGTTACCTCTCCTGCATACACACTAAGCTTCTTCCCACCCATCACCGAGGACGAAGTATCCCTTCCCCTCACTCGCTCAAACCTAACCACATGTCCTTTCGACCCAATCCTGTCTCAGGTCATTCAAGAACTTTCCCCTCTACTAACTCCAAATCGTTATTCACTTATTTGACCTCTCTTTGTTAACCGACACCTTCCCATCCTCTTTCAAACATGCACTAATCACTCCCATCCTAAAGAAACCCTCCCTGTCAGATTACCGGCCAATTTCTCTACTTCCATTCACCTCCAAGCTCCTTGAGCATCTTGCATATAACCAGTTCACTAAATTCCTCTGCTCCCATTCCCTGCTAGATCCCTTGCAATCCAGATTCCGCCCTCATCACTCCACTGAGACTGCCCTCACTAAAGTGGCCAATGACTTGCTCTCCACCAAGTCAACAGGCCACAACTCCCTACTTGTTCTCTTGGACCTGCCAGCCTCCTTTGTCACAGTAGATCACCCGCTCCTCCTCCAAGCCCTCTACTCCCTAGATCTCTGTATCACTGCACTCTCCTGGTTTTCTTCTTATCTTTGCCACCTCTCCTTCATTGTTTCCTACTATGGCTCCAATACCTCACCCTTCCCACTTTCTGTTGGAGTGCCTCAAGGATCAGTACTGGGACTCTTGCTCTTCTCAATCTACACTGTGTCCATTGGAAAACTAATAAACTCCTTTGGGTTTCACCATGATCTCTATGCTGATGACTCTCAGATATATATTTCCTCCCCAGACCTCTCTCCCTCCTGTCCCGAGTATCTGACTGTCTGTCTGCTGTGTCTTCTTGGATGTCCTCCCGTCAACTCAAACTTAACCTTGGCAAAACTGAACTAAGTATCTTCCCTCCATCTACAACTAGCCTTACCCCAGATATTACCCTCACCGTTAACAACACTACCATCACACCAACCCCTCCAGCATGCTGCCTGGTGGAGGTCACATTGACTCTGACTGAATGTGAGGAATGGAGGATAGGGCAATCTCCAACTCATGCTGCTGCCACCTCCGCAACATCTCTAGAATCCAACCCTTTCTCACACAAGGCACTACCAAAATTCTAATCCAAACACACATCATGTCCCGTCTTGACTACTGTTATATCTCTTTGGTACTCAAAGGATTAATTATACATGTTAACAGCAGGAATTATTTTGTTGGAAGAGGACAAGGAGAAGCATCCCTCCCTGCCTATCATGATGTGCTTGTGGTTGTATGGTTGTTTGTCACAGCAGGGAGGATAATCCTGGCATGGTTGTAGAGATTGATAACTTTATGTGGATTTTATCCTTGGGTGGAAGCCCTTTGAGGATTTCCTCCCACCTTAGGTTGCGGGTTGGTGATGTTACCCATAGAAGCTAAAGTGGATGGACCAATGGAGTCAGCTGTAAGTGCTGAAGAATGGTTGAGTTAGCTGTAAGTGCTGAGGAATCTTGGGATAAGCTGTAGTAATGTGTATGGTCAGCTGTAGTGTTGAAGAAGGTGGTGATGCCAGCATGAGCCTGGGCAATTTGGCCATGCTTGGTTTTCAAGGAATTTGGATTGGCAAGGACTGTCAGCTAATGATAAATTAATGATTGTGGTTAAATAGAATAATAATTATTGGACGTATTTAATAAAGCTGTGGCCTGTTACCACCAAGAAATGTCTCTGTTTATTTTATGGATCATAGATTCTCCTTATGACATGCCAACATCTCTAATATGCATACTGCTGCTTGACAGTAATAGATAAGTGTTAAATTAAAAATGTCATGCATATTACACCATGTATTTTAGTTATTTTACTGTTCTGTTTTTTAGTGGTTATTTTGTAGATTCACACCCTTCTTTGTCTTACCTTTGCTTACATTTTCTAGTGCAGTGATTCTATGCTGCGTTCCCCATCTACATGTAAAATATGGTGTCTGTGATTAATATGGAGGAAACCACATGCAGCCCCATGGGTTACAGATAAAGTAGAAGCATCTGCTGTTTTTTTGTGGGACAACAAGAGAATCCAAAAACCTTGGGGCTGTTTCCCATGTAAAAGTATTTCACTGAGGGCGTGTTTGGAGAGCAACTGACGAAGCATGGCTTTAATTAGTTTAGATAAGGAGGCCTTGCATCTGAAACTCAATGTTACAGCTATTTTTAAATTCTAGTTAGGCTCCTGGGATCCGACACTACATTCTCCTCAAATTAAAAAGAAATAAACTGTCTGTTTAAAAGTTCAATTACAGAAATGAGCCTGCTGCTGTAACCGTTCTCATTAAAGTTTCATTGAACTCTAGCTTTTCTCCAAATGCAGGATTCTGTTCCTTTATTCCTCTGTGATCATCCAACTGGCCTCGGTGGTCAACTATTCCCAGTGATGGAAGAGGCCATTTATACCTGTCTTCTGGATATTTTCTCTGCCTGAAAACAAAACTCTCCTATCCCAATCAGTGGCTAATACTGAGAACTTATTTTTTCGACATTGAGTGCATTCTGGGACACCAAATAATAACCTTTGTCCTTAGATCTCAGTAATAGGCCAGTACTTGAAGATCTCCGTGCTTACCTCACATGTGCTCAGACATGGAAATCATTAAGTCCTGGCCTGTTGGTGGGACGTGAAGTTCTGTGTTGAGAGCCACTGCCCTAGAACGTCTCATTCACAAGACACTGTGAACCGTATTCATCTAGCTAAAGAGATGCAATTCTGAAACAAACCAACAGCATCACAGGAGCGAAATGAACATTTACTTTGCTTTAAATGGGGGATTTAACAGCTGAATGAAAGGGAAGTCTCCAAGCCCTTTCTGGCGTTCAAGAGGTTAAAAGCTCTAATAATATCAAAGGGATTTTGTAGAATTTTCATTTCCCCCACTATGACACAGTTCGATTGCTCCACCTCTTCATAAATAAGGCCGTGCATGCACAGAAGTGGAGTATTTCTGGGTCAAACCAACTACACTATAGGAGGAAAATATATATGTTCTTTGATTTAAATCGGTCACACATAATTTGCAAAACAATGTATTGGAGAACTGAGCATTTAACCCCTTAAAGACCGTTGACGGATATAGTACGTCATGGGTCGATCTGAGTTAACGACTCATGACGTACTATGACCGTCATGGAATTCCGAGCTCCCTCCGCGGCTGCACGCTGTTCGGGGAGTCCGGAATCGAAAAAAAAAAGCTCCGTGGTCCTTTAGTGACCGTCGCGTGCCTGCACGGTCGGTCGTTAAGGGATTAAAGAAGTAGCACCTCCTAATAATACCCCCCACACATTTTCCTTACTTTGGCCAGAAAATCTTAATGGCCTTTACAAATGTAGTCCTTGTGTCTGTGTTCAAGAGATAACCTCTTTATTCAGTCCTGTCCATGGACGAAGACGTTTTGAGGATGGTATCTCTTGGACAGAGTCACTAGGGCAAAATTCATAGAAGCCATTAGTAAATGTGAGAATTATTATTTGGAGGTATGTGTTTTCGTTTAAGAGTGGAAGTTAACGGACATAGGCTTGCTCTATATTTGTTTGTTTTCATTGAACATAGGTTTGTTACAGAGCCCTTGGGGTCTGTGGGCAGTTAATCAGTTTGATGAATCAGGTAGTGTCGGACGCTTTAATTGAATGATCTTGATAGTACATGACCGATAACCCTTCGTTTGTCAGCTGAGCTCACAGACCTAGTTCTGGGAATAATTCACATGTTCTGTCTTTACACTGGACTGGTGTGTTGTTTTGTGTCCACTGGGTATATGAAGCTTTCAGCCCTTATTCTTCCTTCCATTCAAGAATGGAACAAGCATTAACTTGCCTTTTTATTCCTTGTATTCCTTAAAGGAATAGTAATGTTTCACAAAACAGCAGCTCCAATTAATCTTCATAGTATTTGTGCCATGGAGAGTGTTATTTCAATACTGTCAGAGTTGTAGTTCAAGAGAAATTGAATGATAAAGTTTCCCCCTCCCGCCCCTATTACCTAGTGGAAGCCGCCTCCCCTGAGGTGTGGATTTTGGTCTCTTGACCAGACAGCTCACAGCAAGGGACAATCTTCTTACTGTGATCATAAAGAAAACCCTGCCCCCCTTGACAGGTTTTTCCTTATGCTAATTGAAGATTGTCCCTCTCTGCAATCCATCCGGATAGTCTTGCTGCTCTGAGGTGAGCAGCAGTGTTACGTCAGTAAAAGGGGCAGGAGCGGGATACTTTATCATTCAATTACACTTGAACTACAACTCTGACAGTATTGAAATAACACTCTTCATGGCCCAAACACTATGAAGATTAATTGGAGCTGCTCTTTATTGTGAAACATTACTATTCCTTTAAACCTTTATGGACCAGAGGGATGTGCATTGCTTTTCAGATCCCTCTAGTTCTTTTAAAGGGTTAAGATCTTTGAGTTTAAGAGGTCTACGAACCAGTGAGCTCTCCAGGCTAATAGTCTTTGTTTTTTCTTTAAAAAACCAAAACAAAACATAATGTAGGTTTTTCCTGAACAGTAAAATAAATGTGCTCCCACTGCTGGACATCTCTTTCCAGTCACTTCAGTTTAAACCGTTATTTACATTAACAATGCAGTCTAGTGGCCAGTTGTTATGATCTCACTTTATCATGATACAGATACAAATTTCTAACGGTTTCAACAATTCAATTGTGAGTACAATTGTTCTCCTAAAGTAATCTTTAATTAATGTTAGATATCATATCCATGGAGCAAGTTGCTATACTTTTTGCACTACCCTTGGATACCAGTCTCCTCCTACTGAAGGCTTGTTAGGAATCTCTCAGTGGGAGGAGTTCAGCATCTGGCAATCCAGCAAGGAAGAATCATGACTGCCCCCATGGACACTGTCCAATGCCATGGAGACCTCTTTATTAATGTAGTGATTAAAGGCCCATTTAAAGTGACAATAAATCATTTTGAATTATTTTTACTAAAGGGCAGTTTCTCAACCATTGTCCACAAGTAAACTTAACCATGTGAGTGCTAGAAGGTTGCGCAAAACATTTCTGTACTACAACTATTAAACTGTTTATAGGTTGCAGCTTTTTATTTTTTTAAATTGCAATACTTTATTAGATATTTGCTCTTAAACTTGCTTAAACTTGTACCAATGCGTTGGATACCTCTGTCTCTCAAAGGGTTAAGGAAGACAAGAGCAGGGGGTTGGCAGAGCAGCAGTAGAGGCTAGCTTACTGCCGCCAATGAGGAAACAGGGGGCAGGGCGAGCGCTGCCAATCACTCTACATGTAATCAAGATGTCAGCACTTTCCTCTTGCTACCGCAGAGGGACAAGGTAGATTTTTGGCTCAAAGGGGGTTAAATTATTAACTCTTGTGTGTGTTTTTTTTTTTTTTGGGGGGGGGGTGTTATAACCCAATTTATTTGTTTATATATTTGGGGGGGGGGGGGTTTGGAATGTGACCGTTCCACTTTAACCCTTTGAGTACCAGAGGAGGGTCCAATGCATTGTACATCAATGTGTTGGGTACTTTTCTGGTATTCAAGGGGTTAAGTTGTGCTTTTAACCTTTTGAATATAATAGAGGACTACATCTTATGGCAAAGCAAAGTGTCGGAGATTTCACTAATATCCAATGGGTTAAAATCCCAATGGTTTGTTCGTTCACCCCAGAGTTGCTCATCTTTAGGTTCCTGAAAGTGGCCTTAACCCTTTGAGTGGTTGCATTCCGTACCCCTCTGGCACTCAAAGGTTCAAAACCCCAATAGCGCTGTAACCCTTGTAGTCCACAGAAGCAGACCCTGTGATTTCCACAGAACTTGTCTCCCCCCTCCCTCCTGTTCTGTATTTAGGAACAGTTATTAGAAATGCAGCTGCTCTGGTGCTTGTGTCAATGATCTGTGCTCTCGCTAATTGTTTTTCACAAATAACTCCTGAAATGATCATTAGCAGCAACAAATAAAGGCAGGCAAGGAACTTAATCAACAAAGGAGGAGATAATGCTCCGAAATGTCAATTTGCTGTGTCACAGCTAGCTGGCTACATCTGATAATACATCACAGCACTCTCATCCTTCAGGGCCTTTAGATGGTTTCGGTGGAATTTATAGTTGGCAGAAGTCCATTATTCCAATCAAAATTTCTACAGGAATCCAGCCCCTTTGTGTTCATTTCATTTTATCACCTCATAGGTTTCACAGAGCGCTAAAGATTAGAGGGACAACCGCCCATCGTCTGCTATTTCCAAAACTGACACCAGGTATTCAACTAAGAGAAAATGGCTGCCAGACTCTGAGAAATGTGTCATGCCCATGGATATGCAGAGATAGCTATACAGATATATAATGCTATCTGTACCTGTAAATCCACAATGCAATGACTTTATTAGAATGACAGTTATGTAAAATGCAAATGTGCAGGTACATATATGATTTCCCAGTGTGTGAGTGTGTGTGTGTGTATACAGTACTGTGCAAAAGTTTTAGGCAGGTGTGAAAAAATGCTGTAAAGTAAGACTGCTTTCAAAAATAGGCATATTAATAGTTTATATTTATCAATTAACAAAATGTAAAGCGAGTGAACAGAAGAAAATCTAAATAAAATTTGGTGTGACCACCCTTTTATTTACACTTACACACCATTTTTTTTAAAGAGGAACTTTCATCAGATGAACATAAAGCCTTAAATCATAATTACATTATTGATATGCCTAGACATAGTTGTCTTTTCAAGTATAATTGCTGCATTAAAGAAAAATATAACCTTTTATGCAGACAGGCACCGGCAGGGATCTTATAGTAGGCGCTCTATGCGCCTGCACTGTCAGTCCCTTCCGTTGCCTTAAAGGGATAGTAATACTTCGTTTTAACTTTATTTTATTTTGCAGGCATTAAAAAACATGAAGAATGATATAAGTCTTATCTCTCAAACCTTTATGGTTTAAGAGAGATTCACAAGCAAAGTGTCCCCTCCCACCCCTTTTACTGATGTAACACTTCTCAGCCAGGGCAGAAGGGAGCTGCCCAGGTAGGCTGCAGAGAGGGACAATCTTCAATTAAGATAAGGGAAAAACCTGAAAAGCTTGTCAAGGGGGGCAGGGATTTCATTGTTTTCATATAAAGAAGATTGTCCCCTTCTGTTATCTGTCCAGTCTATGGACTGCATTCCACATCTGAGAAGAGATTGTTTACAGTAGGTAAAAGGGGCGGGAGGGGGAAACTTTGCTTGTGAATATCTCATAAACCATAAAGGTTTGAGAGATAAGACTTATATCATTCTTCATGTTTTTTTAATGCCTACAAAATAAAATAAAGTTAATACGAAGTATTACTATCCCTTTAAGGTAACCAGGCATTCAACTCACCAATTGTGGAGTTGAAGGGGATGGACAGTGCAGACACAGAGACACCGGCTCTACGAGATGTCTGCGCTGTTCTTCGCTGCCTGCCTGACTAAAAGGTTCTATTTTTCTTTAATGCAGCAATTATTCTTGAAAAGACAACTATGTCTAGGCATATCACTAATGTAATTATGATTTAAGGCTCTGTGTTCATCTGATGAAAGTTCCACTTTAAGAAACTCTGCAGGTAGGTTGTTCCAAACATCTTGAAGAACCAATCACAGTTCTTCTGTGGATTTTGCAGCCTCAGTTGCTTCTCTCTCTTCATGTAATCCAAGCCAGACTCGATGATGTAGAGATCAGGGCTCTGTGGAGGCCAGACCATCACTTCCAGGACTCCTTGTTCTTCTTTAGGCTGAAGATAGTTCTTAATGATTTTGGCTGTATGTTTGGGGTGTTATCATGTTGCAGAATAAATGTGGGGCCAAATAGAGGTCTCCCTGATTGTATTGCATGATGAATAAGTATCTGCCTGTACTTCTCAGCATTGAGGAGACCATTGCAGTGCATTAGATACATTTCTGGCACTCAGAAGGTTGATAATCAGAAAACTGGCACCTAAAAGTGTAGACTTAATCTGACACCATGGAAGAAACACTTCTGTTACTTAACATTTTAAAGCCAAATAAGATTCAGGCTTGGAAAGAGAGCAACATGCTGAGCGACATAATTAAATTAGAGCATATCCAGTTTTTTGTGTTATTTTTCATCGATGTTTCATTAAGGAACAATACAATATTTCAGTGCGCGCACAGGTAATAGTGCCTGTTAATGTAAACACAGGCAAACAAACCACAGGGATTTTATTTCTGTCTGGGGTTGTTTAGACACTCAGAATTAGTAATTTTACTGTTAGAAAAATCTCTTATAATTTACCGCTCATTATATTTTCTCCTTTGGCACTTTACTTTAGAAAGTATCTCAACACTACAGGCTTGAAAATTCAGGCATCTCATATATTTTTAGAGAAACAATGTGGCATTGGTTTTCAATTATTGTGTATCTGAAAGGGTTAAATAGATTTTTTTCCCCTTTCACTTATCCTGATCAGTGACAGGGGTCTCAGGGGTGAGGCCGCTAGCTGTTGAGGACTTCAGGTCCTGTCATCTGTAGCGAGTGTTTGAGGTTGTAGTTCACGACCGCTGAAGGGCCTCAGGTGTCCCACTCCTGGGCTAAGTAATGAATGTAGCAGGCTTATTCTTGCATATTTGCAGATGTGCTACTCTGTGGGGAAGCTTCTGTGGATGGCATGGCCCACTCCCAAGAGTCACATGACCCTTCTTCCTGTCATATGACTGGCCCGTGGAATAGAATTTTGATAAATAATTTTTAGTTCCAGGGAGATGTCCAGCACATTGCATTACAGTGCCTCTCTAACTCATTGAGTTAAAACAACCGGTTTGCAATTTTAAGCATGGATCAAAGCAGATGTTTTAGTAAAACACTTGGCCTTATGTAGGCAGCAAGAGAGAAACAATTCTTGGGTGAACGAGGTACACTGCAGTGGACAAATGAAAATCCACCATGTTTTTGTTGTTTTTAATGGGAGTTCAACCCCTTGAATGATGTAGCAGTGTCTTTTGGGACTCTCTTCTCTCTCTTTTGGGTAACATTATTTCTGCATCTACCTGATTAGGCCCAAAAATGGCTGCTATGTATGTCTGGGGTTTGCTGTTATTCTCATGTAGAGAGGAGTTGCTCTGCATATTTTGGGAGAGACTAGGCTACCCTTGTGGGTGGAGTCAGCACAATATGCAAATAGGTTTTTCTCCTTTATAGTGTTACTAGAGAGGTTATACCTGAGTGACGCCTAGCTGAAGAACAAGCAAAGGCCAAGCTTCTGTTTGTCCTCATGAGTATCCACCTCCGAGACCTCTGTAGGAGTCAAGCTTTTAAAAGCCCAATTTAAATCAATGACAATTTATGTCCTTTATGGTTCAGTTGGTTTGATCCAGAATTGCTTCTCTATCTTTCTGCTTATAGTTCCTACAGAGTTAGGTTTATGGGAATTGTAACCCCTTTAAAGGGATAACAATGTTTCATAATAAAAGCAGCTGTAATTAATCATCATAGTATTTGGACTTTGGAGAGTGTTATTTCAATACTGTCAGAGTTGTAGTTCAAGAGTAATTCAATGACAAAGTATCCCCCTCCCGCCCCTTTTACTGATGTAACACTGCTCAGCCAGATCAGAAGGGAGGTGCCCAGGTAGACTGCAGAGAGGGACAATCTTCAATTAAGATAAGGGAAAAACCTGAAAAACTTGTCAAGGTGGGCAGGGCTTTCATTGTTCTCATAGGAAGAAGATTGTCCCCTGCTGTTATCTGTCTGGTCTATGGACTGGATTCCACATCTGAGAAGAGATGGCTTACACTAGGTAAAAGGGGCGGGAGGGGAACTTTGCTTGTGAATATCTCTTAAACCATAAAGGTTTGAGAGATAAGACATATCATTCTTCATGTTTTTTTAATGCCTACAAAATAAAATAACGTTAAAACGAAGTATTACTATACCTTTAATCCCTGAACACACAAGATTAAAGGGGATCTATCACCCCTATACATGTTGGTCTAAATAGATTATGTAGCAACTAGAGGGCGACTAGATGTTATAACGTTTTCATTTTTTAATAAAATCACTATTTTCCTGAAATCAAACAAATAAATATTGCCCTGCACCTACTTCCGCACAGACTGAGGTTACCAGATATGTACAGCAGTCTGTTACTCTTCCTCTCATCCTCTCCCTCGATCCAGCCTCCTACGAAGAAGGAGGATTTCTGCCTGTAAGCTGGAGCGCTTTCTGGCCAATGAGATCGCTCCAGCTTATGTGCATCGGAGGAAGCTGGATAGAGGGAGGGGAGCAGAGGCAGCGTGACAGACTGTGGTACAGAGCAGGTAACCGCAGTCTGTCCGGAATTAGGGTGCAGGGCAATATTTATTTGTTTAATTTCAGAAAAATAGCGATTTTATTTAAAAAATTAAAACGTTATAACATCTAGTGGCTACATAAACTATTTAGTCCAACATGTATATAGGTGATGGATCCCCTTTAAGGAAGAGGTGTGGTCGGAGGGACAGGGAGGAAGGAAGGCAAATACATGGTTTGGAGGGAAGTGGCTTTTGCCAAGTACTGGCTCAGGCGGCAGAAGCTCTAGATCTTATGTTTAACTGTTTGAGTGCCAGAGAGAGGTATTCAACACATTGCAACACAATGTGTTGTATACCTCTCTGGCACTCAAACAGTTAAAGCCCTTGTTGCTTATTTGGGGCATGTAAATCCCAATTTTCATTTAAAACCTCCCCCCCCCCCCCATTCTTTCTGAATATAGTCCTTGGCTTCCAAAATCACTTATGTACCCATTGATTTACGTGGGGCGTTTAACCCCTTGAATGCTAGCGAGTTTCCCAGTGCCCCATTTGAGACGTGTTGCTCTTTGTCCCCTAAAGTGCAGTTGGTTTGCTCCAGACTTGCTACTGTTGCTTTCTGCTTGCCTTCCAAAATCAGGATTATTGTGAAGAGGAACAATTTGTTTAATTGACAAAAAGACGACATGCTCATCTGGCTTTCAGAGAATATGAGCTGTCCCATGATAATATATCAAGAGATTTTCCCGAGTCCTATGATTTTCTTGTTTTTGATTTGCAATCTTAAGTACTCCTAGCTGTAGTGCATGTTAGGAATTATTTCCTCGCCTTCTCTTGCTGTTTGTACATTGAAGTCTAATCTAGTTACATTTTGATCATTTTCCAGCTTTCAGCCTCTCACTGTGTATTACAAAAGCACAAAACTTTTTTCATGTCTATCAGCCATCCTAAATAATAATTCGCTAGGATGTTTGTCAGAAGACGTCATGTGCAGTAGAGACTGCCCGAACGCACAGAATGCTGGGAATTCTGTGCTGGAAGCACGGAATGCTGGGAGGGGTAGGAATGCTGGGAGTTCTGAGCTGGGAGCTTTCTGTTCTTTCGGCAGTCTCTACAGTGCATGACTGCGTCGGTGGCAGGACGCAGAGCAGGACCGGCCTCTTAACCCTTTGAGTGCCAGAGTGGTACGTAACGCACTCTGACACTCAAAGGGTTAACATCACCCGGACCTTGGCCTGTGTACACGGGCTTTTACACTAGTATGAACTAAATGGTAAGTTATACCATCTAATAATACAGACCCCCCCCCCCCCCCCCCACACACACACACACACACACATACCTCACTATGACTAGAAAATCCTAATGGCCCCTATTGCTCTTTGATTCAAGACTGCAGGACACAAACCCTGCTCACTTTACATGGTAATCTTAACTCTTTAACACCTTAACCCTTTGAGCAATGCGTTGCGTACTCTTCTGGCACTCAAAGAGTTAAGGACCCATGACGTGCCAGAACAACCATGGGTAAACTTGCATTAATGACCAATGACGGCCCTGGAACGTCGTGGAATTCAAGGGTCTCCGTTCACCTGCACGCAGTTCGGGGACCCCTGAATCCAATACAGGAAAATAAATAAATAATGCCCCATGGTCCTTATCCCCTTAACCCCTTCGCGACACAGGACGTACATGTACGTCCTGTGTGGGTGTCACTTAGTGACAGAGGACGTACATGTACGTCCTGGAAATCCGGCTCCCCGCGCGGCTGCACGCCGTTCGGGGACTCCGGATTCTTTAAAAAAAAAAAATAAAAAAAATGTTAGACGGGCGTTAAGTGACGGCCGCGTCTGCACGCGGCCGTCACTAAGGGGTTAAGGACTGGCCAGTCGTACATGCGGCCGGCACTTAAAGGGATAGTAATACTTGCAAATTACTAATCCCCATATTGTAGCTTTGTTAAAAAGAGACTTATTGCCCCCAGTGTCCTCTCTCATACCCTTATAGTTTGAGAGATGATAGCGCTCAAAGTTCCCCCCTCCCTCCCTCCCCCTTCCCTGACTGAACGCTGACTGCAGGGGAAGCTGTCGTACAACAGTCTTATGTGAAACAGGTGCCTCTGCAGCATGGCCAAAATCGCGTTTATAAAAAAGAAATTTCACTAAAATGGTCTTCTACATGTGCTTGCCAACCAAGCACATGTAGAAGACCATTTCAGTGAAATAATTCTTTTTATAAACGCGATCTCGGCCCAGCTGCAGAGGACACTGGGGGCAATAATTTTCTTTTTAACAAAGCTACTATATGGGGATTAGCAATTTGCAAGTATTACTATCCCTTTAAGGACCACTGACCATTTTTGTTTCCCGCATCCACTCCAGGGCTCCCCGAACAGTTGCAGCCGGGCAAGGAGCCCTGAATTCCATGACGATCCTGACACGTCATGGGTCCTTATGGCTCGCCGACCCATGACGTGCCAGGACTGTCAAGGGTTCTTAAGGGGTTAACTGCCGGTCAAGAGACCAGTCATTACGGAGTTAAAGACCAGAGGGCTGTGCATTGCATTGCTTCTCAGTGCTTTGCTCAACCCTCTGGTCTTTAAAGTGTTAAAGGGATATTAAACTCTAAATATATAGTAAAATTTGTATTGAGGTTTAGCCTCCTGAGAACAACAAGAGTACTCCCATTGCTGAGCGGTGTTTTATTCAAAAGTTATGGTAGCTCAAACTTGGGGTTTTTTATGTGCAGTATGTCAGTGGCCTGACATGTTACAATGGCACTGTTGCTGCATCATCCTATGGAGGCAACAGTGCCACTGTAAAATGCCAGCCCATTGAGATACTGCTCAAAAAGAATTCAAGTTTGAGCTGCAATAACTTTTGACTAAAACATTACTCGGCAGTGGGGGAGTACCCTTGGAGTGCTCAGGAGGGTAAACCTTACAATATACATTTTACTATATATTAAGTGTTACTATCCCTTTAAGTAGGCTCATGTATTTTGCCTGTTTCAGTTCAGAAATATCTGACATTTACTGCCCTGTCTTCCTCTATGGACATAGCATCCATGACTGAAGCAGTGATATCTCGCACCAAGATGGAAAGGAAACACTCATACGACCCGTCATGTTTTCTGGGCATAACAAAATAAGTGTTTTTTTTTATTAATGGATAGCAATGTTTCACAAAAACAGCAAATACTATGATGATTAATTAGAGCTGCTTTTATTATGAAACATTACTATCCCTTTAAAGGGATAGTAATGTTTCACAAAACAGCAACTCCAATTAATCTTTGTAGTATTTGCACCATGGAGAGTGTTATTTCAGTACTGTCAGAGTTGTAGTTCAAGAGTAATTTAATGATAAAGTATCCCCCACCCGCCCCTTTTACCTAGTGTAAGCCACCTCCCCGCAGATGTAGAATCTGGTCTCTTGAGCAGAGAGGTCACAGCAAGGGACAATCTTCTTACTGTGATCATAAGGAAAACCCCGCCCCCCCCCCTTGACAGATTATCCCTCTCTGCAATCCATCCGGACAGTCTTGCTGCTCTGAGGTGAGCAGTATTACATCAGTAAAAGTGGCGGGAGGGGGATACTTTATCATTCAATTACTCTTGAACTACAACTCTGGCAGTACTGAAGTAACACTCTCCATGACCCAAATACTATGAAGATTCATTGGAGCTGCTTTTATTATGAAACATTACTATAGCCTGGTGGTGCTGTTGGTATTATTGCCAAGGAAAGGCAGCAGGTTGCAGACTAAAGCTTTCCACAGATGTATATAGCAACTGTGCCCACCTGGCAGGAAGCACATTTAACTCAAGTGATCAGAAAAATGTCAGGTTAACTCTTAATAACTTTTGAAAGCTGCATCTCCCAGTATTGTTTTCCTAAGCAGGAAAAAGCCGAGCAGCAACATCAGTTTCAGAATTCGGGTTTCCTGCACCTTTAAGGTTTCAAGGCTGCTGTAGTTCCAGTGTTGTCGAGATTATGGCTTCTTGGAAAATCTTAATGGCATCCATGTTTAATGATCCCTAAATATATTACTGCATCGATTTTTACAACAGTCACTTTCCCTATTGGCTGTTAAAAAGCTAGCTTCTTTGCAATAATGAAATCCAAATCTGACTTCAAAGAAATAGCATACAGATATTAATCAACGTCATTGTAATGGAACATTCAATCTGATACACAATCACACAGAGAAAAAAAAAAGAATCCTGACAAGTCTCAAATGTTTGAAAGGTTGCAGATTAATCTCTGCAAGCATTCTTCTGGATTTTATGTTCCCATCCTATTGTTTGTCGGCGTTAGATGTCTCCTTCAGGCATCAGGCAAGTTTGCCCTGCTGAGGTAACATAATCTGTTTTTCATCACGAAACCAACAGCTATTATTCTACTCATTCATAATTTCTCAATATAGCGCAGAGGATGTACTCCTAGGAAATGGAGTCTTTTGGTGCACTGTAGCTGTACCATAAGGAACAAACATTCCTATTGGTTTAAAGCTGTGGTAGGTAGCAAGCAGACCTCAGAAGCTTCTGTTGAAACCTCAGTCAATTCTCTCATACATTGGGTATAGGAGATAACTTCCCTTTACTATGTAGTACACACCCTATTTTTACCCAAAAAATGGCACACATCCTCTTTCTTTTGTTTTGCTGCTTAAAGCGGAACTAACACCGCTAACAAACGTAGTCTATAATCATTCCCTATCTGGCGACTAGCTGCTTAGTAGCGCTAGTCGCCAGAATTATTACCTCTTCATGGAGAAATTTGAAGTGATCCTCGGCTGACAGGCAGGATGGAGCGTGGACATCTTGCCCTAGTGACGTCCGCGCACCTGCGCTGTCAGTCCCTTCCGGAGCCGAACGGCTCCTAGCAACACCTCCTACTGCCTTCCGGGACTGACAGCGCAGGCTTGCGGACGTCACTAGGGCAAGATGTCCGCGCTCCGTCCTGCCTGTCAGACGAGGATGGATGCATATTTCTCCATAACCAGGTAATAATTCTGGTGACTAGCGCTACTAAGCAGCTAGTCGCCAGATAGGGAATTATTATAGACTACGTTTGTTAGCGGTGTTAGTTCCGCTTTAATTCGCATCACACTCATAATGTTTCATTTTAACCTCTTGGGATTAAAGAAGTATTCAGTGTATAGTAAGTGACTGGTTGAAAATATCTTTAACATGCAAAGAGTTAATCTGCTCTTTTTTATTTGTAATTGTAAACTATATGCAGCTTTTTGGGGATTTACTTGATAGCCACATATGGTCCTATGTATCAGTCTTGTTACCTGTTACTGATTTAAAGAAACTTTATTTGACACAGTGGGACATTTGTGCTGGCTGCAATTGATGGTATTCCACCCCTAATAGCTTGCCACTTTCCAAATATTAACATTTTATTTTCCCACCTGCTTCCCTTTTACATTACATCAGTTTCTTCTCTGTTACGGAGTGGTCATGATCGGTTGACCACACGTCTGGGTTGGAGAGAGTGATTGCGCTCCCTCTCCATTTTCTCTGCATTCTGAAGAACAGAGCTGTGACGAACTGTGACGTGCGGCAGAGGATAGTAGAAGAAATGTCTATCCCAGCCGTGCAGCCAACTGACTATGTCAGCTTCTTCACTTAGGAGCTGACATAATGAAAAGGTGTGTGTTTGGGTGCGGGGCAAGTGTTAATCTCTTGATAAATACAAGGCTTCAGAGAGCGGCTGCAATCAGTCACTCTCTAAATGTTATACATTGTATCAAATAAAACTTATTTTAAAGGAGCACTAGCACCTAATGTTAAATTGGATTATATAATTTTAAATATCTTATTTCCAGCTAACATTAGTTATTTTATTTTAGATATGCAAAATCTAATCCTAAAAATACATTTTAATGTAGGAGTAGATACCAAGGTTGTGTAATTGTTTTTATGCTCTTTGTGATGAGCGGTTAGGGCTAATTCTGTTAATTTATTGAACTTAGTACCTGCTGTGCTTCTATTCACATAAGCCAGTGTTGCCTTATCTCTGCCCATATACAAGCAATAATACACTCGCACTTCTCAGACAGCTATAAAGAGTTCTATGTTAAAGCAGAACTGTTATTATCCTAAAAGTCACGTTGTATAGTTTATTCATATAGAAATGAATTTGTCTATACTAATAAAACTAATGTTGCCCTTTCTCCTTACCTAATACATTATAGAAATACCATAGTTTCAAGCAGTAGAGCGCTGCCATGTTGCTTATGTTGTGCGTGACAGGCAGCGCTCTTTCACTGCTTGTGTGTCAGTCTTCTTTCTAGGTCCGTCCACCTTCTTTCCAGGGCAAATGCAGGCACTCATGCAAATGAGTGGAGCGACTGTGAGGGAGTCAGACCAGTACTGAGGGGGGTTGTAGCATTGGTGGCTTAACCAAGTGTATTGTCGGTCACAGTGCAGAGACGAAATCACAGGCTACAGAGGAAGCCGAAAATCTTACTTTCTCTGTCCTCCAATACAGGTTACTGGTAACTCTGGGTAGGCAATCTGTCCTTCAAGTAGGCAGGAACAATTCTAGAATTGTATGAATGGGGTGGAGCCTACCTTCCCTCCTTGGCTGCAGCTTGCCAACCAGCTCCAGTAAGATTTGTTCCTTGGTGAAGACACAGGCAAGAGAACAGTTCTGCTATAGCTTTAGAAATGTTTTATTTTTCTGTTAGAAATGGAATACTACCATTAGGCGGATTACCATAACTGACAATGCTCTTAGATGTGGCAACTCCGTAACCAGGTGCTTTCTGTGGACCTTAAGCCCTGGGGGGAAAATCTTGGCTACAAGTTCTTTCCTCAGGAGTTGCTCACTGGGGCTTCCTCTTAAAACATGGTAATCTGAAGACTGAAGATCTGTAGGAAGGGTGAGCAACCCTTTGAGTGCTGCAGGTCCACATGTCCCACAGTTCCCCACCGCACAGGGGTTTTTCATTTGGAGTTCCTATTGCGTACTCCTGCACTCATTAGGTCTATATGTATGTCTGTTGGGTGTTTGGAGCAGGTTTATGTGGTATTTAACCCTTTAGCTGCTGGTTTTGCATCTTTTGGGGGGGGCGGGGTTCTGACACTTTTCCCACTGGTTCAGTGTTTTTTGCATATCCTAACACATTTTAGTGATTCATGTCCTTTAATATTACATCTTACATTTTGTAAAATTTGAGTCCCGAGGCGCGCTTTACCGCATAGGCTCCATTGCTCCATTCACTCCTATGGGACTGTACAATTTGGGACATATCTCTGCAACCGTTTAACCTAGCGACTTCAGAGATGGCTCATTTTACTTGTCCGCCCTTGCATATCATTTTTCTAGTGTGTTGGGGGGCTCAGGGCGCTTTGGCGTACTTTTCTGGGAAAACTACATTTCCCATGAGCGCTTGCTTTGCACGCTAGTTTCTGATTGGCTCCCGCCGTGGCAGCCATTTTGTGATCTTTGCAGAGCGAGTATTCTACTTTGGCTTGGACTCTTCTTTGCTGATTAACCCTTTGCCTGCCAGATAAGTCTATTTTAGCAATTTCTGAGGTGAAACTTTAATCATACAGACTATAATTGGGTGATTTCTTATACAGTAAAGTTAATGACACTGTGAGAATGTCTATACCATTGGAGCTTGGGGCCAGACCTAAGACTAAGTTCGCTGAATTTGTTTCCCGATAGCTTTCTGTCATGGATTGTGGAAGTAGGGAGAGTTGATACATTGTTTCTGTGTCCCTGCATGAGAAGGGCCTACCTCTACTACAGTCTACAGAGCACTCGGTGCTGTAGGGATAGTGTTGTGTTGTATTACTGGTATAACAGTGCCTGACTGAAAACTCCCTAGAAACAGAGATTGTGAGCTGCTCCTGGTCAGTTACATAAGTGTTAAAAACAAAAAAAAACTCAGTTTGACTTTATAGATTATGTACTTGCAGGGAATACACATTCAAAAAGGAAGTATATTTGTGACACACAGCAAACCAGCTTATCCATAGGGATCAAACTGCCATTTTAATTTTTTAAATGGGACTTTTAAAGGAGCAGTAAACTTTACTTATGAAAAAATATATATTGTAGGGCTTTTCCTTTTGCGTAAAATAAGAGTAATCCCACTGCCATGAGATGCATATTTCCATAGTTATTACAGTTTAAACCTGTGTTGTTGTTTTTTTTTTACATTAGCAGTGCCCTCTAGTGGTGAAATTCCAGTTAGTTATTCTGTTACATTCTAATGGACAGGAGAGTCAGTGACATACAGTTCTCTACAGAACGTGATAGAAACTTCCTGTCAGTTAGAATAATCAGGAAGTAAATGCATAGTAAATTCACTTCAGAATTATTTGAACTGTTATAATCCTATATAATACTTCGCTAAATGTGTGTTTGTCAGAAGCCGTCATTCGCAGTAGACGGCTATGTGCTCTGCAGTCATGCACACTTCAGACTGCCTGCACCGCGGCTGATAACGGTGCACAGAGAGGACTACAGCCTGAATTCAGAGCGCCCCGCTCCGTATCAGCCACGGCGCAGACAGTCTGTACTGTGCATGACTGCACCACGGCCGTTGCTGGGTGGCACTGTGGCCCATGTACCGGGGCTCTTCAACTAGTGTTTGAATAAAATAACTGACAGAAGTGGGAGTGACCTTGTTTTACTCAGCAGGAAAAGCTCTATAACATATAAGTTTTCATAAAAAAAAAAAAAAGTTTATTGCTCCTTTAAATAAAGGTGTTTGAAGTCTCATTAAATAACCCTTTGAATGCTAGAAGGGTTTGCAGCAAATTCATTGCACACCCCTCTGGCACTCAGAGGGTTAAATCAGACCCCCCCCACCACCACCACGATGAGGCCGGGTCGCCTCAGAATTGCTCCACTTGATCTTTGTATCTCTTCCTCAGTGTCTCAGCACAAGTGAGCATTAGTAGTGGAGTATGTCATATACCTTCATTCCAATTGCAGATTGTGTCAGTTGTAACTTTGGCCTCTGAAGCAGTACACTGACAAGGCTTCTTCATTCAGAGCCAGAGTGTTATCCAACATCAAAAACAAACGGCACAGTATTTTCCCCAGTAATGAGAACTAAATATAAATGTTCTTAACAAACCAGAGCAATGCAGAAGTTCTTTGCAAACGGGAATAATGCAAGTTGTATTTCCGCCGGTCGGGATGAGTCCTTTTCTCCACAGACAAGTCAGTCTCCTAAATTGCTTATCATATGGATTAACTAGGTAGGTGTCCTTAATACAGCAGCCATTTATTTTTATTTACAGTTAGTTTGCTTTTGATCTCTGTTCTAGTGTTATTGTATACAGTCTGATAGACTTGTGTCCCTTACGAGTGTTTCAAGTGTTTCCTGGATTCTCTCTACACGTAAAAGCAAGGACTGTGTTTGTAATATGTAATAACAGGAACCAGAAGGTCATTTACTGGATTTTTTCAGAGGTGTCACTCAGACAGCTATCCACACAAAGTGTACAGGCATTCTTCTTTCTAGGGTTTTATTCGAACACTATAAAAAAAACAGTATTGAATATGTGTAGGAATAACTCAGCTGAGGGGAAAACAATCCTATATTATAATTCGCTAAGGATGTTTGTCAGAAGCCGTCATGCGCAGTAGAGACGGCTGTTCACGCTGCAATCATGCGCAGTACAGACTGGTGCGCAGAGAGGACTATGGTCTGAATTTGGAGCGTCCCGCTCCGTATCAGCTGCGACGTGGGCAGTCTGTACTGCGCATGACTGCAGCACTGCCAGTGTTGGCCCATGTACACGGGCTTTAAAACTAGTAAGATAATGATAGCCCAGATGTATTTTCTTGCACAAAACAGCAGGTGTAGAACACTGACTATAAGATGTCACATTCGACTGAGAATCGGGTGAATTTACACAATTAATTCTGTACTAAATCATTCACTTGGAATCAGTTTTCAGGCCCTGTGCCTGCCAAATTGCAATTTAGTAAGCTACTTAAGGAAGCATTACTTCCTCCAACCCTTTTGTGTGTTAGAAGAGTATGCAATGCATCGCTTTGCAATGTGTGCAGTATCTCTGGCACTCAAAGGGTTAAGGTGAGGATAGTAGAGCAGTCTGTTAGCATGTTTCCGCTTTTCTTTCCTATATGTCTTGCTTTACAATATATATATATATATATATATATATATATATATATATATATATATATATATATAATAGGGGTAGAGGAAGCGGTGTGATTGTACACCATGTCCCTGTGCATGTTATAGGGCTGACACGCGGGTCTTGCTGATGTCAAATTCTTAATAATGTGGGAGTGTGTCCTCAGCAAGCAGTATACAGATCATACACTGTAGTGCATATCCTGTACAGCAGTCACTGGTGTTTGAGGCCATCTCCAATGCAGCCATGTTGGCGGATTTGTACATACATGCCATTGTGACTAAGTGTGATGATACAGATTATTATGGTGTAAACATGTTGTCTGAGCATGAACAAAAGCAATTTTGCCTGTTCTACGGCTGGTCACCTCTCAATAGCATCACATGTTAGCTCTCTGGTGCCATTCGAGAGGAGAAATCCCGCCCAAAAGGGCAGTCCAGTTCCAAAATGATGGGCAAGTCCCCTCTGCAAGGGAAATTCCAGCTAACCCCAGACGCACGTTTCTGCTTTGCTTGAGCCTCGTTGGTAAGGTGCAGCTGGTTTCCCTAGGCACTGAGAAAACTCTTAGGTGGTCTCCCCAAGAGTGAAAGGTAATCCAGATATGGACTCCTTGCACTTAGTGCCCAGGGAATCCAGCTGCACCTCACTGAGTAAGCCTACCAAGGCCGAAACATACGTCTGAGGTTAACTGGTGCTCCCGTGCAGAGTAGACTTGCCTGTCATTTTGGAACTGGACTTCCCTTTTGGGTGGGATTAGTTTAATATGTACGTGGAGATGTCTCCTCTGTAATGACACCAGAGGGCTAAAATGTGATTTTGCTGAGAGATGACTGCTTGTTTGTTTCTTCCTCAGAGCCTCTCACATCCTATATAATAATTCCCTAATGTATGTCAGAAGCTGTCATGCGTAGTACAGACTGCCCGCGCCACGTCTAATAATGGAGCGGGGCGCTCCAAATTCAGACCGTAGTACTGCACCACGGCGGTTGCTGCCTGGCACTGTGGCCCGTGTATACGGGCTGTTCAACTAATTCTTTATAAATAAATATGAGTAGCCACAAGGTAGCAGACACACAACATATTATAACTAAGGAGACAGTTTAAAAATGTAAAGTAATCTAGAAGACATTACACAAATGAGGAGGTGTGACCAAGAAACAGACTTTACTAGAAATCAGTAGGGATGGGCAATGTGAGGCCCTCCAGCTACTTACAGACTACAATTCCCCATCATTCCCTGATAGTCTTTGGCTGAAAATTGTAGTGTGACAGCAGCTGGAAGGATTTACATTGTCCATTCCTAATACGGTAACCTTGAAATATAATGCAAAAAAAACAAAAAACAAAATAGGTCGATAGATGTACTTGACTGCTGTAGTCATTCTCATTTTACTACACTGACTTTGAAGGACATCTACCTAGGTAAGTCAGTGTAGTAAAATGAGAATGACGTATTCTTAGCAAGCAGATTCTCTGTAATGGAAGGGCAGACACTTCCTAGGAGCTTGGAATCCAGGGATCCTACAGTTTGAAATATTTTGTATATACCTGTATACTTGCATCCGTTCATGGACTTCTAAAACTGTCTGATGGCACCTAAACATTTTATCTTGCCCAAACTAGTTTATACAGTATCTTTGTCCACCACTGTTTAATGATGTGATTCACACAAAATTAACAATAACAGGATTTTCCAGCTGCTGCAGGCCTTTGGGGTTCTGGTTGATAAAGCCATTCACAATGGGGCACCTGTTCTAGAAACAGAATGAGATGTATAGACTGGATTTCCAAGAGATTATGCAGTATCTGGGGTGTCCTTTGTTCGCCTCCAGTGGTCCAAAAAAGACAATCTCCTTATATTTACAAAGTTAATGAAAGACTGTAAGTTCAAAATAGGGTTAACCCCTTGGGGGCCACAATTTCAAATGAAATGTAGATTAATTCTGGGGCAAATCAACCGTCTAATAAGGGAACAAATATAAATTCCCCAAATATCAGTTTATTTAAATGGGATCTTTAACCCTTTAAGTGCCAGCGGTGTACACAATGCATTGCATAGCCCTCAGGCACTCAAAGGGTTAAACTCCTTTAATGACACAGATGTCTGTAAAGCATTGCGACAAAATGTGCTGGAGACGTCTCTAATATTGTAGTGAGTGAAATCGCTTAACCTTTTCAATTCCAGAAGTGTATGCAACACATTGGAAAGCAATGCATCGCACAACACTCTGGCACTCAAAAGTTTAAGATGCACTTTCTGGAAGAATTCTTTCATTCATCTACCTACAATACTATGAATGGCTGCTATGCCTTTAATTAGACATTTTGGACACTCTTTTTCCTTCCCCCCTAGCTTCACAAGTGACTTGAGTATCTAGGCACACACTGTTCCTTCAGGGATCCCTGTAATAATACTTCAAAACTCAATCATGTCTTGGTCACGCTAAGTGAGCACAACTATCTCTTTCCTGATTCTCTTGCAATTAGAGATTGTTCTAGAGGGATCTGCTTAATGCTCCCAGCACTGAAACTGATCAGACCTAGTCGCACTGATGTCACTAAGATGTGGTAGGGGAGATGTGAAGGCTAAAAATTTAGAGTCCAAAGGAAAGTGGAGTAATTCTCAGACAAAACGGAACCATAAGGTAGATTTTGAAAGAATCCCATTGCTTATAAATATGCACTAACACATGATAAAGTGGAGATAACTTCTCTAGTGATATCACTTCTCCACATTCCAATGTTATTCTATGGAACATTAAGTGGGAGAGATCTTGGTGCATTGGCTCCATAGAATAACAGGAATTGGAGAAGCGATATCACTGGGGAAGTTATATCCACTTTATCACCTATTTATCACACCTTAGTAGTTTGTCCTCACAAGTGTTTGGCCTTCTGTCTATCTTATCCTTTTTGCAGGATGGTGTGAACAAGGGCCTTAGCCTTATTTCCTTGAAGGTCCAGACCTCGGCTCTTTCAGTCTTTTACCAGAGGCGCATTGCCATGTTGACAGATGTCAAGGTGATCTTTCAGGATGTCGCTCACGCTTTCCCTGCTTACAAGGCTCCTACTCCTCAGTGGGACCTTAATCTTGTCTTGAGAGTCTTGCAGCGGCCTCCTTTTGAGTCTTTGGATACCATTCCTTTACATATTCTGCTGTGGAAGATGGCTTTTCTTTTGTCTGTGGTCTCTGTCCACAGAGTTGCTGAGTTGCAGGCGTTGTCCTGCAAACCGCCTTTCTCTGTCATTCAATATAGGTTACTGGTACTTTGGGTAGGCGACCGCCCCTTTAAGTAGGCAGGAACAATTCTTGAAGAGAATGCTGGGTGGAGCCTACCTCCTCTCCGTAGCTGCAGCTAGCCCCTCCCTCCAGAAAGATTTGTTCCTTGATGAAGATACAGGCAAGAGAACAGTTCTGCAAAAGTTTTAGTTTATTTTTTTGTTTTCTGTTAGATATGGAATACCAAGTAGGCGGATTACCATTACCGACAATTCCAAAGTGGATAGCTCAGTTTCCAGGCGCTATGGTGGACCTCTTAGCCGTGGGGGGGAAAATCTTGTTTCACAAGTTCTTTCCTCAGGAGTTGCCCACTGAGGCTTCTTCTTTATACATGGTAATCTGAAGACAGAAGACCTGCTGAAAAGGTGAGCAACCCTTTGAGTGCTGAGGTCCACTTGTCCCACGTTTTCTCTACGCACAGATGTCTCCTTAGGAGTCCCTAATACATAATCCTGCACTCATTGAGTTTATCTGTTTATCTGTTTCGGGGCTTGGAGCAGTGTTTCTGTTTCTTAACCCTTTGTCTGCTAGTTGGCATCGTTTGGGCACTTTTCCCCTTTGGGTATAGTGTTTATTTGATTTTTAATGCGTTTTGTGGTGTTTATACAGCTTTTTGCTTTTTTTTTTTTTTTTTTCTTTTTTTTTTCACTGTAAAATTTTTGCAAATTTGAGTTAAAGGCGCACTTTACCGCATAGAGACCATGCTCCATTCACCTCTATGGGACTTTACAGTTTGGGACATATCTCTGCAACCGCTCAACGTAGCGACTTAAGGGATGGCTCATTTTGTTTGTCTGCCCTTGCACTATCACCCGGTCAATGTTCTGTGTGTAATGGGGTCTCTGGGGGCTTTGGGCACTGTTGGGGTACTTTTTTAGGGAAAATTACATTTCCCGTGTGAGCTTGCCTCGCACTCTCATTTCTAATTGGCTCCCATTGCAGCAGCCATTTTCTGTCTTTCTTTCTCTCCTCAGCAGATTAACCCTTCACCTGCCAGATAAGTGCAAATTAGGGATTCCTGGGGTGAAATTTTAATCTTTCACACTGTATTTAGTTTAATCCTTGTATTTGGGACGATTTTTGACACTGTGAGTATGTCTACTCCTTTACAGCTTAGGGCTAGACCAAAGACTAAGGATACTGGGATGTCTGTATCCCCCTTGATGCACTGCTCCTCATTTCAATCAGGGTTACCTAGATAGTACTCAGGTCATTTATGCCCATGATGCACTGTTACCCCTGTGTCTCTCCCAGGGACCTCCAGCTATGTACTTGAGCCAGTTTGGATGCAAGAGTTTAAGGTCACTACTGGAGACCTGAGGTCTACCTTGCAACTCCTTCCATCCCAGTTACAGGGGGTCTTCCAGTCTTGGCAGCCCCCTACTCCCATCAGGTCTTCCCTGCCAAAACCGAAGGGTGTACCTGATGTGTCTGACTCCTCTGATGAGGTGTTACTGGTGGATTCTGATGAAAGGGAATGTTCTGCGGTGGTCTCTTCCCAATTCTTTGGGACCCCTTTGAGGCTGACCCTGATCCTTCTGCTGAAGGCCTGATCAGGGTGATGTTGAACACCCTAACCATTCCCTTGGTTCCAGAGGCTCCTGTTAACCCCTCTGATGTGTTCCAGGAACCTAAGAAGCAGTCTACCTGTTTTCCACCTAACCCTACTCTTGACCGGTTGGTCTTGGATGAGCGGAAAGCTCCTGACAAGAAACCAACTGTCTCTAAAAAGTTTTTTAAGCTGTACCCTTATTTTGATGCGGCATTAGCTCGATGGGTTCATCTACCCAAGGTGGATGCTCTGGTTTCTAGACTTTCCAAGTCCACTACTTTGCCTGTGGCAGATGCTTCTGTCCTCAAGGACTGGACTGACCGGAAGCTTGAGACGCCACTGAAGACCATCTTTGCACAACAGCTGGCATTTCCTTGTGCCCAGCGTTTGCCGCTGTTTGGACTGAACAGCTGACTCTGGCTGTCAGTCAGGGAGCCCCTACTGCTGATATGTTGCTGCTTCTCGCCAACATCTCTGAGGCTCAGCATTATGTTTCTACTGCCATATTCAATGCCATCCTCTTGGTGGCTAGGGTTTCTACCATGTCTTTGGTTGCTAGACGAGCTCTTTCGCTCAAGATCTGGTCTGCGGACACTACCTCAAAGAAAACCTTGCTTTCCTTGCCCTTTCAGGGCTGGAACTTAAGGATATCATTAGTGAGGCCACTGGGGGTAAGAGTACCCTCCTGCCCTTGGTTCCTAGAAAGAAGCCTCCTGTGAAGAGGAATAGGCTTTTTTGTCTTTCAGACTGAGGCTCGCCCCGCAACCCACGTGGTTCCCCAGGCTACGCGCACCTCCTCCAAGCCCAAACAACATTGGAGGTCCAAGCAGTCCTCCACCGAGCCCAAGGGTTCCAAACCTTCTTCTTTTTTGAAGCAATGGTGACAGATGCTGTGCCTAGTTGCAGATGCAGTTATGATACTTTAATGCTGACCTCTAAATGGCAGTGGTGGTGGGCCCCCCTTAGTCGCTGGCCCCCAGTCCGTGACCGAATGCCCGACTGGTCAGTCCGCCCCTGGTGGCCACTATGCTTAGTGCCCCCAAGCCTGTTTCAGCCAAAGCCTGTCATAGAGTCGCTGGCTCCTGGTCCGCAACCGAATGCCCGACTGGTCAATCCACCTTGTTGCCACTATGCTTAGTGCCCCCAAGCCTGTTTCCTCCAAAGCCTATCATAGAGTCTGGTGTACCGTTCTCTCTTGGTGTGTGAATAGGGATCTTTCTCAGGACTTTTATCTTCCTACGGTCCTGTCCATTTTGCAGGATGGAGTGGATAAGGGCCTCAGTTTGTGTTCCCTTAAGGTTCAGAATTCTGCCCTCTGTCTTCTTTTAGAGACTTATCACAATTCTTCCTGATATCAAGGTTTTCTTTCAGGGCGTTGCTCATACTCGCCCTGCCTTTAAGAGCCCTACTCCTCAGTGGGATCTTAATTTGGTTTTGGGTGTCCTTCAGCGCCCCTCCTTTTGAGTACTTGGCCACTATTCCCTTGCACATACTGACTTGTAGACCACCCTTCTTGGGGTTTCATAAAGACAAGGCGGTTCTTTGCACCCCTCAGGAGTTTCTCCTGAAGGTGGTCTCAGACTTCCACATTAATCAGGAAATTGTGGTGCCCTCTTTATGTCCTGACCCTACCTCTGAAAAGGAAAGGGATCTTCACTTGTTGGATGTGGTGTGATGTCTCAAGTTCTTTGTGCATTGCACTGAGTCTGTTTGCCAGGCTGACACCTTGTTCGTCATTCCTGAGGGTCCCAGGACAGGGAAACCGGCATCCAAGGTGACCATTGCATCTTGGATTAAGTCTAATATTCGTAAGACTTACAAGTTACTGAAGAAGCCTGTCCCCTTTTGGGTTTTAGCTCATTCCACCAGATCCATTGGGGCATCTTGGGCGTACAAAAATCAAGCCTCAGCTGATCAGTTGTGCCTACCCAAAGTACCAGTAACCAAAATGGACTAAGAGAAAAGGATTTAACAGGTAAGACTAAAATCCTCTTTTCCTGGTGTTCCACAAGGATAAGGATGTTCTCCGTACCCCAGGAATTTCACCTAAGGTGGTCTCTGAGTTCCACATAGGCAAGGAGATTGCTGTGCCTTCCTTTTGTCCTGACCCTAAATCTGACAAGGAGAGGGATCTTCACTTATTAAATGTGGTATGCTTCCTTAAGTTCTATGTGCACCATACTAAGTTTTTCCATAAGACTTATGCCTTATTTGTCATCCCTGAGGGTCCCAGGGCTGGTTTGGCTGCATCCAAGGTGACTATTGCATCCTGGATTAAGTCTACTAAGTCCCTTCTGCATTATAGCGCATTCCACTAGGTCTGTTGGGGTTTCTTGGGCCTACAAGGCTCAGGCCTCTGCTGAACAGCTGTGCAAGGCGGCCACTTGGTCATCTGTGCAAACCTTTGCCAAGCACTATTGTGTGGATGTTCTGACTTCGGCAGCAAAGTCCTGGAGGCAGTCTTGCTTGTCTAGGACTTTGTTTCTTGTGCCTTTTAGCTCTTTAATTGTTTGAGCCCTGTTGGCGCTTGTTCTTGTGTGCCGTGTACTGTTGTTCAGTACACAGCACACTGTATTTTCACAGAGGCATAACAAGAACCTATTGAACCCTGGGACAGATGCCCCCCCTTCCTGGATGCCGGGCCCCCAGCATAACAACACCCCCTTTACCACCTCTAGTTATGCCCCTGTGTATAAGTAGTTTTGATAAATTATACAGATTATTCTGTAAGCAAGTGTGTATGAAGGGCTATTACAGCAGTGTGGCAGCAGGCAAACCATGAAAATGCTGTGAGGCACTCTGCCTGCTTTACTTCCAGCTTGCTGATTGGCTACTGCTGGGTACCCCAGATGAAAGCTGCTCCCTGCAGTCAGTCATGTCACTGGATCTGTCTCTGACAGGTAGATAACTCTAACACAAAATTGCAACTTTTTGGTGGCTGTGTTAGGTGGCATAGATGAAGAATGAGTATTGCAGTAATTGATCTATTAAAAAAAATAATCATGTGAGTTTGTTCTTGTGTAGCAGCATTTGTGCAGTTAGTTTACTCAGAGCTGCTCCTCTACAGCTTAGGGAAAATGGCCCTTTATTTTCTTCGGTTTGCAAAGATGCAGCAACAGATGGGGAAGCTGTCATGCAAATATGGAAAATGTAAGAGTACTAACTTGATCAACCTGTTTCCCTTGATCCATCTAAACCATTGTCAACACTCACTGTTTCCTTACTACACATCTCTATTTTTAACCTCTTCATTTCGCTGAATGTGAGCCTTTCTGTGTAAAGCTCATTTTGTTTTCTCCAACAAGGAGAAAAAAGTGATTAAAGGGATAGTAAGTTTTCATAATAAAAGCAGCTCTAATTAATCATCATAGTATTTGGACTTTGGAGAGTGTTATTTCAATACTGTCAGAGTTGTAGTTCGAGTAATTGAATGACAAAGTATCCCCCTCCCGCCCCTTTTACTGATGTAACACTGTTCAGCCAGATCAGAAGGGAGGTGCCCCGGTAGATTTCACAGAGGGACAATCTTCAATTAAGATATGGGAAAACCCTGAAAAACTTGTCAAGGGGGCAGGGCTTTCATTGTTCTCATAGGAAGAAGATTGTCCCCTTCTGTTACCTGTCTGGTCTATAGACTGCATTCCACATCGGAGAAGAGATTGCTTACACTAGGTAAAAGGGGCAGGAGGGGAAACTTTGCTTGTGAATATCTGTCAAACCGTAAAGGTTTGAGAGATAAGACTTATATCGTTCTTTGTGTTTTTTAATGCCTACAAAATAAAATAAAGATAAAATGAAGTATTACTATCCCTTTAATGTGGCACAATCCATGCAGTCTGTGGACAGGCCATATTAACCGCACATCTTTCCTTTTGTTCTTCGCACAGTTGTTCTCTACTGGCTGGCTGTATTACCTTGTCATGGTCCAGAGACCTGGAGAATTCCCATTGCTGTGTTTTTTTTTTTTTTTGTTTTTTTTTTATCAGACTTTGGCAGTTTTCACCCATTACAGCTGAGCTGCACAATGCATTTTTTTTTGACGATGGAAAGAAATAAAGTTGGCATGTACTCGTTGCTTCTCTACCAGCCATCTCATGTTAAAGTTTATTTTTGTGTCTGTATCTCTCATAGACGTCTGGCTTCAGATTTTACTTGCAAACAATTGTTGCTAATGGAAGAGATAGCAGCTGCCTTATAACCAAACACCTCCAGCGAGAGGGATATTGAGGGAGGGGGTTTGGTATCTTTATGTGTCTGGCATTGACAGCCTCTTCTCCCTTGGTGTTTTATTCGTTTGCAGCAAGCGCTGTTGGTAATTACGCCTCTTAATTTAAGAGAACATGGTGGGAGAGAGGAATATAAATTTCTGCATTAACTTCAGAGATTGAAACTGGGGACAGCAAACGTTCTTTCTTGAAGATTATATTTTAGAATGAAATAGTGACATTCTGTATAAACTTGAAAAATTGCTCTTTAGCAAAAAAAATAAAAAATAAATGTATGGTAGATTGGGAAAGATGTTCGAAGACCTGCCTTGTTTAATCTTCTATATGCCTGACCTTGGCAGTTGGTATTTGTTTGCTTTGCTTCCAACAAACCATTTTAACGATAAAAATGGGGAGCTTTGTTGTAAACCAATTAGCCAAGGTTGAGTTCTGGATTCTTGAACGGTTTAACCTAATTAGCTCTTGTATTAACAACATCAGGATTTTTTTTGGAGAAAAAGTTTTAAAAGCACTCTCAAAAGGCAATTATTTCCCCATAAAATATGTGGTGTTTTAATCATATGACCTAAACTAAGTTACAAATAGAGTATCATTCTTTCTGACCTTGTTATCCAGATTAGTGCAGTTTATTTGGTGTCGAGCAGCAGTTCACTGGCGCATGATTTGCTAAAGTAAGGGTTGTCACTCTGCATCCTTGTTGAACTCAGCCAATGGCTGTCTGAGAAAGCAGAGTTGTGGTCAAACAGCAGAAGTGCTGCAACTTTCCCATATGTGCAGCAGGGTAGTCATATCAATTTCAAATACACTGCAGGCCACATAATCAACATTTGTTTTAAGGAGTGGCTGTAACTATTAAAATTATATCCATTAGGAGTTTTTTTGTTGTTTTTTTTTTTTTTAAGAACATTGCACATGTTAAACTATAGATTATAATATCTTCAGATGTGAGGCATGGCAAGGCCTTCACGTGAGAGTATTTTTATTTGTTTTGTAACGTTAAATAATTATTATTGTTCTTCCCACAGGTTATTTGCTGACGGTATATATCAATATGTATCTGTTTTAAAGCATACTCTCCTCTGTGTTTATCACAATGTTCTGGGTGTGGGTGTTGGGAGAGTGAGAGGTGCAGTCAGTATACATATAGATTTGATCAAGAACAGCAGATATGTATAGAAGAACAGATAAAGGATGACAAGGCACACAGACCATTTAACTATTTACTACCACATGCCTTTTGGGGAGTAACAGTAATACAGATTTTTGGGAGTACAAACTCTCCCCTCCCCTCCCATACTTTGCCCATTTATAATCCTCCATGATCACCTCACCCTCCTCCTTATAAGTAGTCTATAGGTGCTGTACTACCCTCTCAGGTCTCTTTTTGTGAATGAGGAAATCTCCTGCATTTTTGAGTAACTAGATCAGGCAGGGCCGAGTGATCAGCTTATGTATAATGAAGTTGTTAGGAGATTGATTAATTTGTATTGTGTTTTTAAGCTTAACGTACAGTAGATACTTTTTATCTCGAAGTCCAAAGACATTCATTGATTGTGTAGCTGTTACAATACAAACACAGTCTTAATGTTTTTACAAAGTCTATATTACATTAAAATAGTCACCCCGCCGGGAGCCACATTTAAGAACGTAGGGGGTGGCATGTTTGGCAATCTTGCTCAAGCTAATCAAACTTCTGCTAGGGGTACATGCCTTTGTCTAACTATTCTTTCCCATTTCTTGAGTGTTGATAGTCTGTAAGCTTTAAAGGGATAGTACTGTCAGAAAAAAGTATTAACTTATATGGTAGATGCAATTAAAAGAGAGTACTTGCACTTATTCGTATCTCTCTGGTCCCTCCCCTTTCTGCTTGATGAGCTGTAAAGCTGTCAGAAGCAGATTCTGGTCGCTTCACCAGACGCGGCTCTTCAGCAGCGCAGATATAACGATATCTAAAGATAAATACTTAATCGGAATGGTTTTGCCCCGGAGACTCCGGATTTCAAACTGAATTGCCGGGTCTCCGGGGCAGTGTGTGAATCACCGGGTGGGCACTTGTGCTCCATCCCGCCCGGTTCCTCCCACGCCCCGCCCTCTTACCTCCATTTTGCAGAGGTTTTTTGTCCCACCCCCACGACTAAGCCCTACCCCTTTTATGACGCAAATCACGTCATTTTCCTCCCCGGTGGGCACTGACAGGGTTACCCTCCGTGTAGCCCTGATTCAAAAGTTCCCAGGTATGACTATATAGTTAATACTTTTTTTTCTGACATTACTATCCCTTTAATTTAAGGTACATTGAAGGACAGCTAATGAATAATACAAATAATATATGTTAAAATTATCTTACTAATGTTTCACTGCTATACTCCCCTATGACATTATCAGCATTATAAACTTAAAACCATCCTTGTTCAGATGACCCTTTGAGCTTCTCCCCCATACAGTTGGGGCTGTGAGCTTCAGAGAGGCAGCTGATGATTCCTATTGGCTGCTATGATGTTACGCTCACCTCTACAGCCAGTAGGAAAAAGCTGCAACTGGCAGCTTCAACTTTTATAGAAGGTGGGACAAAAAAAAAAAGTGTGTGGACTTGTACAATTGCTTTGTAATTTTATGACACCGCTACTCCCAGAGCTTAGGAGTAGTTGTGTTTAATTAGTAAGAGACTTTGCATTAACAAACCTTTATGTTCCTGTTCTTTAAAGGGATAGGAACACATAATATGCAAATAAATGTATATTGTAGAGTTTATCCTCCTGAGTAAAGCAATGGTAACTACCAGAGCGGAGTGATATTTTATTAAAAAGTAGCAGTGCGAGTCATACATTCACCAAGTGAAATCTCAAGACTGCGTGTAAATTTTTCTATTTTTTTTCATTTATTAGAATTTTATAAACATCTTTGGGGCTCCTTTCTCTAGATGTCTCTAGGCCAGAAAAGCAGGTACAGTGGAAAATATCTCAAACCCTGGTAGGAAAACTAATAAAACTCCACCTGCAATCCCAGGTTCTGGGTAGGGGTTAGTAAAGGAGTTCTCCTTTATGTACCTTTCAGTGTGCCCCAAATGTCCTAGTAAATATGAGGGCCTCTGTGTCACCTCCTGCCCCAATTAATGTGACCTGTCTGCCCCTCTTGCTCCAGTAAATATATGCCCTTCCATGTTTCCCCTTTGCGGCAGTAAATATGTGCCTTTCTGTGTTACCTCTCGCCATAGTAAATATCTGTCCCACTATGTGTGCACGAAGGACTCTCATTTCCTCCTGTACAAAAAAAGAATTCCTCTCTTGACAGATGACACAGGAAACTGTATGTGGCGCCCCCAAAACATTACAGTCTTCATCTTAGGGGTGAAAAATAAAGACTGAAAAGCACTGTCCTATATATATGTATTAGGCATTTATTCGTAATAGAGATTGTTTTGAAAATGTAACCTTTTTCTTTCTTGGGGACATAGTGTGGCACTCTATACTAATTAGTCTCTGGGCTAGGCCACTCACACTAGGGGTAATATCTAATAACTCAGTCCTATAATAATAATAATTAAAATGTGTGTAATGACAAAGTCATGAGCAGTAGTGACTGCCTGCGCCGTGTCCAACTCTGTATCAGCTGCAGCGAGGGCAGTCTCAACTGCACATGACTGCCCCGCGACCGGCTGGCAGTGGCACTGCGGCCTGTATAACGGGCTCTTCAACTAGTAAGTGATAAGTGTGGCCTAGAATAAATCTACTTAGCAGAGGCGTAACTAGAACCCCCCGAACCCTGGTGCAGAAATTGCCATGGCCCCCCTGACCACATTGCCCCCAATCTCCACATTGCCCCCCCTTTGCTTCCAATCTCAGCATTGCTCCCCCAATGCCCCAATCCCCGCATTGCTCCCCCAATGCCCCAATCCCGCATTGCTCCTCCAATGCCCCAATCCCCGCATTGCTCCCCCAATGCCCCAATCTCTGCATTGTTCCCCCAATGCCCCAATCTCCACATTGCTTTCCCTATTGCCCCCAATGTCCCAATCTCCACATTGCTTCCTCCATTGCCTCCAATCTCCACATTGCATCCAAGCTCCTACCTCCCTGGTGGTCCAGCGTCATGGCAGAAGAGGTCTGTGCCTCCTTTGGCACAGACCTCTCTACAGCTTGAGCTCCCGCGCCTCATCTCTTCAGTAATGCAGAGTGATGGAGATGATGTCATCTCCCGGCGCTCTGCATTACTAGAGTGCGGATGAGGCCGCTTAGCTTCTAAAGATCTGTGCCGAAGAAGGCACAGACCTCACCTTGTTGGTATCTGCAGACGGCGGGGGGTTGCAGGAGGCAGCTGGGCCCCTGGAGTCATGAACCCCATTCTTATGCCACTGCTGCTTAGCGAACTGGGCATGAAATTAGTATAAAGTGTCATCAAGACATAAAATGTTAATTTCTCACCAAACTATGTTACACAAACATAGATAAAATGAGAATTTTTGCTAATTTTACTAATAATACAGCACAAACCCTGGCATCCCTTAAGCAAACCTGCATTTTTCATTAACTTTTTTCTTATGAAAATCTTTCAAAAAACATACATAAGACAAAAACAGAAGAAATTAACAATAAAGGTAATTGCCCAGTTAAAACCTATAAAGCTAAAAAATGAAATATTTTTCTAAGCCTGACCATAAAGGTATCTCAGGATTGGTTATTATCTTTAACCCCTTGAGGACCAGTAGGGAGCACAAGTCATTGCAATAATTTGTGTTCCCCTCTGGGCCTCAATGGGTTAAAATAAAATAGACAGTCATAATGCCTTTACATAATGCAGAGGCCTGCACGAATCTGACAGCAATACCTATGGGAATGGATATTCTCCCACACGGTTCTCTTTCTCAGCTTATTAAATGCAATATAAAAATGGGAGATCAACATTTTAAGTTAAAAACATAAAAATGTATATGGCTATTGCTGTACCAAAAAAAGCCCATTAAACTGGACAAATTGCATTCCAGGGTCTATTACAGTATATTGATACTCGGTGATATATTAAACGTGGCTGGAAAATAATAAGAAAATCTGCTTGAATGCCAGACGCATTTATACACAGCAAAAGAAACGGATATTGTGGAAGGCAATGTAGCTTTATGAAAACAGCCTGAAATGTTAAATATACAAGACTTGGGACATAGTCAGGAAGTAAAAAAGGAATGCAGCTCTCAGAAATACCTAGGGAACAAGCAAACACTTCCGCTGACATAAATGGGTCTTTTAACCTCTTCAGTACTAGAGAGATTTACAGAGCATTTCTTCACACCGCATTCAAAGGGATTACATTTTAATTTGTCCCCAGTTGTGTATAGGGTTTGCTCCTTAACCCTTTGAGGGCCAGAGGGGATATTATATATATATATATATATATATATATATATCTCCTATAGATAATTTGGTAGGATGTTTGTCAGAAGCCGTCATGTGCACAGAGACTGCCTGAACGCACAGAATGCTGGGAGTTCTGCGCTGGGAGCATTCTGTGCTTTCTGGCAGTCTCTACAGTGCATGACTGCGTCGGCGGCAGGATGCAGAGCAGGACCGGCCTCTTAACCCTTTGAGTGCCAGAGGGGTACGCAACGCATTGCAAAGCAATGCGTTGCGTACCCCTCTGGCACTCAAAGGGTTAACATCACCCGGACCTTGGCCCGTGTACACAGGCTTTTACACTAATAAATATATAAAGGGTTAGTAATGTCTCTTTTAAATAAAATGTAATATTGTAGAGGTTACAAAAATAAACTGATGTAAGTCCAGTCTCTCAATCCTTTATAGTATGATATATATATATGCTGCTAAACTTCCCCCCCTCTCTCCCCTTTCACAGACGTCAGCTGTAAAGCTGACAGAAGGAGATTCGAGTCGTACGACTTGACAGGCGGCTCTTCAGCAGAGCCAAAATAGCAATATCTATAAAGAAATACGTAATTAGAACAGTCTATAAAGTGTGCCTGGTTTGCAAGCACACTTTGTAGACCATTCCAATGAAGTATTTCTTTTTTTAGATAGCCGTATTTCGGCTCTGCTGAACAGCCGCCGGCTGGTCCCGGGACCAGGATCTCATGATGTCGGCTGACGTCAGTGAAAGGGGAGGGAGGGGGAAACTTTATCATTGTGTATCTCTCAAACCATAAATGTTTGAGAGACTGATCAGTTAGTTTATTTTTGTAATAGCTACAATATTACATTTTATTTAAAAGAGGCATTACTAACCCTTTAACTGACAAGGACAAAAAGCACACACAGGACTTGATTGTCTAGAAAAAGAAATGAGTGTATTTACTCAACTTTTCGGCTCCATTGAGAAAGGCTCGCAATGGAGCCAAAAAGTTGAATAGACAAATCACTGTGTTTGAACAGAAGAACCTGAACCCAAACCTCTAGCATTTTTTCAGATGTGTGATCATCTTAGGCTGGTTTGCTGCTTTAGGACCTGGACAATTCCCCATCACTGACACAAATATATACATTCTGCATTGTATGTGAAGATTCTAGTAGAGAATGTCAGACCTTCTATGGGTGAACTGAAAGTGGGGCAAGCAGCAAAAGTATATTAATTATAAGAAGAAAGAAGAAATGTAGCATTTTAGAGTGATCAAATCAACTCTGGACTCAAATTGCATCAAAATGTTGTGGTAGGAACTGAAAACAGAAAACAGTTAGTTGTTGCAGCCCAAGGGAGAGTCACCAGGTTTTGACTCTAAAGGTTGTCATGGCTTTTTTTTTCACATGGCTGGTTTGCGAATAAATTGTTTAAAAGGTATTATGTTTTTGTGCAATTTGTTTAATCAGACTGTCTTTATTGTTTGGGCTTTTAATAAAATGTAATCACATTCGGTTGTAAATATGTGAAAATACTAACGATCGACTTCTTGACATTGTATGGAATATATCTTCTCTGCTGCCAATTTCTACTGTTAATTTTCTGACATGAAAAGATTATGTAAAGCACATTTTTGCTGTTTTTTTCGTCTCACCTAAAATAGTTATGGTTGTACATTGTAATTGCAGTTCTGTGTCCTTTAAGAAGAATGACTGCTTTTGTGTTTTTAAAGAATTGTGAGGTTGCTTCCCATATTTGTCTTCAGGCCGACTGCCTCCCTCACATATTACTTTTTTTTTCAACACTTTAAATATTTATGCATTTAAATAGCTTTTTTTTCAGTTGCATTGAGATTTGTACTCATTTCCAACCTATGAATTCACCTTTTTATGCCATCTACTTGCAATTCACATGATATTTATCTTTGCCTTTTTTGTATTCCTGTCTAGCTGCATAAGGAAGCTTTGAAAAGGGACCTAACATGAGCCCCTTGTTCGATATGCGATGCAAATGTGCCTTTTAATAACCCAACTACTGAGAAGACACTGGTGGCTCAGCTGTAGCATAACGCTGCTAATGGTTGTATGACTTCACAATAATGTGACAGCCAGTTGCATTATTGTGCCTGTATATTTAAAGAACAGTTCTGAAGGGAAACTGTTTGAGATGATGTGAAATTAACCTAGACAGTTAAATATATTCCAAGTGAAGGTCAGATTTTTAGCAGGCATTTATGGTTTTATTTGCATCTGTTTGGCTTCGTCAACGACCTTATTAGGGCCTTCATTTTCGTGAGCATTTAAAGCCGTTCTCTGATTCCTTTGTGTTTCTTTACCGGATACACATGACAATGTGTAATCTGATGGGCATTACAAAGGTTTAATTTTAATGAGGCTGTAATGACCTTGCTTAGCTGCAGTCAAGCTGCAATTTAAATCATCTGGAGTCTTTTATTTGCTCTGGGAAGTTTTATGTTGTGTCTGCAAAGCATTCTTGACATATTGCTATAAGCAATGATCTCAGCACCATGTAAAAGACAAGTCCTTGTGCTTCCTGTTGTTTATCATAGTGTCAGAATAATCATCATCATGTAACGCTCAATACGTCATGGTATAGTAACTTTGGTTATTAAGTCTTATATGTATCTGTGCCCACAATACAGTTACATTGAGTTGCTTAGAAGGAGGCAGTTATTTATTTATTAACCCCTTGGATACTTGAGGGTTTAAAAATAATGCTAAAATACAAAATATTGTCTATGAAATGGTATGCTGTAACATTCATAGATTTATATACCAAAACTGATGTGTTTGACTGTGGTTTTTTTTTTTTTTTTTTCTTTCCTTTTGTCACTTCCTGGTCAGAAGGCTGTACTGTACTATGGCACAGGAAGCAATTATAGTGAAGTTGATACCTTTATTGGCTACCTAAGCAGATTTAGGATGCAAGCTTTCAATACCTCTTGGGTCTCTTCCCCAGGTATGCCTGGGGAAGAGACCTAAGAGGTCTTGAAAGCTTGCATCATAAATCTGCCTAGTTAAGCCAATAAAGGTATCAACCTGACTATAATTGCTTCCTGTATTTATACAGCTAACACAGTACCAACACTCATCTTTCATCTGTATTATGGTATAACCACTGGCTTAGGCAAAGCATGGAAATGCTTCACCCAGCCTGCAATAAGAAAAAAAAAAATCGGCAGGGGAATGTGGGTTGGAGCCATCCAGGTGGCAGCTGCCTAATTGGGCTTTGTTCCACCAGAGACTAAAAAGTTATCTACAGCATCCCATGCTTATTATTACTCTCTGTCAAGACCAGGTGGAAGAAAACCGCTCCTCAGAGTCCGAATGAATCCGGAAAATGTAAGGGAAACCCACCTTGGTGCAGTTCTTTGTGAAAGCTCCACCAAAGTGTAAGTAGTTTTAAAGGGATAGTAAACTCGAGAAAAAAGTATAGGCGAATTGATGGGTACAATTAAAAAATACTTACTGCCCACATTCCCATCTTTCAAACCGTTATGGTTTGAGAGCTATAATAAAATAAAGGTCTCTGTTCCCTCCCCTTTCTGCCTGACGAGCTGTAAAGCTGTCAGAGGCAGAATCCGGTCGCCCGACTTTAGGCGGATCTTCAGGAGTGCTGACATCAGGATATCCAACTATAATGACTTCATCAGAATGGTCTACAGTGTGTGCTTGCAAGCCAGGCACACGTTGTAGACAGTACTGATGAAGTAATTATAGTTATATAACTCGATGACTACGCTCCTAAAGAGCCGCCGTCTGGTCCCGGAAACAGGAACTCCTGACGTCCGCTATACAACGGACGCATGAAAAGTAGGAGGGAGCGGAGACCTTTATTTTATTATATCTCTCAAACCATAACGGTTTGAAAGATGGGAATGAGGGCAGTAAGTATTTTGTAATTGTACCTATCAATTTGCCTATACTTTTTTCTCGAGTTTACTGTCCCTTTAAAGATATTCTATCTTCAGGCTTTGCCAGTCAGCATAATGTTGCATACTGAATCATTGGCAAAGCTCTTGTTCACTGCTTAATTCTCCTCCCACTTCCCTCCCAACTGCCCCAGGGAGTGCGCGTTCACGCTTCTCTTCGGTGTGATGTGAATGTCGTCTATCATTATATCAAGCTCCGATTAGCATTATACTGAGGTTGCCACCGCAGTATAATGCTAACCGGAGCTTGATATAACGATAGAAGCCATTCACACCACACTGAAGGGAAGCATGAACGTGCACTCCCTGGGGCAGTTGGGAGGGGAGGTGGGAGGAGAAGAGCTGTGCTGAAGGTTCCAGGTGTCCATTATGTGGAAGTGCAAAGCACAGAAGACACAATATCTTTAAAAGTATGTACATTTAAAACACAAAAAAACCCACTTTCTTAATACTATTTTATTAACAAAACCTATGGTAAAAACATCTTATGAGGTGATACATCCCATTTAAGGGAATTTAATTATTTTTAAAATGTTATAATTAAATATGACCGTTTTCCTCTTGTAGCTGTACCTTTAGCTGATACATTTTCCCATTCTCATACTTTTCCTCAGATCAGTGAAGGCCATCTATAATGCCTCAGTAGCCCAATAGAAAAAAGAAGAGATTAAATAAGCAATTAAAATCCTTAAAAAAACCCTAAATCTTTCGGCTCTGATGGCTTTTTATTTCCAAACCAAATGCAGATTTTGTGACTTAGGTTGTTTTGAGACCCATCTCTTTCTTAAACAGATCTTTATAGCTAGTGTTTGCAAATAAACACAATCATTTCATTAATTGTTTAATCCATAAAGATTGGGGGGGAGGGCATTATACTTCTAAGGCAGAGGTTCTCAACCTGTGTCCTCAGGACCCACTAACAGGCCAGGACTTAGGAATTTCCCTGCCAGAACACGTGTGTTGATCAGAGGCTCATTCACACTGATTAACTCACCCGTGCTCTAACAAGAAAATTCTCAAATCCTGGCCTGTTAGTAACCACTGAGGGCACGGGTTGAGAACCTCTGTTCTAAGGTATACCTCAGATAACACTGCAGGATCTTTCATTTGAATAATTGTTGTAATGCAGAACAATTTTCTCACATGATGCTATCTCTATGACTGACTTTCATGGGGCTATTTACAAAATGGTTTCAAAAAAGTAATATTTTGGACCCATTTCTTAATGTATTACGAGTTTCCCCATTGCATACTTTTGTTTTTGTTAGTGATAGAACCCTTGGCTGCCTTTATTAGATCTCACCCGCTGATGACTTCCTTTTACCATTTACTAATCCTTACTTAACTTATTTAATCTCCTATCTAACTATATCAACATTTCAGGCCTTCATATCAAAGCCACCTAATCATAAACTTTCAGCCTTAAAGGGATAGTAATACTTAAGATGTTAAAAAGGATATGTTGTAGGGTTTATGTCCCCAAATAAAACAAGGTTACTCCCACTGCGGAGAGATATTTTATTAAAAAATTATAACAGCTCAAACTTGAATATTTTTAGGTGCAATATCACAGTGGCCTGAAAATTTACAGTGCCACTGTTGCTACAGAATCCTATAGAGATTTATGGTCTACAGACCAGAGCAGTCCATAGGATGGTGTAGCAACAGCGCCACTGTAAATGTTCAGGCCACTGTGATATTGTGCCTAAAAAATTCAAATTTGAGCTGTTATAATTTTTTAATAAAATATCACTCAGCAGTGGGAGTACCCTTGTTTTACTCAGGGGGATGAATCCTACAACATATATATTTTTTACATTTTAAGTATTACTGTCCCTTTAAACGTGACTTTAATTCTCACTGGCAATCTTGCCTTTCATGTTTGACAGAAGTGTGTCCACTTTCTGGAACAAGGGCTTTTTGTAGGGGTGTATGACTGGGGCTGATTGACTGTAGGGCCTGTTGTCTCTCCTTTTGGATCAGAGACTGCAGAGACTGGGGGAGATAAGTAAATGGTATGCTTGTATATTTCCCTGTTTGGTGGTCTTTCTATAGAATTCTTTGTATGCTGTATTTATTTATTTGCTCCAGGGATTGTATTACATTGTATCACTATCCAAGCTTTCAAGTTCTTAATAGAACACTCTCTGGAAACAGATGATCACAGCTTTCAATGTGAAGGACATAAAAGTGAATAAATAAATAAATTAAAAAGTATAAGTATTTGACTTTTCATATTACGCACTTGTCAAATATGTAAATTCAAAAACCATTGACTGTTACTTTAAAGTGTAGGTAAAATGAAGACTGTTAGTTTGTGAGCCTTGAACTACTGCCCATCAGAAGAGAGAATCCTGTCTGAAAAAATTACCAGGGTGGTATCATGGTGCATCCTGGCCCCATTGCATCCTTAGTTACAATATATTTCAGCTTTACTTTAAGTGGCAGTATCCAAAATCTATTTTTCCCATATGTTACCGTATGGGTGACTAGTCTTGGTGGGTTGGGGACTGAATTCAAGTAATTCAACTTTACCCATACAAAGGTTCACAGCTATAGGTCTCGGTCTACTTAGCAATGCATTTTGATCATGTCAATGAGAATATGGATGTTTAACAGACTGAACTACTCTCAAGAAGTGAATGGTGTCTCTTGCACAAAATCAGCAGCAGGGAGGTCGTTAGGCCCTATTAACCTATTCGTTCATGGGTGCTAACTAATTGGGTAAAAGAAAAAAAAAAAACTTTTTTGTGTGGATTTTACCCTTAGAGTGCTGGAGGTGAATGCAATGCATTTCTCCGCAATGCGTTGCGTACCCCTCTTGCTCTCAGAGTTAAATCGCATGCAGGTTGCCCCTTATGCTCAGGTTGGGGCTACATGATGTAATCTCATGAAGTACCTGTAGAGGTGCAATTCAGGAAGAATACACATTCTCATAGAGTTTGGATTGGTCTTTTAACCCCTTGAATTCTAGGCTTCAAGGTATTGCAAAGCAATTTGTAGGAGACCTTACCAATATTCAAGGGGTTAAAAACCCCATTTCACCATCTGAGTGCCATTGGGGGGGTATCCAGAGTATTCCAGAGCAATGCATTGGATAGCCCCCTGGCACTCAGGGTCAACCACTGAAGGACTGGTGACGTGGCAGGACCATTACCGGTGTCCTTGCCTAAAGGACCGATGACTATCCTAGCACATCACATACTTTTTGCTCACAGCTTTCCTGTGGTAGCGATGTGAGCACTAGTGGGGTCTGAAACTGACAGCTTCAAGACTGGAGTGATCACTATCAGACCCCCAATCAGCAAGCAGTCATGTGATCAGCCACGTGTGCCAGCTCGCCTAGTGGGATCAAAGTGGTCCTTAAAGGGAATCCAGTTCCCAGACAGCTGGTCGTTAAAGGGTTAAATAAACTGGACTTTAATAAACTTTTTTTTTTTTTTTTTTTTTTTTTTAGTTGTCACAGTACCTTGTTTCCAGCGCCGCCACTTCAGTGACACTTGGCGTCTTTACAAGTGTCATCTGCAGGAAAGAGGCTTTGAGCATGCTGCAGGCCTCTGTTTTATGTGTGTGTGTGTGTGTGTGTGTGTGTGTTTCCTGTAGTCTCCTCCTACCTACTTCCTCCCTCTACCTGCTCCTCCTACCTACTTCCTGTGGAGGGGTTTAAAGGGCAGACTGAGTCCTGACTCAGTCACCCTTACGTTGTTGTTCTGAGCAGTTCATTTTCTAGTATTCTTGTGTATGATCTGGCTTGTCTGTCCATCCATTCTGGTGTTGACCTGTGGCTCTGTCTGACTATTCTCCTTGGCATTCTGATTTGGCTCAGATATCCTTTCTGGTGCAAACCTGTGACTCTGACTGACTACCCGCTCTGTGTATGACCTAGGCTTGTCTGATTACCCACTCTGTTGTTGATCTGCGGCTCTATCCACTGTGCATCCAGCATTCCATCACTTCAGTAGATATCCTTTCTGTTGCAAACCTGTGGCTCTGGCTGACTACCCACTCCGTGTATGACTTTGGCTCATCTGACTATCCTATCTGGTTCTTACTGGAAGGCTTTGTCTGTTCGCTCAGTTTGTTGGTTCCGTTATTCATCCTTCCTAGTACTGACCTGGGGCTCTAGCAGACTCCTAGCTACTGACTGCAGGCTGAGTAAGTATCTCTTGGGTGTTACCTTACCCTGAGACTCCAGTGGGCTGAGGCCTAGTCTTGGGCCTCCCTGTTAAAGCCCTTGGTCTGCAACTGGTATACCTCCTCTCCTGTCCGTCCTGCTCCCGTGATAGTTGCAGATCACGAGGAATATGAGGTTCAAAATATTCTGGACTCCCGTATGGTTAGAGGATGCTTACAGTATTTTATCCATTGGAAGGGAAATGGACCGGAGGAGCACTCCTGGATCCCTGCTGCTGATGTTGACAGTCCTCTACTGGTGTGCAGATTCCATGCACGTTTCCCTGACAAACCTGGTCTGGTCCCTTGGAGGAGGGTTTTTTGAAGGGAGGGTACTGTCACAGTACCTTGTTTCCAGCCCCGCCTCTTCAGCGACGCTCAGCCTCTTTCCACGCGTCATCTGCAGGCAAAAGAGGCATGAAGCATGCTGCAGGCCTCTGTTTTATGTGTGTTTCTTTCCTGTAGTCTCCTCCTACTTACTTCCTCCCTCTAGCTGCTCCTCCTACCGACTTCCTGTGGAGGGGGTTAAAGGGCAGACTGAGTCTTGACCCAGTCACCCTTACATTGTTGTTCTGAGCAGTTCATTTTCTAGTATTCCTGATTCTTGTGTATGATCCGGCTTGTGTGTCCATCCATTCTGGTGTTGACCTGTGGCTCTGTCTGACTATTCTCCTTGGTGTTCTGATTTGGCTCAGGTATCCTTGCTGGTGCAAACCTGTGGCTCTCTACCCGCTCCGTGTATGACCTAGGCTTGTCTGACAACCCACTCTGGTGTTGACATGGGGCTCTATCCACTGCGCATCCAGCATACATACGCTCCAGTGGATATCCTATCTGGTTCAAACCTGTGGCTCTGGCTGACTACCCGCTCTGTGTATGATCTAGGCTTGTCTGACTACCCACTCTGGTGTTGACCTGGGGCTCTATCCACTGCACATCCAGCATTCCATCGCTTCAGTGGATATCCTTTCTGGTGCAAGCCTGTGGCTCTGCCTGACTACCAGCTCCGTGTATGACTATCATATCTGGTGCTTACTAGATGGCTTTGTCTGTTCCCTCAGTTTGTTGGTTCCGTTATTCAGACATCCTTCCTAGGAGCGGAGGTAGTACTAACCTGGGGCTCTAGCAGACTCCTGGCTAGTCAGAGTCAGAGTTTCTTGGGTGTTGCCTTACCACGAGACTCCAGTGGGCTGAGGCCTAGTGTCGGACAGTGTGGTGCAGAGATTGGGAGACTGCTATTCCTGATACAGTGCTTGCTGTTTCAGTCACCCACTGTGTGTATATTTATATATTGCATTACTGTCATTATTCTCATAATAAAGGTTCTATTATCTATACCGTCTGGTTTTGCTTGCCAACCATAACATTTGTCCTCTGTATTGCTGTTGGTTCACCCCAGAATTGCACCTCTTAAGAATATCAGATACGACTCTTACTCTCTACAGCAAAATCACCCATATTGACTTATCCTCAGTCTTCCCACTGTAAGTGCAATGCTTTGCACAGCCCTCTGACATTCACAGGGTTAAAGGGATAGTAATGTTTCACAAAAACTGCAGCTCCAATTAATCTTCATAGTATTTGGGCCATGGAGAGTGTTATTTCATTATTGTCAGAGTTGTAGTGCAAGAGTAATTGAATGATAAAGTTTCCCCCTCCCACCCCTTTTATCTAGTGTAAGCCACCTCCCCTCAGATGTGGAATCTGGTCCACAGACCGGACAGCTCACAGCAAGGGACAATCTTCTTACTGTGAGAACAATGAAAACCCTGCCCCCTTGACAGGTTTTTCAGCTTTCCCTTATCTTAATTGAAGATTGTCCCTCTCTGCAATCTACCTGGACATTTCCCTGCTGCTTTGAGGTGAGCAGTGTTATATCAGTAAAAGGGGCGGGAGTGGGATAGTTTATCATTCAATTACTTTTCAACTACAACTCTGACAGTATTGAAATAACACTTTCCATGGCCCAAATACTATGATGATTAATTAGAGCTGCTTTTATTATGAAACATTACTATCCCTTTAAAGAAGTCTAAACATTAATGTTAGATGCTTGTGCAAAAATGTATACGAATTGAAAAATAAAAGCAGACTTATGTTATTGACAGCCAGCAAGTCAACGCGATTTTAAGCAGATGCCATTTTATTCAGCATTGTCATCTTAATGGGCTAGTAATTTTAAAACGATGTCAGTCCCATCACTTATTTCTCCATTTACTGTGAAATTTGTTGTCATCCTTTGAGGAGATCTGGTTTGATTTACAGTTGGTTTTAGACATCCTTTATCAACGTAACGAAGAACAACCCATTTGAAATTGTGTAAGAAGTAGCTTCAGCCTTATGATTTAACTCTTTGAGTGGCAGGGAGGTATCCAACACATTACATTTCAATGGCTGGGTACCTCTCTGGGTCTCAGAGGCTTTTGACATGCTTAGCTGAAGGATATCCCTTTAAGAGACTGTCTGAAATAAGTTCTTGATACACAGAGGCATCTGTATAAACACATTAAGTGGAACAATTCTTGAGCAAGCCAACTGCAACATAGAGAACAATTGGGATTTGAGGAATTTTCTCTTGTTCCCAGTTTTTCTATAAATTGTGTGTTTTTTAAATAAATTAAATCGGAACTTACACTTTATAATACCTTGAGGGATTCTGAAAGACCTTTCAGAATCCTCTGTATTTATTTTATCCATTCTTTATTTAAAACTATAGTTTAGGAGAAATTTCACTTTATTTGTCACCGCACTTTAGGCTGTTCTGGTTGGCGCATCCTGGTGTGTCAGATACTAATATTCCACTCTCCATCCTAACTGCCACATACTACGTGGCTAATTTGTATAAACTGACAAATTCACTCAATAATGCATTGAAAAATCAATGTGTTGCCCTCCCTTCTGGCCCTTTAAAGAGTTAAAGGGATAGTAACGTTTAATTATCGAAGTAAAATCGAGTCCTCTTTATTCTTTTTTATAATGATGTGTATCAAGAAAACGTTATTAAACGCTGCCGTTTTTCATTTATAGTCTAATAAAGTTTCCCCCTCCCACCCCTTCTAATTACTTCAGCAGCCTCCCCTCAGATCTGGAATCCGGTCTGCGGACAGGACGGGTTGCATCGAGGGACAATCTTTCCGCTTTCAGTATAAGGGAAAGCCTGCCCCATTGATGGAGAAGATTGTCACCCGTCTCATTCTGTCCAGGCTGGCTTGCTGAGGCTGCTGAGGTAAGTGGAAGGGGCGGGAGGGGAAACTTTATTAGACTATAAATGAAAAACCGCAGCATTTAATAACGGTTTCTTGATACACATCGTTCTAAAAAAGAATAGAGAATACTTGATTTTACTTCAATAATTAAACATTACTATCCCTTTAAGGAAAACAATCTTTCTGGTATCAGATGACATTTTTGCATGTAGTATTCTCCTTTATTCTTGCTGTTGCTATCAGTGGTCATATAACCCACATTGGTGACAGGCCTACAGCAGCTCCCGCTTCTGTTCGGTTACCTGTGTTTTTGTCTCACCTTTCTTCACCATTCCCCTGCTGATTCCATCATGACAGAAAGTTGGTGGCGCAACCCACATGAGTGCTAGCTGAATATTGTCTGAAGCCCCATTGAAGGTTATGGAGAGCATCGTAACCTCAGACATCATTTGTGTGGAAGAAATGCCTGCAGCCTTGTAGGCTTCAGTGTAGATCTATCCTAATGCAGCTCTACTGTTCTCTGCATGAAGACAGTCAAGATGCAGCTTGGTAGACTTGAAGAATTTGTGCTAGGCAATATTTGCCCATTTGAAAGGCACCACAGTCCAGCAGTTTACATTTCATCATGAACAACAAAATCAACACACCATTGTTGTGGGGTGTCACCTGTGTGAAGGTGGCCTTACGCTTCATCTCTCCCTGAGTGTAAGACCCACATAGAAATCTGCAATAACTGTTTTAAATCAGTTGGTGATTTATTTTATCCTGTTTGTTTGTTTTTTTTTGGTTTTTTTTGGGGGGGTGGCAGATGGGGGTAGAGTTCGGAATCCTCTCTACCTTAAAGAGACAGTTCCACCTTATTTAGACTTTGCATGTGCATAATGTGTAAGGTCAAATTGCCTATACTTTTTTCTTCGCCTATATATATAATTTTTGTCTTTTTATACAGTCTTATGTCCGTGATGATGAACTTGCTTAATTTCTGTTTCCATTGAGCATTCTTGTCGGGGATTGGGAAAGCAGAGATAGTTATAAAATATTTTAATGACCTTCAGCACTCTTTGATCTCGATGCAATAGTGACTGGCTTCCCTTCATTGTTTCACTGTCTCTTTTTTACATTTTTTATTGTTGCTTTATCACTGCATTCACAGTCCCTCACAGAAAACTCTGTGGAAACCCATTTAGATAGCTCCTTGTCAGGAATGAGAGAGCGAGAGTGAAAGTATTTATTTTGCAAGACAAGTTCTCAAAGAATTGACTCATAGCGGCTATTAGGATTTTCTCTTCAGCTTTTACGATACAGGTGGTTTATTATTGGGGAGTGTTGGTGTTCCTTTAATGTCAGGAGTAAACTCTCCAGCTCTTGTCAAACTATAACTCCCAGAATCCTTAGCTGATTAAATACTTTCTTTGGGTACCGTGTTACTTCAGACTTCTCATTAATGGTTACGAGATTAGAAGTTCAACAACATCTGAAGACCCACATGTTGTCCACCCATTGGGTGGAAGTGGTGGAACATGGATGCTGGAGAGATCAACATTTAATTTCTTCTGAATGCATAGGAGTCCTCTCTAGCATCCAAAGGGTTAACATAGTATGAATATGCATATTTTTATAGGAAACTTAAAGCAATGGTAAATATAATATAAAAATACATATATTGCAGTAAAACAAGGATATTTCCAGGCCGAGAAACATTGTATTCAAAGTTATTGCAACTCGCTCTCATTTTCTGTATGTAAATACCTCCATCTCCTGAAATTCTAACCTTTTAAGCACTTAAAGGGTTAAGGTGGTGATGTTGCTTCAGCAACCCGTTGAGGGGTATTATAACTGACACTAATTGTCCATAGACTGTTGTAGCAACAGTTCTACTATACAATCCCAGTAGTTTGAATGCCCTTGCTTTACTTGGCAAGATAAATCGTGTGTGTGTGTGTGTGTGTGTGTGTGTGTGTGTATATATATATATATATATATATATATATATATATATATATATAATATACGATTAAAAAGGACTTAAGATCATTAGAGATAACCTACATCACTTACGTTTTGCATACGAGATCATACTCTTTGTCAGTAGTCCTGAAGAATTGCAAGAAAGCATTGCAGAGCTACAACAGGAAAGCAAAAATTTTGGTCTGAAGATGAATATCAACAAAACGCAAGTCATGTTTATCAAATTCACCAATGCAAAATCACAGTAGATGGACAAGATTTAGAAGAGGTGGACAACTTGAACAGGAAATGTCAACAGATGGTAACATCATGATGGAAATTGAGCGAAGAATAAAATTGGGATGGCAAACATTTGGAAAACTTAGTAGTACTGTCTTTAAGACAAATGTACCACTCTGACTCAAGCAAAAGGGTTTTTACCAAAGTGTATGGCTGAGAAACATGGACACTGAATGCCAAAGCCATACAACAACCTAAGGTTGCACCGAGAAGTATGGAACTTCGTATTCTGAACATAACAAAAAGAAACCAAAAAACTTGGGCATGGATTTGTCAGCAAAGGTTTGTGACATCAATAAAGGGATAGTAATGTTTCACAATAAAAGCAGCTCCCGTTAATCTTCATAGTATTTGGGTCCTGTCAGAGTTGTAGTTCAAGAGTAAGTGAATGATAAAATATCCCCCTTCTGCCCCTTTTATTTAGTGTAAGCTACCTCCTCTCAGATGTGGAATCTGGTCACTTGACCAGACAGCTCACACAAGGGACAATCTTCTTACTGTGAGAATAATGAAAACCCTGCCCCTTGACAGGTTTTTCCCGTATGCTAATTGAAGATTGTCTCTCTCTGTGATCCACCTGGACGCCACCTTGCTGCTCTCAACTGAGCAGTGTTACATCTGTAAAAGGAGTGGTTGGGGGATAATTTATCGTTCAGTTACTCTTGAACTACAGCTCTGACAGTTTTGAAATAACACTCTCCATGGGCCAAATACTATGAAGATTTATTGGAGCTGCTTTTATTGTGAAACATACTATCCCTTTAAAAGGGTAAATCGCCTAAAATGGAAATGGTCAGGTCATGAAGACCTGACGGTAGATGGACCAAATGAACGCCCAAGAAGAAGACTTAAGACAAGATGGGTTGATGAAATTGCCAAATTTCTTGGTACACAGTGACAACAAAAAGCACAAGACCAAAATTGTTGAAAACTTGCTGCAGAGGCCTTCCTTCATCCTGTAGTGGATCGGCTATGGCTGAAGATGAGATATATATACTTTCATACATACATGCAAAGTATAGGAATCCATGCATGGATCCCCTGCTCTGGTGAGATCAGCTGCACCTCACTGACAGGGCACAAGAAGGTCAAAACATACATCTAGGGTTGGTTGCATCTATTGCTCAGAGAAGATTTGCCTGCCACTTTGTGGCTGGGCAGTCATTTTTGCAGGATCACTATAATGTGTTCCAAGATGTTCTTTTTCTTTTCCGTAATCCATGATAATATCCTTTTAAGACTACATTATTAAGTTAAAATTCTTGGTAACCATTAACATTAAATTATTCTTTTAAACGTTAAGTAGTAACAGAATCAGACACCTAGAAATGGTCACACCAGCTTTTTTCCTCTTCTTGCTGTTGCAATAATTTACTTTGGTGAAGCCATTGTCCTGCTTCAAGGAACCCTGGAGTTCCACGGAACGCAGTCTGAGAACCCTGAAATAAAATATTACTATAGTTCTAAATTTTTAATTCTATAACCACATTTTGTTGTGCAGCGAATTTAGATTTAAGCACTAGATAAATTACATAAAATAGGCAAAACATTAACTTTATACTTACCATGAAGCTCTGGAAACGTCATTGACTTTCAGTGGGGCTTTGCCTAATGCTATAAGGACTCCTGATGGCATCTCTCATGTATTAATCATAATGTACTCAAATGTACATAATGTTTAGCACAATAAAACGAATGTTATCCAGTAGGTGGGAAACATTCTGTAATCTAGGCAGGAAATAATACCGAGAATATTACATAAACAAGAAGCCTATTACATGTTGTGAACAAACAGATTTATGCATTTGAACAGTACCTTGATTTAATAACCCTTTAAGGACCAGAGGGATGTGCAATGGTTAAAGGGATAGTAATGTTTCATAATAAAAACAGCTCTAATTAATCATCATAGTATTTGGACTTTGGAGAGTGTTATTTCAGTTCTGTCAGAGTTGTAGTTCCAGAGTAATTCAATGACAAAGTATCCCCCTCCCGCCCCTTTTACTGATGTAACACTGCTCAGCCAGAGCAGAAGGGAGGTGCCCAGGTAGACTGCAGAGAGGGACAATCTTCAATTAAGATAAGGGAAAAACCTGAAAAGCTTGTCAAGGGGGGCAAGGATTTCATTGTTCTCATAGTAAAAAGATTGTCCCCTTCTGTTATCTGTCTGGTCTATGGACTGCATTCCACATCTGAGAAGAGATGGCTTACACTAGGTAAAAGGGGCGGGAGGGGGAAACTTTGCTTGTGAATATCTCATAAGCCATAAAGGTTTGAGAGATAAAACTTATATCGTTCTTCATATTTTTTTAATGCCTACAAAATAAAATAAAGTTAAAACGAAGTATTACTATCCCTTTAAGGACCAGAGGTTTGCATAACTTCTTGTGAAGCAATGTGTTGCATACTCCTCTGGAACTCAAAGGGTTGAAGGATTGAAGGGAAAATATTATCATAGGCTATACCAGTGTTAAGGGGGAAATTAAACCTACAGGAATATGTAAATGTTGAACTGAAAGACGTAAAGGGTAAAAAGCACCAAAATGCCCCCTGTCAACTGTTGAGAGAAAACTGAACAGCTCGGCTGCAACACAACCCTCAGAGGAGTCCTTATAGAGCATCCTGGGGGAGCCTGATACTGCAAGTGTCACCCTCAACAGGTAACTTTCCTGTCTGATAAAGCAGAGATTCCCCGGCGAGCATTGGTGGTTTCTTGTCAGACCCGTGTCCTGCTCCCCTGTCTGTAGCTTTGCCTTAATTGGCAGGTCTGTTCCCAGTATAGCGCATCTACCCATAAGGCACCATCTGATGACAATTGCCTTTTAACCGGTCAATAGGAATATTATAGATGTACTGGTTGAAGAGCCCGTTACATGGGCCACAGTGCCACTGCCAGCCGGTCGCGGGGCAGTCATGCACAGTAGAGACTGCCCGCACCGCGGCTGACACAGAACTGGACACGCTGTATAAGCCACGGCGCGGGCAGTCTCTACTGTGCATGACTGCATCGTTACACACGTTTTAGAGAATTATTATATAGGATAAGAAACAATTTACACAATAGCCTCACACTTCATAATAAACAATGAGCTTTAAATCTTTGAGTGCCCGAGGGGTATGCAGTGCTTTGCAGAGCGATGTTGTATTGAGTACCCTCTCTGACTCTCAAAGGGTTAACAGTCTGTATTTAAAAGATATATATATAGCCTTACTCTTTTCAGTGCCAGGTGCATAGACTTTCAGTGTTAGATGCACACTGATATCGACGCTGTTTTTCTGTGTTATCTTTGCTACCGGGGACTTGTACACTTAGGACGGTACTCAAGGACAAAAACTCGTGATAGCACTGGAAGGATGAATTTGCAGTATATAGAGGTGGTAGTAATGTTTCACAATAAAAGCAGCTCCAATTAATCTTCATAGTATGTGGGCCATGGAGAGTGTTATTTCAATACTGTCAGAGTTGTAGTTCAAGAGTAATTGAATGATAAAGTATCGCCCTCCCACCCCTTTTACTGATGTAACACTGCTTACCTCAGAGCAACAAGACTGTCCGGATGGATCGCAGAGAGGCACAATCTACCGTGAGCATAAGGAAAAACCTTAAAAAAAACTAGTGAAGGGGTGCAGAGTTTTCCTTATGCTCACAGTAAGAAGATTGTCCCTTGCTGCGACCTGTCCGGTCAAGAGACCAAATCCCACATCTGAGGGGAGGAGGCTTACACTAGGTAAAAGGGGTGGGAGGGGGATACTTTATCATTCCATTACTCTTGAACTACAACTCTGACAGTATTTCAATAACACTCTCCACGGCCCAAATACTATGAAGATTAGTTGGAGCTGCTTTTTTATATGAAACATTACTATCCCTTTAAGTGTAATTCCCCCCCTATGCCTTGGGATCAGTGTGGCAGGCTGGTAGAGAAGGTTCTGTGGGTTGGAACCCCATTTGCATTTGTAATATGATGTGCACATTTGGGCCCCGAACTGAACCAGTTAGCATCCTGTGCAGGGAATTAGCATAAATGTCACCCTGTGCTGCCACATATGGCTAGTACACCATGTATAGACAGAGTTACATTCTCTGTAAAGCAAGCTAAAACTTGTGACAGGCCCACTTTAAAGCGGAACTACCACCGCTAAAAAACTTGATCTCTATTAATTCCCCAGCTGGTGACTAGCTGCTCAGTAGCCCTAGTCACCAGAATTCTTCCAAGGCTGACAGGCAGGACGGAGCGCAGACATCTTTCCATACTGATGTATGCACTCCTTCACTGTCAGTCCCTTTTGCAGGCGAACGGCTCCTAACAATCACTCCTAGAGCCGCCTGGGACTGACAGTGCAGGCGTGCAGACGTCACTATGGAAAGATGTCTGTGGTCTGTCTGGCCTTTCAGCCCAAGAAGAATGGAGAAATCTGTTTAACAAGGTAATAATTCTGGTGACAAGCGCTACTGAGCAGCTAGTCGCCAGATGGGGAATTATTGGAGTTTTTTAGCGGTGGTAGTTCCGCTTTAACCCTCTGAGTTCCAAAAGGAAAAGCAATGCACACTGGAGCAATGTGCTGCATACCCTTTGTCACTCAAAGGGTTAATCAGTAAGATAAAGTAACATTTCCTTTTCTCTGCTTAGTTTCTCGATATCAGGCACCGGGTAGTTTTTGCATCTTAGTTAATGTGTCCCAATCTACCAGATCTTCTATGGTTTTCTTTCCCTGTACGCCTTGCTACTGCTTTATTCCTCTGTAGGTCTAATCCCTTCTCCTAGCTGGCTAGGTTTTTCTGTCTGCCAGTTTGCTGCTTTTCTGTAAATTTGTCAGCTCGCATGGAGATAGCAATGTGATGCCTCTTGCATTTCCCCAATCCTGCATAAGGCACATTCTGATAACACATGCGCTTATGATAAGAGCCATCACATCAAGATTCACATCTGCCTTTTTATACCATTATATGGCACAGGAAATATGAACATTGGCTTATTTTGGGAAATTGAGGGGCTTTTATCTATTAATATCACTGTTAACGCTAGTAGTAATACCTGTAAAATAGGTATTTTCTTTTTTGTTTGTTTTTATTCCAGTTTATTGTATTTCACAATAAAAATTTACAGTGGGTATGCTGATATATCTTTACATGGTGCCAGTTGGGATGTATTACAATAGGTCCAATTCATGCATCAAGCTTATCCAACATATCATTGTGAACGTTCTAGATCAGTGGCTCTCAACCGTTATTTGCTCAATTCACCCCTAACACTCAGTGCAGGATTATCGGAGCACACGTAACATTTTATGTAATTTGTTAAAGGGGAACTACCACCCCGCAGAGACCTAAGCTGTATTGATTCTTCATCTGGCGACTAGCTGCTTAGTAGCGCTAGTCGCCAGAAATATTACCCGGTTCTCAAGATTTTGTCCTTTTCCTGACAGTCACTGGAACAGGAAGCACGGACATCTCGTCCCAGTGACGTCCGTGCGCCTGCGCTGTCAGTCCCTTTTGAGCCGGCCGGACAAAATCTTGAGAACCGGGTAATATTTCTGGCGACTAGCGCTACTAAGCAGCTAGTCGCCAGATGAAGAATCAATACAGCTTAGGTCTCTGCGGGGTGGTAGTTCCCCTTTAAAGGTGTTAAGAAGGTTACAAATACATAAATATTTAGTCAATCTTCTCTATCACAGGCAGAATAAGAAAATAAACTTATTGTGCATAACCATTTCCATAAATATACAGTTGGAATTCAACATTCACGTTTTAGTTAAAGCGGAACTTTCACTCAAATTAAAGTGCCTCCTAAATCATTATGCACATAAAGATACACAGATCAATACTAGTATTATCCTGAATTAGTCCAGCGTTTTTGAGAAATCCAACTTGTTCCGAGACACACAGGCTGTAGCAGCATATATACTCGTGAGCTGTCAGTCCCTTCCTGTACCTTAAAGGGTTAGTAATGTCTTTGTTCATTAAAATGTAATATTGTAGCTATTACAACAATAAACTAAACAATGTAAGTCCCGTCTCTCAAACCTTTATGGTTTGAGAGATATATGGCGATAACGTTCTCCCCTCCCTCCCCTTTCACATATGTCAGCCTCTAACTTACAGAAGGAGATACAGCGGCTCTCCAGCAGAGATGAAAATAAATACTTCAAGAGGAACTACCACCCAATATATAGTCACCCCCCCACTAATTATGCTTATGGTGATTAGCTTCTTAATAGTTCTATTATCTACCACATGGACCAGCATCCGAAATAATACTTTCACTGTCGTCCAATACAGGTCACTGGTACAATGGGAGGCGATCCGCCCCTTTAAGTAGGCAGGAACATTCATTCAAATGTATGCAGGGGGTGGAGCCTCCCCTCCCTCTTAAGCTGCCCTCAGCCAGAGACAAGCTAGATTGATTTGTTCCTGTGTGCTGTGCACACCAGGTGGAGAACATCTCTCATTCAACTTTAGTTTTTTATTGTTTTTCTTCAAATATGGAATAACACCATTAGGCGGGTGACCATGGCTGACAATTGCCCTCACCAAAGTGGCTAGTGCAGCTTCCAGGGATTTTCTGGTGGACCTTATGCCCTGAAGAGGGAACAACTTGAGTCAAGTAGCTTCCCTGCTGGGGAATTTTCCTCTGGTCAATTCCCTTTTTAACATGGTTACCTGAAGACAGAAGTCCTGCAGAAAGGTGAGCCACCCTTTGAGTGCTGAAGGTCCACTTGTCCCACAGTGTCCCTTCTTTGGGCTTGTATTTGGGAGTTCTCATTATGCACTCCAGCACTCATAGGGTGTTTTTCTTCATATTGCCTGTATTTATGCAATGTCTGTGGTATTCCCTGGGTTTTGGAGCTCTGGGTTATTGTTTTCTCATGTTTTACATGTGTTTGGGGTATGTTTGGTAAACTTTTTCTCTCAGGAATAATTTATTAATAATTAATGTTCCGCACCTTTAAGCGCGCTTTTACCCGCATAGACGCCATTGCTCCTTTACTCTCTATGGGATTACACAGTGTGGGACGTATCTCTGGAACCGCTTGTCACAGCGACTTCAGAGAGGGCTCATTTTGTTGGTCTTCCCCTGCTCTATCATCCGGTTGCCAGATTCGGTGTGTTGGGAGTCTGGGGGGGCTTCGTGCACTGTTTTGGGGTACTTCTGAGAAAAACTGTGTTTCCCATGAGCGCCTGTTTCGCGCTCGTTTTCTGATTGGCTACCGTCGCGGCAGCCATTTTGTGGTCTTATTCTCAGCGAGTATACTACGCAGGGACCGAGCCTTCTCTCTCCTCAGCAGATTAACCCTTCGCTTGCCAGATAAGTTCGATTTTAGACATTTCTGGGGTGAAACTTTAATCTTTCACACTTCTATTGGGTGATTCTTCTTAGTGGAGTATATCTGACGCTGTGAGCATGTCTACTCCACTGGAGTCAGGGGCTAGACCCAAGACTAAAGAGGCTGGGGTGTCTATTTCCCCCATTGCGTTTTGCTCCTCTTGTCACTCTGGGCTGCCTAGAGAATTTTCTGGTCATTTATGCCCAAAATGTGGAGAAAGTCATGACAGCAACCCTGGGCTTTCCAGTCACGCTATTGAGCCAACTTGGGTGAAATAGTTCAAAGCTGCCACTAGGGATCTCCGATCCACTCTCCAACTCTTTCCCTCTCAGGTTCAGGGGGCTCTTCAGGTTTGGCAGACCCCCTCCACAGTCAGGACCTCCCTGCCTAAGCCACAGGGGGCTCCTGACATGTATGATTCTTCTGAGGAAGAACTTTTACAAGATTCTGATGCTGAGGAAGGCACTGTTATTGAATCTACTAGGTCCATTGGTGACCCTTATGAATGTGACCCCGAAGTCTCTGCTGAGGGTTTGATCAGAGCTGTGCTAACCACGCTCAACCTTCCTCTGACTCAGGAATCTACTCATGATCCAACTGACGTTTTTCAAAAACCGTCTAAGGCTGTTGTTTGTTTTCCTACTAACCCTACTCTTGCTCGTTTAGTCTCTGATGCGTGGAGGAATCCTGAAAAATCCTCTTCTGTGTCCAAAAAGTTTGCTAAACTTTACCCTTTTCCTGTGGCTGAACTGGCAAAATGGGTTCATCCTCCTAAAGTGGATGCTTCTATTTCTAGGTTATCCAAATCTACTGCCTTAGCTGTATCTGATGCCTCTGCCCTGCAGGATTGGACGGAAAAAAAGTTAGAAACTTGTTTTAAATCTATTTTTGCCTCTATTGGCACTGCCACGCGTCCAACCTTTGCAGTGGCGTGGGTTAACCGGGCTATTGCGGCCTGGACTGAACAGCTGACTGAGGCGGTTCGCCAGGATGCACCAGTGTCTGAGCAGTTACAGCTTCCTGCTAATATATCAGAAGCTCAAAATTATGTTTCTGATGCTGCTTTTGATGCTGTGCGCATGATGGCGAGGGCCTCTACTTCCTCTGTGGTGGCTAGACGTGCTCTTTGGCTGAAAATTTTGTCTGCTGACACTGCTTCTAAGAAAGCCTTGCTTTCTTTACCCTTTCAAGGGACATCACTGTTTGGATCTGAACTTAAGGAGATGATTAGTGAGGCTACTGGTGGTAAAAGTACTCTTCTACCATCAGTCTTCAAGAAGAAGTTTCCAGCCAAACGCAATCGGTCCTTTCGTTCCTTCCAAACTGAGACACACTCCACGTCCCAGGCAGGTCCGTCCTCCATGCGCTCCTCCTCCAAGCCCAAACAGTCCTGGAAGCCCAAAGTTGCCCCTAAGGCCAAGACCTCCAAGACTGCTTCAGCATGACTCACCGAACCCGAGTCTGCATCCGGCCATAGGTGGACGTCTCCACATCTTTCGCCGGATTTGGGAGGAGTCAGTGACGGACCCATGGGTTATTCAGGTGGTATCAGAGGGATACAGGATCCCTTTCTCTTCCCTTCCTCCTTTTCGGTTCCATTTTACTCGTCCTTCTCAGGAACCTACAAAAAGACGTCTGTTCGACGACGCTATTCAGGATCTTTTGGACAAAGAGGTCCTGGAACTGGTTCCATCGGAGGACACAGGTTCAGGATTCTATTCCAACCTGTTCATTGTGGCCAAAAAGGACGGGGGTGCTCGTCCTATTTTGGATCTCAAGGATCTCAATTCCTTTGTTGTGAGTTCCCACTTTCGCCAGGAATCCCTGCGTTCTGTGATAGCCGCAATGTCTCCAGGGGAGTTCCTTGCCTCCCTGGACCTTCAGGATGCATATCTTCACATCCCTATTCATCCAGAGAGCAGACGGTATCTCAGGTTTGCCTGTCAGAAAAGCCACTTTCAGTTTTCAGCTCTTCCCTTTGGACTGACTTCAGCCCCTCAGGTCTTTCAGAGAGTATTGGGGTCTTTGATAGCTGTGCTTCTTCGAGATGGTGTCAGGGTGACTCCCTACATGGACGATCTGCTCCTGAAAGCTTCATCTGCGGAGATTCTCCACCAGCAGATACAGTTGTGCATACAGACACTCAATCACCACTGCTGGATTGTGAATCTGGACAAGTCAGACTTGGTCCCATCTCAACAGCTCCTCTTCTTGGGTCTCCTGTTCGACACTCAGCAGTGCATGGTGTTTTTACCGGAGGAAGTAGCTCATCAGATTGCTATCCGAGTATCCAAGATCCTGGAGCTCGACAGGGTTCCAGTGCCGAAGTTGACTTCTCTGGTGGGGAAGTTCATTTCCACGATAGAGGCAGTACCATTTGCTATGGCACACACCAGGGAACTTCAGAGGTTTGTGATCCAGACGTGCAAGAATCATCCAGATCATCAGCATCTGTCAGTCTCTCTGCCTCCTCATGTCGAGTTGAGCCTGGAATGGTGGTTGGACCTGTCTCATCTCCTGAAAGGGAGATCCTTTCGGGTTCCTTATTGGACCACAGTCACGACGGATGCCAGCCTCCGGGGATGGGGGGCAGTGTTGGGTCGTTTCAGTGCTCAGGGGAAATGGGGACTGGAGGAATCTCTTCTCTCCATCAATGTTCTGGAACTTCGTGCCATCTTTCTTGCCCTGAGGAACTGGGAATCTCAGTTGGAAGGTTGTCCAGTCAGAGTGGAGTCCGACAACGCCACAGCAGTGGCCTACATCAGCAGACAAGGAGGCACAAAAAGTCTCACCGCTTGGTTAGAGGTCAAGGCCATCTTATCTTGGGCAGAAGCTCATGTGCCCGTCATCTCAGCAGTACACATTCCAGGCGTAGACAACGTCATGGCAGACTTTCTCAGTCGTCACACAGTCGACAGCGGAGAATGGGCGCTTCATCCAGAGGTGTTTCACCTTCTAACCCATATGTGGGGGGTACCTGCAGTGGATCTGATGGCTACCAGACACAACAGGAAGGTGCCAGTGGTTTGCTCTAGGTGGAGGGACCCTCTTGCTCTAGCAGTGGATGCTTTCTCAATCCCTTGGAAGTTCCCTCTGGCGTACATTTTCCCTCCTCTCCCTCTGTTGATCAGAGTCATCCAGAAGCTGAAGCTGGAGCGTTGTCCTGTCATCCTAAACACTCCGAATTGGCCTCGTCAGTCCTGGTATCCGGAACTGCTAGCCATGTCAGTGGCGGATCCCTTTCCGCTTCCTGCCGTCCAGATCTACTTCTTCAAGGATATCTGTGGAAGGAGGATGTTCAGCATCTCCATTTGACGGCTTGGAGGTTGAATCCTCAATTTTAAAGAAGAAAGGGTCTTCCTCTTCAGTGGTGTCCACGATGCTCAGAGCTCGCAAGCCTGTGTCTTCCAAGATCTATCATTGCATATGGTCCACCTTTGTGGCATGGTGCACTGATAAGGATCTGTCAATTGAATTCCATCTTCCCACGGTCCTGGCCTTTTTGCAGGATGGGGTTGAGATGGGACTCAGCCTAAGTTCTCTCAAGGTTCAGACTTCAGCTTTGTCTGTATTCTTCCAGGAACGGATTGCTATTCTTCCTGATGTTAAGGTTTTCTTCCAAGGCGTGGCTCATGTTCGCCCTGCCTTCAAGATTCCTACTTCCCAGTGGGACCTCAATTTGGTGCTGGGGGTTCTCCAGAGACCCCTGTTTGAATCCTTGGCTTCTATTCCTTTACGTCGCTTGACTTGGAAAATGGCCTTTCTTTTGGCTATTGTCTTGGTTCGACGGGTAGCAGAGTTGCAAGCTCTGTCTTGTAAACCTCCTTACTTGGTGTTCCACAAGGATAAGGCAGTGCTCCGCACTTCCAAGGAGTTTTTACCCAAGGTTGTCTCCGAGTTTCACATCAGTCAGGAGATTGTGGTGCCCTCTTTCTGTCCTAACCCTTCCTCTGACAAGGAGAGAGATCTCCATTTGTTGGATGTTGTGCGTTTTAAATTTTACGTTCATCGCACTGAGTCTATCAGGAAGTCTGACGCCCTGTTCGTCATTCCTGAGGGGCCTAGGGCAGGGAGACCGGCATCCAAGGTGACTATTGCATCTTGGATAAAATCTACCATTCGCGAAGCCTACAAACTGCGGAATAAGCACGTTCCCTTCAGGGTTACTGCTCATTCCACCAGATCAATTGGGGCCTCTTGGGCCTATAAGAATCAGGCGTCTGCTGATCAACCGTGCCGGGCGGCCACTTGGTCCTCCGTGCACACATTCTTGAAGCACTATCGTGTTGATGTACTGGCCTCGGCTGATGCCAGTTTTGGGAGAAAGGTCCTGGAGGCAGTCTTGCCTGTTTAGGACCTTCTACTCTGTGGTTCTTAGTGCTTCTTTGCTGTTGAGCCCGTTTGGCTCTAGTTCAGTGTACTGTGTTAGTTCGGGGTTTTTTTTTTCCCCCCGGTTGGTGTCCGTTGACACTTCTGTTATTGGGCTCTATGATTAATTAGTTCATAGCAGTTCTGGTGACTTTGGGCCTTGCGCTTGGTCCTTGCCTTACTTCCCGCCTCTGGGAAAGCTCAATGTTTGTACATCCCATTGTACCAGTGACCTGTATTGGACGACAGTGAAAATAGGATTTTAGTCTTACCTGTTAAATCCTTTTCATACAGGTCACTGGTCTCCCACCGTGTCAAGGGACCATGCTTGGCTCTCCTGTGGCATTCAGTGGGAGACCTTCGGGGCATGCTCACAGGAGTCTTCCTTTTCCTTCTTACTCTGGTCAGTTTAGTGTCTCAAATCAATCTAGCTTGTCTCTGGCTGAGGGCAGCTTAAGAGGGAGGGGAGGCTCCACCCCCTGCATACATTTGAATGAATGTTCCTGCCTACTTAAAGGGGCGGATCGCCTCCCATTGTACCAGTGACCTGTATGGACTAAGTGAAAAGGATTTAACAGGTAAGACTAAAATCCTATTTTTTCTTGTGAGACCGGCGGCCAGGCTTGCACGCAAACATCTTAGCTTAGAGATGGCTGAGCACCTGCGCTGTCCGTCCTGGTATCCTCTAGGAGGCATTTCATGGAGCTGAAAGGCATCGGAAGAGATGGCTCTAAAGCAAGAAGCCTGACCGTCAGTCTCACAAGAAGAAGGATTACTTTGGATTCTGGTACTTGTGGCAGATATAGAACTATTAAGAAGCTAGTCGCCATATGCACAATTAGTGGGGAGCGACTATATATTAGGTGGTAGTTCCACTTTCATTGAAACGGTCTACAAATTGTGCTTGCAAACCAGGCACACTTTGTAGACCATTCCAATGAAGTATTTATTTTTAAATCACGCTATTTCGGCTCTGCTGAAGAGCTACCTCGAGTCCGCTGACACGAATCTCCCGCTGTCAGCTTTACAGCTGACATCAGTGAAAGGCGAGGGATGGGAGAATTTTATCTTCGTATATCCCTCAAACCATAAAGGTTTGAGAGATGAGAATTACATCTGTTAGTTTATTGTTGTAATAGCTACAATATTCCTATAAGGTTCAGTGCAACTCCCCCTCACCAATGCTAAAGGAGACTGGGACTGACAGTGCAGGTACACAGATGTCTCTTCAGCAAGATGTCTGCGCTTATTCCTTCCTGTTTGTCTCAGATCGAGTTGGATTTTCCAATAATGGTGGACTTGTTCAGGGTAATACTAGTATTGATATACATATCGCTATGTGCATAATGATTTGGAGGGCACTTTAATTTGAGTGAAAATTCTGCTTTCTCTGTCATCCAATACCGGTTACTGGTAACTTTGGGTAGGCGATCCGCCCCTTTAAGTAGGCAGGAACATTTCTAGAATTGATTGCAGGGGGTGGAGCCTACCTTTCCTCCTTGGCTGCAGCTAGCCAGCCAGCTCCAGAAAGATTTGTTCCTTGGTGAAGACACAGGCAAGAGAACAGTTCTGCTATAGTTTTAGAAATGTTTTATTTTTCTGTTAGAAATGGAACACCACCATTAGGCGGATTACCATAACTGACAATGCCCTTAGATGCGGCTAGCTCAGTATCCAGGTGCTTTTTGTGGACCTTAAGCCCTGGGGGGGAAATCTTGGGTACAAGTTCTTTCCTCATGAGTTGCCCACTGAGGCTTCTTCTTAATACATGGTAATCTAAAGACAGAAGATCTGCAGGAAAGGTGAACAACCCTTTGAGTGCTGCAGGTCCACATGTCCCACAGTGCCCCTGCGTCCAGAGGTTTATGTCATGGGAGTTCTTATTGCACACTCCTGCACTCATTGGGTCTATCTGTATGTCTGTTGGGTGTTTTGGAGCAGGTTTATGTGGTAACTTAACCCTTTTGCTGCTGGTTTGCATCTTTTGGCGGGGGTTATTGTCACTTTCCCTACCGGGTTCAGTGTTTTTTTGGGTCTTCTAACTTTTTCTAGTGATGTATCATGTAATTTTATTTCACAGTTTTAACTTTGACAAAATTTGAGTTCCGCTTTACCGCATATATGCCATTTCTCCATTCACTCCTATGGGACTGTACAGTTTGGAACATATCTCTGCAACCACTTAACATAGTGACTTCAGAGAGGGCTCATTTTAATTGTCTGACCTTGCTCTATCACCCGGTTAGCATTGCAAGTGTGTTGGGGGGGCTCAGGGGGCTTCGGACACTGTTGGGGTACTTATTCTGGGAAAACTACATTTCCCATGAGGCTTGCTTTGTGTGCTCATTTTTGATTGGATCCCGCTGCGGCAGCCATTTTGTGCATTTTTAGAATGAGTATCCTACGCAGGGCTTGGACTCTCCTTCTCTCCTCTGCAGATTAACTGTTCGCCTGCCAGATAAGTGTATTTTAGCGATTGCAGTGGTGAAATTTTAATCTTTCACACTGTGTTTGGGTGATTCCTTATACTCTAAACGTTTTCAACACTGTGAGAATGTCTAATCCATTAGAGCTTGGGGCCAGGCCTAAGACTAAGGATGCTGGGGTCTCTGTGTCCCCTATTGCGCATTTTTCCTCATGTCAATCAGAGTTACCAAGAGAATTTTCAGGTCATTTATGCCCAGCATGTTCTGATGTCCCTGAGTCTCTCCCAGGGACCTCCAGCCATTCAATAGAGCCAGATTGGGTGCAAGAGCTCAAGGCTGCTACCAGAGACCTTCGGTCTACATTAGAACTCCATCCCAGTTACAGGCGGTCTTCCACTCCTGACAAACCCCTTCTTCAGTCAGATCCTCCCTGCCAAAACGGCAGGGAGTACCTGACGTGTCAGATTCCTCTGAGGAGAAACTCTTGGTGGATTCAGATGTTGAGGAATGTTCTGCTGTGGGCTCCTCTCAGTTTTTGGGGACCCCTTTGAGGCTTATCCTGAGCCTTCTGCTGAGGGCCTGATCAGGGCTGTCTTGACCACCCTAAATATTCCCCTAGTTCAGGAGGTTCCTTCAGATCCCTCTGATGTTTTCCAGGAGCCCAAAAAGCCCCTTACTTGTTTTCCACCTAACCCCACTCTTGACCGCCTTGTGTCTGATGAGTGGAAATCTCTGGACAGAATGCCTTCTGTTTCCAAGAAATTTGCTAAGCTTTACCCCTTTTCTGAGGCAGTGCTTGCTCAGTGGGTTCATCCCCCCAAAGTGGATGCTGCTATATCTAGGCTATCTAAGTCTACTGCATTGCCAGTTTCTGATGCGTCCACTCTGAAAGACTGGACTGACAAGAAGCTTGAGGTTTCCCTCAAGTCCATTTTTGCCACTGCTGGCACTGCCAAGCGTCCAGCGTTTGCTGTGGCATGGGTTAACCGGACCATTGCGGTCTGGACTGATCAGCTCACCCTGGCTGTACGTCAGGGTGCTCCTTATTCGGATATGTTGCGGCTTCTTGCCAGCATCTCTGAGGCCCAACACTATGTTTCTGCTGCCTTATTTGATGCCATCCATTTGGTGGCTCAGGTTTCTACCATGTCCGTGGTTGCCAGACAAGGTCTTTGGCTCAAGATCTGGTCTGCTGACACTGCATCGAAGAAAGCCTTGCTTTCCTTACCCTTTCAGGGTACCTCCTTATTTGGGCCGGATCTTAAGGTTCTGATTAGTGAGGCCACGGGGGTAAGAGTACTCTTCTGCCCTTGGTCACCAGGAAGAAAACTCCTCTCATGCGTAACAGGTTTTTTCATCCCTTCCAGTCTGAGACACGTCCGGCAAAGCAGGCGGTTCCATCAGCTCCACATGCCTCCTCCAAGCCCAAACAGCAATGGAAGCCTAAGGTCTCCTCCAAGCCTAAGGTTTCCAAGACTTTTTCGGCTTGATTCACCAAACCAGGGTCCCCACTCGGCTGTGGGTGGCCGTCTGCGTCAGTTCCACAGCATCTGGGAGGGTTCAGTGGGGGACCTGTGGGTTTTACAGGTGGTGATGGAAGGGTACAGGATCTCTTTTGTCTCTCTTCCTTCCCTTCGCTTTTTTCCCCTCTTCCTTCCCTTCGCTTTTTTCCCTCTCATACGCCCCAGGGCGTAGAGAAACGCTGTCTGTTCGATGGCGCTGTCCAGGCCCTTCTGAACAAGGATGTTCTGGAGCCTGTTCCAGTTCTGGACAGAGGTATGGGTTTTTACTCAAACCTCTTTGTGGTCTCCAAGAAGGACGGCGGTTGTCGTCCCATTTTGGATTTGAAAGCTCTCAATTCCTTTGTGATCAGGACTCATTATCACCAGGAGTTCCTAAGGACGGTGATTGCTGCTGTGTCCCCGGGGGAATTCCTTGTTTGTCTGGATCTTCAGGACATGTATCTACACATCGCCATTCATCCAGAGAGCCTGCAGTATCTCAGACTTGCCTGCGACCAAGGGCACTTTCAGTTTTCAGCTCTTCCCTTTCGTCTGACTACAGCTCCTCAAGTCTTCAACCATGTCCTGGGAGCTTTAGTATCCGTCTTCCACCGGGACAGCATCAGAGTTACTCCATACATTGACGACCTGCTTCTGAAAGCCCCCTCTGCGAAACTTCTTCATCAGCAGGTTAAGGCAGTATTTCTCAACGTTAGTCCTCTGGGCACACCAACAGTGCAGGTTTTCAGGTTGTTCCTGCTCAATCACAGGTGAGTAATTAGTGGCTCAGTCATTGTGATTGATTCACCTGTGATTAATTAGGGATATCTTGAAAACATGACCTGTTGGTGTGCCCCGAGGACTGGAGCTGATAAACACTGGGTTAAGGACTGCATTCATGCTCTCACCCATCACGGGTGGATCATCAACATGGACAAGTCAGATATTGTCCCATCCCAGTGTCTGGTCTTCCTGGGCCTTCTCTTTGACACTCAGCAGAGCATGGTGTTTCTCACGGAGGAAGTGGCTTACCAGATCACCCAAAAAGTATCTGCTGTTCTGGCTCTCGATCCAGTTCCAGCCAAGAAGCTGTCCCCTCTAGTGGGGAAATTCATCTCCACCATAGAAGCTATCCCATTTGCCATGTCTCACACCACGAAACTCCAGAGGTTCGTGATCCTGGTGTGCAGGGGTCAGCCGGACCTTCTGAAGATGTCTGTGTCACTTCCTCTTCATGTGGAACTGAGTTTATCTGCTGAAGGGCAAGTCCTTCCTAGTATCCTACTGGACTATGGTGACAACGGATGCCAGCATCTCCGGATGGGAAGCAGTCCTGGGTCACCTGAGTGCACAAGGTCTGTGGCCTCTGGAGGAATCTCTCCTTCCCATCAACGTGTTGGAGCTTCGTGCGATATTCCATGCCCTTCGTCAATGGATTCCCCAGCTGAAAGAATGCCCAGTCCAGGTACAGTCTGACAATGCCACGGCCATGGCCTACATCAACAAGCAGGGTGGAACAAGAAGTCTCACCTCTTGGTTAGAGGTCAAGGTTCCTGCCATATCTGCAGTGCACATTCCCGGCGTAGACAACATCATGGCAGACTTCCTCAGTCAACACACGGTGGACAGGGGAGAATGTGAACTGCACTCAGAGGTGTTCTCCCTCATTGTTCAGAAGTGAGGTCTTCCGTGCATCGACCTGATGGCGACAAGACACAGCCGGAAGGTTCCGAGGTTCTGCTCTCGCTGGAGGGATCCTCTAGCTCTAGCGGTGGATATCATGTCCATTCTTTGGTTATTTCCTCTGGCTTACATCTTTCCTCCCCTTCCCATGTTGCACAGGGTGTTATGGAAATTGAGACAGGAGCGCTGTCCAGTCATTTTGATTGCTCCGTACTGGCCTCAGAGGCTTGGTTTCAGGAGCTTCTGGATCTGTCAGTGGCGCAGCCATTCTGGCTCCCTTGCCATCCAGTTTCCAGTCTTCTGCAGGGTTACCTGTGGAAGGAGGATGTTCCTCGTCTGCCTTTGACGGCTTGGAAATTGAATCCTCAATACTGAAGAAGGGCTTTTCTTCTAGTGTGGTGGCTACTATGCTTAGTGCCCGCAAACCAGTTTCTTCTAAGGCCTACCATCATGTTTGGTCGACCTTCCTATCTTGGTGTGCTGATAGGGACCTCTCTCAGGATTTTGATCTGCCTATGGTCCTTGCCTTCTTGCAGGATGGTGTGGATAAGGGTCTCAGCTTTAGTTCCCTTAAGGTTCAGACTTCTGCTCTCTGTTTTCTTTCAGAGGCGCATTGCTATTCTTCCTGATGTCAAGGTTTTCTTCCAGGGCGTTGCTCATGCTTGTCCTGTCTTTAAGACTCCCACTCCTCAGTGGGACCTTAATTTGGTCTTGCGTGTCCTTCAGTGCCCTCCATTTGAGTCCTTGGCTACTATTCCTCTATGCCTGCTGACATGGAAAATGGCCTTTCTCCTGGCGATCGTGTCTGTTCGACGTGTCACGGAGTTACATGCTCTGTCTTGTAAACCACCCTTTTTGGTGTTTCACAAAGACAAGGCGGTGCTTCACACTTCTCAGGAGTTTCTCCCAAAGGTGGTCTCTGAGTTCAACATCAATTAGGAGATTGAGGTGCCCTCTTTCTGCCCGGACCCCACCTCTGACAAGGAGAGGGATCACCACTTGTTTAATGTGTTGCATTGTCTTAAGTTTTATGTACATCGCACCAAGTCCATTAGACAATCTGACGCGCTGTTCGTCATTCCTGAGGGCCCCAGGGCAGGAAGACCTGCATCCAAAGTGACTATTGCGTCTTGGATCAAGTCCACTATTCGTAAGGCTTACGGCCTGTGGAAGAAACCTGTTCCCTTTTGGGTTATGGCTCATTCTACCAGATCTATTGGGGCTTCTTGGGCTTACAAGAATCAGGCCTCCTCTGATCAGTTGTGGAAGGCGCCACTTGGTCGTCTGTGCACACCTTTTCAAAGCATTACCGTGCTGAAACGCTGGCATCGGCTGATGCCAGCTTTGGAAGGAAGATCCTGGAGGCAGTCTTGCCTGTCTAGGATCTTCTTCGGTTCTTGGTTCTTCTTTCGCTTTTGAGCCCTGTTGGCTCTATTTCCGTGTGCTTCGTAACAGTTCTTGGGCTGTTGTTACCCCTGTTCTGTGTCCACTGACGCTTCATTGTTTGTTGGGCTATCTCTGATCTGATTGTTCATATCTGCTGTGTTGACTTTGGGGGCCTTGCGCCTGGTACTTTCCTTACTTCCCGCCTGTGGGAAACTCAATGGTTGGACATCCCAAAGTTACCAGTAACCTGTATTGGACAACAGAGAAAAGAGGATTTTAGTCTTACCTGTTAAATCCTTTTTGTCTTAGTCCATACAGGTTACTGGTCTCCCACCCTGTCAAGGAACCATGCTTGGCTCTCCTGTGGCAGATTGTGGGGGTCCTTCGGGGTCATGGTCACAGGAGTCTTCTTTCCCTTCCACTATCTAGTCAATAGTTAGTATCTCAAATGTTTCTGGAGCTGGTTGGCTAGCTGCAGCTAAGGAGGGAGCGTAGGCTTCACCCCTTGCATACTGTTCTAGAATTGTTCCTGCCTACTTAAAGGGATAGTAATACTTAAAATATAAAAAAAAATATGTTGTCGGGTTTATCCCCCTGAGTAAAACAAGAGTACTCCCACTGCTGAAAGGTGTTTCAGTCAAAAGTTATTAATTTTTAAAGTTTAATTTTTTAGGTGCAATATCACAGTGGCCTGAAATTGTACAGTGGCGCTGTTGCTACACGATACTATGGACAGCTCTGGTCCCGGGACCATAAATCTCCATAGGATGGTCCGGGCAGTCTCTACTGCGCATGACTGCGTTGTTACACACATTTTAGCTAATTATATAGGATATTTAACTCTCTGGGTGCTAGAGAAATCTGCACCACATTGTTTCGCAGTGGAGAGCTCTCAAGCATCCAGGGGTTTAAAGATTGTTTGTCCTTGCTTGTTAAAGGCCAAGGTTTTTTTCTGTGCCAGGAAATAGTGTATGAGACTTGAAGGGGGGTCATGTGAGGAGAGGGGATGTGGCCATGGGTGATATAAGGGCACCTACAATGCTTTGCCTGGGATGTAAATCTGGTCCAACAACAGAGATTACCAGTGCATTGCCAAGAGACCTTTCTGGCATGCAGTGGGTTAAATATCCTGGTTAAATCAGTTGTCATTTCTATTTGTAGCCATTTGGTTACCTAAAATTTTGGCATAATACATTTGTATTGATGTTAGTTTTGGTACAATCTAGCATTGTGATTTATTTGATACTTATTCCCTGGTAACCCTCTTTGATACTTCAGAGGAACTCTTTAGAATCCAAGGGGTTAAAATGTTTGGTGGTTAGGATTCCACAGATTTTGTGTGAATCCAGAGGGTTGCACCACAGTAAAACTTTGAGAACTATTCTCGTATCCTCCTCTAGAAACAGGTGGCAGGCCAGCTCAAAACTTTAACCCCTTGAGTGCCAGAGGGGTACTCAACGCATTGCAGAGCAATGCGTTGTGTACCCCTTTGGCAGTCAAAGGGTTAAAACCTTATTGTTTCTCATAGTGTTCCATGCCCCCTTTTCTCCCGAGTCCGTGGCTTGTGCAGATCTAAAGTAGAGAGGGATGAGTGATGAATCTGTTCTCACAAGTGAGCCGCATTTCATTCCTGCACTTTTGCACTCATGTGAATAGCCCGTCTCGCCTCTCAGTTTGCTTTGATAGACCGAGCAGCACTGCAGATAAGCAGCCTAATCAGAAAATGAAGAGAAACATTTTTTGCTATGATAATCTTATCATTCTGTGAATAAACAGCAATGTCTAAAACTACTGCAGTATTGGAGTGTGCTTTAGCTGCTCTGTGCCTGGTTTAGGCTGTGGAGTGGGACTGATAGGAGGCAATTTTTGCACTAACCCTTTGAGTGCCAGAGGGTTGTGCGGTTCATTTCTCCACAATGTTTTGCATACCCCTCTGGCACTCAGTGGGTTCGTTATCCGTTTTACAAGTACAAGGATTTAATAAGGATTTATGGAAAAGGCTGACATTTATTGAAGCATGTATTTTTTCAGTCTCAACGACTATTAGCATGTGTCTGATTTCCCCTACCCTATATCTTGGTCTCATCCATTCCATGTAATCTTATTGGAAGCAGTCCAGCAGAGAATAAGGATCACTCTCAAAAAAGATATTTTGTTTTAATTATTGTAATATTTATGCAAATTATCATACCAACCAGACACTAACATTCCACACTGCTCCCCCTCCCACCTACCTACCACTCACTGCCTGCCAGATAGTAACATTCTATACTGCTCTCCCTCCCACCCCCTGCCTGCCAGATAGCAACATTCCACACTGCTCCCCCTCCCACCTACTTAACACTCACTGCCTGCCAGATAGTAACATTCTATACTGCTCTCCCTCCCACCCCCTGCCTGCCAGATAGCAACATTCCACACTGCTCTCCCTCCTGCCTACCACTCACTGCTTGCCAGATAGCAACATTCCACACTGCTCTCCCTCCTGCCTACCACTCACTGCCTGCCAGATAGTAACATTCCACACTGCTCTCCCTCCCACCTACCACTCACTGCCTACCAGATAGTAGCATTCTATACTGCTCTCCCTCCCACCCCCTGCCTGCCAGATAATAACATTCCACACTGCTCTCCCTCCCTCCCACCTACCTACCACTCACTGCCTACCAGATAGTAGCAATCTATACTGCTCTCCCTCCCACCCCTGCCTGCCAGATAATAACATTCCACACTGCTCTCCCTCCCTCCCACCTACCTACCACTCACTGCCTACCAGATAGTAACATTCTATACTGCTCTCCCTCCCACCCCCTGCCTGCCAGATAGTAACATTCCACGCTGCTCTCCCTCCTGCCTACCACTCACTGCCTGCCAGATAGTAACATTCCACACTGCTCTTCCTCCCACCTACCTGCCACTCACCGCCTGCCAGATAGTAACATTCCACACTGCTCTCCCTCCCACCTACCTGCCTGCCAGATAGTAACATTCCACACTGCTCTCCCTCCCACCTACCTGCCACTCACCGCCTGCTAGATAGTAACATTCCATACTGCTCTCCCTCCCACCCCTTGCCTGCCAGATAGTAACATTCCACACTGCTCTCCCTCCGACCTACATACCACTCACTGCCTGCCAGATAGTAACATTCCACACTGCTCTCCCTTCCACCTACCACTCCCTGCCTGCCAGATACTAACATTCCACACTGCTTTCCCTACCACTCCCTGCCTGCCAGATATTAGCTTTCCCTACCACTCTGTCTGCCATTTAGTAGCATTCCACACTGATCTCCCTCCCACCTACCACTCCCTGCCTGCCAGATATTCGCTTTCCACACTGCTTTCCCTACCACTCTCTGCCTGTCATTTTCTAGCATTCCACACTGATCTCCCTACCTCTCCTGGCTGACCAGTGCTATCTATGTTACATAATCTGAAAAATAAATTAATCTCCATATCTCATAAACTGTTTGAAAGGAAAATGGGAAACTTAACAGTAGTTGATTCTGAATGTTCCTTTAAAGTGATTTTATATAAAGTGACAGTTCCACTTTGACTGGAAGGACAATCAATAAAAATAAAAACATTGTTGCACTTACCAGCTTATTCTCAAAAGTACTTAGCTGTTTGTTTAGTTTTTAACTCATACCACTGTAGTCTGTGCACATACAGCCAGCAAAGTGATAAGTACTTCATCCCATAGTTGTTTCTTGTAACCTCGCCATCCTTCATTAAGGCAACACTGAAGGTATTTAATATTGCCTGACTATGATCCTTATGCTCAAAAGACAAGTGGAGGAATTCTGGCGCAAAAGCAACTACATCATAGAGAGGAAATGTTTTGAAAACTCCCATTAATTTAAATGAAGTTTGTAAAGCATGCAGGAGTCGCTTTGTCAAGGCAGTGAAGTCTTACAGTAGACTTTGGCAAATTGTAGGAAGGCCACATGAAACAGCTGTAGGCTGAAGAACTTCTCTGTTGATCCTATTTGCACGGTGCAAAGCTATGTGCAAAGCTATGTGTTTTTGAGCAGATGTGGGAGAGTTTCAGACCACTTTTTTTTCTTTGTTGATGATATACTTATTGGAGAGATTTGCAGACATTTGGTCCTCTCTTCACAACTCCTAACACCCTTCATGACAGAGACTCAAGAGCAGAGGTTCCCAACCTTGTTAGTGCCGCTACCCTTTAATAAAATTTCCCAAGTTGTGACGACCCTTAACAGTAAAATTATTTTAGTTGCTCCTTCATCGCTGTGATTACTGAATTACTCCGTTATAAAGAAATCCTTACTGTTCCAAGGCCAGAAGCCAGGCACCAGCGCAAACGTCTTGTCTGTGCGTCTGCGCTGTCAGTCCTGGTCTCCCGGACAATTACAAGTTTTACAGATTAAAATAGACAAAAAACAGTTTTCTTATGGTTTTAGGCGACCCCTGGCAAATCGTTATTCGACCCCCAAAGGGGTCACGACCCACAGGTTGAGAACCCCTGCTCAAGAGGCATCACTACAAAACAAATTGCAACATGGTATCCTGTTCAGGTGTATGCTGAACAGTTAAATTGGAGCAAGTTAGCCAGCAGTGGCAGGCATGCCAAGCAGATACTAACATTCCACATTTCTCTCCCTCCCATCTGTCACATCCTGTTGTCCAGCACTTGCTAATATGAATAAACTGACATACAAATCCTGCCAAGGTGGATGCTCCCACTGAGCTAAGCTCGTGGACTGGCGACCACTCCACTTTAATTGGTCACCCACTATATTCTTACCTCTCTCTCAATAAAAACACCTCATCAAAAATACAGTGAAAATGCAGCTACCTGCATTATTAAACCTTTTATTACCAGTGGAATCCGACACCCCTCTGGCACTCAAATGGTTTCTGCAATTCCATTGGGATCCCATACAGTGGCCAAAAATATTAATTTGAAACTCCACATTCATATATATATATATATATATATATATATATATATATATATATATATATATATATATTTTTTTTTTTTTTTTATTTTTTTTTACAGTAAACAAGGGGCACCTTAAGTAGACATTTGCAGAACATCAACGTACCTTGGCACCCTGGTTAAGAACCATTTGATTCAGTAAACTGTCTATATGAACAGCCTAATAAGGCCAAACTTGTGTTTTTTTAATGAGTTCAAAATTGTCACCCATGAGAATTTACTCTATGCGTTAGCTAGATTGATGGGCACAGTAACCGCTGCCTGCAGTAGATTACATTTGTTTAGAACATAAAATACCACCTAGCTTTGGAGATTTTATTACTGTTCAATAGAAGTTCTTTAAAAAAAACGGCTATGCTTTTACAGCAGATAAACATTTATTTATGCCCAAGCTATTCTACTAATTGAAAGGTTTTAGTGGCAACTTTTGTATTTTATTACTATAATCTTAAAGTGACAGTCAACCTAGCTTTTGGCTTTACAAATTCTGCAGGTGCATACTGTGTAAAGTCCAATTTTTAATTGGCATTATTAATATTATTATTTTATTCTTCTGTCCCTGACAACTCCTTGACTTTGTTTGCAGAGAGAAGTCTGTCAGGGCTGTGAATGCATCTTTTAAAGTGATAGTAATGTTTCACAAAAACTGCAGCCCCAATTAATTTTCATAGTATTTGAGCCATAGATAGTGTTATTTCATTACTGTGAGAGTTGTAGTTCAAGAGTAATTGAATGAAAAAGTTTCCCCCTCCCGCCCCTTTTACTGATGTAACACTGCTCACCTCAGATGTGGAATCCAGTCCACAGACCAGACAGCTCACATCAAGGGTCAATATTCTTACTGTGAAACCAATGAAAGCCCTGCCCCCCTTGACAGCTTTTTCAGCTTTTTCCCTTATCTTAATTGAAGATTTTCCCTCTCTGCAATCTACCTGGACACTCCTTGCTGCTCTGAGCAGTGTTACATCAGTAAAAGGGGCAGGAGGGGGATACTTTTATCATTAAATTACTCTTGAACTACAACTCTGACAGTATTGAAATAACACTCTCCAAGGCCCAAATACTATGAATTGTAATTAGAGCTGCTTTTCTTATGAAACATTACTATCCCTTTAAGCAGGCTTTTCTGCTGTGGGAATAGTGCAACACTGCATCACTATCCCTGCTTTTTCACAGCTCTCTGGAAACCGAATACTAGGGAATCGGATGTCATATACGTGAAAGTGAAAAAAAGACAGTTGAAGAGGAAATAAAATAATAAAAAAGTATAGACAATATGTTAAGTCAAAAACATAGATCACTGTTATCATCTAAACTGATTGAGACTGATAAGAACTTAAGACATTTCAGAGTGAACACAATCAAGAAAGAACAGCTCAATGTTCTCTGTGTGCCATATGTTTAAAGTAAAAATGGAGGAATTCTGGGGCAAACCAATTGAACCACTGAGGAAAAAGTAAAAATACCAACATTTCTGATTGATTTAAAGCGGAACTAACACCGCTAACAAACGTTGGCTGTAATAATTCCCTATCTGGCGATTAGCTGCTTAGTAGCCCCTAGAATGCTAAAGAGGTTCCCAGACCACTACAAACCAATGCCTTTGAGACCTCTCCACTATTCAAGAGTTTAAAATCAAAATGTAATGGCAATCAAAGGTTTAAAGCGGAACTAACACGGCTAACAAACCTTGTCTTTAATAATTCCCTATCTGGCAATTTGCTGCTTAGTAGCGCTAGTCGCTAGAATTATTACCTCTTCATGGAGAACTTTGAAGTGATCCTCGGCTGACAGGCAGGACGGAGCGCAGACATCTTGCCCTAGTGACGTCCACGCGCCTGCGCTGTCAGTCCCAGACAGCTGTAGGAGGCGTTGCTAGGAGCCATTCGGCTCCGGAAGGGACTGACAGCGCAGACGCGCGGACGTCACTAGGGCAAGATGTCCGCGCTCCGTCCTGCCTGTCAGCCGAGGATCACTTCAAATTTCTTCATGAAGAGGATAATAATTCTGGTGACTAGCGCTACTAAGCAGCTAGTCGCCAGATAGGGAATTATTAAAGACAAGGTTTGTTAGCCGTGTTAGTTCCGCTTTAAACCTTTGATTGCCATTACATTTTGATTTTAAACTCTTGAATAGTAGAGAGGTCTCAAAGGCATTGGTTTGTAGTGGTCTGGGAACTTCTTTAGCATTCTAGGGGTTAAAATCCCCTTTTAAATCAATGGGAATTTGTGTGGTTTCCCCAGAAACCCTGTAGTTTTCTTTTGAACATAGGGTTCTTTTTAAGCGGAGAAGTTTGAAGGTAACAACATAAAATGTTTCCTATCTTCTGTTAGTCTTGTGCTCATGTGTCTAACCAGCCTCATTGCTGTTGATTACCTCAGCTGGCTCAGGCCTGGTTTAATATTGAAATACCGCCATCTATTTGGAGACCATCGAAAGGGCGAGATCCTAATGTCTCCCGCATCAAAAGGGTGACATCAGAATGTTGCCCTCATCAAAAGGGTGACATCAGAATGTTGCCCGCATCATGATGTCACCCTTTTAATGATTGCCAAATAGAGGGCCACTTTTCAGTAGGATGCACTCAGCCCCAAGTGCTGGTATGGCCCTGGTTCCCTCCCACTGTCTGTCCTTCTGCATCTGCACAGGTTTTACTTCAGTTGAAGGTCCTCTGAGTCCTTTTCAGAACGGATCAAGAGAAGGGCTCAAACAATAATGTGTGTTCAATAGAATTAGTATATGTAAACAGTAAAAATATAATTTATTTAAAACAGACTGAACTCTCCATTCACCTTATTAAAAACAGCCATTGCATATGAAATAATTTTTATCATTGCTTTTGTCTGTTTGTTTTTGATAGTTTGAGGGTAGTATGCAGCCAGATGGCACTGTTGCCACTTGTCTGTGGAAAACAGTGTGTCACAGACACAAGCTTTCCATAGATGAATGTAGCAACAACTCCACCTGGCTGCAAAATGTCTTGAATTCAATCAAACAGACAAATGCCAGGTTAAAACTTTGTAATAACTTTTGAAAGGAGCTTACCCCCTAATTGGGAGCACCATCATGATAGTCAATAGGAAAAGCTCTACTACACATTTTACGTAATTAAACTTTACTGCTTGTTTATATTTCTCCCCTATTATGTGCTTAGTTTGCCCCAGAATTTCTCCACAGTTCTTTTGAATATAAGTCCCTATACCTCTGCGGAGACACGTGCATATATTCACTCACTTTATGTCTGTGCATTGTTCTGTAGTTAAAAAAAAAAAAATAGTGCAAACCAAGGTCACCCAGTACATAGACAACTGGCCATATGTGCCTTGGGCTGAAATGTCTGCTCCCAGCATCCTCTATGCTTTGTGTTCACATAGCAAAATGAGTTCACTTGTAAATAGGTATTGTCAGTCTGCAATAGCAGCTGATGTTTTTCTGTGCATTTCCAATGCTCAAAAGGGAAGTTTCATGAATCCAAATTAGATATGTTTCTAAAGTTAGCCCGTGCCCCTGAGCAATATCTGAGAAAGGTATCCCTAAGCTTGCTGTGAACTGACAGGCCGACTCCTCTCTTCCATCATTTGTTTGAGAGAGGAAAGCTGACATCTTGACTGATCCTTCAATAATAGATACAACAGATTCATTTCCTAGCAGTTCTGGGTGTCTGAAATGGATTCTAATGTAATAGGCAGTGGTGGAATCACCTATGGATAGGGGCTCTGTGACATCTTCTAGTTACTGCTGTGATGATGACTGATCGAGGCTTCACGTGAAGCACAATGCTTTATTATTCACTCTGTGAAACCTTGTGGCAACACAGTGACGTGACTGAAATGTGTTTTACTCTTTTGGCTTGCACACAAAAGAAGAGCAATTCCTAGCCAGGCCATCATCAGCATAGGGGATGGCTGCAAATGCCCCAATTTCCCTCTTATTTAAATTTGACTTTTTACCCCTTAAATGCCGGACCTCTAGCATGCAAGGAGGTAAAAGGGGACTTTTTATTATTTTCTTATGGTGTCTTTTATTACAGAATTGGTCCACAGAGGGCCCTAAATCCATCTAATCTTTATAATTCACGCCAGTTATCCTTTCTGCAATCAATTATTCTAATTATTATTGTTATGTATTTTTAAATCTATCCTAAAAATAGCTATTCATTGTGTCCTGCTATCATTACGAACATGGTTTCCAATAAAGTAGGGAGATGCGAGCTCTTTACTGTGAATGTCTCCACCTCTGATGAAGTTCATGTTAGTAGAACTCAAACCCCTGTCTATTCAGAGGTCTGTCTCTGCTGCTTGAGTGAAGGCAGCTCTAGCCTCTTTACCCCAATAATTATATTTTTGCTTGATGGCCGGGTCAGTGCTGGAGTTGCCCTTCTGTTCCCCAAAGACTGTCCTTGTGTATCTTGCTTGCCCTGACATCTGGAGCCTTCACTGTTTGGTTGCACAGACCCACATTCCCACAGGTCAGTGTTATCTTATAGCCTCTGGGGACTTGCATCTTTATGTCCCAGTTTATTGAACTCCATTGACATGCATCTGATTTCCTACAGTTTTGAGGACTCAGTTGTGTTGGTGCTAACCTACTTCTACATTGTTGCACTGTTGTGACCTACTTTTTTGCCATTTTACGATGTACTTTTGCGCATTGTCACTATACTGTGCATGAATCCTCTAATCAAAAAGATATTTATAAATAGTCAAAGTTAAAGTGTGTGTGTGTGTGTATATATAAATATTATGTACACTACATGGCCAAAGTATGTAGATGTGTGCTCGCTGGACTTCTCATTCAAAAATAATGGGCAATTGGCCTGGCTCCCAGTCAGTGTGCCAATTCATCCCAAAGTTGCTCAGCGAGGTTGAGGTCAGGTCTCTGTGCAGGCCTGTTAAGTTCTTCCTCACCAATCTCGACAAACCACCTGTCACTCTGTCTGAGGTATCCTTCTGCCACTTTCACTTCTGATTGGGTACTGGGCCTTTAAAGCCTTCTTGTTTTTTATTTCCTCTGCCCAGTCTTCTAGCTCTACGTGCTTTCTGTAGTGTTCATCAGCGTCTGACCCTGATCCTGTTTGACCTTGGCCTTGTACCCAACCTCCACCCTCATTTGCTTCCTAGTGTGATCCAGATTCCTGTTATAACCCGGCTAGACGTTCAGACTTTGATCCTGCTTGGTGTCTTCCGCAGTGTTATCCTCTGGCTTGTTCCCCTGAGAGTCTCCAGCTAGTCTGATTGCTATCCATCAGGTCCCCTGCTATACATCCTGTTGGAGCAATCTCAGCTACCCACCTGCAGCAGGTTGATATCTGACTCGGCCTAGTTTCCACTGACGTATGATCTGATAGATCCCAGCCACTATACCCCACAGGTCAAGCAATTTCCCGGCGGCTGGTTGGATTGGTCCCAGCCATAAGCTGCTTAGCAGTTTGCTTCGATCATGCCAGTTGCTGAATCATGTCACCCACTACTTCTGTATGTATATCTGGGTGTCTTACTACTGGTTGACCCTTCACAGAGAGACCTCGAGCTTTGACCAGAGACTTCTCCAACTACTAGTCAAACCCCAGCTGAGAGAGGCCCCACTTTGACTGGAACCTTTCTTCGAACACGAGTCAATACCTGCTCCCTACCTTCGACTGGTAGTCATACTCAGTCTGTTCGAACTTCTCCGACCCATCAAGTTTGACCTTCCATAACCAGACTTGCATCTCATAAGCTTCTTGACTATTCCGGTCCTGCAAGGGTTTCCCGCTTCTCTCTACGACCTCTAGGACCTGAGAGATTTTTCCTTAATCACTGCTGCACCATCTTTTTATGAACTGCCCTTTGTGCTTGGGGCAGTCATGCTGAAACAGGAAAGGGCCTTCCCTAAATTGGCGCCAAAAATTGGAAGTGCAGATTAATCTACAATGTCATTGTAAGCTGTAGCAATAAGATGTTACTTCACTGGAACTTAGGGCCCTAGTGCAAACTATGAAAAGTAGCCCAAGACCATTATTCCTTCTCCACCAAAATTTACAGTTGGCACAATGCAGTCAGGCAGGTACCGTTCTCCTGACTTCTGCCAATCCCAGAGATGTGAAGGAAGCTGGCTTATTCTGGTTAAAATTTCGGCTACAGACAGGCATTTGTCAAGACATTTTGAGAGTTTCTCAGTTCTAGCTAATACATTGACCAGAGTAAAGCACTTCACATCACACCTAAAGTCTTTTGAGTACATTTGTCTTTTTCCTAAATTTGTGAAAGACAGTGAGACAATGAAAGGTAATGAGAGTGGAGAGCGGAAAGAGTTGATGTGACAGCATGACAATGACAGTGGATAGAAGTGAGAGAGAAACAGAATGAGATGGACAATGAGAATGGCACTGTGGAATGCATGTGTGTAATATGCATGTTAGACATGCACATGTACTTAAATTGAAGCCAGCAGGATTTCTTTCCTTTGGAGAATACCATGCACATTTCTAAGTCTATTCCCTGCCTTTATTTAACCTGTATCAGGGGAAGATGGACCGAGATGAAGGCAGAGTGATGATAGTAAAAGAAGCACACACAGGCTGGCATACTTGGAAGAACCAGAGCAAACCAACTGCACCATAAAGCAGAGGAGCTTAAACCTGTCATCAAACCCTCCCAACAGAACATGCTTTCAGGATATCCTCATTTAAACACAAGAGAATGTCATAAAGTCAGGAAATGCTTCAGAAAGAGGGAACCACTGACCGACTCACCTATGTTTGTATGAGAAGATCTAGAAATTCTGCTCCCTAGTGGTGGCTTGAGGACAGGTCTGAGTGCTCCTGTGGTAAAAATAAAAATGTGTATTGATTTTAATGGGACTTGTAACCCCTTAATGCTAGAGTGGTCTTTGTTGGAGACCTCTCTAGCATTTGAGGAGTTAAACGTCCCATTTAAATTAACCCTTTGAGTGCCAGAGGGGCAAGCAACACATTGCAATGTATTATGTATGCTGCCTTGTTACTGGAACGATGAAGTATCTCAATGAGACTTGTGTTCATTATAAAAGTATTTCTAAGGCAAACCAGTTACACAATGGGGGGGGGATAGAAAAATCCAATTGATTTAAATAGGGCTAATTCCTAGAGGGTTATGCACGAAGAAGTGATAAAGAGGTGATAAAGTGGAGATGACTTCTTCAGTGATATCACTTCTCCAGTTCCTATGTTATTCTATGGAGCCAAAGCTCTAAGGTCTCTCCTGCTTGAAGACGCTTAGTGCATAGGCTTCATAGAATAACACAGGAACTGAAGAAGTGATATCACTGGAGAAGTCATCTCCACTTTATCACCTCTTTATCACTCCTTAGTGTATCTCCCCTCCCTTTAATGATATATAGTTTACCAGTTCCCCTGTGGTGCAGTTAATTTGCTCCATAATTGGTTCTGGGCCTCCCAGTACAGGTATGACCAAAGGTGGTTGTTTTGTGAGGAGATCTGAAGTCCAGCAGAAGCTGGAGGACCTCGTGTTTCCCTTCCCTGTTGTAATACATCTGCCTCAGAGACAAAATTCTGAGAGGAAGAGATTAACAGACAATGAGATATACAGACATTGTGGGCCGCCTGTTTACATTGGGAAAACTCCCCATGGTATTTCGTTATTTACAGTATGAACAATAATCCTCTGCATGGTTGTCATAGGGGAATTAATTGCCCATTAATGCTACTTTCTTATGTATTAATTTTAGCTAATGCAGCTCTACATGTACATTATCTCCTCAACTTATGCCTTCCAATATTATGAAAACCAATGCCATGTTTTGGTTTTATCCATCAAAATACACATGTATAATGGCTGCGTATGAGCTTGTATGGTTGTTCAGCCAACCCTACCACATTTAAACTCTACTGCTCTGGGTAGCAGAATAGGTGTCCTGAATGGACGGGCACCCAGGGCTGGATTTTCCATAAGGCAGAGTAGGCATCTGCCTAAGGCGCACCCTACAGAGGGGCGCCTGCCATTGCAATTGACTTTTTTTTTTTTTTTTTTTTAAAGTGGCGTGGCGTGGCGTGCCGCACTGCGCCGCCCGCCCCATGGTAAGGTCTGTGCCTCTCAGACCTGTGTCTGCTGAGCTCCCCTGGCTCTCCCAGCGCTCTGCATTACTAAAGAGAAGACCACGCAGGAGCTCAGCAGCTACAGGTCTGTGCAGAAGCACAGATCTCTCCTACCGCTGGACCACCAGGGAGGTAGGAAACGGATGGGGGGGAGAATGTGAGGCTTAATGTGGAGCTGATAGGGGCAATGTGAAGCTGATGGAGGGCAAAGGAGAGGTGATGGGGACAATGTAGAGCTGATGGGGGCAATGTGAGGGCAGTGTGGAGCTGATGGGGGCAATGTTGAGATGATGGGGCAATATGAGGGCAAAGTGGAGCTGATGGGGGGGCAATGTGAGGGCAATATGGAGATTTGGAGCATTGTGGAGATGGCCAATGGGGGGGCGCTTCAGATTTCTGTGTCTACAGGCTCCTGAGATGTAAATCCGGCCCTGCGGGTGCCAGACATTCTGATAGGGACTGCTGTCTGACCTACCTGACTGCTACCTTCCCGCCATGCTTTGACAGCTACCTCACATCTACGAGACGAGGAGATAGAGATGATAGAAAGGGAGGTTGTTAAAGAGACAGGCAGGGTGAAATAAATGGAAGAGGACAGGCCAATCTTCTATTAGTGAGAGAAAAAAAAAACATGCTCCTTCCAGACGCCAAGCTTGCAGTTGTACTAGCCTTTAAATTATCCTCCTTCGTCTGCTTTAGCTATTTTTAGATCAACTAGTATAACCTTGTGTTTTCCCTCCTGTTAGAAATATATCTAATATTAGGGGTATTTCCAAATTAAAGACACATTAAGGGACAAATCAGAGGTCCTCAAATTCCTATTGATTTAAAAGCATAAGTGCCAGAGAGAGAGAGATGTTTAACCCTTTGCGGGCCAGAGGGATATACAATGCATTGCAGAGCAATGCGTTGCGTACCTCTCTGGCGCTCAAAGGGATGAGGTAATAGGTTAGAGTCCTCTCCAGCACTCATGGGTTAAAAACCTCTATTTAAATTAAAGAGGATTTTAATTTGTCTTCTATGGTGTAGTTAATTTTCCTCATAGTATCTAATATTTAGCTTCTGGAATATGGTCCTTATTGTAGCTGCTATTAATTGATACTTGTTGGAATATTCCATAGTTTGAAATGATGTGTTATGGGGGCTCTTTCATTGCCTGCATTCCCCCCCCCACAGTGATTCCACCATGAGTGTCACTTAATATTATTGGCTGGTGCTCACTCCAGTCAGCCATTCACTGGAGGCTGCAATGAGCATCACAACCTCCAGTGTAGCTGTTAAAGGGATCGTAATAGATTGAAATAAACGGAGCTTATATTCATCTTTATATCTTTTGCAGCATGTAGAGCTATATATCAATCCTCTCCGAGTTGTAGTTCAAGAATTATAACATTATAAAAGAGCACATCCCTGAACCTTCTACCTATGCTATGCCTCCTCCCCTTAGATGTGAGATACGTTTGCTTCACTGGACAGCTCCCAAAAAGGGACAATCTTCAAGTAGTGAGCCTAGGAAAACCCAGATCCCCCCCCCCCCCCACCACCCCGTGATGAAGGAGGGCAGGATTATGCTTATGCTCGTTGAGGATTGTCCCTCATCTGGTCCAGCATGAGAGGCAGTAACATAAGTATAGGGGCGGGGTGGGGATCATCATTTATAAAGTTAGAACTCTTGAACTACAACTTGGATAGGATTGATATAGCTCTGTCCAGGGGCGGATTGTAGGGGAATACCAACCCGGACATTTTTTTTTTTTTTTTTTTTTTAAGCAGCCCACTAGCTGCACTGATGTCACTATTGACGCCCCCTTGTGGTCCCTGTGCGGCATGGGAGAGCATTAACCCTTCGAGTGCCAGAAGGTTACGCAACGCATTGCATGGCAATGTGTTGCGGACCCCTCTGGCACTCAAAGGGTTAACAAGGACCGTGAAGGGTGTCACAGAGACTGCCGGTGGCAACACAGACCTCTCCTTCAAAATATCGTGGGACGGTGAGGTGAGATCCTCTGATCTCCCCCACCGGCCCATGATCTAGCGGCCCACCGGGGGATGACCGATCCCCCGATAGGACAATCCGCCCATGGCGCTCTACGTGCTGCAGAACATATACAGATGAATATAAGCTCCATTTATTTCAATCTGTTATATCCCTTTAAAGGTCTGATGATGACCCTGTAGGCCTAGGTCTCATGGGTGTCTTGTTGCAAGATGCTGCAGCAACACAATATTGATATTGAAATTATTGGAGCTGTAACCGTTGAATGTGAACTATGCCATAGAAAACAATGACCTCTGTTTTGTGAAACCACTTAATGCAACCAAGTAGCTGCACCAGATGTGTCCCTAAGCGCCTCTGCAGACCTATCATGGTGCAGCGTTACTGTGTCCCTGCATGAGTACAGTAAGCATGTGAGATGATTTTCATAAGTAACGTCCTCTAGTTATCTGCTCAGACCTTGGAATGAACTGCTCCGTTGAGAGGTCTTTGGCACAGATTATATATGTACAGTGCAATCAGATCACCTTGTGTATCTGCGTGTAGACTTACATGTTAATGTTTATGCGCTGCAATCATCATAGTCTTCTTACCATAAATATTCATAATTCTAAGAAGTGATTGTAAAATACTGTATAAGAATATATGACCCCTCCATGAGCCCGTGTTTGAAGTCCATGATCAAATACACAAAGCTGTAAGTATCACAATTCTCAGACACAAAAAAAAAAATCAAAGAGTGTAACAAATTTATAATTACCACTGTTTTAAGGGAAAGGGAATTTAACCCTTTGAGTGCCAGAGGGGTATACAACACACTGCAGAGCCAATCAAAGGGTTAATCAGCTGATTTAAATGGAAATGTTATTCTCTTGAGTACTAGAGAGCTCTCCAGTGCATTGCAAAGCAATGTCTAGCATCCAGGGAGTTAATTTTACAAATCATGTATAAAAGCAAAGTGGATAATTTCCAGGGCAAAACAACCTCATCAATTTAAAGCTTTGTATGCCAGAGGGGTACACAACTCATTTCTCTGCAATGTTTTGCATTCCGCTCTGTCACTCTGTTATTAAAGCGGAACTACCACCCTATATAAAGTCGCCCTCCAATAATTAGGCATATGGCGACTAGCTTCTTAATAGTGCTATTATCTCACACAGGTGGCCGATTCTGAAGTAATCCTTATTCTTTGGAAACCAGAAGTCAGGCATCAGCGCAGACATCTGGGCTTAGAGACGTCTGCGCGCCTGCACTCTCTTTCCCGGTCTCCTCTAGGAGGCACTGTATGGTGCCTTAAGGCACCGGGAGGGATTGACAGCGCAGACGGCTCTAAAGTAAGAAGCCTGGCTGTCCGTTTCCTAAGAAGGAGTATTACTTCAGAACCGGCTACTTGTGTGAGATAATAGAACTGTTAAAGTGGATCTACCACCCCTTAGCAACGTGGCCCCAAATAATTACCCATCTGGCGACTAGCTGCTCGGTAGTGCTAGTCGCCAGAATTATTACCACGTTCATGAGATTCATAGACTGCTCCAGGAATGACAGGCAGGAAACTGCGCAGACATCTTTCCATAGTGACACCTGCTCTGTCAGTCCCAGCATGCTCTAAGAGGTGTTGCTAGGAGCCGTTTGGCTTCAAAAGGGACTGACAGCGCAGGCACACAGACATCACTATGGAAAGATGTCTGCTCTTCGTCCTGCCTGTCAGTCTGGGAATAGTATATAAAACTCATGAATGCTGTAATAACTGGCGACTAGCTACTGAACAGCTAGTTGCCAGATGGGTAATTATTTGGGGCCATGTTGCTAAGGGGTGGTAGTTCCGCTTTAAGAAACTAGTCTCCATATGCCTAATAATCTGCTTTAAGTGTGGATTTTAATTCCTTAAGTGTTACAGTGGAGTACAGAGTTTTGTTTTGCAATGCATTGAGGCCTCTGTTCCATTCAAGATGTTACAATCTCCATTTAGATCATTGGATAGTTGTATTCATTCCATAAGATGCAGCACGTTTGCATCAGAATCTCTACATTTTGCCTATTACACAAGGTCTGTTCTGCATTGGTTGTGGGCGGAATGGCTCCACTTTACGGTTAATACATACCCGCCTTTCTGTCTAGCTGCTTGTTCAGTGTTAAATCATACAATTAGAGGAAGTTATAGAGTGATATTTTGAATATTTCTCTTGTCTTCTAGTTAATGGCAGAACTTAATCTGTTGAAGTCTCAGATGGGCACAGTAGACCAAAGCATGTCGGTTACAAACGAGACTATGAACACACTCAGGTACGTTCTGCAGCTTTACGGGACAAGATCGCTATGTGTCTGAATTAACTCCCTATGGAATTCATGTCTTATCTAGCACCTTCAGTACCCTAGAAAATCTCTTCAAAATGTGTTGGAGGCTGATAGTATCTAGAGGAGTGAACCAGTTGAGTGCCAGAGGGGTACGCAATCCAATGCGTTGCGTACCCCTCGGAAACATAAAGGGTTAATGGTCAGTCTACAAATTACAGTATGCTGCAGATATCTTTAGCACCCAAGAGGTTAAATAAATATACAACTGAAGATGGCGCCAGCATGTCTATTTAATTGCTCTATGAACAAAACAAACAGGTCATTTTGGCACAAACCAACGGAGCAAATAAAAAATTCCAAGTTCCTGTTGATTTAAATAGGGCTTTTAACCCCTTGAATACTAGAGACCTCTCTAGTACATTACTTTGCAATGGTTTGGAGATCTCATTTTATTTTTTTGGAAAAAGGCCCTTTTAACCCCTTCGTGACAATGGACGTACATGTACTTCCAAGGTGGATGTCCTTAAAGGATGTACATGTACGTCCCGGAAATCCGGGTCTCCACTGGGTGAGCACCGTTCGGGGACTCCGGATTCATTTGCTGAAAAAAATAATTGTTAGACGGGTGTTAAGTGACAGCCGCGTACATAGCGGATGGTCACTAAGGGGTTAAATCAATGACAATTAATTCCCACCCCCGCCATGATGCAGTTGGTTTACTCTGATTTAGTTTTGTGCTTATGGCCCTTTGTATTAGAGACCTTATACGGTTAGTGGTCCGTTCCCATTTATTCAGTCAACTATTGTTTAATACAAATTCTTATTAATTTAAATTGGGTTTTTAGCCCCTTGAATGCTAGAGGTCTGCAGTACATCAGCCTCACACAGTCTGAGACACATGCACCCCGCGTGCACACACACCACAAACACACACACACACTACACACCACAAACACACACTACACACCACACACCGCACATACACTCCACACTTGCCGCTCATGCACTCCGCACACACAGGCAACACAATTATCCAATGTAAAAAATATACACTCCAAGTGTAAAAAAACACTACTTTAATATATAATATGAAAGTGTCATAAAAGGGCAGCGAAGGAAAAAAACTAACACCACCACTCTATCTGTTATAGAAATAATCAAAAGTTATATAAAATATTCTTCCTGTGCCCTAAACCTAATCTAAATAAATAATGAAAGGAAGCGGAGAGGAGAGAAAAAAAGATGTTACCAATATGTGTAACCAGTGTACAAAATTGGTAATAGAAGGTTATTACTGACCAAAGGATCTAAAACAACAATGTAACATTGTACATCTATATAACATCATCCAACACTCTACTCAAATAATTGTATATATATCACAAAACATTAAGTATCTCTGATCTGATACAAACTGTGCACCTCCGCTATCGGATATCCTCTCCACTGTCGTCAGAAAGACCTAGACCACAGACATAATGATATACAGGCAAACCACGTTATATCCCTCGCCAGTGCCACACTAGCATCGGATAATCAATACCTGAGCCCACTGGAGCACTGGTTAAAAGCAATCGCTATACCTAGCTGTGGTAAATATCTACCGACAGTCAAAAACTGTGGAGCAAAAACCCTAAAACGGAAGGGACACACATTAAATTCCACCAAAGATATAAATATGTAGGAATAATTGTATACCTCACTGTAGAGTTCAATAGAAATGATGCATGTCGAAAAAAAATGCTATACTAATATCATAGACTATAAAATATACAACATCAGGTTAGGTTAATTAAATAAAAAGATAACTCACTATATAGGGTTGTATGGTCCAACCAATACTAAAATAAATTGTCACAGAAAAAAATATGCACAATAACAATTTATTAATTAATAATAGTATAAAAAACATAGGAATATGATTCTATAAAATAAATACGTTGGGCCCAAGTAAAAAATTAAGTTGGTGTACACTTAAATTGGATGGTAATAAAGCTGTGTGTGTCAGATAACAAAAAAGCCCAGCTGTAGATGAAAGTGAGTCTACTAAAAGTCCAATCATTTGGGAGGAAGAATCACATATCCCAACCAATTGGTCTTTTGATCAACATAGGAGTCTCTCTTTCTCTCACAGAGACTCCCATGTTGATCAAAAGACCAATTGGTTGAATGGGGGTTATCTGGCTTTCACAGTTGTGGCAGATGTGTATGTTGTAAGAAAACTAATAATAATAAAAAAGTACAGAATTTTATATCTACTAGTGCTAAAAAGGAATTTGTCATAAAAGATTTATTTGTCCTGTAGATCAAAAGGTGTAATATATGTTCTGCTATGTAGTTGCAATAAACAATACATTGGACGTACTAAAAGATGCTTTAATACGAGAGTGGCAGAGCACATTAGAAATGTGGAGAAGGACTATATTAATCATAGCGTTTCTCTACACTTCAAGAAGGAACACAATTCCAATCCCAAAGATTTAACGTTTTTTCTATTGAGAAGGTTAGGGCAGATTTGAGAGGGGGGAATTATTTGGAGGCTATGTCTCGAATTGAGTCCAAATGGATTTTTGAAATGGACACCCTTCAACCGAAGGGGTTAAAGGGATAGTAACCCCCCCGAACAACGTGACACCAAAAAGAGAGCATTAGTGCAAACATACTGAACTCCCTTATTCCCATCTCTCAAACCTTTATGGTTTGAGAGATGTAAGGCAAGACAGACCTCCGCTCCCTCCCCCTTCTGCCTGATGAGCTGTAAAGCTGTCAGAGGAAGAATCCGGTCAGCCGACTTTCGGCGGTTCTGCAGGAGAGCTGTCATCTAGATATCTCTGTATAATTACTTCATCGGAATGGTCTACAACATGTGCTTGCAAGCCAGGCACACGTTTTAGACCATACCGATAAAGTAATAATAAGGAGATATCTAGATGACAGGGCTCCTGCAGAGCCACCGTCTGGTGCTGGAAGCCGGATCTCATGACGTCCGCTATGCAGCGGACGTATGAGAAGGGGGTGGGAGCAGAGGTCTTTCTTGCCTTACATCTCTCAAACCATAAAGGTCTGAGAGATGGGAATAAGGGAGTTCAGTATGTTTGCACCATTGCTCTCTTTTGGCGTCATGTTGTTTGAGGTGGTTACTATCCCTTTAAATGCGGAAATAGAGCTTTTTGGATTTTTATAGATAAGTTTAATATATCTCAATAATTTTGAATAGACTTCTTCAGTTGAAAGGGTTAAATGTTAATGTGAAGCTTTTTCAAAGCTTTTTTAAATGGGTTTTTTTATCTTTACTGACAGGTTAATAAAGTTTAATGATTTTGAATAGATTGCTTACAGGTGGAGGATGTACCTTTAAGAACAAGGTGATTTTTTAAGAATAAAATGGCTGATTTGAATTGGCATGCAACACATGCTTGTTTGTCTTGAGAAAGGAAGGGGGGTCGTTCTGAAAAGTGTTGATTTTTACAGCATGTATTGAATACTGCAGATGGACGTTATATTCATAAAGGAGTCCACATATGTCAGTTGAACTACAAAATAACCATTATTACAATTAGACAATTATTTGGTTTGTTCTGGAGCTGAGTGATCCAATTGCTGTTGGACAACTAAGTGATTTGGAGCCCAGATACTACAAATATCAACAGTGGATGTAGATTGGGAGTGAAGATCTTCCCATACAGATGAAATATCGTAGAGATGAACACTTGTAAGTCTGAGTGAAGACAGTGGTGGTGAGTCCACTTTACATGCTATTCTGACTGATCGATTATTCCACTTGCCCTTACGTCTTGGCCAATCTAGTAACTGGGATATGTGATTCTTCCTCCCAAATGATTGGACTTTTAGTAGACTCATTTTCATCTACAGCTGGGCTTTTTTGTTATCTGACACACAGCTTTATTACCATCCACTTTAAATGTACACCAACTTAATTTTTTACGTGGGCCCAACATATTTATTTTATAGAATCGGATTCATATGTTTTTTATACTATTATGTTTTTTTAATAAATTGTTATTGTGCATATTTTTTCTGTGACAATTTATTTTAGTATTGGTTGGACTATACAACCCTATATAGTGAGCTATCTTTTTATTTTATTAAAGGGGAACTACCACCCCGCAAAAACTTTACATTAATTAAGTCTTCATCTGGCGACTAGCTGCTTTGTAGCGCTAGTCGCCAGAAATATTACCTGGTTTCAAAGATTTTCGAGTTTTTCGGAGGCTCACAGTAGCAGGAAGCACGGACATCTTGTCATAGTGACGTCCGTGCACCTGCGCTGTCAGTCCCTTTTGGAGCCGGTAGTTCCCCTTTAACCTAACCGGACATATATTTTATCTTCTATGATATTAGTATAGCATTTTTTTTGGACATGCATCATTTCTGTTGAGCTCTACAGTGAGGTATACAATTATTCCTATATTTATATCTTTGGTGAGATTTAATGTGTGTCCCTTCCATTTTAGGGTTTTTGCTCCACAGTCCTTGACTGTCAGTAGATATTTACCACAGCTAGGTACAGCGATTCCTTTTAACCAGTGCTACAGTGGGCTCAGGTATTGATTATCCGATGCTAGTGTGGCACTGGTGAGGGATATAACGTGGTTTGCCTGAATATCATTATGTCTGTGGTCTAGGTCTTTCCGACGATAGTGGAGCGGAGATCTGGTAGCAGAGTTGCACAGTTTGTATCGGATCAGAGATACTTAATGTTTTGTGATATATATTCAATTATTTGAGTAGAGTGTTGGATGATGTTATATACATGTACAATGTTACATTGTTTTAGATCCTTTGGACAGTAATAACTTTCTATTACCAATTTTTTACATTGGTTACACGTATTGGTAACATCTTTTTTCTCTCCTCTCTGCTTCTTTTCATTATTTATTTAGATTAGGTTTAGGGGGCAGGAAGAATATGTTATAAAGTTACAATAAGGAAAACTTGTATAGGGGTGATAGTTCCCTTTTAATTGTACAAAAACTATTCATTTTACAAAAGAATGGCTAGAACAGCATATGAGATTTTTATTATCTGTAAAAAAACAAAAAAAAAAACAAAAAACCCACAAAACTAAACTTGTTTTTAGGTGACAGGTCCATTTCAATCCCTTGGGTCCTCGAGACGTCTCTAACACATTGCTCCACTGTAGACGTCTCAAGAATCCAAGGGGTTAAATGCTCCTTTCTGTGGTTATTCCAGACAGGGCAGCTATGGATCCGATATTATCTCTATCCTTTAACACATCCATCACCCACCTCCCTGCACGCACACACACAAATTGGATTTCCTTCACTCAGTAGCGAACATAATGGAAAGCAGAGAGTGAGAGAGAGCGCGTTGGTTTGCTTTGTGACCACAGGGGTACAACTCCAGGTTGCTTAACTGTAATTGTGATTAATGAGACAGGATAAAAGATTCCCCTCAAGAATTAATGGGACTCAGGTGGGGTTGAAAAATAAAGGAGATGATGTACTAAGGAAATATTGGGGAGATTCAGAAAAAAAAAATTAAGGGAATAAATGAACGTTTCCAAAATTCCTCTTGATTTAACTGAGGCTTTAACCCTTTGAGTGTCAGAGGGGTATGCAAGTGTACCCCTCTGGCACTCAAAGGGTTAAGCCCAAGACTGCTACAGAGGTCTCCAATACATTTGTTTGCAATGCTTTGGAGATCTCTCCCTAGCATTCAGTGTGGATTGAAAAATGCACTTAAGCAAATGCAAATTTTTATTTGTTCCATGTGTAATAGTTGGTTTGCTCTAAATTTGCACCATTTCTTAGTACATCAGCCCCAGTGTGAACTTTAACACTTTGAGTGCCAGAGGGGTGTGCAACGCATTGCTCTGCAAGCGTTGCTGACCCATCTGGCACTCAAAGTGTTAAATCCGTAGCTGGGCACAGTTCCAAGGGTCAGACTACATTGCTGTTGGCAGTGAAACAGTTATATTGCCTTATGTTCCATTCTGGAGCAAACCAACAGTACCATATAGGGGGAGGAAAAACATTTTCAACAATACCCTTTGATTTCAATTGGGTTTTAATCACTTGAGTGCGCTACCTCTCTATCACTCACTCACAGGTTTAAAAGCACCATTTAATCAATGACAATGTTTTGTTTCTCCTATGGTGTGAATGGTATACCCCAGAATGAGTTACCTTTTTTGCGTGGTTCATATGGCTTGCATAAAACAACTACTTTAACCCTCTGAGTGCCAGAGAGATAGCCAACACATTGCAACACAATGAAGGGTGATGCACTGAAGTGTGATAAAGAGGTGATAAAGTGGAGATGACTTCTCTCTATGCTAGTCTGTAGATATAAAGCCTATGCACTAAAATCTCCAAAGTGTGAGAAATCTTAGTGCATTGGGTCCATAGAATAACAGAACATGGAGCAGTGATATCACTGCTTTATCACATCTTTATCACACCTTAATGCACCTCCCCCATCAAATTGGATGCCTGTCTGGCTTTCAAAGAATTAAAAAAATCTACTACTAATTTTCCTCTTTCTTTAGTTAAAGCGGAACTATCATCATAATAACATTGCCACCCACTCCATTACTAACATAGCGATAGGCAAAGCCATGTTTTCATTAGGCTGAATAAATTCGCATTATTGAGGAAATACAACTTAGTCGGCAGGCATCCACTGCACAGAGCTTACAAGAGAAGCTATGTGCGCCTGTGCCGTCAGTAACTTCCAGAACCTTAAGGTACCATGGAACGCCACTCGCCAGTGCCGACAGTGAACGGGACAGACAGCGTAGACTCCCAGGTACCTTTCCTCCATGATGTCTGCACTGTTGTCCACTGGTTCCTGCCAAAGAAGTTGTTTTTCTTCAATAACACGGACTTATTCAGCCTAATGAATGTATGGCTTTGACTATTGCTATGTTAGTAATGGATTTGGGGGGAGGGGGGCAGTGTTATTATGAAGATAGTTCTGCTTTAAATTGTAACATGATTAAATTGTGAATCCTTTCGTGGTGGTTAATATACGCAAAGATACGTGTAGTAATTCTTGGGCAAACCAGCTACACCGTAGAGAACATATAAGAATGGTCATTGGTTTAAATGGGGCTTTAAAGGGATAGTAATGTTTCATATTAAACTTGCTAGTTACAGTGTAATAATAATTTGAAGTTGATCCCTTCTGCCCCTTTCCCCAGTAGCCATCCACCTCCCTTCTCTTAACCCTTTGATTGGCAGAGGGGTACAGAACGCATCGCAAAGCAATGTGGTTCGTACCCCTCTGGCACTCAAAGGGTTAAAAATAATAAAGAGCAACAACACAAATGAAATACAATATTGTCTTCTGTACACTTCCTGGAAAGGGCCCACAGACAGATCCGTGAATTAGAAACAATTAAAAAAACTAACCAGCCTGAGGACAAGCAAAATAACTCTCTATCCAAATTGGATGATCCTTCCAAAGAGCAAAACAAATACATTAGAAACATGATAACAAGAGTAGCAAGTTAGTCTCACAAATTATAAAACAGCTGCAGCACTCAACGTTTGTTCAACAAATTCAGAAAGAGGCTGGTTGTGTAGTGCCGTACTTCCCATCTATTGCAGATGTGTTTCAAGAATATTTCATAATCTTTATCTTTTTGTTGTAGGGGGTTTTGCTGTATAAATCAGATATAGTTAAATACATTAGAAGCTCACACGTGGCAAAATTAAAGGAGCAGTAAACTTTTTTTATGAAAAAAATATATATTGTAGGGATTTTCCTATTGAGTAAAATAAGGGTACTCCCACTTCCGAGAGAGTTATATTTCCAGAGTTATTACCGTTTAAACCCATGTTTTTTTACATTAGCAGTGCCCTCTAGTGGCTAAATTCTAATTAGATTTCCTGTTAGATTCTAATGGAGAGGAAAGTCAGAAAAGTCAGAGACTTACAGTTCTCCATATAATGTGATAGAAACTGCCTGTCACTTCCTGTCAGTTAGAACTATCAGGAAGTAAACACAGTAACTTCACTTCCTGGTTATTTAAACTGCTATACATTTTTAATAAAACATCTGACAGCGATGGGAGTGACCTTGTTTTATTCAGCAGGAAATGCTCTGTAAAATATGTGTTTTCATAAAAAAGTTTACTGCACTTTTAAACACAACCTAGATATCTGAGTTAGGAATCCAGATCTCAGAGGTAAATGTTAAATTGGCTTTTAAGCAAACCTCTACAGGATAATGCCCTAGCCCTGACAGACTGTCTTTATTTTTTTATGGAAAAATTATTTTATATGCTCCATCAATACTGGACTTTTTAATACCTTGCTTTCATGATTCAACATCCTCTGATGCTGAGAGAGGCCCATATAACAATATTACTGGAAGGAGGGATGCTAAATTGTGCCAACACTATCTCTCTCTATATCATAACTAAATACGCTAAAATCTTAGCAAACTCTTAAAACCGGTGCTACTGCAGGTGATAAACCATAATCAGATGGGGTTTGTCTGGGAAGAGAGGCCAGAAATAATACCATAAAGTAATTAACCAGATCCAGTGGGCCCAGTCTGCCAAAAGGTCTTTAGTGTTATTGGCAAATAGTACACAAAAGGCATTTGGTAGGGTAGAATGTCTTCATGAGATGATATAGGGATCTGCACAACATTTCTGTTTTATAATGGTGTCTATGCAAACCCAGCTACCCACATAAACATTAACTGCATGCCTTCCACCCTATTTTCACTATGAAATGTATTTATATATCTCCATACATGCACACAATGCTTTATAGAAATGGTACAATACAAAAATAATACAGGGCATGGATAAGAGCATCAGGCTAAAGTGTGATCATTCCGTTATTACCAGGGAATAATACAATGGGAAGGGGACCTTGTCCCAAAGAGCTTACAGTCTAATTATTAATCGTAATACGGCTTTTGTGAGGGAGGTGCAGAATGATTTGGATGTGAATGTCAGTGTGCACAAGGGTGGATTTTTAGGAGATGCTTGAGGTGCGGGGGATTGGCAAATTGTCCTATCACACTAAATTCTTACCCCCTTTAAAACAAAATATTCCAAGAACTAGAGATTAAGCAATTTAAAACTCTCCTGATAGGAATACTAAATCTCATTATCCCTAAAATATTACATTCCTTCCAGACAATCTGAATCTACATATCGGTACAGTATGTAAAACTCCGACATGCCATAAGCAGCAATTTACTCTGGCAACAAAAGCCAACTACATTTAAACTGAGCCACCTGATAAGTAAGTGCATTAGGAAGATTAGGGTTATCTATGTCTTTAAAGCGTAACTTTCACATATTAATAAGTCACCATTCAATCATTAAGCATATGGCTACTAGCTTGAAAATACGTCTCTTAACTATCAAAAGTGGTAGATTCTAAAGAAATCTTTATCCTTTGGAGACTGGAAGCCAGGTAACAGTGCAGACATCTTGTGTGCGCGCCTGAGCTGTCAGTCCCGGTCTCTTGTAAAGCATTGCAGTGTGCCAGAAGGTAACCAGAAGGGACTGACGGTGCAGGCGTGCAGACTGCACTAACCTGGCCGTCTCCAAAGGGTAAAGATTTCTTTATATTATGTCTCAGAGACTAGAGACGTCTCCAGCTCCTATCACAGTGCACTGGAAACATAATTAGAATCTGAATGGTCAAACAGTTTCTCCAGCAGGGTGCAACCAACTTCCCAGATCATGACATTAGATAACTTCAAGTTGGTGTGAAAACATAAGAGGGCTCCTCCGGTGATTCGTGGGTTAGCGCTGACTCCCGAGAAGTATATATTTTGTTGTTTTGAGAGTGGTTGGACTCTGTGGGGAGCGATGGCGGCAGAACCTACTGTGTGGTAGCCACACATCTCACTCTAAGCATTGCTTTTAAGAAGCGCTTCAGATTGGTAGCGCCTTCCGTATTCATTAATATGCCACTTGTGATAGGTAAGACGAGTATTTTCAAGCTAGTCACCATATACTTAATGATTGAAGGGGCGACTTATTAATATGTGAAAGTTCCGCTTTAATTATTACCAGTCCATACATCTGACAACAGTCTGGCATTGGTTCCACTCGTGTAATAATCAATGGTTCAGATATATGAAGAAGTTCAGGAGGGAAGTACATTTCAAAGGAGTAAAAATGTTAGGACAAGAGGCCATAGTCTAAAACTAGAGGGACACAGGTTTAGATGTAATGTAAGAAAGTTTTACTTCATTGAGAGTGTAGTAGATAAGTGGAAGAGCTTACCAGCAGAAGTCGTAGAATTGAATACAGTGATGGAATTTAAGCATGCTTGGGATATGCATAAGGCTGTCCTTAAAGGGATAGTAATACTTCGTTTTAACTTTATTTTATTTTGTAGGCATTAAAAAAACATGAAGAATGATATAAGTCCTATCTCTCAAACCTTTATGGTTTATGAGATATTCACAAGCAAAGTTCCCCTCCCCGCCCCTTTTTCCTAGTGTAAGCCATCTCTTCTCAAATGTGAGTCTGGTTGTATGACAGGACAGATAACAGAAGGGGACAATTTTCTTTGTATGAAAACAATGAAAGCCCTTCCCCCCTTGACAAGTTTTTCAGCTTTTTCCATTATCTTAATTGAAGATTGTCCCTCTCTGCAGTCTACCTGGGCATCTCCCTTCTGATCTGGTTGAACAGGGAAGGGATACTTTGTTTGTGAATATCTCTTAAACCATAAAGGTTTCAGAGATAAGACTTATATCATTCTTCATGTTTTTTTAATGCCTACAAAATAAAATAAAGTTAAAATGAAGTATTACTATCCCTTTAACATAAGACAAGGACCAAATAAGGTTTGAGGTTTTTACAGTAGTAAATGGGCAGACTAGATGGGCCGAATGGTTATCTGCCATGAAATTCTGTGTTTCTAAGTCACTACTTGTACTCCCACTTGAAATCTGCCCTAGATAAAGAAATATTTTAGATCCCTACTAACAAATAGGAACCCTTTTTTATTAAATCTATTAATATCTAGGATTAAAGGGATAGTAATACTTCGTTTTAACTTTATTTTATTTTGTAGGCATTAAAAAACATGAAGAATGATATAAGTCTTATCTCTCAAACCTTTATGGTTTAAGAGATATTCACAAACAAAGTATCCCCCCCTGTTCAACCAGATCAGAAGGGAGGTGCCCAGGTAGACTGCAGAGAGGGACAATCTTCAATTAAGATAATGGAAAAAGCTGAAAAACTTGTCAAGGGGGGAAGGGCTTTCATTGTTTTCATACAAAGAAAATTGTCCCCTTCTGTTATCTGTCTGGTCTTACAACCTGATCCACATCTGAGAAGAGATGGCTTACACTAGGTAAAAGGGGCGGGGAGGGGAACTTTGCTTGGGAATATCTCATAAACCATAAAGGATTGAGAGATAAGACTTATATCATTCTTCATGTTTTTTTAATGCCTACAAAATAAAATAAAGTTAAAACGAAGTATTACTATCCCTTTAAATACATAAAACAAAATTTCTTCTGAAAGTTCCCTACTTATATCCATAGTAAATAATAATGAGCTATAGAAAGATAAGACTGATATGCACTTTAATAACCAGCTAGCAAATGACTGATTCCTAGTGTACAACTTAGTAGATAGTGGTAGAAACCTGCCCCTAGAAATTATCCAAAAAAAAAACAAAAAAAACCTGGACCTGCAGTCCAAAAATAAGCATACTTAAAGGGATAGTAATGCTTCAAAATAAAAGTAGCTCCACTTAATCTTCATAGTATTTGCACCATGCAGAGTGTAATTTCAATACTGTCAGAGTTGTAGTTCAAGTGTAATTGAATGATAAAGTATCCCCCTCCCTCCCCTTTTATCTAGTGTAAGCCGCCTCCCCCAGATGTGGAATCTGGTCTCTTGACTGGACAGATCACAGCAAGGGATAATCTTCTTCCTGTGAGAACAATGAAAACCCTGCCCTCCCTTTTCAGGTTTTTCCCTTATTCTAACTGAAAATTGTCCCTCTGTGCAAGCCATATGGACACCACCTCTCTGTTCTGAGGTGTGAGCAGTGTTACATCAGCAGCTAAGAGCTCCTGCACGGTCCTCTCTCCGATAATGCAGAGCGCTTGGAGATGATGTCATCTCTAGAGTGCAAGAGGCAGGAAGAGAACTCAGCTGCTAATAGAGGTCTGTGCTGAAGAAAGCAAAGACCTCAGCTTGTTGTGGGCGCTGTGCCGGGGGGTCGCAGAGGGCGGGGTGACGGGCCCAGTCACAGTTGCTACCCCTGCGACACCTATTGTTATGCCACTGTCCCCTTTATTCATATATGAACTCCCTGGTTGAACTACTGTTGATGGGATGCGTGAGGTGCAGAGCTCTTCTAATCCATATTTCACCTCTCTCTTAATGTTTGCCTTATTTTGGTTTTCATATATTGCCATACACTGAAGCAGAACCTGTCTACATATTTCCAGCTTTGCCTGGTCACTTGGTGACTGAATCAGTTTGAGTAACTTCTACTCTTTCTTCACATTTTTTCCTTTTGTTCTTTTTTTGCCTTCTAAGCACTTGCTCAGAGATCTGCTTAACTGCAGCCCTCGGTTTCTCACACGATTATGTACTATTCCGAGTTGCAGGCCTATTGTGAGATGCGGGCCTCAAATGCCTTGTAATTAAGATGCTGCTCTGTATCTCATCACATATCTGAACCACTTATATTAATAATTCCCATCTATAGACAAATATTAAAATAAAAATAAATCAATGGAATTGTAATTGGTTCCATATTGTACAGTTAGTTTTTCACAAAATTGACCACTTCTTCTTTGTGCACATGGCTCAGTGACTTTGTAATATTGGGGTACTTTGTACTTTCTCTGCTCTTTATACAGCCCAATTTTGACTAAAGAGGTTTACCTGTTCATTGCTGGACAGCTGAGCTATAGTTTACTGATCCCTTCTATAGAGTGAAGGATTATTGGTCTTGTCCTTGCAGTCAGGTTTTATCACACGTTTCCTTCTGTTCTCAGAATTATCTTCTTTCTGGCTCTGTAGGTAGTCCGATTGCATTGCAGAATTCCCAGCTGTGCAGGTGCGGCTCAGAATGTGTCTGAGCTTTCGAAGTACACTACCCATAGTTTGCAGTTAGGAACATGTTTGTGTTCCCAAGTAGCCAATGTATATTGTTTGGAATGTAAATGTGCTTCGTTAAACTGGGCCTTACACCTTGAAATTAAGTTTTCGTATTTGAAAACTTAATTTGAAACTTATGTAATCCAAATGTACAACAGATACTTACATTAGGATATTTATATGTTCCTTTTTGAAAAAGTGAAGGTCTCTTCAGAGCAGCACAGAGCTTAATTAGCATATGGAACCATACTGAAAAGCTTGATTTGCATGAATTATCATATGATACCGCACTGAGAGAGATCACCATGCAATAACATTAGAAATATCTACAAAACTTTGCATCTGAAGGTATTTTGTCTAAAACGATACATAGTTATTAAGTTTTCACATATGCAAAACTGAATTCAAGCTGACAGGTCCACTTTAACTTATTGGATGCTAGACACATCCCAAGACATTGCAATGTGTTGGAGTTGTCCATTTTCTTAGGGGTTAATACAATTTACCCAAGTTTTTAGCTATGAGGTAGTAGCATGCATGTGCTGGTTTAATGACATGATAAACGAAAAATTGAAGGAAAAAAAAACAAAAAATTGAAGAAAAAAAAAAAAAAATCAGTTTTATCTATAGCTGCCATTACGTTAACCCATTGAGTGCCAGAGGGGTACAATATTCCTCATCTTATTCAGGGAGTCGTTCCTTCCTGGTGCAATAGCCATCCTGTCCTCCCTATTAGGTTTTTTGTTTTTTTTGGGGGGGGGATCCTCTGGAAGATGGGGATTTTTATGGAGGGGAGGAGGCCTCTGCTGAGGAATATTTTTGATGTGTCCCATGTCCATGTGGATTAATTTGAGGAAGACCCTTATCAGGGCATTTTTGGAAACCCCGAAGGTCTCTGAGACTCCTGACTTGAGTTCTTCATACATACCAAAATGTGAGAGGCTTTTAGGACAAACAAAAGCACAAGTGGCTTCTTCTACATCTAGTCACCACGTTGTTGCTTTCCAATGCAATTTCAAAGGAGAAATTTCCATATACATATTAGATAAATTCCGACCAAAAGTGCAGTCCGGTTCTAAAATGATGGACAACACCAGCTAACCCCAGACGAGTGCTTCCTTTGAATACTTTTAGAGGGCTCCCTAAGAGTGAAGGGTAATACAGATGTGAACCCCTTGCTCTCAGTGCCTAAGGAAACCAGCTGCAACTTACTGACGAGGCCCAACAAGGCTGAAATATACGTCTGAGGTGAGCTGATGATTCCCTGCAGTTTTCCAAGAAGTACTTGGTCTGTGTACCGTTTGTGGACAAACAGTTATTTGGCCCAGCAAAGTAGAAGGTTCTATGCTCCTGGGCACAAGAGTGCTTGACTGCCTAAGGTTACCCTCAAAGGTTCTTCTTTTCCATTGAAGGCATGCGGCTTTCATTACCCCCTCCCCCCCCCCGCATATAGTAGTGTATCGTGGTGGACTACTACTTCAGTGGCCCAGGCACACCTTCCCCAAGACCCAAGCATTCTTGGGAAGGCAAAAAGCCTGTCCAGCTTACACACCTACCTCTACATGACTTGCAGGGGTCTGGTCCATCAGGCGATCAGAGGTGGTTTACCTTGTTGGATTGCAATGAACAAGCTACTCCAAGGTCTGCCAGTGAGGCTTCAGTCGAACAGTGGTGGCCTATGTCAGCCTCTGGACCAGGAGTGCAGTTGCGTGGTCAGCTGTCCAGTTGATTCTTGCTTGGGTGGAAACACACGTTCCGGCTCTCTCTGACATTTATTTTCCAGGGGAAGACAATGTCATAGCCGAATTTCTCAGCCATCAACATCTGGATGCTATGTATTGGGAACACAATCAGATGATTCTCAAATCCATAGTTCATCTATGGGGTCTTCCAATTGATCTTATGGCTTCTTGGTTGAACTGCAAGGCTCCCCTATTTTGTTAGATCTTGGTGCTGATGCGATGGCCATTTGTGGTAGTTTTCTCTGGCATATGTTTCCCCCATTCTCTGATTCTCTGGGTAGAGTGGAAAGGCAGGCTAATGTAATTCTGATGACCCCCCCCCCCCCCCAATGCTGCCCTTTGTTAGGAATGGTACTCAGATCCTCTTCATATCACTGTAGCTAAGCTACAGTGGATATAAAAAGTCTACACACCCCTGTTAAAATGCCAGGTTCTTGTGATGTTAAAGAATAAGACAAAGATAAATCACGTCAGAACTTTTTCCACCTTTAATGGGACCTTAACGTGAACAATTCAATTGCAAAACAAACTGAAATCGTTGAGGGGGAAAAATTAAAAATAAAAAACTCATAGTAACCTGGCTGCATAGGTGTTCACACCCTCTTACAACTGGGGATGTGGCTGTGCTAACCAATCACATTCAAACTTATGTTAAATAGAAGTAATTACACACCTGCCGTCATTTTATGTGACTCTGATTAATCACAATAAAGTTCAGCCGTTCTAGTAGGATTTTCTTGACATTTGCTTAGTTGCATCTCAGAGCAAAAGCCATGGTCCGCAGAGAGCTTCCAAAGCATCAGAGGGATCTCATTGTTGAAAGATATCAGTCAGGAGAAGGGTACAAAAGAATTTCCAAAGCATAAGATATACTATGGAACACAGTGAAGACAGTCATCATCAAGTGGAGAAAATATGGCACAACAGAGACATTACTAAGAACTGGACATCCCTCCAAAACTGATGAGAAGACAAGAACAAAACTGGTCAGGGAGGCTTCCAAGAGGCCTACTGCAACAATAAAGGAAGTGCAGGAATTTCTGGCAAGTACTGGCTGTGTTCTACATGTGACAGCAATTTCCCGTATTCTTCATATGAATGGGCTATGGGGTAGGGTGGCAAGACGGAAGCCTTTTCTTACAAAGAAAAATATCCAAGCCTGGCTGAAGTTTGCAGTTACAAACATCAAGTCCCCCAAAATCCTGTGGGAAAATGTGCTATGGTCTGATAAAACCAAGGTTGAACTTTTTGGCCATAATTCCAAAAGGTATGTTTGGCACAAAAACAACACTGCACATCATCCAAAGAACACCATACCCACAGTGAAGCATGGTGGTGGCAGCATGGTGGGGGCTGTTTTTCCTCAGTTGGAACCGGGACCTTAGTCACGGTGGAGGGAATTATGAACAGTTCCAAATACCAGGCAATTTTGGCACAAAACCTTCAGGCATCCATTAGAAAGCTGAAGATGAAGAGGAAGTTCACCTTTCAGCACGACAACGACCCAAAGCACACATCCAAATCCACAAAAGCATGGCTTCACCAGAAGAAGATTAACGTTTTGGAATGGCCCAGCCAGAGCCCAGACCTGAATCCAATTGAACATCTGTGGGGTGATCTTAAGAGGGCTGTGCACAGGAGGTGTCCTCACAATCTGACAGATTTGGAGCGCTTTTTCAAAGAAGAGTGGGCAAATATTGCCAGGTTAAGATGTGCCATGCTAATAAACTCCTACCCAAAAAGACTGATTGCTGTAATAAAATCAGAAGGTGTTTCAACAAAGTATTAGTTTAAGGGTGTGCTCACTTATGCAACCAGGTTATTATTTTTTATTTTTCCCCCTCAACGAATTTGTTTGTTTTGCAATTGAATTGTTCACGTTATACGTTACATTAAAGATGGAAAAAGTTCTGACATGATTTATCTTTGTCTCATTCTTTAAAATCACAAGAACCTGGCATTTCAACAGGGGTGTGTAGACTTTTTATATCCACTGTATTTCGTCTTCCGCTCCTTACGGACCTCTTGAGTCAGAGTTGTCTGTGTCCCCAGGGTCAAAAAGTTGGCTTGGGTTCTTGAAGCCAGCATCCTACCGAAGATGGGTTTTTCTGCTTCTGTCTTCCCCACTATGATGAAGGTCCATAAACCTGTTTCATCCAAGGCATATCATAAGGTATAGTTCTTGCTTTACAATTGGTGTGAAGACCAGGAGTCGCAGCTACTTCTCTTTTTGTCTGCCTTTGTACAGGATGGGCTTCAGACAGGACTTAGGCTTAAATGTATCATCTGCCTGTACTTTTTCAAAGTCATATTTCCTTATTACCTGATGTACAATTGTGGCTCATGCATTCCCTGGATCCCACTCCTCTGTGGCTTTTGGACTTGGTCGTGGGAGTGCTGTAAACATAGGAGTAGCTAATCAAAAATGTGATACCTGCACTATGAAACTGTTAAGGTGTGCACTCACTTATTTGAGAGGCATAAGAGGCCTCTCGTTGTAAGTGCAGACACTGGCCTATACCCCAGTCTGTAATTACAAAATTCCACCATTATAGGAGGATACATTCGAACCAACTTTCAATCAACATAGCATGAGATCGTAGTAGAACAACTAAATGTCCTCTATCTGTAGTAGGACATGACTAATATGTAAACCTTCACTACTTAACATCAGTCGTCAAGAAGAATACTCACATGGTGAAGACACAAACAGTCCCTTGTGGAGAAGTTTTTTTTTTAACCCCTCATGAAGGAATGTATCAACCAGTGTCTGCTCTTAAAATGACAGGCAGCTTAAATACACTAATACTCCTTAAAGGGATAGTAATACTTCGTTTTATCTTTATTTTATTTTGTAGGCATTAAAAAAACATGAAGAACGGTATAAGTCTCATCTCTCAAACCTTTATGGTTTGAGAGATATTCACAAGCAAAATTTCCCCCTCCCGCCCCTTTTACCCAGTGTAAGCCATCTCTTCTCAGATGTGGAATCCAGTCCATAGACCAGACAGATAACAGCAGGGACAATCTTCTTCCTATGAGAACAATGAAAGCGCTGCCCCCCTTGACAAGTTTTTCAGGTTTTTCCCTTATGTTAATTGAAGATTGTCCGTCTCTGCAGTCTACCTGGGCACCTCCCTTCTGATCTGGCTGAGCAGTGTTACATCAGTAAAAGGGGCGGGAGGGGGATACTTTGTCATTGAATTACTCTTGAACTAGAACTCTGGCAGAATTGAAATAACACTCTCCAAAGTCCAAATACTATGATGATTAATTAGAGCTGCTTTTATTATGAAACATTACTATCCCTTTAACCCCTTAGGGACCCTTGACGTACCAGGACCGTCAAGGGTAAATTTGCTCGAACGACCCTTGACGGTCCTGGTACGTCACGTACTTTTTACTTACAGCGCTCTACCGGGAGCGCTGTAAGTAAAAATAGGGCATGAAATAGACTGCTCCAAGATCGGAGCGATCTGTTTCAAGCCCCATAGTGACGCGCCGATACACGTGACAGGTCACGTGTACCGGCTTGTCAAAGTGCCCCTGTGCGGACGTTATGGGAAGGAAATGTCCCATAACCTCCGGTCCTTAAGGGGTTAAAGGTGTTTGTTGTGAAGGTACCATGTTTTTGATTATATATACACCTATGATTAGTATGTGTGCACTTTTTTTTGGTCTTGGAATTTAGTGACTGTGATCATCAGGGATCATGTTTTATACTGATGTTAGCCACTAAAAACTTTTTTGTACCTGTGCAGCGTATCTAAAATTGGAACACTCAGGGAAATTAAGACAACTGTCTTTCCTTGGAATACTGGACCATATGACCTTAAGCCACACCCACTGAACGTCATAACCAATCCGTGAAAATGTAGAAACCAGTGACAACTTCCAGTAATGTCATGCATGAGCACTTACTTGTGCAGTGGGAAGTTACCTTAGAGATTTGTAGCTCATTATTTTCTTTTTTGTGTATTTGTCTCTTTTTTACTCTGCCAAAAGTTAGTTCTGTAACAAAAAAAAAGTGCATTCTGCACAGTTATGTAATACAGTGAGTCATAGGATTTTGGATTCTTTCATGTTACTCTATTCACTGGAACAAGTTATAAGTGCTACAATAGTCTAATATATACATGTGAATGTAAGCTAGTCTGTTGGTTTATGGTGTTATTTTACCTTTAACCCTTTGAGTGCCAGGGGTTCACAACTTATTCCGTACCCTTCTGGCACCCTCACCCCCATGTGATTCCATGGCATCAAAGCAGTGTGTGGGCATAGCCTTAGTTGTGTTTGGCAATAACACGTTTACTTTATAGGGCCTATGTTTTAACATTTTGAGTGCCAAAGAGCTATGCCTTGGATACCTCTTTGGAACTGAAAGGGATAAGGTCATATTATAATAAATTTGGGGCAAAAAAATATTCTACCTTACGTATCAAGGAAAATTAATCTAATTGAGATTATAGCATCAGCAACAGTTTATTCTGAATAAACAAGCAGAAAGTAGGACTTTTCCGTTAAAGCGGAATTATCAACATCGTAACATTGCCCCTAATCAGTTACTAATGTAGTGATAGGCAAAGCCATACTTCTATTATGCTGAATAAGTCAGCGTTATTGAAATAAAACAACGTCGGCAGGCATTTGCTGCACAGAGCTCTGTGCGCCTGAGCCGTCAGTAACTTCCGTAACTTTAAGGCAGTGATTCTCAACCAGGGTGCCGTGGCACTTTGGTGTGCCACAGGCATCTACTGAGGGTACCCCATCTTTTATATAAAGAGTTTGATAAAATGTGAAAACTGAGTTTCAGTTGTATATTTGTGGAAATGTTTCTGCATAGTATGTTTGTTTCTGTTATTCTGATTGTGAGACCTAAAAAAAAATGGTATAGTTATGCATCTGTATCCTCCATTGCTTGCTAGTCAAATAACCTATAAATTGTTAGGTGTACCCTGAAACTTGCAGACTGTATGTTAGGGGTGCCATGACCAAAAAAAGGCTGAGAACCACTGCCTTAAGGTACCAAGGACGCTACTCACCAATCCGGGCAGTGAACGTGACAAGCAGCGCAGACTCTGAGGTACCTTTCCTCAAAGATGTCTGCGCTGCTGTCCACTGGTGCCTGCTGAAGAAGTTGGTTTTCTTCAATAACGCGGACGTAGCATAATAGAAGTACGCCTTTGCCTATCGCTATATTAGTAATGTATTGGGGGGCAATGGTATGATGATGATAGTTACACTTTAACTAAAACAGAGACTGCTCCCATTGCTTGAAGATGCTTTATTCAAAAGTTCCAGCAGTTCAAACTGACATGGAGTAGTGGAGCTTTTACTATTGCCTTCTGTGGAGAACTGTAACTAGTGGCATACCTCTCCATTAGAATTCTGTTGAATATATTTCTGGATCACGGGTGGCACTGTTGCTAACAGTTTAATGTTAACAGAGATAGTTTAAACTATAATAACTTTGGATCAAAGCACTCCCGAGTGATGCAAGTACCCTTGCTTTTGCTTAACAGGAAAAGCCCAAAAGCCCTACAACAGTGGTGTCTGTATTTTTCTAGTTGTAGGCTGCATGATCAGAAATCCATGTGTGTAAGGGTAGCATTAATTTGTTTATTAATAACAATGGAAGTTATAGCCTGTCAGTTATTCAAAAACACTTTATTTTTTTATTTTTTTATTTTTTTTTTAGCAGTAATACAAAAGCAGTTTTAAAAAGAAAAGTTTAATAAGCTTTATTTGTATAAAAGTGCAGTTACTGGCCTAATGCTAGGCATTGATCAAGTCAATGAAAATACCGAAGTATAACAGACAGCTATTCTGAAACTGTTCAGTAGCCTACTGGCCTACTATTTCATGTGTGCCAACTAATTATGTAGAAAACATTTCTTGTTAAAATTATCAGGTGGGCCACACCCCCATGTCAGACGGTCCGCATTTCGCCAATGGGCCGCAAGTTGGATGCCCAATTTCTCAGACCCATAATATATGTTTACTACTCCTTTAAAGGAACAGAAGAATAAATAATTACCCTTTTAAAACAGTGGCAGAGCTCTCAGAAATGTGGTAACAGAGTTCCCATACGTTATAACTCATTGGTTCTTTCCCGGTTTGCTGTGCTAATCACCAATATATGCACAGCTGGATGAGGTCAGCACCTTACTCTGCACTCATGAGGTCTTTCTTCCCTTACCATAGACGTGTACACACTGCCAACAAAACCACCTTCGTTGGGCTCCTGTGGAAGAGGTGGAACCCCCATGAATGCAGAGGAAAGCACAGATATTAGTTATCTGCACAGCAAACCAGGAGAGAAGCAATGAGAGCATTTCCACTGGTCTAAAAGGGTCTTCATGACCCTATACTGTCCCTTTATGGCTTTGTTTTGTATTGATCTGAAGTCCAGCACCTCTGTAGAATGATTTCCACGTGTTTGTTGCTGAATCATTCAGATCCAACAGCTGTGATTCCCTAAGGTGTGATTAATGTTAGTAGATAAAAGTGACTTGAACGCTCCAATTTCAGTGTTATTGCATGGAGACAATGCACTGCGATATCTCAATTTGGAGTGATTGTAGCCCATGGACTCCATAGATAAACATGCATTGATCCAGGCCTTTGGGCACACCAACAAGCTAGTTTTTCCGAATATTCCTACTTAATCCCTTAACGATGCATGGCATACATGTACGTCACAGGTTGGATGTCCCTAACGGACCAAGGACATACATGTAAAAAAATGGTCTGTGGTCCTTAAGGGGGAGTTAAGTACTGTTTCAACAGGGATATCATGCAGTGTTGGTGTTCCCCTGTAAAACACTACCTTAGTGCATAGACCTCTCTGAAGGCTGTTCCAAAGTTCAAACAAAGCTCTGCTTGCCATTTGGTTGGTACAACATTGTAGACCAGAGTCTGCCAGAGTTTGAGCCTCAATTCCTGTTGTCCCCACCCAGCTTTTGTCTGCTTGGGAATTGTAGTCTCCAAAAGCTGAAGGTCTGAAAATGTAATACCTCTTGTAGTCAGCTGTTGAACCGCCAGCTATAGGTACAGCACTTGGTTAGCCTTGTGACCATAACTACATTCTCGACCCTTACATATGTGATCCAGTTTCAGAGGCACAAGCGTACATTTCTGGATATGGGATTGGCGACATATGCTTTAAAACTGAGCAGCACTTAATACATACATCGAGAAAAAATATTTGTTGCACCAGATGGCTTTTGGCAAACTAAAATAGAAAGATCCCATCTGGTGTTTATTATGCTGCTCAAATGTTTTTTCTCTTTTCAACAACATTAAAACATTGCCATTTATTAACGGCAGGCTATTAATTATTAGAACTCCCTATAATCTCTGCTCTTGATGTCCACAATAAGCATGTACATACTGGCCTTATGCACTAAGCAGAGGAGGAGCAATTCTGGAGCATACCAAGTACACTATATTGGGGGGGGGGGAATAAAAATGCTTCTTTTATTTAAATGGGGATTTTAACCCTTTGAATGCTATTCAAGGTGTTGGAGACCTCTAGCATCCAAAAGGTTAAAAGGCAGCTATTGATCAGATAGTGTGTTGCTGGCAGATCTGTTTGTGGGCCCCAGTGGACCAACTGGGAGGAGCAAAAGAGACTCCTGGGGCTCCCTCATTGGAAGAGACTGAACTGTAAGATACGGTGTGTCTTTTGCCAACCTGTACCTATGATCGCCATTATAACTGTTTATTTTATCTTTTTTGATTTACTTAATGCCTTGGGATATAGATTTAGAGAGATTCCCAAATTATGTCCAATGCTTTTAAAACATCTAGCAACAAGGTATCCAGCTACAAAGTCCCTGGTTTTGGTTCCCTGTTACTGGATCCTGTTATTCCTGCTTGTATCCCTGGTTTTGGTTCCCTTTTACTGGATCCTGTTAATCCTGCTTGTATCCCTGGTTTTGGTTCCCTTTTACTGGATCCTGTTAATCCTGCTTGTATCCCTGGTTTTGGTTCCCTGTTACTGAATCCCACTATTCTAACTTGTATCCCTGGTTTTGGTTCCCTTTTACTGGATCCTGTTAATCCTGCTTGTATCCCTGGTTTTGGTTCCCTTTTACTGGATCCTGTTAATCCTGCTTGTATCCCTGGTTTTGGTTCCCTGTTACTGAATCCCACTATTCTAACTTGTATCCCTGGTTTTGGTTCCCTTTTACTGGATCCTGTTATTCCTACTTGTATCCCAGTTTTGTTTCCCTGTTACTGAATCCCACAGTTCCTTCTTATATCCCTGGTTTTGGTTCCCTGTTACTGAATTCTACTATTCTAGCTTGTATCCATGGTTTTGGCTCCCTGTTACCCGATCCTGCTATTTCAGCTTGTATCCCTGGTTTTGGTTCTCTTTTACTGTGTTAGAAACGCATCTGGTGATAGTCAATTATTTGTTGTAGAAATGGAACAACTCAGCTTTTTGGTTGAAGACCATGATGTCTAGTTTACAGTATGGTTTCATTGATGTTAGTGATAGTACACGGATGTTACAGCTTGATTTTAAAAGCTGCCTTGAACTTAAAGTGTTAGTAATGTCTAAAAAAAACTTTTTTGCATTTAGAAGAGCTTAAAAACCTGATCTAAATCCAAAAAAATGTATCTCTCAAACCGCTATGGTTTAAGAGATACGGGCGTTTAAAGGATTCCGTGTAAGTAACGAGATCTCGGCACTTCTCTAGCGCCTCCGTGTTAACCGACACAGATCTCCTGCTGACAGCTTTACAGCTGTCAGTAGGAGAAATCAAACTTTAAACGCCAGTATCTCTTAAACCATAGCGGTTTGAGAGATACTTTTTTTTGCATTTAGATCAGGTTTTTAAGCTCTTCTAAATGCAAAATAGTTTTTTTAGACATTACTAACACTTTAAACACAATGCCTGTGACTGGCTTATATACAGTTTGGCTAGCTACAGTATGGTCAGAACATCATGAAAATAGAATACACATGTAATCACTTTGTACATGTTCATAAATGGATCTACACAAACTAAAGCATTAAGTCATATGAATATATTATGGCTATACTATCTATTGTAAACGTGTTATGCTGTATATCTAAGAATCATTGTAATGGAACTTTAAAGGGATAGTAATGTCCCACAAAAGATATTTTTCATATTTGTAGTCCTTAAAAAGTTGAGCACAGCCCAAAAAAAAACGCATCTCTCAAACCACTGTGGGTTGAGAGATACATGCATTTAAAGTTCATGATTTCCTGCTGTCAGCTGTAAAGAGCTGCAATCTCGTTATTTACAATGAATTACTTCATTGGAATGGTCTACAAAGTGTGCTTGCAAACCAGGCACACGTTTTAGACCAGCAAATGGAGACAGTTACTTTTTACATTTAAAGAGACATCTAACATACTAGATCTCGCTATTCCAGGTTGTATCCCTGGTTTTGGTTCTCTGTTATTGGATCCCTCTCCCCCACCTGTTCTTCTAACTCCCTGCTGCATTCTCCTTCTTTTCAAAATAAACCCAGCCATTTCTCAAATCTATTCTCTCCCACTTTGCAAAGTGTTGTGTACCCCTCTGGCACTCAAAGGGTTAAGCCCATTCCACAATGTGATGCAAGTGTCATTTGGGGCTATCCCACCCCAGCTGTATCACGGACACTTCCTCCTTTTCCTCAGAGGTATCCCATATAAGAAAATTGATTTATACTTTGAGTGTTCACAATAATTTACATTTTCAATTATGACACAATATAACAACTTTCAACAACCTATTGGCACCTCTCTTTGCCTCTTGATTGAAAAGAGAACATCTTCCGTTAGTTCTGGGTGTCATGTGCATGTAGGCAGACAAGAGAGAACATCTTCCGTTAGCTCTTGGTGTCATGTGCATGTAGGCAGACAAGAGAGAACATCTTCCATTAGTTCTGGGTGTCATGTGCATGTAAGCAGACAAGAGAGAACATCTTCCTTTAGTTCTGGGTGTCATGTGCATGTAGGCAGACAAGAGAGAACATCTTCCGTTAGTTCTGGGTGTCATGTGCATGTAGGCAGACAAGAGAGAACATCTTCCGTTAGTTCTGGGTGTCATGTGCATGTAGGCAGACAAGAGAGAACATCTTCCGTTAGCTCTTGGTGTCATGTGCATGTAGGCAGACAAGAGAGAACATCTTCCATTAGTTCTGGGTGTCATGTGCATGTAAGCAGACAAGAGAGAACATCTTCCTTTAGTTCTGGGTGTCATGTGCATGTAGGCAGACAAGAGAGAACATCTTCCGTTAGTTCTGGGTGTCATGTGCATGTAGGCAGACAAGAGAGAACATCTTCCGTTAGCTCTTGGTGTCATGTGCATGTAGGCAGACAAGAGAGAACATCTTCCGTTAGCTCTTGGTGTCATGTGCATGTAGGCAGACAAGAGAGAACATCTTCCATTAGTTCTGGGTGTCATGTGCATGTAAGCAGAGATGACAGTAGCTAGTGGAACCAAAGGACCCATTATATCCACTGCACATGTAAATCATAAAAATACTCATGCCCTCTGCGTGCTTCAGTGAAAAAAGGGAAAAAACAACCTGCCAGCAGCTGTCATGTCCACATCTATGAAGACCACATCCAGTGGACTGATAGAAGATGGTATCTTCTGAATAATAGCACAGGACAAAATTCATAGGGCCATTAGCTTTTTTTCATTGTAGGTGGGTGGTTATTATTAGGAAGTGGTCTCCTTTAATAAAGGATCAGTAATCAATCATAAAAAACGCACCCACACACCAGAAATGTATTGTGAAGGCTAACAACTGCATTAATCACTAAATAGGGGATTAGTTGTTGAATCCCCAACTGGCAGGACTACAACTCCCAGCATCCCCAACCAGGAATCTGTGGGTTCTGTATTATGGGAGTTGTAGTGCTGAACATCTGGAAAGCCACAAATTGACTGTTCCTGCAAAAGAGGTTTGTTTATAATGTGTCTTTATATAATATAACAGAAGCATTGCATTTTATGTTATTGTAGTATACAAACGGATAAGAGACACTAACATTTTGTGGCTGGTTCATTGTTAAAACTCACCAAATGTTTGATTCAAGCGTGTTAAGTAAAAACAAGATGTCTAAGTAAAATTATTACTAACAGGTCAGTTCATATTTAGCCTGTTTGTTTTGTATCTGTTTAGGCTGAAAATTGAGGAACTTGAAGCGGAACGTGGTCGTCTGGAGGAGGAGAACAAACTCCTAGAGATGAGGCTGGAGAGCCTGAATCTTCAGGTAAGAGGATACACTTTTTGTTATTTTAATTTCATTGTATTAATATACACATCTTTGACTACAAATACTCTCCTTTGTTTGAAATCATTACCAGTGCAAACTAGAAATGTGCAACACACACACACACGCAACACACACACGCAACACACACACGCAACACACACACGCAACACACACACGCAACACACACACATGCAACACACACGCGCAACACACACACACACGCGCAACACACACACACACGCGCAACACACACACACACGCGCAACACACACACACACGCGCAACACACGCACACGCGCAACACACGCGCACACACACACAAAAAGGCAATATTAAGCGTCTTATTCCTGATGCCAGTATTTCATGCTGTACCCCAGGTATAGGTAATATGTCTGGAGGGCCATTATAAAACACACACACACACACACACCCACACACACTCTCTCTCTCTCTCTCTCTCGTATACACACACACTCTCTCGCTCGTATGCACACACTCTCTCGCTCTTATGCACAATCGCTCTTGTATGCACACACACTCTCGTTCTCGCATGCACGCTCTTGTATGCACTCTCTCTCTTGCATACATACACACACACATACACACTCGTCTACTCTCACACCACTCTACTATTACTACTGCAGTACTAGTACTCTCCTATCATGACAGCTATATGGAGTGTATGTAAGAGATGTGAGTGAAAATGACATAGGGCTATGTGTAGCTGTTCCTTATCCTGATCATACTATTTTAACAGAAATAGATTGTATCAGGTCTGTTCATATCTGCACTTGTAGAATGAAAAGTTGTACTTTGTGATAAACTGTGTCTTTCTTCTTCTATAATGAAAGCCACATAAATAGCAGTACTGTTGTATGTGTACATCCAGCCAGACCTAAGGACCATAATACATCGTCCTCTGGCTCAAATGGACATAGATTGTGCATCTCCACTCTGCTCTATGTAATATCGAATGTTCTGTACAATTAAAGGGAAACTACATTAAGAATAATCCTAACAACTATAAAGGGGAAATAAACAATAGTAAAGTCTGCAAATCAGATCCTGACTCTTACAAATAAATATCCGGTGACTTACTATAAGTAATAAACAGTGGGGTTTAGTAATATATTTTTGACCAAAAGCATATATAGCTTTCCTGCCCTGCCCAGTCAAGTCACCCCAGATTTAGGCAAGTGCCTATCTGCCTGAAAATCTGTGAACGTGTGTTTAGTATAATTCAATTAATAAACAGTAATGTCACCTAACCCCTACTGAGGGAAATAAGGGAGGTATTTATACCAAGACATAGGCCTGACTACACAAAGATGTGACTATTGAATCATTATTAATAAATGCTATTTTGAGAGCACCAGGAACCTGTATATTTTATATGTGTTTGTATGAAGGGGAAATATACTTTAGCATTAACCCTTTGAGCGCCAGAGGGGTACGCAACGCATTGCAAAGCAATGCGTTGCGTACCCATCTGGCACTCAAAGGGTTAAGTGGTTCTTATTTTGTGTAACAGAATTGCTTACCTATGCCGCTGTCATACAGATTGCAGTTAGGTATATCTATTGGTATACAAAGAGAAGGTGTTTGATCATACCTCCCAAGTGCCCCTCCTTAGGAGTGACAGTCCCTCTTTTAGACCCAAATCCCTCTGTCCCTCTTTCCCACCCTGATGTCCCTCTGTTTAGGACATCAGACTGTGTGGTGTGTATATAAGTGTATCATATTGCCCCACTGCAATAAAACTCACATTATTGTTTCTTTAAATGTCGGTATGTGTGTTTATAAATTAGTGTGTATAAATAAAATACTTTGGTCTTGTTATACGTTATTTATTAGGTAACACAAGGAGGTGTCAATAGGTCATGAAACAGCCTGAAAATTCTCGGTAATGCTCTGCCCACTTGCCACACCCCCTAAAACACAATTGTCCCTCTTTGGCAATTTGAAACGTTGGACGGTATGGTTTGATTCATATCATTCATGTCACTGTTTTGGTACATCCCTGGGATCGGATAAAAGCTCAGGCATATGCCTACATCTTGACATATACTAGTGAGTCTCTGGGAGCGGTTGTTCTCAACAACTGACTGTTCAAAGACTGACTACTCCTGACCTATACATTCTGCAGAATAAACACCATCACCTTATTCATCAGTCCCTATGATAGCTTTTACTCATTATCGTACACTGGATTTGATGATTGATTGATTAATATTATCACCACAGGAGTTTATATTATATTTGTGCTGTAGCATATCAACAGTTAAAGCTCAATTTGCCGTTAAATGCTGTATTTGTGATGCTTGTAACGGTTGAACAGATTGGTGAATAAAGATGACATTTGGAATTTAAAGAAGTTAATAGCAAATCTCCCAAATCCCACAAATGTGGTACTAATCCGTTATGAAAAAAAAAATGAGGATTGAAAAAAAGTAGAGTTTTATCTATTTGCTGTCACAAAAAAATGGAAAAGAAAATATATCAAAGACAAAAAACTGGCATTAAAGCTGACATTACATTTTGGAGGTGGACTTGAGATTTCCCATCAGGACCTAAAATTCTGCTCACTGCACATGGTAATATTATGTAGGCTCAATCTCTCCACCTCCTTCGGTCTGGAAAAGAAACAAGCTGCCAGCAACTGTAATGTCTGCATCCATAGATGTGAAATCTAGGACTCCGTGAAATGTTATGAGTTGAACAAAGTCATAATTCATAAGGCCATTTGTCTTTCACCTAACTTTATTAATTTCAAGCAATCTTTGAAAACCTACCTCTTCACACCAGTCTTTTCCCAAACTCCTTAGTTCTTTCACCCTCAACTATTCACCTTACCTAACCTTATTCTCCATTTCACCTTGTGCCTTTTGTGTGTCCTCAGCCTCGATTGTAAGCTCTTGTTAGGAGGGACCTCTTTACCATTTGATTCTGTCAGGTTATATACGTAGTCATATGTTCTCACTACTATTATGTACAGCAAATAATGGATAATAATAAAGATGGCAGGTGGTTATTATTATTAGGAGGTTTTAATTATCCTATAATTACATTATTCAAAGTAAAGTATATTTTTCTTCTGATTATTGCTAATTTTTTTACACCGTTTTTGAGCTGTAAGTTTGACTACTTTGTTCACGGAGAGATTATCTTTATCATCTTCTCAAGACATGTTCATTTTGGTCCTGTTATACTAAACATTTAAATTCCTCTTAAAATGGATCGACCGCACACAATTTTTAGTCTCATTAAAGATATATGTTTTATCTGATTACACCTTGTGCATTTTGTTTTTTGCTTAGTATAATGATTTTTAGAGATTTTTGGTTTAGTAGTTAGGGACTCTGCAACCTCTGCAGTCACTCCAGCACCAGCATACTCAATACCAGACTGGGCGAGTAGTAATAACAAACAGGGAGTACAGTACACCAAAAAGCTAGTCATACCACTACAGTACTGAACATCAGATGGGTCTTATATCACTTAAAAAAAAAATGTAAGTTTTTTTAATGGGGTAGGGGTGTGATTCCAGAGGCCTCAGAAGGTCTTAAAACAGCCCTGCTTTGAGGCTGGTCATTGCCTCACTAATTTATGAGTGAAATACCAGCTTTTTTATTGTATAAATATATATTTATTTGACATAGTACACAACGGTGTTGCTCTCTGTTCTCTCCCCCCTCTTCCCTTGCTCGGCTCTGGTGCTTTTCACATTGCCAACTGTCACTTCATATGAAGACACTAAAGTCTAGCATGCCACAGCTGTACTGCATCCACACAGGTATGCAGTAAAGATGGATCATTGCAGATCTGTATGACAGCAGGCAGAGCTTTCACACAAGCTTCATAGGAGATTGCAGTTTAATTAGCAACCTTTAATGAATGACCAACCCACATGGACATCAGGCAGTAATATTTGCCTATCTCCTATAGAGGCCAGCCGTTAACCCTTTACCCCTATATATTACCAAGAGGAGGAGGTGTGTTTAGATCACAGGTGATGAAAACAAAGCAGGCGTCTGCTACTGTTCTGGCACCTCTGTGAAAGAGCCCTTAACCATTTGAGTGCCAGAGGGGGTATCAGTCATTGGATACCCCTCTGGCACTCAATGCATTCCAAAGTAATACAATGGATACCCCTCTGACTTAAGAGCACAATGTGTCAATTACACACTTCATAAAAATAAAAGGTGTACTCACAGCCGCTGAACTGCCCCCCACACCCCAATCCACCCACAGTGATAGCATTTCAGTACCTGCACATATTAGAACCACATAAACATTTTTAATTTCTAAAACACACCGCCTCTGTGTACAGAGGACAGGCACACACAGTAGACTCATATGAGGGGGTATACAGAAGCGGCCATAGACATAATAATGAGATCTTCTGCACATGACATGATATTGTCCTGTCCTGTAAGTAAAACCATTGCAAGTTCAATACACCTGAGAGGAGACAAAGAAATGCTGGATAAACAGGACTACAATTTCTGCTGTGTAGTGCTTGAAATATTGCTTTAAATAAAGTAGAGAATGCTTGCTGTTTCATAAGGTACAAAGGCACAAAAAGGTATCATACCTGCTAAAAGGTACAGTTGGAATATTTGTAACTGGTATAAAAACCCATGTACACTGCATTCGAGCAGTCTCTACTGTGCATCGGATGTTTGGGCAGTCTCTACTGTGTTTGACTACATCAGAAGTTCGGGCAGTCTCTACTGTGTATGACTACATCAGACGTTCGGACTGTCTCTACTGCACATGACTGCATCAGAAGTTCGGGCAGTCTCTACTGTGTATGACTACATCGGAAGTTTGGACTGTCTCTACTGCGCATGACTGCATCGGAAGTTCGGGGAGTCTCTACTGTGTATGACTACATCGGACGTTCGGGCAGTCTCTACTGTGTATGACTACATCGGACGTTCGGGCAGTCTCTACTGTGTATGACTACATCGGAAGTTCGGGGAGTCTCTACTGTGTGTGACTACATCAGAAGTTCAGGCAGTCTCTACTGTGTATGACTACATCGGAAGTTTGGACTGTCTCTACTGCGCATGACTGCATCGGAAGTTCGGGGAGTCTCTACTGTGTATGACTACATCAGAAGTTCAGGCAGTCTCTACTGTGTATGACTACATCGGACGTTCGGGCAGTCTCTACTGTGTATGACTACATCGGAAGTTTGTGCAGTCTCTGTGTATGACTACATCGGACGTTTGGACAGTCTCTACTGCGCATGACTACATCGGACTTTCGAGCAGTCTCTACTGCGCATGACTGCATCGGACGTTTGGGCAGTCTCTACTGCGCATGACTGCATTGGACGTTTGGGCAGTCCCTACTGTGCATGGCTGCATCGGACGTTTAGGCAGTCTCTACTGCGCATGATTGCATCGGACGTTTGGGCAGTATCTACTGCGCATGACTGCATCGGACATTCAGGCAGTCTCTGCTGTGCATTGGACAAACATACATCTGGCCTTTTATATTATAAGTATGACCTGTGATAGTAGTGTAGCTTATAAACTGATGCTTGCCATTTCCAGCGCATAGTCCTTTATAGAGACCATTTTAGTACTATGAATGAGTGTGTTTCCCTGGTTATTGCACTGTAGGCAAGGGAACGCTCTAGAAATCAGAGTTAAGACCCACAAATATTATTAGAATATGCCAGCCAATAGATTTCCTATATAGATCGTATATTGCCATTGTGGATCCTTATTTTAACCCTCTGAGTGCCAAATGTGCCATACTGGAGAAATAACAATCCCAACTGCTTTAATTAAGGGGTTTTATCCATTTTGAATATTAGTGAGATCATTAATGATTTGAAACAATGTATTGGAAACCTCTCTTGAATTCAAGGGACTAAGTGATGGATTTGGCATGTTTAATTCTTTCCTATTAGATATTTTCATTTGTTACTCCAGAATTACTCCACTTTTATTTGTACATACTGCACTTCATGTACTTAACAGAATATCTACCTTAGGTTGCTGTCCATCATCTATAAATGGGTCAGTTGTCTTCATCAGATTGTAAACTGAAACTAACCAGCAGTAAACCGCAATAAAAATTAAGTGCAGAGAAAAAATATATGGATATACCCGTCTAATACGTGAAGGATGCATAATCCTTATTTTAACCCTTTGAGGACTAAAGGGGTGTACAATGCATTGCTAAACAATTGAAGAGCTACTTACTTTTGGGGCATAGTTCCAGCTTAAAGAAATTACTGTTCCAGCACACAGAGAGAGGTGCATCTTGTTTGCTTGTACTTAAAGGATATGATAGACCAGGGGAAAACATGCATTAAGCTTTCATAAGGGTCCAATTTAGCAATATCGTGTTGAATTGGAGCCAAGTCTGTCTCATGGTATGCACTAAAGTGTCTTCTCCATCTCAGCACACAATTACACATCAAAAATGCATTCTTCATCAACCTTTCTTTGTGTCCACCAGACTTATGATGTTGTGTTTCCTTTGCCAATGGATCATTTGCATATTAACATTTGGCTTATTGAGCTATTTTCTCATTCCTAACAACTAGTAACGTGGTTTTTTGACACATGCACTAAGCGTTGATGTCTGGTGATGCTGTCAGAGCTTACTGAAACAATTTCGCCTTCCTGATGTTAGTGAATTGGAGCTCTTGCCATAGCTGCCTATCAGCTGTTCAAAGTAAAAAGTGCAGAGCCGGCTATCAGTTGATCACTGTAAACAGTGCAGAGTTGTGACAAAATCTGAGGGCTCTGATCAGCTTACAATGCTGCTGTATAATATGAGCCTGCATGCATCATATTGCACATACTAAACAAAAGCAGAGTAAGTTGATCAGAGTCCATAGATGCCAATAAAGCAGTGTGCCGTTTACATTGATCAGCTGATAGTCAGCTCTGCTGTTTACATGGAACAGCTGATTGGTAGCTAATAGCGAGGCATCTGCTCCGTGGATGTAGAAATATCCATTAACCCTTTTAGATCTTGAGGGGTATACAACATATTGCTCTACAACAGGGGTAGCCAGCCTTGGTCCTTAAGAGCTATGAACGGTGCATATTTTCAGGATAACCCAACTGGAGTGGAGGCAGACTCATTAGTAGCTCATTCACTTTAATTTATCCACTTGCGTTAATTCAGAGATATAGGGAAGACATACACTGATGGCATCTCTTGAGACCAGGATTGTCTACTCCTGCTCTATAATATGTTGTTCTCACACTCAACGGCTTATGGGAGATGTGCTGCTGTTCACTGTGCTGAAGTCTGAGGATGAATGCGTCCTCTCTGTGCCCCCCCTTGCTGTCCCCAATACATCTACAGCTTTTATACCAACATCAAATGCTAATGATCAAGGTTTCTTCTACTTAATTCTTAGTTAGGATGACAAAGTGTGTCTTATTCTCCATGACAGAGTGATTTCCACAGACTGCCAGACACACTTCGTCATTACATCAAACTTTAGTACATCTCTCCCCAGGGGAAGCCAACCCTGGACTTTGAAGAGCTACCAATGGTGCCTGTTAGTGGGATATACCATCTGGAGTACATGTGGACTAATTACTTGCTCAATCACTTTAATTGGCCCACCTGTGCTCATTCAGGGATTACCTGATAACATGCACTGTTGGCAGAACTTGAGAACCAGGGCTGGCTGCTACCCCTCTTATAGACCCTATGGAGCAGAGAGAGGATATGTTCTATAGCACATCAACATCTGATCAGTGACATATAAACATTCCCACTGATTTAAAGGGATAGTAATGTTTTAATGTTTAAAACAGCAGCTCCAATTAATCTTCGTATTATTTGGGCCATGGAGAGTGTTATTTCAATATTGTCGTAGTTGTAATTCAAGAGTAATTGAATGATAAAGTAATCCCCCTCTTGCCCTTTTTTTACCTAGTGTAATCCACCTCCCCTCAGATGTGGAATCTGGTCCTGTAACCGGACAGCTCACAGAAAGGTACAATCTTCTTACTGGGAGCATAAAGAAAACCCTGCCCTCCTTGACAGGTTTTTCAGGTTTTCCTTATTATCACTGAAGATTGTCCCTCTCTGTGATCCATTCGGACAGTCTTGCTGCTCTGAGGTGAGCAGTGTTACATCAGTAAAAGGGGCGGGAGGAGAATACTTTATCATTCAATTACTCTTGATCTACAACTCTGACAGTATTGAAATAACACTTTCCACGGCCCAAATACTATGAAGATTAACTGGAAATGCTTTTTTGCGAAACATTACTATCCCTTTAAATGAAGGTTTTTAACCTCTTGAATGCTAGTGAGGTCTCCAACACATTGCAAAGCAATGCGTTGGAGACCTCTCTTGTATTCATTGTGTTAAAAGTCCCCATTTAACCCTTTGCATGCCAGAAGAGTGTGCATTGCATTGCTTTGCCATGTCTTGGGCCCTCCCACTGGCACACAAGAGTTTATTGGGGGTTTTGCAATGCACTGAACACCCCTCTGACACCCAAATGTTAAATCAGTGGGATTTTGGTATTTCCCCTATACTTGGTGTGCACCAGGTTTCTGTTGTGTATAAAGGCCTGTATACAGGAACCCATTAGACAGGAGGATGGGTTTTATTATTCACAGACTACATTGCACTGTAAGAATGTGACACAGCAGCAGATTGATATTGTTTTAAGGAGGCGTTGCACAGTGTGAAGCAGTCATCTGTGTGGCTTGTCTCACTGCAACTGATTCCATTTGGGTCTTATGTTCAGATGGAAAGTGGAGGAATTCTGGATCAAACCATTTAAAAAAATAGGGGAGAAAGTGAAATCCCCATTGTTTAAATTGAGATTTTAACCTCTGAATGCTGGCGAGGTCTCAAGTGCATTGGTTAAGAAAAACACCCTCTACTTTAGTCACCATACCCCATACTTTACACCCCACTGGGTCTTAAAGTGATAGTAATGTCTAAAAAACTTTTTTGCATTTAGAAGAGCTCAAAAAGCTGATCTAAATGCAAAAAACCGTATCTCTCAAACTGCTATGGTTCAAGAGATACGGGCGTTTGAAGTTTGATTTCTCCTACTGACAGCTGTAAAGCTGTCAGCAGGAGATTCGTGTCGGTCGACACTGTGGCGCTTGAGAAGTGCCGGGATCTCGTTATTTACACGGAATCCCTTCATTGGAATGGTCTAAAACGTGTGCCTAGTGTTCAGGCACAAGTTTTAGACCATTCCAATAAAGGGATTCTGTGTAAGTAACGAGATCCCGGCACTTCTCAAGCGCCACAGTGTCGACCGACATGGATCTCCTGCTGACCGCTTTACAGCTGTCAGTAGGAGAAATCAAACTTCAAACGCCCGTATCTCTTAAACCATAGCAGTTTGAGAGATACGGTTTTTTGCATTTAGATCAGCTTTTTGAGCTCTTCTAAATGCAAAAAAGTTTTAGACATTACTATTACTTTAAAAGGTTCATTATATTACATTATTGCAAGTGGAAATTTCACCTTAATTCATGTTTGCATATTTGAAATTTGAATTAAAACCTGCCTGTGTGTCATGTGTGTCATGTGTGTCATGTGTGTCATGTGTGTCAAAAGACCAGACAATGTACATTTCAGGAGATATTTATACTTACTATGCTAATGTTTGCTAATTGTGGCACCCGTATGGTAACGTTGATGTTTTCATATGCTAATTAAGCTCATCTGTTACTTTTCTTTTGCTAATGCAGCCATTTCAGTGAATGTCATATGCTAATTAAGTTTTCAGTGATGTTTTGTATCATGATGACGCTTTGTGCAATACCAGGAAATGTTCACTTGCTCTTTGCCCAGAAATAAGTGTGAATAAGCTATACATCTGCTGAACTTTTGGTCAAAATGACTAATAAGCAGTTCTTAATGCAATTTTCAAATATGCAAACGTGAACTGAGGTGAAAATTGAACTTAAAACACATTTTATGAACGAGGCTGTGCCAGCATTCGACTCCTTTCATGCTGGCAACATTGTTGCAGGTAGAGCAACACAGAACCCACATACACACACCCTCAGGTCCATAACACATTTGCATCTTTATGGACAGGTGACTGGTCCGTCATGGACTTCATGATCACAGTGACCTCAGGGAGCGCGATGATCATGCTAGAGAAACTGTGACTGACTGTTACAGGACTGGAGCAGTCAATTTCAGCGTTTCCACGTTGAGCCGATACATGTGATCACTGCTACATTGATCACATGTGCCGGTTGAGCTTCTCATCCTCAAATGACAAAAATCCCTCATCACTAAGGGGTTAAATGATTGAGCCAGGGACGTGCACAGACATTTTGGGGGGCAGGGGCTCAAATGAAAAAAAAGGGCACTTCTCATAATTATTATTATTATTATTTTTTTTTTTGTTAAAAGGGCACGAGGGCACTTTGGGCAAAAAGGGCAGGCGCTCAAGCCCCACTTGGTGTCTATCTGTGCACGTGCCTGGACTGAGCCTCTGATTAGCTCAACTAGTTGTCTGTTTATGTAGATATTTGAGGACTTTTGATCTCTGTTGTAATCTATTGCTAGTTCGTTTCAGTTTGTAACGTGGAAAATACCTCACACACGTACACGTGTTGTACTGCTGTATGATGCACACATACCGAAGTCTGTCCTTCTGTTAGCTTTTGAGTACCAGAGGGGAAAGCAATGCATTGCAGCGCACTCTGGCACTCAAACGGTTAAGGGAAAAAAAATACCTATTTATAAATGTGTTGCTAAAAATTAGCAAATGCGTTCCTTTAAAAGGTGCTTATTAGCTCAGTGGCTCTCAAACTTTTCTCTCACTCAGGCCAACCCTAACATGGAATCTAGCATTTTCAGGAAACCCCTAGCTTTTTACAAGTCCTTTCTGAAGAACGTGATGAAGGGTGCAATACATAAATGTATAGTTATCCTAATGTATCACTTCAGAATAACATCTTCAAGAGCAAAGGTTGTATAATCATTTCCTTAAAGATACATTAGAAAGTCAAACATTTTTGTTAGAGATGCAATTGAAAAACTGGAGCACCCTGAGCTTGGTGGCTATTGCACACAAAAGTACCACAGCACCCTACTTGAGAACCACTGCATCAGTGAATGTGATACATCTGTATGTATGAACACTGACAAGGACTGACTCTATTCACTATTTCACGAAAGTTAAAACTTTTAGTCTGCAGCAGCCTTGTGCATCACTATTTGTCCTTAACCCCAAAACATTTTTTACAGTTATGTAGATTTTAAAATATTAATCAAAATGCTCCAAACCATATCTCTCAAACAGCTATGGTTTGAGAGGTATAGGGATTTAAAGTTCCCTGCTCCCTCCCCTTTTTCTGACGACAGCTGTAAAGCTGACAGCAGGAGAATCGAGTAGTATGACTCTGCAGCAGAGCCCGAATCACGTTACTTAAAAAGAATTCATTTATTGGAAAGGTCTAAAAGGTGTGCCTGGTTTGCAAGCACACTTTGTAGATCTTTCCAATGAATGAATTTTGTTTAAGTACCGCGATTTTGGCTCTGCTGCAGAGCCGCCAGCTGGTCCCCGGACCGGCATCTCCTGCTGTCAGCTATATGCTGACATCAGGAGAAGGGGAGGGGGGAACTTTGAATCCCTATATCTCTCAAATCATAGTGGTTTGAGAGATAGGGTTTGGACCGATTTGATTCATATTTTAAGCTCTACATAACTGTAAAAAATGTTTTGGGACATTACTGTCCCTTTAAATCCCAAAAGTTACTAATCCTGTTTTCATCAAGCAGGATGCTATTTTCAGCCTTTAACCGCTATTACTTTTATACACTAGGTGCAAATTTTCACCAAGACAATTTTTAATGCTAATATCATTTTGTCACACATGCATTAATGAAAAATGAAGTAATTCTGTGGTGTACCAATTGCATCATAGGGAACAATTATTCTTTCTCCAAATTTCCATTCATTTGGAACTTTGAACCCCTGGAATTATAAATGGTATTCAACACATTGTGAAGCAAGTGGTATTCACAATGCATCATTTAAAGGGATGGTAATGTTTCAGAATAAAAGCAGCTCCAATTAATCATCATAGTATTTGGGTCATGGAGAGTGTTATTTCAATACTGTCAGAGTTGTAGTTCAATAGTAATTGAATGATAAAATATCCCCCTCCCGCCCCTTTTACCTAGTGTAAGCCACCTCGTCTCAGATGTGGAATCTGGTCCTGGGACCAAACAGATCACAGCAAGGAACAATCTTCTTACTGTGAGCACAAGGAAAACCCTGCCCCCCCCCCCTTGACAGGTTTTTCAGGTTTTTTCCTTATGCTAATTGAAGATTTTCCCTCTCTGTGATCCATCTGGACAGTCTTGCTGTTCTGAGGTGAGCGAAAGGGGGATATTTTATTATTCAATTACTCTTGAACTGCAACTGTGACAGTATTGAAATAACACTCTCCATGGCCCAAATACTATGAAGATTAATTAGAGCTGCTTTTATTTTGAAACATTACTATCCCTTTAACTCAGGAGGGATATTATCTACTCCTATGGTACAGTTGGTATGTGCCAGAATTGCTCCTGTTTTGCACATAGATCCCATTGTGTTTGCCATAATGCAGTACATACATTTGCATTCTCCTAGAAGCCATCATCATCTCTGCTACGAGACATCCTGCAGTCATAAAACGATAGACAACAGCGCTCTATATGTATAGAGAAAACGCTCTGTGGACTCCTTTATTCATGCTTCATACAGCTTAAATTAAATATCTGAGAAACAGTTTAAATATCAAGAGTCATTGACCTTACAAAAAGAAAAACCCATGTGGAGAATTTGATTGTCTGCCTCTGTGGTGTATTTTATTAGCAAGCAGAAAACATGACTTATCACAAGTAAGATTTCATGTAATGGAATAATAAATACGTCTTAGTTGGCAACTGACTGATCTTTATAGATATGTCTATAATAACTAAATGCAAGACTTCTACAACCCAATTCAGTACGGAGTCCAATAACTCCATTGGCCATCCGCAGTGCTGTAATTCCTATTAGTTGAGTTGAGTACCCAGTTATGACGGGAGCCTCAGCTGTGCTGGCCACACCTACATTCTGAATTGTGGGTGTGGCTAGAGCAATCCCATTGCCCCTCAACCAGTTGGAAACTTCTGGTTTATGATATCTAGTTTATTTAATAATATACATATCCTCGTACTCAGGGCCGGCCCAAGACATTGTGCTGCCTGGTTCCAAGGATGAAACGCTGCCCCTCACCCACCAAAACCACCAATACTTAAACATATTACAGTGCGTGTACACATCTGGTATATATGTTAGTAGATGTGGTTAATAAGATAATTTATGTGCCAAGGATGGGCTATCATAAAAACCACATTTATGTATTAACATATGCACAGGTATATAATGTATATTGGTGTATTATAAGTTACTACGGATAGCTGCCCACCCCGGCAAAATCTTTTTTGTAAACATAATTGTTAACATATAGCACAGAACTGTGTTTTTTATGACTGCCCACCCCTGCTGCCAATACTTTTTTGTACACATCTGTGCTAATATTAGTTGATATGTGTTAAAGTATTGGCCAGTAGGGGTGGGCAGTCATAAGAAATACAGTTTAGTATTAATATAATCAACAGTATAGGGTGTATTTGTGTGCTATATGTTAACAATTATGTTTACAGAAAATATTTTACCTGGGGTGGGCAACCATAAGAATCCCATGCCTGTAGTAAAATATAATACTCCAATATATATAGTATGTAGCTGTGCTTATGTTAACCTTTTGAGTGCCAGAAGGGTATCCAACGCGTATCCCTCTGGCACTCTGTTTTAATAAAGAAATGTGTGTGTGTGTGTGTGTGTGTGGGGGGGGGTTCATGTTAGCCCACCCTTGGCAAATACTTTTTTCTGTTAGCCATATATACTAACATATGCACCAGATGTGTACACGCACTGCATGTATATATGCATGTCTTAGTAGATAGATAGTATTGGCATGGCAAGGGGTGGGCAATCATAAAAACAACACTTCTGTACTAACATATACACCACCAGCCTACAGTGTAATATAAATATTGGTGTATATTTTAATGCAGAAATGAGATTATTATGATTAACCAACTTTGGAAATTATTTTTTTCCTTTTTTACCAACAAAAAACATAAACTTAACAGGATCATTTTATGAAAACTGGTTCAAAGTCAGGGTTATGGTTTAAATACAAGCATGATGCATATTTTAAAACCATATCCCTGACTTTGAACCAGTTTTGATACAATTATCCGGTTAGTTTATGTTTTTGTTGGTAAAAAGGAAAATAAAAACAATTTTGGCCAGGGTTGGGCAAACATAAGAATCTCATTTCTGCATTTACATAATGTTAGTGCAGAAATGTGCCCAGCAATTGCCAAGATAGTTTTTCTTGATTAAAAAGGAAAAAAAAAGAAGTTTTACATGATAATGTTGTCAAAACTGGCTCATAGTCAGGGATATGGTTTTAAAATATGCATTGTGCATATATTTAAACCCTGGCTTTGGACCAGTTTTTATAAAATGATCCTGTTAAGTGTTTTATTATTATGTATTTTTTTATTTATTTTTTCCTTCTTGCAAAACGTATTTTGGATGCTTATTACAAATACCTTTTCTATGGTCTGGTAGAATAATGCATTCTGGGAGGCAATAAAAAGGCACTGAGGGTCTCTTCTCACTCTCCGGCAGCAGGATAGGGGAACACTCTCATAACTGATTACTAGCTAAATGCCTAGCTGGTTTGTGGTATCAGCAGATTTTATGCAGCCCGCGCTAGCTGCGGTCTTGGCGTAGAGTGGCTGCTCGGCACTGGCATTACATCACCCCCTGCCCCCACTGAAGTTCAACCAGCGTTCTCACCCTATTACTATATTTTGGAGACCTCCTTATAATTTAATTGACGTGCTCTTGGAAGTAAACCTTTCTGGTACAGCAAATTTTTTATTTATTTTATTTAGAAAATGTTTTACCAGGAAGAATACATTGAGATTTCTCTCGTTTTCAAGTATGTCCTGGACAGTTTTCAGTAAAGGGTTACATATTTACACTAATTGTGAAACATTATGTACAAACATACATAAACATTAATATACACACTTATTAACCCCTTAACGACCAGCAGTCGCGGGGTGAGTGGTCCTTTAAGGACCAGATACAAAATTTCGGCGTGCCGCCCCACGTGACTGATCACGTGGTGCGGCACACCGAACTGAGGGACTGAAAGAGATCGCTCCGGTCTTGGAGCGATCAAATTCAGTCCCCGTTATTACTCGCTGTGCTCCTGCAGGAGCGCGGTGAGTAATAGTACATGACGTACCAGGACCGTCACTGGTCCTTAAGTGCCGGACCAGCGTGACGGTCCGGGTACGTCACCGGACTCTAAGGGGTTAAATAATTTAATTATATACAGTTACACACTGTTTTTAGATCTAAAGAAACATTTGCTTTTAAGGATTTTAGACTGAGAGCAGATGTGATTATTTCCGGCAGATTGTTCCAGATTTGTGGGGCTCTGAAGGAGAAGGCAGATCGTCCTGCTTCTCTCTTGTATTGTGGTATACATAGTGAGTTGTTAGCAGTGGAGTGGAGGTTATAGTTAGTATGGAGAGCAGGAGTGAGCATACTGCTCAGGTAGTGTGGTAGTTTTCCAGAGAAGTGGTTGTGTACTAATCAAAAAAGATGAAGGTTACGTCTAGATTTGAGTGTTAGCCAGTTTAGTTCTTTAAGCATGTCACAATGATGGGTAGTGTAGCCTCCCCTGTTAAAATGCTGCCTGGGTCCTATGGACCCACCGAGACCCATGTAAGGGCCGGCTCTGCTTGTACTGTTTTTGTGGGTTTTTTTTTTTAAGTGGACCAGTCACTTTAATATAAGCTTACATAATTGAAAGATAATCGAAAACTGGCTATATACTGTGCTAACCATTTGTATGCAATATACAGTATGTATGTATCTATCTATATCTATATATATCTATATATATATATATATATATATATATATATATATATATATATATATATATATATATATATACGTATATGAAATGCTAGCTTGCAAAGCTCCCTGTGTGCTAAACAGCACGTGCACAGTAAAGACTGATGGAGCTATGCAGTCATGCACAGTAGGGACTGGCCTCGCGGGCTGATCCGGGGCGGGGAGCTTCAGACGTCAGGCCGCTGGGTGACAAACTGTCCTTCAGCGGCCTCCGCTGCTGCCCTGGAGCCAGGAGCACAGACAGGCTGTGAGCCATCCGAAGCTCCCCGCTCCAGATCAGCCTGTGTATACTGGCTTTCTAACTAGTGTGTGTGTGTGTGTGTGTGTGTCCCTCTGGCACTCAAAGGGTTAACCTTGATTTGTTGGTGGCACAGTTTGTTGATTTATGCTAATTAGCCCTGTATACAAACACATATTAACACATACTGTGCTATGAATTAATCTAGCCAGAGCCCACATACTGGGGCATATCTTATAGCACAGCATGTGATAAATTTGACCTTGAGCAGAATTAATTAGTATACTGTGCAGAGAAAAAAGCATTACATTGTGCCACCAAAATATAACGTTTAATCGCTCCAAAACTATTTATTTTACAGACTATTTGTTAGTATAAAACATAGACAGACTTTTCTTCTCTGTAAAACAAACTGACCTTGTCTGAAGGTGAAAGGTCCAATTGAACCTGTTGGATGGCAGAAGAGTCTCAAATGCATTGCCATGGGTGTCTGGGGGGGGGGGGGAATATTACATTTGCCCCCACCCCCAAGATGGACGCTCATGTGCATTGGAGGTTAAAAGCTTTTTTTTTTTTTTTTTTTCCTTTGTTATAGGTAATGGTATTTTCTATTCCATGGAAAAGTGATGGGGCTGCGGGTGGAATGTGGCCATGGGTATCATACCTAGAAGCTCTTAAACTGGACCTTGGCCATCTATACAGCTGCTGCTGTTTGGTTATATGCAGTGGTGTTTATAATGGTATACAATCTCTGATATGGCTAAAATCATCATTATCATGCTTATGAACATCTTGACTCAAGGCCCTGGATGCTTTCCACACCTTCCTCCCTTCTTCCTGCCTACCAGTTGACACTAGGCTGGATGCACATTGATTTTCTGTCATTATATGAAGACCGTAGGTTGGAAATTATTCACAGCTCAGGTCTTAGTTGTTAATGGAATCCTCATTTTATTGTTATCGCAGAGACACCGTCAGGTCATGTTGAAGTTAAGAGATCTGCTGGACCACATTATTACTGCTGTCATTGGACTGCATATCATCACTTCTTCTTTCTGGTACACTTACAAACTTGGGCCCATATGTACAAAAGTGCGGCTATACCAGTTTCACATAGGGAACAAATAAAAATGGCCATTGTTTTAAATGGAACATTTTAATCCTTGAATGCTAGACAGGTTTGGGAGACAATGCACTGGACACCTGTCTAGCTTTCAAGGGGTTAAAATGTTTTATTTAAAACCATGGCCATTTAGGGAATGTGTATTTTTTTGTTCTCTGTGGTGCAGTTGAACGGCCCTATAATTGTACTTTTTTAGCTTGAGTATAGCCTTTGGGACCACATGCCCCCAAGAAAATGGACCAAGTTTGAGTCCAACCAGCTGCTGCGCCAAAAGGACTCATTGTGTAGTCGCTTGTCCCCAGAATTTCCTCTCCCCTACTTTACCCATGTGGCCCTTAGACCCTATATTATCTGTAAATATTTTTGTTTTATTCTCATTACTTTTTAACCCCTTAGGGACCGGCGGTCATGGGACATTTCCGTCCTATAATGACCGCATAGAGGCACTTGGACGCACCGGTACACATGACCTGTCACGTGTATCGGCGCGTCATTATGGGGCTTGAAAGAGATCGCTCCGATCTTGGAGCGGCCTATTTCAGGCCCTATTTTTACTTACAGCGCTCCCGGTAGAGCGCTGTAAGTAAAAAGTACGTGACGTACCATGACCTTCATCGGTCCTTGAGTAGTTCAAGGACCGTGACGGTCCTGGTACGTCAAGGGTCCTTAAGGGGTTAAATATAATTTTTGAAAGTCGTGACAAGATTTTTTTTTTTGTTTTGTTTTGCCACTAAATTATATGTCTTTTAGTGTGAGGTTCATCCAAGCCTTATAACATTATGTAGATTTCCTTGGAGAGGATCATTGGTACCATCTGATTGGATTAGAGCAGCAGTAGCCAATCCTGGTCCTCGAGCTCCCAGCAATGATTGTCCCCAGTATGTCTGAGTACAGGATGGATTCTTTTCTCAGCCACTGTAACATTTTGAGTGCCAGAGGGGTATTCAATGCATTGTGTTGCATTAATTGATTGGTCAGTTCTTAGGCATGTTAACCTGGAAAACTGGTGCTGTTGCACTAAATAAAAGTAGAGCAATTCCAGGGCAGACCATCTGTTCCATATCTGGTGATATCCATTGGTTTTAAATGGAGCCCACCTTGAATGCTAGACAGGTGTTGAGCCCCTTATGATGCAGCTGGATTGCCCAAGAATTCCTTCAGTTCCTCTTCGTTCATCTTCGTTCATCAGCCTCAATGGATTTCCTGCAATTCACCATATAATAACTATATACCAGTGTGCTAAATCAGGGGTATGCAGTTGTTGGACCATTGGCTGGTTGGGGCTGATGGGAGTTGTAGTTCCCATTAGCTGGAGATGCAGCCATTGATTACTTCTATGCTATCCAAAGCTATTTTTAATTTTCTCATTTTGTAGTCAATACTTTTTGTTGTCTTGGTTTTAGGCCCTTTAGATTTCACCACAGGGTTATTAACTTTACACTTAATTTACCCCTATAAAAGAAAAACAGATTGACCTCAATGGTGCTGTTAACATGGACAATTGCATTCCAAAGAATACTAAAACTTGGATACTCTTGCGTTTGGCGTATCCAGATGTGAGCATGATATGCATGGTGGCCTGTGAGCCGCAACATAGATCATTCACATGGATGACATTGGAATTTGTGATGCTGTGTGCAACCACCAATGACTCGCTAATTCACATGGGCTTCAGCCAATAATATCTGTTCTACACCAACATGAGCGGGCCTGAAAAACCACTGCCACGCCCCCACATGAGAGGATGCCGGGGGTTGGGGGGAACAGGAGCAAATTGAACATGGATGACTTGTAATTAACTAAAACTAAACACAGCCAAATTGATCATAAACAACATTTAGGGCAGTGCCAGGTGACAAATAGCCCTCAAAGGCTTCTCCTGTAGCCCCCAAGCTTTTCTCTGCTGCAGTGAGAAGGTGTGTGTGTGTGTGTGTGTGTGTGTGTGTGTGTGTGTGTGTGTGTGTGTGTGTGTGTGTGTGTGTGTGTGTGTGTGTGTGTGTGTGGTGTAATTTTGATCTCCGTCATCAAAAACCTTTTCACCCAAAAAAAGGCCCATTTTGTTGCTTCCTAGCATAGTTCCCTTCATACCTATGATTGCTCAACTTTAACCTCTTGGATGCTAGAGAGAGATCTTCAACACATTTCAGACATCTGAGGGGTTAAATATTCTTTTTGCAGACCTTATTTGGAATTTTAACCTATGTATGTGGCCCTTTGTTACACCTGAGGGCCACATATCCAGCCTATGCAATAAATTTAGTTGTCTATCACTGCCATAAAATATTACATCATTTGATGTGCCAGACCCATACCTATATGGATTTGTCTTGGTTTTTTTATTCCAGTAATCCCTATTTTTATTATTCTGTTTTATTTTTCTGTGCTCCACTTACCGCAGCAGAGGAGCGTCGTGAAGTTTAGCTGCTTGAAGAAAGATTGATTAAAATCAGCAACAGTTTGAGTTAATTGGATCCATATGCTTTGAGAGGAAGCTTGACTAGTTAGAAGTTGTTGTAATTAGTTCACAGCTGGTTGGTGAGAAAAACAGAATTGCGTTTACAGTTCAGAGAGAGGAATCTTTTAAAGGGAATGCTGCTCTTGTCAGTCTAAGGCAACAAACATGCCATACTGCAGGTTACTTGCCATTATCATTACATTTTAAATTAACACTTTAACCCTGTGAATGCCAGAGGGGTACGCAACGCACTGCTGTTCAATGCATTGCGTACCCCTCTGGCACTCAAGGGCTAAGGACAAGATGGGTGTGCAATGTATTAAAGGAATAGTATGCATTTATATTTAATGTACATATTCTGAAAGTAAATAATATGTACAGTCCAATTGCCTACACTTCTTGTTTTATTTTTTTAATACTTTCACATCTATGACGATGAGCTCCCTGAATTTCTGGTTCCAAATTGTTTTCTGTTTGATAGGCCATCAAAACAGGAATGTAGTACATTAACCCCTTAACGACCGGCGTGCACGGCTGGCACTTGGTGACCACAGGGCTTCTTTTTTTTATCATCACCTCCGGTTCAGGGCTTCCGGAGCAGCGTGCAGTCGTGCCGGGAGCCTTGAACTCCATGACGTGCCAGGACCGTCACTGGTCCTTAAGTGCCGGACCAGTGTAATGGTCCGGGTACGTCATCGGACGCAAAGGGGTTAAACTAACCTAATCCCTGCATCGCTGAATGCTCTGTATGCTACTGCTTTGCATTGTATCTTTTTTTCTCTGTCGTCCAATACAGGTTACTGGTAATTTTGGGTAGGCGATCAGCCCCTTTAAGTAGGCAGGAACAATTCTGAGAAGAGACTGCTGGGTGGAGCCTACCTCCTCTCCATAGCTTGCAGCTAGTCAATCCCCTTATAGTAAGATTTGTTCCTTGAAGACACAAGGCAAGAGAACAGTTCTGCTATAGTTTTAGCTTTTTATTATTTTCTGTTAGATATGGGATACCACCATTAGGCGGATTACCATCACTGACAATTCTCATCACCCAAATGTGTATAGCTCAGTTTACCAGGTGCTTTTGTGGACCTAACCCTGGGGGGGAAATCTTGGCTGCAAGTTATTTCCCCAGGAGTTGCCCACTGAGGCTTCTTCTTGATATATGGTAATCTGAAGACAGAAGGTCTGCTGAAAAAGGTGAGCACCCTTTGAGTGCTGAGGTCCACATGTCCCATGCTCCCCCTCCGCACAGGGGTCTCATTTGGAGTTCCTATTACATACTCATAGATGAGAGTTGGTACCGTGTTAGCCGTAGAAATACAGGATGCAAACATATTTGTAAAGTTGATACCTTTATTGGCTAACTAAACAGATTTAGAATGCAAGCTTTCAAGACTTCTTAGGTCTCTTCCTCAGGCATGTTATACAGATAAATATGAAAACTTCTCTCTTTAATACAAGTACACATTACATTGTTTATAATGGAAATCAGATAAGAATGTTAGTCGAGATACAGATTCCTTGATCAGTCAATGGTATAGGATGTGATTTAAATAGCATTCTTCCTCTGAGTCCAGGTATTTATTACATACTCATGCACTCATTGGGTTTATCTGTATGTCTGTGGGGTGTTTGGAGCAAGTTTCTGTGGTAACGTAACCCTTTTGCTGCTGGTTAGCATCTTTTAGGGGCATTGTGGACACTTTCCCTACTGGGACCAGTGTTTATTGGGTCTGCTGACTTGTTCTAGTGGGCTTTTGAGTGGTTTTACATTTTGGTATTCATCTTGTTAAATTTGAGTTCCCACATACACGCCATTGCTCCATTCACTTCTATGGGACTTTACAGTTTGGGACGTATCTCTACAACTGCTCGATGTAGCAAGGTCAGAGATGGCTCATTTGGTTGGTCTGCCCTTGCTCTGTTATCCAGTTAATGCTCTGGGCACGTTGGGGGGCTCAGGGGGCTTCGGGCACTGTTGGGGTACTTTTCTCAGTGAAACTACAACTCCCATTAGCGCTTGCTTCGCACGCGCGTTTTTTATTGGCTCCTGCCGCTGCAGCCATTTTGTGCATATGCTGATCGAGTATCCTACACAGGGCTTGGACTCTCCTTCTCTCCTCAACAGTTTAACCCTTTGCCTACCAGATAAGTCTAATTTAGCATTTCTGGGGTGATTTTATTTATCATACACACTATTTTGTGGGTGTTTCTGATACTTTGACCGTTTGACTCTGTGAGAACGTCTAGAGAATACTCAGGTCATGTTTGCCCAGCATGTGCTGCTGCCCCTAAATCCCCTGCAGGGACCTCCAGCCATGCACTAGAGCTAGTTTGGATGCGTGAGGTTAAGGCTACTACCAGGGACCTCCGGTCCACATTACAATTCCTTCCATCCACCTTGCAGGGGGTCTTCCACTCGTGGCAGGCCCCCACCCCGATCAGATCTTCCTTACCTAAACCGCCGGGTGTACCTGATGCGTCTGATTCCTCTGAAGAGGAATTATTGGTGGACTCTGATGATGAAGACTACTCTGTGGTCCCTTCCTCTCAGTTTTTTGGGGACCCCTTTGAGGCTGATCCTGTCCCTTTGGCTGAGGGCCTGTGCTGAACACCCTGAACATTCCCTTGGTGCAGGAGGTTTCTTCTGATCCCTCCTATGTGTTCCAGGAGCCTGTTAGGCCCCATACTTGTTTCCCACCTAATCCCACCCTTGACCACTTAGTGTCTGAGGAGTGGAAGTTTCCAGACAGAAAACCGTCTGTCTCTATTAAATTTGCTAAACTTTATCCATTCTCTGAAGCGGCCCTATCTCAGTGGATTCATCCTCCCAAAGTGGATGCACCTGTCTCCAGGCTTTCTAAGTCCACTTCCTTGCCTGTGGCTGATGGATCTGCTCTGAAAGCCTGGACTAACAAGAAGCTTGAGACTGCTCTCAAGGCTATTTTTGCAACGGCTGGTTCTGTCCTGCAGCGTGGGTGAATAGAGCTGTGGCTGTTTGAACTGAACGGCTCACTTCAGCTGTCCGTCAAGGGGCTCCTACTTCTGACATGTTGAGGCTTCTTGCCAACATCTCTGAGGCTCAGCATTATGTTTTTGCTGCCCTGTTTGATGCTGTGCGTATGGTAGCCAGGACATGAACTATGTCTGTGGTAGCCAGACGTGCTCTTTGGCTCAAGATCTGGTCTGCTGACATGGCCTCCAAGACGGCTCTCCTGTCCTTGCCCTTTCAGGTCACCTCACTCTTTGAGCCTGATCTCAAGGATCTGAATAGTGAAGCCACTGGAGGGAAGAGTACTTACCTGCCAGTGGTCCAGAGGAAGAAGGTGCCGGTCAAAAGGAATCAGCTTTTTCATCCCTTTCAGGCTGACTCACGCCAAGCGACCCAGGCGGTGCCTCAGGCTCCGCGCTCCTCATCCAAAACTAAGCAGCAATGGAGGCCCAAGTCCTCCGCTAAGCCCAAGGCTTCCAAACCACCTTCTGCATGACTCGCTGAATTACACCACTACCTTTTGGCTTGGGAGGTATCTGTGGCAGACCTGTGGGTTTTGCAGGTGGTGGCTACGGGGTACAGGATCCCCTTCACTTCCCTTCCTCCTTCTCGGACCTTTTCTTCTCGCTCTCCTCTGGGAGCAGAAAAGCGCCGCCTTTTCGAAGGAGCCATCCAGGCCCTTCTGGACAAGGCAGTCTTGGAACTTGTTCCTCCTCAGGATCGGGGGTTGGGGTTCTATCCCAACCTCTTTGTGGTTTCCAAGAAGGATGGAGGTTGCAAGCTAATGAGAGGAGGTAGGCTCCACCCAGCAGTCACTTCCCAGAATTAATCCTGCCTACTTAAAGGGGCTGATCACCTACCCAAAGTTACCAGTAACCTGTGTGGACTAAGAGAAAAGGATTTAACAGGTATGACTAAAATCCTCTTTTACTTTATATCATGTTACTTCTCATGAAACTCTCTGGAAAATGAAATTCAGGGAGCTCACTGTCAGGGACATTAAAAAAGGACAGAGAAAAAAATAGTGAAAAGTAGACGTAATTTGACATTGTTTTACGTACTTGCAGTATATGTAAAGTGAAAATAAAGGTTTACTTTACATTACTTTAATAGCCTCGTTTAAACTCATGGGAATTTTAATCCCAACCCCTTCCCTGTGGCGTGGTTTGTTTGCTCCAGAATTTCTCATTTTTTTCCTTTCTGAATACGACCCAAAGAGTATGTTTATTCATCCCTTATGGGGCAGATTGGTGACCCCCAAATTGCTGCATTTTCTTTATACAGAACATTCAATGGGTTATACTTATGACAGTGATTGTTGCAATTCTGGAGCAAATCAAAATTACCACAGGGGGCAAATAAAAATCCCAGCTGATTAAATTAAACTCTTAACCCCTTGAATTCTAGAGTGGTCTCTATGCATTGCTTTGCAATCCATTTGAGACCTCTCTATCGTTCAAGGTGTTGAAAAGTCCATTTTAACTCCTTAATGACGACAGTCCTGGGTATTGGGTTCCTCTTAAGGACTGATTTGATCTAATTCAGCGAGCTGGCACATGTGACTGATCATGTGTGCAGGCTCGCAGAACGATATTCTGACTGCTCCAGTCTTGGAGCGGTCAGTTTCAGATTCCAGTAGTACTCACAGCGCTCCCGCAGGACCGTGCCGCCGGCAGTTAAGGACCACAGGGCATTTTTTTACTCGCCATTGGATTCAGGGGTCCCTGCGTGACGTGCAGCCATGCGTGTACCCTTGAATTCTATGATGTTCCAGGACCATCACTGGTCCTTAAGTGTGCAGGACAGCAGTGACGGTCCTGGCACATCTTTGGGCCTTAAGGGGTTAAGTCAAATTCACCGATGACGGTCCTAGCATGTCAACAGTGATTAAAGGGATAGTAATACTTAAAATGTAAAAAAATATGCTGTAGGGTTTATCCCCCTGAGTAAAACAAGAGTACTCCCACTGCTGAAAGGTGTTTCATTCAAAAGTTATTAATTTTCAAAGTTGAATTTTTTAGGTGCAATATCACAGTGGCCTGAAATTGTACAGTGGCGCTGTTGCTACACCATCCTATGGAGATTTATGGTCCCGGGACCAGAGCTGTCCATAGGATCGTGTAGCAACAGCGCCACTGTACAATTTCAGGCCACTGTGACATTGCACCTAAAAAATTCAACTTTGAAAATTAATAACTTTTGAATGAAACACCTTTCAGCGGTGGGAGTACTCTTGTTTTACTCAGGGGGATAAACCCTACAACATATTTTCTTTTACATTTTAAGTAATACTATCCCTTTAAGGGGTTACATGAATGGAAATCTGGAGAATTTTTGTGTGTCCACTATGATGCAGTTGGTTTACCCCAGAATTGCAATAATCCACCCTTATACCTACAGCCCAAATGCATTCATACCGTGGGGACAGGCAGAGGATCATACCAACACTGCAGAGGTTTTTACAGTACAATACAATAATGATTTATTGGCATGACTAACAGATATAAGTATTGCCAAACTCTCCAGTACGCCGTGTCATTTAGGGAATATTTATCAAGCAGTCTTTCTGAAAGATATCCAAGAAAACCACTTTGTTATAAAGGTTTTGTGCATTCAAATTAATGATTTTAATGATTTTATTGATGAATGTGCCACTGTATACTTTCAATACACGTGACAAAGAACTCGCAAATTGACTGATGACTGATATTGAGTAAAATGAGCTGCCCAAACATGGGAAGGCAAAGATAAAAACCACAATTAAAATAATAAATATAAAAACACCGTCCTGGTCGTGACAAGGAGTACTGTAGGAAGGAGCCCAGAGAGGTTAACCCCTTAACGTCCAGTGATGATCCTGACACGTCACCACCAGCGATGACTGTCATGGAACGTTATGGGTTTTGTGTCTCTGGGAGCCTGAAATTGACTGCTCTAAGACTGGAGCGGTCGGTTTCAGACTCGTTCAGCGGGCCAGTACACGTGATCAGTCATGTGTGCCAGCTACCAGAATTACATCTATGTGATCCTTAAGGGGTGGTATAACCCCAGGATCACAGGGCATTAAGGGGTTAAGAAGCAAACGTAATATTTACCGTACATGATCTGGTTTTATTTTTTGCAGTAAAAGAGGACATCCCATCTTTACTAGGCTCCCTACTCCATCCCCTGTAAAAGTATCACATTGTATTAGGCATAGCTGCTTCACTTTAACCCTTTGAATGCCAGTGGAGTGTGCAATGCGTTGTGGAGCAATGTCTTTCATATCCCCTGGCTGTCAGATGGTTCATTGTATTATTTTTAAGAATGTGAGTTCTATGTTTCATGTGTCCATTCTATTTATATTCATAGAGTTGGGAGAACATAGTAACATAGTAAATAGTTTGAAAGAAGACATAAGTTCATCAAGTTCAACCTTTGCCTCTTAAACAGAGACACATTATACATCTTTCCTGCTGTCAAATAATATTGTCTTTATCTGAACTTCTGTTTTGTCTACTAATACACAGTATAACCCTGTATGTTCCCTTTTGAAAGAAATGTATCTAATCGTCTCTTAAATGTACCCATTGTATCTGCCATAACCACATCCTTTGGCAAGGAATTTCATAATTTAACAGACCTCAATGTAAAAAACCCTTTCCTCTTCTGAAGTCAATACCTACTTTCCTCTAATCTCAAAGGATGTAGGAGTGACTCAGTTGCTTAATTTACTGTTTCTGAAGCCAAGGCCCTGGTTTTAAGGCAGTGGAGCCTAGTTTAAGTCCTCTGTCAGCTTCTTGTGACCTTAAGCAAGTCACTTCATGACCTTGTGCCTCAAGTACTACAATTAGATTGTAAGCTATACAGTGCAGGGAGTTATTGTACCAGACCATTTTGTGTTGGTAGCACACTATATGGCAATAATTTTTATTATTGTTTGGTACTATTCTGAAACCAGGCACATAAGTATATTACATTTTCCCCTTCTTTTATTGTCTTTGTTTATAAGCTCTCAGTGTCGTTACCACATCACAAAATCCACCTCTTATCTCTCTGTCCTTACTTTTAGACTCATCACTCCTAAATGCTCAAGCAACGGGTGGTTCTTCTAAACATCAGGCTCAAAACCACGGCTCTCTGAGAAACAGCAGGGAACTTTCATGCTATTTCTCTGGAAATCTACACGAAGCTTCTGAAAATGCTCTCTTCTCCTTCATCAGTGTTCCATTAGAAACTTCCAGGCTTACATTTAGCTAGCAATTAGGGGGTAGATTGGTTTTCCGAAAGTGAATCTGTCACCTTATCTTTTTTTTTTTTTTATTTGATTTAGCATTTCCAACGAAATCATAAAATGTATCTGAAAATATTTATTAACCCCTTGAGAATCAGAAGTGTGTAACGCTTAGCTTTGCAGTGTTTGCTGCCCACCCCTCTTGTCTTCGAGAGCATATTACTTTCCTAGAAATGAGCACATTTTCTTTTTGTTTTTGACCGGTCTTGCATGGTCATCATTTGCTGACATAAACTGCACCACCACAATAATCTACTCTGTTTAGATAAAGGGCCGTAAACATGAAACAAAAATGTTAAATCTGACTCTATTAAAAATCTTTTGCTACTACTCACTTCTGGGGCAGCAGCGTTTTGAACCCACAGTCCTAACTGAACAGGAACATCACAAGCTTCCCATCCCTCCTCCAAGAACTGAAGGCAGCGGCAACCTTATTTCTCTTAGCTGTGCAACTGGCAAGATATAACAGAACCCAACTGGAATCAACAGGTCCCTCTGTGAACCTCACATCACCAGATCTGGGAAGAAGCTGTCCATCGTTTATGGGTGGCTACCTCTGTATCAAGGACTTATGTGTATAATGCGGTCTCTTACAGGTGCAGAAATAGCAGTGATTAACTAGTAAAAAAACCTCCGATTTAACAAACTCATACACACACTTTTTTTTCTCATATTTGGACTTTTAGATCATTTTTATTTTTCTTATCAATTAAGTAGTATAAGAATATTGTATTAAATAGGCAAAAAAATCCTTAGCATGCCTTTCCCATGTTAATCAATGGAAATGGACATAGAAATACATAAATGACACGTTTGTGTCCATGACGTTTAGCTGCACTGTCTGGGATGAACATCCTATTTCCACTTATTTCTTCACATAGTCTACACAGTTTTAATTTTCACAGGGATATAAATTTGTTCATTGATAAATACTCAGAATATTTTAATCTTTTGTTAACAATGAAGTAGATGAACATAGATCTCGATTGGTCTGCCTGTTTTCCTCTCAAATTAAAATGCATGGTCCTTCATAAATCTCATAATAGACTCCTGCCTATAGCAGGAAACTGCAAGCAGTGTATTAGTTATGCTGCTGTCTCTATTTCTTAGCAAAGATAGATGTGTCTGGCTCTGACCCATATATGTGCAACCTTGCACTAGCACAACTCCAAGTTTTTAGATGCCATTGGCTGACAGGATGAGCTGTCCTGTACTTATAATCTAAACCATATTTCAGTGACACAGAGTTATTACATATGATAGAATAAAGGTGGACAATATGTGCTACTCAAGCTGTTGTTGAGCTACAACTTCATTATCCAGAGCCATCCTCTGGAGTAGTAGACAGACAACATCTGGACAGCTGCAAACTGCCAACCCATCCAGTAGCAAGCTTCTAAAGCGACTGTTTCCCTTTAGAGATCCATATAAATATCTGCGTTAACAATTATCAATGAGAATGTTACAGATGCAAAAAAATAATACTTGTATTTTAGTTGCCAAATGTGTCATGCATTGGTATGTTGGAGAGTAGGCTTGGCCAACATGATGGGTGACACCTTTTATGCTTTATCATGCTTGTGAGAAGATAAGGCCACACATCACTATGACTTCAGTATGGACCACAATTCGTAGCTGACTCTGTGATACTTGGTAAGCTGAAGTCCTATCCCAAAGAAGAACCTGCCTGTATTCCCAAGGATCCTCCCCTTCTACAAGGGATAAGATCAGTTTGTAAACTAGTCCCCTAAATGAATGTTTTCTTGTGAAGATTCTCTGCATAGCCATTTGCAAGGAAAGGATGAACTGAGCTGCATGATTCAAGTGTGAATGTTAATCCCAAGTCTATGAGTCTTATTTTAATTACTATCCTATTTAATAAAGAGATTACCAGTATTAATTTTGAGACCTCTGTTTTGATTTTTTTTTTTTTTTTTTGTCAATGTTGAAGCACGAAATGTAGTTGTTTATAAAGCAAATGTATTTGTTTCATGTATATGCAGAATACCTGCATCTCTGAAAATGCCTTTGCCACAAAAGTAGTTTGCAGTGAATCAATGTTGGGTTATATATTTTAACCAAAGCTCTCAACACACAACAACAGAAACAGCAGAACCTTATACAACTTAAAGGCTACAAAAATTGCTATAGGCATCCCTTTGCAGAAATGCAATTTTACTTTTCAATAAGTTTTGAACGAACCACTGCCAAGTAGAAGGAAGTAGTCTTGTACGAAAAGTGTTATGCCAGTGGCTTTCAAAATACGTAGTGTTGAAGGAACCCTTTTGTCTGGAATGAAATGCCAGCGGAACCTTAACAATGAAACCAAATAACCTTTTAGATGCTAGATAGCTTTCCAATGCACTGAATCTAATAGGTTACTATAGTATCAAAACCACATGTAACTGAGTTCTCGGAACACTAAAACGAAAAATAGAAATAGGGCTATTTTAAATAGCATGTAGCTGGGATCCTTAAAAATTAATCATTGTATGTTAGATCAATAAAATAAAAATGTAAACTTGCATTGTATGGCATGTGAAAACTATCCTATATAGATATCATTTAGTTCATTGTTTGTGCTGTTTGTTATGAGAGCTGAGAGGCAATTGAGTTAATTTACTGAGATTAGTATGCACCACTCATGTATGGAGGATTTACAGGTAATACAACATTGTCACTTATCAGACCCTTATCAAAGTTTCAATGGTAATGGGGTCAAGAAAGCCCTGAAAAAGGGAGAAATTACTGCTTCCAAAGAACATATGGAAGAATAGATTTAGTCCTTAGAAAGCAAGCTTTTACAGATGCTTACATGGATACAGTGTATCCAAGTGAATACAGTTAGTTTTTGTGTGTTACTGTTCAGGGAAGGGCTGGCAACTTGTGGCCTGGAGGGCAACTGCAATCGAGGCCAAATCCTACTATCATCCAGTCCACTGTCCCAGCCCACCCCCTTTTATTAAATTTTAAAATTGCCATTAATCCTTTGAGTGCCAGAGGGGTATGCATACACCTCAGGCACTCAAAGGGTTGGTTTTGTTAAGTAAGGCAATACCACAAAGCTTACAATTGAAATGGGATTACACTGGTGCAACTACAGAGCCTACAATTTAAGTAAAGCTACAGTAGTGATACCATAGAATTTACAAGAGAAACTGGTTATGTTACTAGTGTATCTTCACTTGGATTGTAGCTCCATTTCAATTGTAAGCTCTGTGGCATCACTAGAGTAGCTACATTTGCTGCAACAAGTGGGAGTGGCCCAATAGCCCAGACATATGACTGCCCCAGGGGGCAATTGCCCCCCAGGTCAGCCCTCCCCTGTTATTGTTCCTTTAGGAACACTACTAGACTAAATGTTCTCAGTGGGTATTGCCTTATTATTTATTTTATAGAAGTGTGGTTATTGTGCTTATTACAAGAAAACAATGGAATAGAAAACATAACTACATTGTATGAAATATTTAATTCTCCCCATGCCCACTTGCAGTCAGAGAACCCTATATACAGTCTAAACCCACCATCTCCTCCATGACTGACTTTGTTTATATTTGTTCTCTAGAATGCTTTGGGCTTTTTGAGGGATATTTGGTATAAAGTCTGTCATATCGGCGATAGATTGCATGCTGCATGTGTATGACGCAGGATCCACCAGCTTGAACCTAGCAGGTGGAAATAGCGTATTTACGTGGTACTCAATCTTTGATGAATAAGCAAGCAGAAAATATGATTTGGCTATTGATAAATATTTGAACTGTGACTACACTACGACAAACAATTATTTCCTTGCATGTATAGCCATTTGTTTTTTGACTTACAGCTTCACTTGTGGTGCTATTTCATTATATAGAAACTAGTTGAAGAGCCCGTTACACGGGCCACAGTGCCACTGCCAGCCGGTCGCGGTGCAGTCATGCTCAGTAGAGACTGCCCGCACCACGGCTGATACAGAGCGGGACCCTCTGTATCAGCCTTGTGACTGGCAATCTGTACTGCGCATGACTACAGCACGTGCAGCAGTCTCTACTGCGCATGATTGCAGCGTTACGCACATTTTAGCAAATTATTATATAGGATAGGGTCATGATGTTGGTTCTCCTTTCTGCATTCTATAGTTCAGTGATTCCCAACAGGCATTACAAGATCTTTTATGGCACCAAGCTCAGTGTTTTCACACATTTTAAAATACATTCATTAAGTTATATTTTACTGCAAACACTTGTCGCACAAATTAGTGTTTTTTTTAGCTTTGTGTGTTAGATTCTTGACAAACTGGCCCTTTCACCTAACATAGGTGTAGTTAAAAGTTTTAAAGATAATTAAGAGCTGCCTTAATGTTTAAGCATTTGTCCGTAATATAAGCCATTTGTGAGAAATGTACCTTTATTTTTTGGTGTCACAAAGTGTGCCACTTTATACTAATTAGCTTATGTCTGGACTAATATTAGTACACACTGTGCTGTGAATGAATCCAGGCATAGTTAATGCAATGGTGGTATTTCTAATTACATAGCTAGTGATATGTGCCTTCGAACAGAACTAATTCATACACAGTGCAGCTTTTAGCCACCAAAACTATTTATTTTTAAAGAGAAGTGGCTAGTAATTCACTTAGGCAGATTTTAAATCTTACTAAAATAACCAAATATTTTCTTACAGTGACCGGTCCCCTTTAATAAAGCACGTGTAATGAATTAATTCTTGATAACTGTTACACTAAACTGAAATTACAGAATAGACTCTTTTAAAAACATGTAACTGTGACTTCATGTATCTTAGAAGTAATAACAGAAGAAATATATCTTGACACTTTTAATGTACTTCCACAATATACTCTCCCTTATGTTGTCTTCATTTGCAATATGATGAGAAACTATGGCATGGTTTAGCAAACGGTAATGACTTATCCAGTAGGACATATAAACTATTATGAACTAATGCCCAGAGATACCGGAGATACAAAGAAGAGTCATTCTCATTATTACAGTTTTCACCCCAATCCTGACATACTATCAATATCAGCAGTGGACAATCAGAAGATACAAATGAATCTCCATGCCATGAATTGGATTCTTTTCCAGTGAGAATTGTCTTCTCAAGAAGTAATTAGTAAATCAATGGATTAATAAAATGCAGATTAGAAGCAGTTTCAATTATTTTACAATGAGAAAGAGTGTGATGCTTTTACTGGGCCATAAAACTGTTAAAATTGCCACTTTCCAACCTCGTGGGATTCTTCCTCACTTAGAAATTGATCTCTACTAGAAGCCTGCTAGGTTCAAAATAATACAGTAGAAATGTATTCATTATGTTAGTTCAGTGCTTATCCCATCTCCCTACTTGCTTAAAGGGATAGTAATACTTCGTTTTATCTTTATTTTATTTTGTAGGCATTAAAAAACATGAAGAACGATATAAGTCTTATCTCTCAGACCTTTATGGTTTAAGAGATATTCACAAGCAAAATACATTTAAATAAAATTCACAATACAGTGATTATTAGAATAACAGTTAACTAGTGAATAGTGCATGGCATTGCTCATTCGATTGGGTGCACCGGACCACTGCAATGATTCACAGGAGTGGACAGGGGGTGCAGTTACAGTTAAAGGGATAGTAATACTTCGTTTTAACTTTATTTTATTTTGTAGGCATTAAAAAAACATGACAAATGATATAAGTCTTATCTCTCAGACCTTTATGGTTTAAGAGATATTGACAAGCAAAGTACCCCCCCCCCCCCCCCCCATTCAGCCAAATTAGAAGGGAAGTGCCCAGGTACACTGCAGAGAGGGACAATCTTCAATTAAGATAAGGGAAGAAGCTGAAAAACTTGTCAAAGGGGGAAGGGCTTTCATTCTTTTCATACAAAGAAGATTGTCCCCTGCTGTTATCTGTCCAGTCTTACAACTAGATTCACATCTGAGAAGAGATGACTTACACTAGGAAAAAGGGGCGGGAGGGGGAAACTTTGCTTGTGAATATCTCTTAAAGCATAAAGGTTTGAGAGATAAGACTTATATCATTCTTCATGTTTTTTTAATGCCTACAAAACAAAATAAAGTTAAAACGAAGTATTACTATCCCTTTAACTGTAACTGCACCCCCTGTCCACTCTTGTGAATCATTGCAGTGGTCCAGTGCACCCAATCGAATGAGCAATGCCATGCACTATTCACTAGTTAACTGTTATTCTAATAGTCACTGTATTGTGAATTTTATTTAAATGTAGGGATGGCTTGAATTTTTTTTCCCTTTTTTGGTCTTAGCAGACATATTCTCCTAGTTTGACATCAGTGCTAAACTACAATTTTTGTCACAGCAGTTAATGGGTAGTTCTTCCTTTTAGTGCAGGTGAAGTCATTTGTTTTTTTCATTACATCTTCTTTCATTGGCTGGTTGGGGATGTAGTCCAACAATAGATTATACCTTTAGTGTAGACTGTTAAGGGGTCAGTAAACGTTTTTAATATAAATATGAAAATATTTATATGTTGTAAGTCTTTTCCTGCTGATTAAAATAAGTGTACTCCTATTGTTTGCAGTTGTGTCACTTTTCTCTGCCTCACTCCTCCTCACTGTGATCATGAAGAAGAGAGAGACAGAGAATAGAGCTCCCAGTGCCTTGAATGGCCAAGGATGGGGAACTTTTGTTGTGCTGGGAGCAGGACTGGTAGGAAGAGCTTTAAAAAAAAAAAAAAATAATAATAAAATAATAATGTTCTGACATATTGACCCCTCTTTGTGCAACTGAATAAATCATTTCGAGCAAGACAAGAATATTTTATTTACCCAGACTAATTTATAAACCTAAATACTGAAGTATAACCCTTTGAGTGACAGAGGGGTAATAAATGTGTTGTGTACTCCTCTGGCACTCAAAGGGTTAAAACATTTATGTGCATTTTATTGCTGTGGAGTAATACGATAAACGCATATACACATAATGTACTCAAAGAAGGACAATACCCACTAAACACTGACATTTTGGAGGTGTTAACGAACGTTAATACCTTTTATCCAGTCCCAGTTAAAAATGCATTAATCGAGCACAAATTATCACAGGAAAACATATAAAAATTATGTATATTTTACCCCCAATTCTTTACATTACTAGCAAATTAAATGATGGGTTATGCATTGTGGCATCGAAAGAAAGCCCCTACTTATCGTTTAAAAAATGGTATATAATTTGTGTGGGTGTACTAAATTAGTTATATGGGAAAATATGGTGGAACAAAAGAATTCTAAAAAGGCCAAAATTGTTCTTATCCTCTAGGGCAGTGGTTCCCCAAACCATGCTCTCAGGCCCCACGAACATGCCAGGATTTAAAGATTTCCTTGCTATAACACAGGTGAGTTAATTAGAGGGTAAGTGAATTTGATTAACCCCTTAAGGACTACGTGACGTGGTATGACCGTCACGGTCCTTATACCCTTAAGGACCAGTGACGGTCATAGCACGTCACGTACTTTTTACTTACAGCGCTCTACCGGGAGCACTGTAAGTAAAAACGGGGCCTAAAATTGATCACTCCAAGACCGGAGCGATCTCTCTTAGGCCTCCAAGCGGTGCGCCGGTACGCGTAACAGGTCACGTGTACCGGCACGTCGGCAAAGATAAAAGCGGTCCTTAAGGGAAGGTAGCTTCCCTGGACCGCTGGTACTTAAGGGGTTAACTTTCATATGAACCTTTAAAGGGAATCTTTAAATCCTGGCCTGTTAGTGAGACCCTGAAGGCATGGGTTGGGAACCACTGCTCTAGGGTAAAATAGCCCTCTTCATCAAAAGGTTAATCAGCAGGAAAAGCCCTGCATTATATGCTTTTTCATTAAAAGTTTTTTCCTCTTTACGAACCATCTATACTACAGGCATCGTTTACCTATAGATCAGTGATTCTCAGCTTTTGTCTTTGGGAAAACATCAAACAGTCTGGTGTTCAGGCTCAGTCTTTGTGATTGAGCTGCCTTCCGATTAATTAATAAGTAATATCCTGAACATCTGACTTATTGGTTTGTCCTGAGGACTGTAATGAGAATCACCGCTTCAGGTTAGTGTTGTCTGTCAGACTGGCATTGGGCTAAACTAAATCACATCCTGAGCAAACAAACAGCACCATAGGGGAAAAATGAAAACCTACATTGATTTAATTGGGATTTTAACCCCTTTATTGCAGGAGAGTTCCTTAATGTAGGGGTGTCCAAGTTCAATCCTCAAGGGCCAACAACAATTTAGGATTTAACCTTCTGAGTGCCAAAGAGGTATTCAACGCATTGCAGAGCAATGGGTTCCATAATCCTCTGTCACTCAAATGGTTAAGAATTTCCCTGATTTAAGCACAGGTGAGTGAATCTGTGACTCATTCACTGTGATGGACTCAACTGTGGTTAATCAGGGAAATCCTTACATCCTGACCTGTTGGTGGCTCTTGAGGACTGAACTTGGATATACTCCTGCTCTAATGCATTGCTCCACTAGACCTGTAGCATTCAGTGGGTTAATAGTTTCATCTAGATCACTGGTTATTGCTTGAAGTTCAATTTGTCCCTTGTGTGTGCACTTGGTCCTACTTTCTGCATATATACCCAGTGCTAAATAAACCTATAGGGGTGGGGGGGGGGGGGGGGGTGTGTGTGTGTGTGTGTGTGTGTGTGTGTGTGTGTGTGTGTGTGTGTGTGTGTGTGTGTGTGTGTGTGTGTTCCTTTAAAATTTCCAATCTCAGAAGAGAGCTGTCTGCAATAGTGCTGTGCTTTATACAAGTGCAGCTGGTCTGTCAGAGTTGTAGTTCAAGAGTAATTTAATGATAAAGTACCCCCCTCCCGCCCCTTTTGCCTAGTGTAAGCCTCCTCCCCTCAGATGTGGAATCTGGTCTTAAGACTAGACAGCTCACAGCAAGGGGACAATCTTCTTACTGTGAGAACAATGAAAACCCTGCCCCCCTTGACAGGTTTTTCAGGCTTTTCCCTTATGCTAATTTTAGATTGTCCCTCTCTGCAAGCCATCTGGACACCACCTTTATTTTCTGAGGTGAGCAGTGTTACATTAGTAAAAGGGGCAGGAGGGGGGTACTTTATCATTCAGTTACTTTTGAACTACAACTCTGACAGTATTGAAATAACACTTTCCATGGCCCAAATGCTATGAAGATTAATTGGAGCTGCTTTTATTTTTAATCATTACTATCCCTTTAAGGAAACATTACTAAATCTTTAAAGGGATAGTAATGTTTCACAAAAAACAGCTCCAATCTACATAGTATTTGGGCCATGGAGAGTGTTGTTTCAGTACTGTCAGAGTTGTAGTTCAAGAGTAATGTAATGATAAAATATCCACCTCCCACCCGTTTTACCTATTGTAAGCCACCTCCCCTCAGATGTGGCATCTGATCTTGACTGGACAGGTCGCAGCAAGGGACAATCGTCTTACTCTGAGCATAAAGAAAACCCTGCCCCCTTGACAGGTTTTTCAGGTTTTTCATTATTTTTACTGAAGTTTGTCCCTTTCTGTGATCCATCTGGACAATCTTGCTGCTCTGAGGTGAGTACTATTACATCAGTTCAATTACTCATTCAACTTTATCATTCAATTACTCTTGAAATACAACTCGGACAGTATTGAAATAACACTCTCCATGGCCCAAATACTATGAAGATTAAGCAAAGCTGCTTTTATTGTGAAACATTACTATCCCTGTAAGGGTTAGTTATGTGTTTAGGTTTGCACTCAATGAAGCCTCATTGCTTAAAATATGTAAACCTCAGCATGCATATCCTATAGGGCCAATAACCTACTCTGTGTCCCTTCTCTATGTATATAAACTGTGTATACAGCAGAATTATCTTACAAATTTCAAAAGATCAGAAAACTTTGCTTTTACTCATTCTCCCCCTCCAGAGATGCCCTTTATAATTCCACTTTTATCTTTAAATCTTTTCTTCTTATTCTTATGTCTTTCAACCGGGAACCAAGATAGGAATTTTTCCATTTAAGAAAAAAGCACCCCCCCTCCTCCCATATATTCTCTGAGCTTGTTTCTTGCCGCCAGCCTTGTTCCTTTCAGTAGCAGCAGAGTCTCTCCAAAAATACAGCCTAGCTCCAAGACCGAACATCAGATAAGATCTGCCTTGGAGTTTTGCAGCAAAGGCAGAATAAAATTATCATTAATGGATTTTAACTTGTACCGTCAGGAAATTGAATTTATGAGTAAAAGGGAATTTGGGAACCAAGGTATTTAACCCTTTTAGTGCAAGAGAGGTAACCAGTATACTGAATTGCAATGTGTTGGATATCTCTGTACTGTAAAAAAAATCTCAAAGGGGAATTGTTGCATAGGAATAAGTCTCATATTTTAACACTTTGACTTTCTTAGTCACCTTTCTTAAAGTAGGCAGATGTATCTCATAATTTTTAGCAATATATATGCATACCTGGGAACTCTCCAGATCTTCTCCGGAGACTACAGTTTTCAGACTGAATTACCGGGTCTCTGAGGGCAGAGACTGATTATCCGGTGGTGGTGAGTTTCTTCTCCTTCCCTCCCTTTTCCTCCCACTTCCCTCCCACCGATTCTCCTTCCCTCCCTGTTCCTCCCACTTCTCATTCTTCCCTCCCTGTTCTTCCCACTTCTCCTCCTTCCCTCCCTTTTCCTCCCACTTCCCTTCCACCGCTTCTCCTTCCCTCCCTGTTTCTCCTACATCCCTCCCTGTTTCTCCTACATCCCTCCCACTTCTCCTCCTTCGCTCCCACTTCTCCTCCTTCCCTCCCTGTTCCTCCCACTTCTCCTCATTCCCTCCCTGTTCCTTCTACTTCTCCTTCACTCCCTGTTCCTCCCCCTTCTCTTCCTTCCCTCCCTCCTCCTTCCCTCTCTGTTCCTTCTACTTCTCCTCCTTTCCTCCCTGTTCCTCCCACTTCTCCTCCTTCCCTCCCTGTTCCTCCCACTTCTCCTCCTTCCCTCCCTGTTCCTCCCACTTTTCTTCCTACCTACCCTGTTCTGCCCACTTCCCTCTCATTATGACACCCAGCCACCTAAGCCCCACCCACCTGATTAAGCCCCCCCCCCCATTATGACACATTGACATTCCCTTTTCAGCAGCACATGAGCCCTCTCCAGGGGCTCAAAGGGAAGAAGTTCCCAGTTATGTATATCTGCAGTTTCCTGTATGTATGTTGTATGTGTTATGTATGTGTGAATGTCTCTAGGGAACACTTCCTGACATCAAAAAATGGTCTTCAATAGACATGACATTGCACTAGTCCATATAAGATTGTATTCAGAAAAAAGCTAGCAGTAGACTGAAACAGAGATCCGATGTAAATAAAACAGTAAGTAGAAAAACTAGCTGACCGATAACTCCTGATGAACAAAGGAACACTAACCATAGTGTGATATAGGTTGATATAACTTTAAATTTCACGTACTTACAGCCAGCATGTAAAAAAAAAAGTCATATTTCTTATGCCTAAAAGATAGTCCAATACTTTAACGCATATGTAAATTGTCTTGTTCAGAGAATATTTAGTTGTGTTCTGTTTATAAGGAGACATGAGAGTTGGTTCAGGAACTGTGATTAGTGCCCACTGCCCTTGTGTTTAAAAGTTTCTTATCCTAACTCTTTGAATGCCAGAGAGGTATCCATCTGGCACTCAAAGGGTTAACCCGTTTACAGAAGATCTTGGACAATGACTGCCCGATTATTGTGGTTCTAGGGGCCCTCAAGTAGGCAGGAAAGTTTGCTCCCTGACTACAAACACTACATTTTAGGTCTCAAAAAACATAGAATATTTCCATACAGGTATCCTATATAATAATTTGCCAAGGATGTTTGCCAGAAGCCGTCGTGCGCAGTAGAGACGGCTGACCGTGCTGCAGTCATGTGCAGTAGAGACTGCCCGCTCCTGCTGCAGTCATGTGCAGTAGAGACTGCCCGCTCCGCGGCTGATGGGGAGCTCCGAATTCAGACCATTCCAGGGAGGTGCGCAGAGAGGACTCCGGTCTGAATTCAGAGCACCCAGCGGTGCGGGCAGTCTGTACTGTGCATGACTGCAGCTGTGGCACTGTGGCCCGTGTAAATGGGCTTTGCAACTAGTTTAAGTATAAACACCCTTAGCTCATTTTAGGTGTTAGTATTCCTTTAAGACCCATTGACTTTTAGGTTGTCATTGCTATTTAAGTTTGGTGTCCTAGAGTCCTGAAAGCAATGCATTGAATACCTCTGGCAATCAATGGATTAAATATTCATTTTGGAGAAACATTAGTGGTTATTAGAATTTTACTGCACAGATTAATATTTGGGGGTTTATCCTAAAGAGGTCATATTGATCCTATAAGGAGAAATCATAACATGGAACATTTTATCCTGTTTTTTACTAGATGGATAGATGAATAGATAAAAGGGTGGGAAACTGGATATGCCTCCATCCGTTATGGACTACAGTTCCCATCATCCCCAGCCAGCCAAAAGCTGTCTGGAGTTGGTAGCCATTCTAGTCTATAACAGCTGGAGGGCTTCAGTTCCCATCTCTGATATAGATTCTGTCCATTTATTCTATGCCAGGTAAAGTCCCTTAATTTATTTTCAGTGTATTGCATGACTGGGCAGCGATTGAAAGATAACAACCAAAAGCAATTGGGTGTTAGCTGCATTAAGCCTAGAATGAAAATAACCATAGGTGACTTGGGTTCTTCTGAGGCTTGAGACAACACATCTCTTATAATGTTTTTAAATGTGTTCCTTTCAAGCTTTGGGCTTTCTGTTAGAATCAAGTGTTGAAATATCTAAGACGTGCTTTTCTGTAAGCATAACATTTTTAAGGTTAGCACTTAGGGGCAGATTTTAATAAAATTACATTTTAAAAACAAAATAACTATGTGAAAAAAGGCAGTTGTTTGCTTTTGTCATCTTTAATCTCTCTCTCATATATATATATATATATATATATATATATATATATATATATATATAAATATGAACTGGTAGCAGCTGTACCCCAGGGCAGTAGTGAGGAGGGCCCCTGAAACTCCTGTCAAAATCAGTGCACACAGTTTCATCCTTTCCCCATCATACCTTTGCCTCTCCATTTCACCCGCATTCCCAACCTCCCTTTTGACGCCTCAATTCCCCCTCATTCCCACTCTCCCTTTTGCCTCCCCATTCCCACTCTCCATTTTGCCTCCCCATTCCCCCCTCATTCCCACTCTCCCTTTTGCCTCCCTATTCCCCCCTCATTCCTACTCTCCCTTTTGCCTCCCTATTCCCCCCTCATTCCCACTCTCCCTTTTGCCTCCCCATTCCCCCCCTCATTCCCACTCTCTTTTGCCTCCCTATTCCCCCCTCATTCCCACTCTCCCTTTTGCCTCCCTATTCCCCCCTCATTCCCACTCTCCCTTTTGCCTCCCTATTCCCCCCTCATTCCCACTCTCCCTTTTGCCTCCCTATTCCCCCCTCATTCCCACTCTCCCTTTTGCCTCCCCATTACCTCCCTCATCCCCACTCTCCCTTTTGCCGCCCTATTCCCCCCTCATTCCCACTCTCTCTTTTGCCTCCCCATTCCCACTCTACCTTTTGCCTCCCCATTCCCCCCTCATTCCCACTCTCCCTTTTGCCTCCCCATTCCCCCCTCATTCCCACTCTCCCTTTTGCCTCCTCATTCCCACTCACTCTTTTGCCTCCCCATTCCCCCCCTCATTCCTACTCTCCCTTTTGCCTCCTCAGTCCAACTCTCCCTTTTGCCTCCCCATTTCCCCCTCGTTCCCACTCTCCCTTTTGCCTCCCCATTCCCCCTTCGTTCCCACTCTCCCTTTTGCCTCCCCATTCCCCCCTCTCCCTTTTGCCTCCCCATTCCTCCCCATTTCCCCCCTCATTCCCACTCTCCCTTTTTCCTCCCCATTCCCACTCTCTCTTTTGCCTCCCCATTCCCCCCTCATTCCCACTCTCCCTTTTGCCTCCCCATTCCCCCCTCATTCCCACTCTCCCTTTTGCCTCCCCATTCCCCCCTCATTCCCACTCACTCTTTTGCCTCCCCATTCCCCCCCTCATTCCCACTCTCCCTTTTGCCTCCTCAATCCAACTCTCCCTTTTGCCTCCCCATTTCCCCCTCGTTCCCACTCTCCCTTTTGCCTCCCCATTCCCCCTCGTTCCCACTCTCCCTTTTGCCTCCCCATTCCCCCCTCTCCCTTTTGCCTCCCCATTCCCCCTCGTTCCCACTCTCCCTTTTGCCTCCCCATTCCCCCCTCGTTCCCACTCTCCCTTTTGCCTCCCCATTTCCCCCTCATTCCCACTCTCCCTTTTGCCTCCCCATTTCCCCCTCTCCCTTTTGCCTCCCCATTCCCCCTCGTTCCCACTCTCCCTTTTGCCTCCCCATTCCCACCCTCATTCCCACTCTCCCTTTTGCCTCCCCATTCCCACCCTCATTCCCACTCTCCCTTTTGCCTCCCCATTCCCACCCTCATTACCACTCTCCCTTTTGCCTCCTCATTCCCACTCTCCCTTTTGCCTCCCCATTCCCCCCTCATTCCCACTCTCCCTTTTGCCTCCCCATTCCCCCCTCATTCCCACTCTCCCTTTTGCCTCCCCATTCCCCCCTCATTTCATGAGTATGCAATTAAAGGGATAGTAAACCTTGAAAATAAGTTTATTTTATATTGTAGCCCTTAAAAAAAACATGAAAAATGATATGTCTTGCCTCCCAAACCTTTATGGTTTGGGAGATATTCAGAAGCAAAGTTTTCCCTGATTTACGTCACCGTTCTAGCTCTCAGATTTGGAATCCGGTCCCGGGACCGGCTGCGGCTCTCCAGAAGTACCAAGATCACAATCTTTAAAAAGAATTTCTTCATTGGAATGGTCTACAAAGTGTGCTTGCAAGCCAGGCACACTTTGTACACAGTTCCAGTTAAGTAGTTCTTTTTAAAGATCGTGATCTCGGCACTGCTAAAGAGCTGCTGGTTGATCTGTGGACTGGATTCCAAGTCTGTCCACTAGATGGCAGACATGGCTGAAACAGCCAGGAAAAAGGAACTTTATTTTACTTGTGAATATCTCCCAAACCATAAAGGTTTGGGAGATAAGACTAAATGTAGCTCTGTACCTACTTACGTGCAGACTGTGTTTAAAGCGGAACTAACACCTCCACTAAAGTCACCCTGCAATACTTATGCAGGTGGCGACTAGCTTTGTAATCATTATTTTACCTCTCAAAAGTGCCCACAAATAAAGTTATCCTTAAGCTTCCAAGGCTGGAAGCCAGGCATCACCGCGGACATCTTGAATGCGCGTCTGCGATGTCAGTCCTCTTCGCCCTTCACGGGCATTGCACTGGCCTGAACGGCTCCGGAAGAGACTAGCGGCGCAATCGCACAGGCTGCAGTAACCTGGCCGTCAGTCTCGGAAGCTTAAGGATAACTTTATTCGGGGGCACTTTTGAGAGGTAAAATAAGGATTATTAAACTAGTCGCCACCTGCATAATTATTGCAGGGCGCCTTTAGTTGAGGTGGTAGTTCCGCTTTAACGGATCTGTACCGCAGTCTGACGCTTCTATCCAGCCTCCTCCGATGACGGAGGTTTTTCCGCTTGTAAGCTGGAGCTCTCTCATTGGCAGAGATCGATTTCTGTAGTACAGATCCGTTAAACACAGTCTGCCCGGAAGTAGGTTACAGAACTGCATTTATTCTTTTAATTTCTCCAAACAAGCGGATTTTTTAAAAAAAATGTATAAACTTTTCATTATTTACAGTAGATAACAAAACTATTTAGGCAAAGTTGTAAAGGTGTTAAACATCCCCTTTAACCTGTTGAGTGCCAGAGAGGTGTGCAACACATTGCTCTGCATTGCGTTGCTCACCCCTCTGGCGCTCAATGGGTTAATCCTTAGGATGCTACAAAAGTACCCATCTCAAAAGCTTGTTAGTGAGTTAGAGACGTTTTAGCTTCCCAGGGGTTAAAGGGATAGTAACCCCCCCCCCCCCGAAAAACGTGAAGCCAAATGCTAGGAACCATCAAAACATACTTAACTCCCATATTCCCATCTCTCAAACCGTTATGGTTTAAGAAATGTAAGGAAATAAAGACCTCCGCTCCCTCCCCCTTCTTATGCGGACGTCATGAGATCCTGCTTCCAGGACCAGACGGTGGCTCTTCAGGAGAGCTGTCATCTACATATCTCGTTATAATTAATTAGTCGGAATGGTCTAAAACGTGTGCCTGGCTTGCAAGTACATGTTGTAGACCAGTCCGATGAAGTAATTATAGTTGGATATCCCGATGTCAGCACTCCTGAAGAGCCGCCGTAAGTCGGTCGACCAGATTCTGCCTCTGACAGCTTTACAGTTCGTCAGGCAGAAAGGGGAGGGAGCGGAGGACTTTATTTTCTTACATCTCTCAAACCATAAGGTTTGAGAGATGGGAATAAGGGAGTTAAGTATGTTTTGATGATTCCTAGCATTTGGCTTCACGTTTTTCGGGGGGGGGGGTTACTATCCCTTTAAGCTATATTTCTTTTTTGCCTGAACCACTGAAAAGCGCACTTAGAACTTGTCTGTATCACATTATAAATTGAAAGAAATTTTCAGTTGACCACAATATACATCAGATGTAAATTTAAAAGAAAAAAAAAATGTAAATAAATGCTGTGTTAAAGCTTTTCTATTAAACATATTTAAGTGGACGTGTCACTTTGTAACAAATAGGTGATTATGAAAAAGCTTTCAAAGATCAGCTGTGTTTATTAGGCATTAACCACAAGAGTATGCAATGCATTATGGAGCAGTGGGATGCACAACCCTTTTTCGTATAAAGGTTTTAACCCTATGAGTGTCAGAGGTGTGCGCAATGCATTGCAGGCAACAAGAGGGTTAAATAGACAGTAAGCTCTCACGAGCAGGGCTCTCTGATCCTTCTGTTCTCCACATCTGATTGTACTATTTAATATATCTGTATGTCTATTCCCAATTGTACAGCTCTGCGGAATTAGTTGGCGCTATATAAATAAAGAATAATAATAAAAAATAGACAGTAGGGAGATATTTAGCTTGCCAGTTAACCCTTTGAGTGCCAGAAGGGTACGCAACGGCCGACTCGAGGCGGCTCTTCAGCAGAGCTGTGATACCGAAATCTAAAAAGAAATACTTCATTGGAACGGTCTACACAGTGTGTTTGCAAGCACACTTTGTAGACCGTTTCAGTGAAGTAGTCCTTTTTAGATTTCTATGCTGAAGAGCCGCCTGACTGTCTCCGGACCAGGATCTCCTGCCGTCAGCTAGACGCATAAAGGTTTGAGAGATGGGACTTGCACCGATGGATTTCTATTTTCGTTATCTACAATAATATTCATTATTTTAAGCTAGTACTAACCCTTTAAAGGGATAGTAATGTTTCACAAAAACAGCAGCTCTAATTAATCTTCATAGTATTTGTGCTATGAAGAGTGTTATTTCAATACTGTCAGAGTTGTAGTTCAAGAGTAATTGAATGATAAGTGTTCCCCCTCCCGCCCCTTTTACCTAGTGTAAGCCACCTCCCCTCAGATGCGGAATCTGGTCTCTTGACCGGACAGTTTGCAGCAAGGGACAATCTTCTTACTGTGAGTATAAGGAATACCCCGCCCCCTTGACAGGTATTTCAGGTGTTTCCTTATGCTTACTGAAAATTGTCCTCCTCTGAGATCCATCTGTACAGTCTTGCTGCACTGAGGTGAGCAGTGTTACATCAGTAAAAGGGGCAGGAGGGGATACCTTATCATTCAATTACTCCTGAACTGCAACTCTGACAGTATTGAAATAACACTCTCCATGGCTCAAATACTATGAAGATTAATTGGAGCTGCTTTTATCTTGAAACATTACTATCCCTTTAACTCTTTGGCTGTTAGAGCTCTCTCCAATGTATTGTGAAGGAAAGCTTCAAAGGGGTTAAATAGCCTGAAAATTGGTATAAAACTGGTGCAGGGACAATGAGGTTCCTCTGGCCACACTCACAATTCAGAATGTGGGTGCGGCCAGCACAGCTGAGGCACTTTTCAAAATTTGGAGCTCCAGACAGTTGTGTACTCGGCCTATTGAGATATTCGACTCTGATTCATGATGGCTGTACCCACTGAAGTGAGAATGTGAGCACTTTAGGAGCTATTAATTCCTAACGTATAAGTCCACCTGTAACCCTTCGAGTGCCGGAGGGTGTGCAACATATTGCAGAGCAATGAGTTTGTGTGTGTGTCTTACTATGTGTTTGGCGGTAGAACATTATACTGAATATCTCCTGAGTTGCAGCACCTTTGAGTTGATTCAGCCGTTTCACTCTTCCCATCGCGCAGGCTGAGCTAGTTATAGCATTCCCTTCTGAGGATCCATGATAAGCCTACAGTGTATGCAGAAACCATAACACGACTCTTGAGACTGGAAGTCCAATCAGTAACAGTTGCTTACCCACAGTTTGTCTGAAGAATCCATTCTCCAGCTATCTGGGCTTAGTCTTTCAGTTAATTGCTCCCAGGTAGGTCAGTGCTATTCCCCCAGAGATCTGCCTGCTTTTCTCTGATCTGGGCATTGACTGTAAAAGCTTCAGGACTTTTTTTTTTTTTTTTTAGTTCTATAGAAAGAAGCGGATTACAACCTATACAAGTGGTTTACATTTACATGGATATGAACCTGCCCAGGCAGCAGATCCATGTCAAGTCTGACTGGCAGACTCCAGAGGCTCAAAGGATTACAATCCTCTGGATGGACACAACAGAACGGAGCAAGACCATTGCAATATTTATATTGTTCCTCCAGGTTTTCCTGAGACAGGCTTTTCTTATTTTAGCATCAACAGGGAGCTCTGCCAGTCCATAGCAGCCGTGTGTAATGTCACATCACTGACACGGACATCAGTTTGCTAAGACTGTAGGAGAAGGACATTGATCCTCATATAAATCTGACACCAAATACATTTTTGGAAGTAGATCTCCAAAGAAACATTAAGCTGTATATATAAATACAAAGTTAAACAATTCTGATGCAAACCTGCTGACTCATAGGGAATAAATATGAATTTATTAACCCCTTACATTCTAAATATGTCTCTAACACATTGCTTTTCAGTGAGTTGGACACAACTAATCATTTGGCATTGTGGGAATGTTGCTTTGTCCCAGAATTGTTCCATTTTGTATTTATGTGTACAGATCAATATTTCTTTGGAGATCTACTTATATACATATACCACATTGAGTTATATAATTCTTAAAGGAGAAGTAACTTAAATTGCATCTCTATTAAATTTAGAAACTAAAATAAATTCTACTGTCCCGAAGAATATTTATTTTACCTGCACAGGTCATATAGAAGCAGAATATGCAGGTAAATGGAGGATTCCATCAGCTTTGTGAAATGCCAGTTCTCCTGAACATAAGACATACCTAGTACGGAGAATAATTTGTGAAAATATTGCAACGGGCAACAACTTAATGCATGATTGCTCAATTGTGCAGTGCACGTTTACCTCGGAGATTTGCAGCTCAGTCTGTTTTTTGTGATTTTGTTTTTTTTTAGTGCTACCTGATTTGCTGAAAATATTTTCAGCTACTATAGTAGTCTAACATACAAATGAGGTAAGCGAATCGGTCTGTGGTGATGTATCGTGTTACTTCCCTTTTAAGGGAAGAGTGTATATGAATTCTGTCTCTCTCTGCACTGGTAGAGTATGTTGTATCAAAGTTGTGCTTTGTGATTAAATATATCATTTCCACTACAGATGAAGTAATAAGGGCTATCTCCTCTGTACAGCACTGTGGTCGTCAACCAGGGTGCCTTGGTACTTTGGTGTGCCACAAGCACCAGCTTAGGGTGTCATCTTATCCAGTGAATACTTTGATAAAATGTGAATTTTGAGTTTTAAATGTATATTAAGGAAACTATGTATAATGTGCTTGAATTAATCTTTGATTTCTCCCCTTGATTAACTACTTGACAAACACCTGTAAAATGCTAATGCTGCCCTGAAAATTCCAGTCTGGGTTTTAGGGGTGGCTTGAGTAAAACAAACTTGAGAACCACAGGTACTGCAACTCTACTGTATGTGCTCAGCCAATCAAAATCATTTTGTCTCATTGGCCATATTTTGTCAATCTCTGCTCTAGAAGGTTGTTCTTAGCTACCCATTGATCACTGTTGGGTGATGTTTATAAGTACTTGGTATTGTACATAGTAAGTTCTTTATTTCCCCCTTTGTATGGTGCCTTTTTCGTTATTTACTTTACAAATACAGTTCAGGGATGTCAATGGCTAGCTTTTATTCCACTGACCTATAGATCTTTACCCTGTTTGTTGCTGTGCTGGTATCTTTGAGCATTTTAGTCTTCACTGGGATTTGTTATGGGTAATTTACAGGGACTTCTATTAGTTCTTAGTTCAACTTTGTTGTTAATTTTACATGCCATTAGCTTCACATTTACTGGTGCAGTAGTGCATATTATCTGACTGGTCATTATGATCACTTGACATCGGTGGCTGTCATTGACGTATGGATCAATTTTTGATTTGTTCTATACAATTGAACATGCAGTTTACAACCTATGTGTTATTTTAACCCTTTGAGGTCCAGAGGGGGATGTGTGTGTGATGCACTACATTGTACTGTATACCGCTCTGGTCCTCAAAAGGGTTAAATGAACACTTAACATCTCCTTATAATAAATACTTCCCTTAATCCTGAAGGACAATGGCTGTTGTCCCATTTTGGTCCTCAAATGTCTCAACAAATATGTGATGACAGCGCACTTCAAGATAGAATCTTTGTGTTCTGTAATTGCGACGATGTGCCCAGGGGAATGTCTGGTGTCTCTAGACCTTCAGGATGCATACCTACACATCCCTATCCACCCAGACAGCCAACACTATCTGCAGTTTGCCTTCAGCTTGGATAATTACCAGTTCACAGCTCTGCCATCTGGCCTGGCTTCTGCTTCTTGGGTGTTTACCAGAGTCATGGGGGCCTTAGTGGCCTTCATTCACACCAGGGGCATCTCCATTACACCCTACATGGACAATCTTTTCTAAAGGCTCCCTCAGAGGAGCTCCTGGCCCAGGATGTCCAAGACTGTGCTCATCTGTTGGTCCACCACGGTTGAATTCTGAAACTTCTGAAGTGCTCTCCGGTACTTTCTCAGGAACTGGTGTTTGCCATGGATGCAATCTCAATTCAGTGAAATTTCATCTTGTTTATGTTTTTCCTCCAATTCCTCTCATCCCCAGATTACTCAGGAAGATCAGGATGGACAGTTTGACCATCATTCTGGTTGCTCCTTATTGGCTAGAAGGGAGTGGTTTGCAGACCTAGTAAGACATTCAATTCAGGATCCGCTGCACATTCCTCCCAGACCAGACCTCCTTCTCTGGGGTTACCTGTGGCAGGAGGATGTGGAAAAGATTGCTTTGACAGCATGGCTATTGAAGTCCACATCTTGAGGAGAAAAGGATTCTCCACTGAAGTAATTTCTGCTATAATTCTGGCCATATGCCTGTCTCTTCTAAGGCCTTACGTAGGTGTGGTTTATTTTTCACAAAGGTGCGCTTAAAAGTCTGTGTCCTCACATTAGTTTGGCCTTCCTTTAGTGTTATCCTTTCTTCAAGATGAAGTAAACAATGGACTCCATTTGAGCTCCTTAAAGGTTCTCATTTCAGCACTTTCTGTGTTCTTCCAGAGACATATTGCCACCATCCTGGATGTCAAAATTTTCCTTCAGGGATTGGCTCATGCCTTCCTGCCTTTGAGGCTTCCACTCCTCTGTGGGACCTTAATTTTGTTTTGGTAGTGTTGCAGAGGCCTCCCTTTGAGCCCCTTGCTTCTATCCCCCTGTGTCAGTTGACGCTCAAGATGGCCTTTCTTTTGGCAGTGGTCTCGGGCCGCAAAGTTGCTGAGTTGCAGGCTTTGTCTTGCAAGCCATCTATCCTGGTCTTTCATAAGGACAAGGTGGTACTTTGAAACTCTCAGGAGTTTCTTCCTAAACAGTTTCTGACTTTCACATTAGTCAGGAGATTGTTGTGCCTTCCTTTTGTCCTGACCCTACGTCTGACAAGGAGAAGGATCTTCATTTGTTAGACAATGTGTGTTGCCTTAAATTTTATGTGAATCTTTGTTATCCCTGAGAGTCCTAGGGCAGGTCAAGCTGGTTCCTAGATCGCTGTTGCATCTTGGATCAAAGTTGCCATATGCCAGATTATGAAGTTCAGAAGAAACCTGTTACCTTCAAGGTCACAGCACATTCCACTAGGTCTGCGGGGACCTCCCTTCCTACAAGAATCCGACCCCAAATGAGCAGTGTTGCAAGGCAGCAGCTTGATCCTCTTTGAACATCTTAGCTAAGCAGTACATTGTCAATATTCTGGTTCAGGCTGAAGCCAGCTTTGGCCAGAAGCTCCAGCAGGCAGCTCTACCTGTCTAAGGATCTGCACACTTGGTTGCCTTACTGTTGTTCAGATGTTTGAGCCCCATTGGCTCTTGTTCTTGTGTGCTGTGTAAGTTAAGTGTCCATTGACACTTTTCTGTTAGGGCTATTATGATTCTGGATAGTCCTGTAGAACTCTGGTATCATGGGGAAATGCATCAGGTTCTTTCTCCTTTTTTCCCACCTCTGGGAGTTTTGTCTTGGTATATCCCCATGGTACCTGTGTTCCATATTGGATATAAGAGAAAATAGTTTTTTAGTGTTCTTAAGTGTTAAATCCTTTTCTCTTTAGAACATATGGAACACATGTCTCCCATCCAGAGAAAGGGACCTTTGTTTGATTTTGCCTGCCTGGGATTTGAGTCCTTTTAGAGTCTTTCTTCTCATGGGAGGTTTCCTCCTTCTTCCCTGTTTGACATTTTGGCGGACACATTCATACTGGTCATTACAAGGCAGGGTTGTTTGAGCTGGAGGAAGAGCAGGGAGCTTCCACCCATAAGACTTTGTCTTTTGAGATGTGTCATGACTTCCAAAAGGAGGGACTCATCCTCATGGTACATTAGTGCCTTTTCCAGTTTCCTTACAAGCCCTGTGTCAGTGAATCTGCCTTCAGTGAGCTTCTATGGAGATAGGAAGAACCTTCCAAAAGCACAAAACAAAGTGCTGACATCATTCACCTGAGCGGATATGGGTGATATGCACTTCAAACTGGCAGACAACTGGATAGTTATGAACTATGAGAACTGGCAGTGGAATAAAAGGGTCTTGTATTGACCTTATAGTGTCCATTTAAATAGGCTCTTGCACTCTGCTTCAGTTTGGGGAAAAAAAGCTCCAGCAACTGTCATGTCTCCGTCCATGGACATGGCATCCAAGGCTGTTGGAAGACCCAAAGGTAAAATTCATAAGGGTCATTGGAAGTTTCTGTAGTAAGGTAGGGGGTGTAATTATTAGACATTGTGAGTAGTGGTCATTTAAAGATCTGTAGTGGTTATCCATGTTTCAGGCCTGAGAACCCCCTCCTGGTTTTGTTGAATGCGCTAGCACTGATCCAGTGAGCGTAATTTGTTTCGACTTGAGTCTTTGATGTATGTTTTATAAATAAAAGTATTGCTTCTCAAAATGAAATTGAATTATGTTCTTTAGTATGATACTAAACAAGCATCTCTGGTCCATCTTTTATGTGGCATGAGAAACATATTGTATTTTTCATCCTAAAGTGCTTTAATTTGCAGCATGAAGCTTTGAAGAATCTAGTCTGTTCAACTGAATACACCATACTTCCGTTCGTCAAGTACATTTCAGATTAGACATTTAGTATGCAGTTGGGGCTTTTAAGGGTCTAGAAGAAGGATGTAGGTGAAACCCGTTGCAAGTTACTAACTCATACTTATTCAAGCCGTATATGTTTAGTGAGAGAATATTGATTTATTCTTGTATGCTGCGTAGTTTATAAATATGCATTAGGATTTAGGCTTATCTGTGCTTTTTTTTTTTTTTCTTTTTTTTTTTTTCTTACAGTGCAAATTCAACTGGGAAATGAATTTGATATGCAGGGCAGTTCGTAACTGCTGCCTGGTACTTTGTATTCTATTAATTCTAAATTTGCTGAAACATAAACCTGAAGTAATATTAATTTTGGAATAAATTCTATACAAGGTTTCGGTTCAGAATACAATATGCACTAGGACTAAACAAGTGAAATCACGTCTTAAAAGAAAATTATACTAAAGATTTCAGAAGTTTAAAGGATCCATATTTTAAAGGATCAGTCTTTTATTTAAACAGTATTTTATAGGTCATTCCTTACTGAGTAAAACAAAGCACTTCCACTGCTAGGTGTTTTTTCATTAAAAAGTTACGATACCGTAAACATATATATTCAATCAAACTTAGTAACAGCACAAACTGTTTTTATAATGCAGTTTTAGGGACAGCTTGGGAGAGATTTACTAAGGTGTGATAACGAGGTGAGCCTATGCACTAAGATCTTTCCAACTTGAGAATTCTTAGTACATTGGCATACCTCCCAAGTGTCCCTTTTTAGGAGGGACAGTCCCTCTTTTAGACCCAAATCCCTCTGTCCCTCTTTACCACCCTGATGTCCCTCTTTTTAGGAGATCAGATTGTGTGGTGTGTATGTAAGTGTATCCCACTGCTCCACAGCAATGTAACTCACATTATTGTTTGTTTAAATATTAGTATATGTGTTTATAAATTACTCTGTGTAAATAAAATACTTTGGCCTTGTTTAAAATCATTTATTAGATTACACAAGGAGGTGTCAATAGGCTATGAAATGGCCTAAAAATTAATCGGTAATGCCCCTCCCACCAGCCACGCCCCCAACAACACCCCCTAAAACACGTGTCCCTCTTTGGCAATTTGAAATGTTGGGAGGTATGCATTGGCCCCATAGAATAACATAGGAACTATGTCTAGACATATGTCATCTGCACTTTATCACCTATTTGTCACCCCTTAGGTCATAGATTCCGGCTTTCCATAGTAAGTGAAAGGAATTGCGCTACCTTGTAATCACAGTAGAATATTGCAGTGGAATATAAATTAATAAAATAATAAACATTTCAGCTGTAATAACTTTTGAGTGACTCATCCTCAAGCAATGGGAAGGAGCGGAGCACCCTGTTACTCAGCAGAAATATCCACATAACTTTTTCTCATAACAAAAAATGTTTTGTTGCATTGAAATTATATGCTATATTCAACTCTTTTCGTGCAGAGCAATGCCTAGGACACACCTGGTACTCTAAGGGTTAAAATAGTATATATTTTTTTATTTTATTAAAATCTCTGTGCAATTGTGCATATCCTCCTGAATAAAACAGGGGTACTTGCACTATAGTCTTTTGTTTTATTCAAACCTTCTACTCTTTCAGTAAGTGATGGAGCTGTTACTTCCACATTCTCTTGAGAAGAGTAGTCAGGCAACGTTTTATATTTAGGTAAGCAACCTTGTTAGCAGTCAAGGTTGTACACCCCATTTAAATCAATGGGAATTTTCATTTGGCACATAAGGTACAATTGGGTCATTTCAGAATGATATCTTTAACCTACTGAATACAACCCAATGTGTGTATTATTAGTGATAGTTGTTTTTCTTTATGGCTAAACATATAAAATTCCACCTACGTGAAATTACTTGAATCACATTTAACTGGCTTCTGTTTAGCTCAGATTAAAATGAAATGTTGAAAAGAAGTCACTTGCAAGCTACCAAGCACAGTTTAGATTGTTACAACAGTTTACAATCTAATTTGGAAGGTTGAAATCCAGTCTTTTAGAACCTTGCGTCCCATAAATCTTAATGTTCTTTTCCAACAAGTGGTAGGCATAATGTTGTAATGTGGACGGTGTCTGCTGTATATCTGGTAGCTCAGCTCTTGTAAAAATGTCACACGTTACCAGCCAATGTACCTTGGGCGAAAACCTTGAGACCTAAACAACATGCTCTCATTCTGACTGCATAGGTTTTCGTTCTAGGGGTCATATGCACAATTTAAAAGTGGAGCAAATCTGGAGGAAACCAGCTACACCATCAGGGGGACCGAAAAATCCTCATTCACTTAAATATCTTTTATCCCCTTGCATTGGAGCATGGCTGGATTTACATCTCAGGAGCCTGTAGGAACAGTATTCTGATGCCCTACCCCCCCCCACACCCCCCGTGGGCCATCTCCACAATGCGCTTAATCTCTACTTTGCCCCCCCCCCATCATCTCAATATTGCCTCACATTGCCCCCATCGTCTCCACATTGATCCCATCAGCTCCAACTTGCCGCCATCATCTCCATATTGCCCTCACATTGCCCACATCATCTCCATATACCACATTGCCCCCATCATCTCCACATTGACCCCATCAGCTCCAACTTGCCACCATCATCTCCATATTGCCCACATCAACTCCATATACCACATTGCCCTCACATTGCCCCCATCAGCTCCATATTTCCCCATATCTCCATATCCCATATTGACCTCACATTGCCCCCTATCAGCTCCACATTGCTCTCACAAATCCCCATCATCTCCATATACCATATTGCCCCCATCAGCTCCATATTGCCCTCACAATGCCTTCCATCAGCTCCACATTGCCCCCTTCAGCTCCACATTGCCCCCACGTTGCCCCCCATCAGCTCCATATTACCCTCACATTACCCCAGTGTCTGTTTCTTACCTCTTTCCTGGTGGTCCAGCGGCAGGAGATGTCTGTGCCTCCTCCTTCTGCACAGAGCTGGAGCTGCTGGAGCTCCCACGCGGTCTTCTCTTCAGTAATGCAGAGCGCTGGGAGATGATGTCATCTCCTAGTGCTCTGTATTACTAAAAAGCCGACGAGGGAGAGCAGCAGCTACAGGTCTGTGCCGAAGAAGGAGGCACAGACCTGTCTTCACGGTGCCGGGCTGGGAGATGGCTCAGGCGAATTTAAAAAAACAAAACAAAAAAAACCACACACAACATGATCCAAGTGACAGGCGCCCCAGATGCCTACTCTGCCTAATTCTAAATCCGGCCCTACATTGGAGACATTCCGTATCATTAAAGAAGTTAAAGGAGCAGTAAAATATTTTTTATGAAACAATAATATTATAGGGCGTTTCCTGTTGAATAAAATAAGTGTACTCCCACTGCTGATAGTTGCATATTTACAGTTATTTAGAAATTGTAGTGCATAGGCTCCATATAACATAGGAGAAGGAGAAGTGATATCACAGGAGTCATCTCCACTTTATCACCTCTTTAGTGCATAACCTCCATGTATGTTAAGCAGCATTTATGGCAGGTTTTGGAACCACTGACCTATATAGATGTAGAGTATATGTACAGGCTAACTTACTGTATGTGGGATTCTAGTGCATAATTGGTAACATATTTCATTTCAGGGTTCCTACGATCCAAGCAAAACGAAAGTGCTGCATTTCAGTTTGAATCCTGCAAGTAAAGCCAAGCAGAATCGCAAGGATGAGGTACGCCACCTACAGGAGGAATGTGATAAGCTGAGAGAGATTGTGAAGGTTTTAGAAGGAGGAACCCAGATCCCTGACAAACTGGAGGCAGCCACAAGCCTTCAGTCTACACAAGAAGTCACAGGTTTGTGTTTAAACAAACAGAACTGCATTGCATCAACATAAAGGTCTGTCATTTCAGAAACAATTCTGTTTATTTTGTGGGAGTGGTTTATATTGCCAGTACAGTTATATAATGAACAAATCATATTGTAGGGTTTTTACCACTGGAAGGTGCTGAATTGTAAAGTTATTACAGTTGGAGTGGTTAGGAAGTTAAGAAGCTGTTACCATCACATTCAATGGAGAATTGTAGCCAGCGGCTCACCTGTTCCTTAGAATGCAATAAAATAACTGTCTGGACCCCAGATCGCACTGTTTACAACAATTTAACCACTTCATTGCTAAGCCTTGTCACCCCCCCAGTTTGAAACATATATTTTTACACTTATATTTCACACTTATGTTGCAGTTTACAATCAAATTAAATGTGTTGTGCTTTTCTGTGTCAAAAACTTTTTGTTTTTTTTCCAGTAGACCCTTCATTTCCAAACAATACCACCAGTTTGTAGCAATCACCTAACATAACCATAAAAAAAATTGCCAATAAATTGTCAATAAAAACCTGAGTAAAATGACACCAGCGGCATCTCTCAAACCTTTATGGTTCAAGAGATATATCCGCTTTCAAAGTTCCCTCTCCCCTGACGTCAGCATTCTGACAGCAAGGGATTCCGGTCCTGGGACAGGCTGCGGCTCTACAGCAGTATGGAGATCGTGTTAATAAAAAAGAAATCCTTAACTTAAAAGGTCTTCTACATGTGCCTGCAAACCAAGCACACGTAGAAGACCATTTTAGCAAAGGATTTATTTTTTTATTAGCACGATCTCTGCTGCAGAGCCGCCGGTTGACCCTAGGAGAGGATTCCCCTGCTCTCAGCTAGAATGCTGACGTCAGGGGAAAAGGCAAACTGCTGAACTTTAAAAGAGGATATCTCTCAAACCATAAAGGTTTGAGAGATGCCCCTGGTGTCATTTTACTCAGTTTTTTATTGCCTACAAGGTAAGAAATTATTAAGTATTACTATCCCTTTGAAGACTATACTACATATAAAAACATTTAACCCTTTGAGTTCCAGAGGGGTACGCAACGCATTGCTCTGCAATGTGTTGCGTATCCCACTGGCACTCAAAGGGTTAAAATCACAAACACAACACATAAAGAAGGGATGCCACTAATCCAAAAAATGAAGTAGAGTCTAAACATAATGAAGGTTAGTAAACTGGTACTGTATATAACAAGATTTTCCTGTAGGTATACAATAAATAACTCAGGGTGGCTAAACAAATGATCCTAAAGTGCAAATAATCAGAAGATGACTACATGAGATAGAAAATGTGCAAATATAATGTAAAAATGCATGACAACAAACATAAACTGTCAAAATGAGACAAATGCTAATCTAAAGTGGTTCACCATGTCAGTACAGAAGTAATCATAAATGTAGGCAGATAAAGGGAAACAGCAGGGCTCTCCAGTCAAAGACCACATGCATATCACCCTGCGGCTTTGTAACTTAATATTAACTTGTATTTATTAAGTACCAGTATTTTTGCTTTTATGCACAGGTCTTCCTTTCAAAATTTCGATTTAACAAAAATTGTAAGGATTTGTTTTTCCCATTTTGTACTATTGTATATTTCAGGAGTCAAATAATGGGAAGTAAACCATGGAACCCTAGATGCTATATAGATTTCAAAAGTATACAAGATTCCAGTTTCTGGGACTGGTCATTTGCAGCTCAACCCAAAGGCCGGTTTGCTATGAAATCACCAGAAGATGGAACTATAAGAATTTTTTTTTTTTCGTTTTGCGACTTACCTTCACTTAAATGTTTGCAGCAACTACAGACAAGAATAAAATGTAGACAATGCATTTTGGAAAGCAGATGTGCCTATTTACCTCTAGGTTGGCCAACAAAAATGTTGAGACAATCATCTTACTGTGAGAACTATGAAATCCCTGCCCCCCTTGACAGATTTTTCAGTTTTTTCCCTTATGTTCATTGAAGATTGTCCCTCTCTGCAGTCCACTTGGACACTACCCTGCTGCTCTGAGTTGAGCAGTGTTACATCAGTAAAAGGGGCGGGAGGGGGATACTTTATCATTCAGTTACTCTTGAACTACAACTCTGACAGAATTGAAATAACACTCTCCATGGTCCAAATACTATTAAGATTAATTGGAGCTGCTTTTATTATGAAACATTACTATCCTTTTAAGCTAATGAATGAAAGGCAGTCTCCACCATATCACATGCGCTGCTGATCTCTTTCTGTCAGCCACTAAGTCGAATGACAGCTGCCAGGAGTGCCCCTGTTCTTGAGTGGCAGATCCCTCTCTGTCTTCACTTGGAAGCATTTTATCACTGAAAAACATTCCAAAATGACCCCAAAGCAAGGCTAGGAAACACAAGGAAATCAGGTGGATTTCAGTCACTTTTCTTTGGCTCTGTCCCTGTCCCCTGCCTGATCACCATGTGCCTGAGCACCTTCACCACCTGCAGTTAACGCCTCCTTTTTCTGCTCTTTTAGTGGCAGAGTTTCCATTCTGATAGAAGGGAAGCAGTACCTTAATGACCGAGCCGGTCTGCAGGTAAATCCTATAGACGTGACCAGCTAACACTCCCTGAGGACAGATCTGAGAACCACTGCTCTAGTCTACAGTAGGAATGGGATACCCGTGGAGCAGTCATTTCTTTCCACTTATGTGTAATCTTGCAAAGAGCTCTAAATTTATACAAATAAAAATATACATGTTACAGATAAGCAGCATTTATGTTGCTTAACGCACATTATGCCTAAATCAATATACTGCAAAATAAGATTACCTCTTACTGTATTTTACGGATTCATTTTGTCTTGAATCACTCCCTTTTGCTGAGCAGGTTTGCTCGCTGGTCTTTTTATGCCTTTGATTGCCAGAGGGGTATCCAACACACTGCAATCCACTGGATACCCCTCTGAGACTCAAAGGGTAAATACCAGCTTAATTTTTACCATTTGTTGGTTGTATGGTTAAAACTATTTTATTTTGTGCAAATTTAGCATTTTATTTAATGTTATTAAGAGTGTAACAATGTCGGTCAAACACTTTGAAGAAGTAACACCACCTAATACTAACCACCCCGCTTACCTTATCAGAAAATCTCAGGTGACATTTGCACTAGTGCCTTTGTTCATGATGCTGAATCAATCCTGAATGTCATGTCGATGGAGGCGGACATGTGCAAAAGAATGCACACTGGCTAGGAGAAACGGCAAATGTTTGTCTCAACAGGATCCCTGTTTATTTGGCACTCTAAGAGGAACATATTCTTAGTTTGAAACACAACAGAGAAAACAAGCAGGAGGAGAGCAGCAAAGTATTGTCGTATACTGTTCACTATCAAAATGTCGCCCACTATTGGGCAACAAAGAAAATGGTGCATTGAACATGTCGCTTCAAAGAAAAGAGCAATATCAGAATCTCGCCCGCATCAAAAGGGGCAAGATTCTAATATCGTGGGCTTAAAGTGTTGCACCTTTTAATAATTAACATTGAAAATTATAACCTACACTCTGCACACATCTGTCTGTGCATTTCATCTTGCAGCTCTTACACACAGTGCATGTAGGAATCCAGCCACTGCTAGTGCTTACATCTATGTATGTTAACCCTTTGAGTGCAAGTGTGGTATGCTTGGTCCGGAACCACTCTCACGCTCAAAGGGTTAACATATATGGATGTAAGCACTAGCAGTGGTTGGATGTGTTATTCCTACATGTGCTGTGTGTAAGAATTGTAAGATGAAATGCACGGAGCAGAGTGTGCAGTGTGTAGGTTATAATTTTCAGCGTTAAGTATTAAAATGTGCAACGCTTTAAGTCCAATATGTCTGAATCATGGGCGATGTTTCAAAAGAATACCGTAGTATGCAGTGTAAAATATTCTCCAATGCAATAAATAAGTACTCATAAGAAATGTGAATATCGATCATCCCCTCAACAGGACAACACGCAGAGATACCATCAGTCCCTTGATGGATTTGGAGACAATAAAAATATGAAGAGCAGTCCAGGAAAAATTGAAGTAATTGATTCACAACTAGCTATAAAATACACCTCAGCATGTTTTAGTCATATTGACCACTTCTTCATAAAACAGAAAATATGTAAAAACAACTCTATTCCTGTCGTAGATAGAGTACAAAATATTTTTCTTAGTAACTGGACCGTAATGTATAAAAAAGTAAATCAGATGTCAAATAAAAAATATGCAAAATGAAATTATGGGAAAGTATGATATGGATAGATAGAGTCAAAAAATATAATATACAGATTCCTATCAAGATCAAACTAACATTATCAATCGCATTCAAATGGTTACATATGTGTGTAGTCAGGAGATCAGCAAGAACTCTGTCTTGGCTACAAATACAAAGTAAACAAAAAGAAAGTCTACTCATCAAATCCAGACTTTTACCAATAAATAGCCCGTGACTATAGATAATGAACAGTTGGGTTTGTTCCATGTTTGTGGTCAAAACCATGATAAGCTTGCCTGCCACATCAAGGCACCCCAGATTTAGACAAGTTTATCTGCCTCAAATCTAAACGAACATATATTTTTTTAACGCAATTAAAAAGCAGGTACACAATCTTACCTCTGCTGTGAGCAAAGCCCTTGTAAGGGGAATAAGGGAGGTATTTATACCTTCCATAATTACAGTTATCCCCTGAATACGAGGAACTACCAACCAAGAGAGGAGGAGCCAAAACCTCCTAAAATATATAAAAAGAAATATAATATACAGGTTCCTGGTTAGCTCAAACTAGCATAATCAGTAGTACTCAACTAGTTACATGTGTGTGTTGTCAGGAGAGCAGCAAGAACAATATATAGGTTACACAGATACACCAAACTTGGGGTACATCATCCTATAATATAAAAGGCTAGATGTATGTTTGTCCGATGCAGTCACATGCAGTAGAGACTGCGCAAACGCAGGCCATGTGCAGTAGAGACTGCCTGAACGCAGGCGTCCAATGCAGTCGTGCTCAGTAGACACTGCCCAAACGCACAGAATCCTGGGAGGTGTAGTTCTGTGGTAGCACACCTGTGTACTTTGGCCTATGTATACGGGTTTTTACACTAGTGGCATAATAATTAATCACGATTAACCCAGGAATTTAATAGTAAAACAAATCCCATAACCACAAATAAATAATCCTGATGCACCATCTAATTGTAGATCCTAAAGGTAAGGTGCAAAAGTTGTAGGTACATAATAAAAGCCTACACTGAAGCCTGCATAATGCATAAGCCGTCGTAACCCTGTAACAACCAGTGGGTTGCTTAATGCATTGCACACCCCTTTGGTCCTCAAAGGGTTTTGATTACCATGTGCGTTGAGCAGAATTTGAGGTCCCATGATCCTTCTAGTAATTGACATGGCTGCCTTCATTCACATGGCATTCAGGACTGGTTGAAGGGGTTATCTGTTGAGCAATGGAATAAGGGAAAAAAGTTCTTAGCGTCTGTTGGTATTTCCTGGCCATAGTTTAATGTGTGTGGAGGGGTATTATTAAGAGGGTTATATTTTCTTTAAAGTGCTAGTTATTATTTTAACCCTTTGAGCAGTGGCATAACTTGAAGCCACTGGGCCCTGGTGCAGAAATTGCCATGCCCCCCCCCCCCCCCCGTCTTCACATTGCCCCATGTCCATCCATCCCATGCTCCCGCTCAGTTCTCAGTAATGCAGAGTGCTGGGAGATGATGTCTTCTCCCAGCACTCTGCATTACTAGAACGCTGGGAGATCAGCTGAGCTGCTGTGGGCATGGGCTGCGGGCTAGTGGCGCTGGGTTCGTAGGGAGCGGTCGGGCCCCTGGAGTAACGGGCCCAGTCGCAGGTGCGACCCCTGTGATCCCTATTGTTACACCACTGCCTTTGAGTGCCAGAGACCTCGCTGCCACTCAAAGGGTTAATTATCTGACTGATAGTATTTAAAATCATACCTGTACCTTGAACTGTTTACATATTGTTCTGTAGGGATATCTTCCTTTGCCCCAAAAAGCAACATTCAAGAAGCAGGCAGAGAATATTTGTTTTTTTTTTGAGTCGCTCACATTGAATTCTTCTACCCAGAATTCCAGAGGGTTTTGCTGTTTTTGTCCTCTGACGTCAGTCAGGGATTAGGACTCCAACTTGCTGTGTTTGCAGCATCAGATGCAACCGACTTGTGACCTAACTGCATGCTTCCATTTGTCTTAGTCACATGGAGAGACTGCAACCACACAAATAAAGGTTATTTCTTAAAAGAAGCCTTTCCAGACAAGGGCACACATTAAAGGGATAGTAATGTTTCACAAAAACAGCAGCTTCAATTAATCTTCATAGTATTTGCGCCATGGAGAGTGTTATTTCAATACTGTCAGAGTTGTAGTTCAAGAGTAATTGAATGATAAAGTATCCCCCTCCCACCCCTTTTACCTAGTGTAAGCCACCTCCCCTCAGATGTGGAATTGGTCTCTTGACCGGACAGGTCACAGCAAGGGACAGTCTTCTTACTGGGAGCATAAGGAAAACCCTGCCCCCTTGACAGGTTGTTCCTTATGCTCACTGAAGATTGTCCCTCTGTGATCCATCCAGACAGTCTTGCTGCTCTGAGTTGAATAGTGTTACATTAGGTAAAAAGGGCAGGAGGGGGATATGTTCTTATTCAATTACTCTTGAACTACAACTCTGACAGTATTGCAATAACACTCTCCACAGCCAAATACTATGAAAATTAATTGGAGCTGCTTTCATTGTGAAACATTACTATCCCTGTAAAGCTCTCTAACTATAGTGTAGTATGTATTAACTTGTAATGGTTATCACTCTTTAATCTCTTCCATGTGACAAATCCATGTTATTTATTGTGTTGCATTCATGTGATTTATTCTGTAGCACCCATGGTATAAAGAAGTGTATATACCTTTCACTATTAAAAACAGCCATTACAGTCCTATTGCAGCAAGTCTTTGCTGTAGACAGCAGTTTATGCACTCTAGTCACTGCAATTCTCTTTATTTACTTTGAAAACTTGTCTGAAGAGTTCTTTAATGGACTTTAAGAGGCATTGCTTGAGGAACATTATTTAATAGTCTGTTACATCTCCACTCTTTGTAGATTTCTATATCTACAGTTGCAGCAACAGCAGAAGTTATTTCTCTTTTAACCCCCCTGGATGCCAGAAACATGTCAGAATTACAAAAGTAGTGCATCTGGGCATCCCTGCTGGAGCTTTAACCAGAGGATGGTATCCAAAGCATTGGGGTGCAGTGTTGTACATCCTGCTTAGCTAGTCTATCGAACAGAAAGCTTTATGGAAAATGAGATCCAGGTGGCTAACTTAAAAAGAAAAAAAAGGGGAGGAAGGTTGTGAAGATTTAAAAAAAAAAAAAAAAAAAAAAGTTATAGGCAATTTGACTGCACATATTATTCTTTCAGAATATGTAAAGTTAAAATAAAGGATTACTATTCCTTTAAGCAGCTTTCCTTTACTTGCTGATAACTGACACTGCACATATGTGAGAACCGCTAACCAATGGTTGACAAGTATTCGATTCCCCCTGTTAATTATCTGTCTATCATCCTGTGTCACTACTACTCTTGTATCCTACCTAAGAAACTCGGTACATACTAGACACTGAGCATGTGCTGACCTTCTTCTCCTGGTCTTAAAGAGACTGTTTAGTATGTAAAACAGAGTTATTTGTTCATACTGTAGTCTGTTACAGCTTTTTGGCAACAGTGTATAAAAAAACAAGAAAATGGGTTTGTCTAAATATTCTCAAGAAATGCAAAATACCCAGGTTAGATGTCTTTCTGATTTTTATCTTGTGATTTTAAAACAAATTATGCTTTTTGGTTATTGGACTTCACTATGCGAAATGGAATAGATTTGGGGCAAATCAACTGCCCAACTTTCTCAATTTACCATTGATCAATGAGGTTCTCAGTAGGAAGTCTCATTTCAGTGGGAGCATCCATCTTGACATGCCTGGCATGATTACTCCTTTCCATTAAGAAGGTGATATGTTTTAATCAGCCTCAAAAGAGAGAATGAGAGAGGGGTTTTCAGAACAGGCAAGTAATTCAGACTCGTGTCTGCTGAGATCAGACTTCATAACCACTAGACCAAAAAGCTCTAAAACCACTTAAGGCAGGGCTTATAATTTTAAGTCCTTTGCTACTAGCCAGACCTGAAAAATTACTCGCCACTGCAAGCCGTAACATATCCACCAGGGCTGAATTTCTACTCGCCAGGGCTAAATTTCCACTCGCCATTGGCTAGTGGTGAGTGGAAATTTTGAGCCCTGACTTAAGGGATACATGGTATAGACCTGAGGTTCTCAACCTGTGCCTTCAGGGACCACTTTTAGGTCATGATTTAAGGATGTCTTTGTTAGTGAGAAGGTGGGCCCCTAATCAATACACCTGTCCTCTAGCTGGGAAAATCACAAGTCCTGGCCTGTTAGAAAACCTTGAGGGCTTGGGTTAAGAACCACTGGTATAGACAGTGTAAATGTATAACTTCAATGACACTGGCAGGTGACAGATACTTTAATCCATTGAATGGTAGTGTGGTCTCCAACATATTGGGAAGCAATGAGTTTGAGACCTCTAGGACAGTGTTTCTCATCGCTAGTACACAGGATACACCAACAGGTTTTCATTGCATCTGCTTATTACCAGGTGGGTAATGAGTGTTTCGCTCATGGTAATTGCTATACCTGTGCTTAATCAGGGATATCCATAAATCCTGACCTGTTGGGGTGTCCCCAGGACTGGCGCTGAGAATCACTTCTCTAGCACTGAAGGGGGGTTATGCACTAAGGCGTGATAAAGATGTGATAAAGTGGAGATGACTTCTCCAGTGATATCTCCAAAGCTGGGTAAATTCTAGTTCTTTGGCTCCATAGAATAACATAGGAATTGGCGAAGTGATATCACTGGAGAATTCATCTCTGGTTTATCACCTCTGTATCACGCCTTAGTGCGTAGCCCCCTAGGAGTTATAAGCTTGATTTAAAGGGATAGTAATACTTAAAATGTAAAAAAAAAAATATGTTGTAGGGTTTATCCCCCTGAGTAAAACAAGAGTACTTCCACTGCTGAAAGGTGTTTCATTCAAAAGTTATTAATTTTCAAAGTTGAATTTTTTAGGTGCAATATCACAGTGGCTTGAAATTGTACAGTGGCGCTGTTGCTACACGATCCTATGGACAGCTCTGGTCCCGGGACCATAACTCTCTATAGGATGGTGTAGCAACAGCGCCACTGTACAATTTCAGGCCACTGTGATATTGCACCTAAAAAATTCAACTTTGAAAATTAATAACTTTTGAATGAAACCCCTTTCAGCAGTGGGAGTACTCTTGTTTTACTCAGGGGGATAGACCCTACAAAATATATATATATTTTTTTTTACATTTTAAGTATTACTATCCCTTTAATTCAGTGGGAACTTTTATTTCTCCCCGCGACATAATTGGATGCTGTTTCAACTACACATTGTGAAATAGCAAACCATTCAGGTAGCAGAAAAGTGTTTGCACACTATCCATCTGAACTTAGCTCAGTTTTACATACCCAGGTACATGTGCCTACTCTGTTCTAAAGAACCTTAGAAAATATGTTCACTAGCCAGTGTGCAAGTTGATGGCCTTCACCCCAGAATTCCAATTTCTCCATAACAGTTAGACACTTCTATTGGGCAGTTGCACATTATTAAGTTTTAATCAGGTCCTGTTAGAATGATTGCATTGTATTTGCCCTCACACACACTGCACAGTGACACGTGGTTAATGGACACCTTGCTGCTTATTAGAAAAGCAGCAGGTGAAGAGGCATGATGATAATTTTGCTTTGTGGTTAACAGCTGGCACCTCTGATATGAAAGTCATAACACTTCAGCTATAATCCTCAAAGTTCAAATTGCTGAAGATGACATTAAAGAGTTTGATTTAGATGGATTTTGTATTAAAATGCATCCATTAATAGATTATGTTCAGAGAGAAGGTTCATCTTGTCTGCACATAATGCTGCCTCTCTCCTAATATCTTGTTAGATGCTGTATTAATAGAATTATTACTGTGTGCTCTAAAGATCGTTAAATGTGACTCTATAAAAAAATCAAGGTTATGTAAGACTTTAAATCTATTTCAGCAGTACCACGGGAGACTGGCATCTTTGGCTCTTTTCACTGAATATGGGGGGGTGGCCCTTCCTTTCTTTCTTAGATGTTTAGAAATAAACTATTAAATGAGAACGAATGCCTCCAAATAATACCCCTCCACGCTTACTTTGTGTTAAAGTGGAACTACCACCGCATACCAAGTTTATCTTAAATAACTCCCCATCTGGTGACTAGCTGCTTAGAAGCGCTAGTCGCCAGAATTATTACCTTATTAAATAGATTTCACCTTTTTCCCCTGGCTGACAGGCAGGATGGAGCGCGGACATCTTGCCATACTGACGTCTGCTCGCCTGCGCTGTCAGTCCCTTCCGGAGACAGCTCCTAGCAACGCCTCCTAGAGCCGGCTGGGACTGACAGAGCAGGCGCATGGATGTCACTGTGGCAAGATGTCCTTGATCTGTCCTTGAACTTAAAGAGATAACAATGTCATGTATAAAAGAATATCTGATTATTCCTTATACTTTGTAATAACTCTCTGTACCTTTCTCATTGACCTCAGGATACATCAACAGCGCATGTTTTCATTATATCTGCTTATTACCAGGTGTGTACCGAGTGGCTCAGTCATTGTGATTGCTCTCCCCCTGTGCTTAATCAGGAATATCCATAAAACATGACTTGTTATGATGCCCCGAGGACTGGCGCTGATAATCACATTTGCCAGAGAGGTATTAATGCGCTGGAAGGGTGCTAAGGTTTTCTTTCCTGGGGCACCTAAGATTTAAATCTAGCCTTTAATCTCCAACACCTGGTTATCCATAAGTTGCCTACCCCTTGATCAGTATCATGATGACATACTTGAATGATCTAGCTGAATAATAATATTGGTTACCATTACATTTATGTATGTTTTATTAAAGGGATAGTAATACTTAAGTATTACTAATCCCTATAGCAAAGTACTACTTAAAAAAAACTTATTGCCCCCAGTGTCATCTCTCAAACATTTATGGTTTGAGAGATGATCGCTTCTAAAGTTGCCCTCTCCCTCCCCCTTCCCTGTAGTCAGCATTCTAGCTGACTCAGGGAAATCCGGTCAGAGATCATCAGGCGGCTCTGCAGCAGAGCCACGATCGCGTTAACTAAAAAAAAAAACTTAAGTATTACTATCCCTTTAAAGGTACAAGAGCAGGGCTAGAAATGTCCACTAACCTACTGTAATGTAAGTTAAAGTAAACAAGTAAAATATTTTACTTTTCTGTGTTTAATAATGAATGGACTAATAACTTTTCAGTTCGTGACTAGTATATTTTTTTCTCTTACTGGTAAGCCTCACTGATATGTTTCCACTGATATGTTTCCAGTTCTGTAAATGACAGTAGCATAAGCTAGAATGCTAAATGTATGTAGACTATAAATAAAACAATAAATTGCCCATATTTAAACGTCTGCCTGTCTAAGTCCTACCTTCAGTGAGACCATCCATCTTCATAGGATTTGATTATTATTTGTCTCCATTAATTTATTTGACCCTTATGTGGAAACTACTGTATTATGGTGGCCTCTGGAGGAGATGTGAGGTGATTTCAGGTGAGTACCTAATTATGCAGGCTGGGCTGAGGTTTTAGCTGATTGAACAAAAAGTACGATGTATGCAGTTTAAATAGATAGATTTGATAGGTGAAAAGTCCACTTAAAGGGATAGTAATACTTAAAACGTAAAAAAAAAATATATTTCTCTGTCGTCCAATATAGGTTACTGGTAACTTTGGGTAGGCGACCTGCCCCTTTAAGTAAGACAGGAAACTTTCTTGAATAAGAAGTGCTGGGTGGAGCCTACCTTCCCTCTCATCTTGCAGTAGCCAATACTCTCTAGTTAGATTGTTTCCTTTGAAGAGGAAAGACAGAGAAGCTGTTCTGCTTTAGTTGTATTGTTTTCTGTTAGAAATGGAATACCACCATTAGGCGGATTACCATATCTGACAATGCCCTTAGATGTGGATAGCTCAGTTTCCAGGTGCTATGGTGATGAGGGGAAAATCTTGCTGGACAAGTTCTTTCCCAGGAGTGGCCCAAGGAGGCTTCTTCTTAAATACATGGTAATCTGAAGACCGAAGATCTGCTAAAAACGTGAGTAACCCCTTGAGTGCTGCAGGTCCACTTGTCCCACGCTTACTGTCCGCACAGAGTTCTGCATTGGAGTTCCTATTACATACTCCTGCACGCATTGGGTTTATCTGTATGGCTGTTGGGGGGATTGGAGCAGTGTTTCTGTGGTAATTTAATCCTTTGTATGCTATTTTGACAAGTTTTGGGTACCTTTCAACACTTTCCTGGTTGGGGTCAGTGTTTATTTCACTTTTACTATGTTTTCTGGTGTATTCGCCATGCTCCATTCACCTTTGAGACTTTACTGTTTGGGACATATCTCTGCAACCGCTCATCATAGCGACTTTAGACATGGCTAATTTTGTTTGTCTACCCTTGTTCTATGATCTGGTTCATGCTCTGAGTATTTTGGGGGGCTTCGGGCACTGCTTGGGGTACTTGTACATGGAAACTACATTTTATATGAGCACTTGCTTCGTGCGCTTATTACTGATTGGCTTCCGTGGTCAAATGTGACATACAGTGACGAAACGTGTTAGCTGTTGAACTGCTTGTTCTGTTTTACAAAGCATATTTTGTTTTATGAAGTATATATTGCTTTTATTTGATCAATACACATTTTTATGATTATTTATTAGGCATATGCGCTTATTATTTTTAATTATTTATGTTTTTGACTTTTTACTTTTGGAACAAATAAATATTTTTTTGGATTAGACTCACAGATATCCATATTTATTTTTAAAACACTGGCTTATTTAATAATAGCAGTTCTATCTTTTTAAAAAATGAGAGTGGAATTTTTTGAGAAGATTTGATAAGATGAAATGAGGTTGGGTCCACTATAGCATTGGATTTATTATATCCTTTGTCTAAGTGGCGAATTCCACATATCAAAATCACTCCTATTAGAGCAATCTGTTAAGAACTGTCTACATTGATAACCCTGAGCGTGGAAGACCACCATACTGGGGTGAAAGCCAGTGCAAGTGCTGAAACCAGGAGGCCGGTTATGAGCCTCTGAAAAATGTGAGTAACATTCTGATGATTTGCTCCACGGTGTTTGGGTGAAGGACCAATCTTTTGTGATATACTACGCTTAGAGAGACTTTTTTGCGCCACTCTTTTCTTTTTTCTTGTTTGTAGTCTATCTTGTTTGGAGTGGGAACCCAGTCTCCTTGAGAGCGTGCGGCATTGGACTCATAAAGCATAATCAAGTGAAAGAAAAGAAGATCAAGATTTACAAGTATTTGTGTTTGCTTTTTCCTGTTTATACTTATTGCTGAGTGTTTGGTTGTGTCTCCTTTCTCTCCCTTTTTTTTTTTTCTATTTTTAAGTATATACTGTGGGAAGAGGAGCAGTAGTGGGGAGTCGACTTTATTTTCCATCTAGCCTCCTATTTTGTATAGATTTACCCTTTCAGGTTATGGCTCATTCTAGCAGGTCTATTGGAACCTCTTGGACTTACAAGAATCAGGCCTTGGTTGTTCAGTTGTGCAAGGCGGCTGCTTGGTCGTCAGTGCCACTTTTTCCAAACACTACTGTGTTGATGTGCTGGCATCAGCTGATGCCAGTTTTTGCAGAAAGATCCTAGAGACTGTCTAGGTTCTTTCTAGGTACCTTTAGTACTCCTAAACTGTTGAACCCTGTTGGCTCTAGTTCAGTGTGCTGTGTTACAGTTTCTGGTGTGTTTACACTGGTTTTCGTGTCCGTTGACACTTTATTTTTAGAGGGCTGCGTATGATCTGTTTAGCTCATGTTTGCTCTGGTGACTTTGGGGGCACTGCATCTGGTCCCTGCCTTAGTTTCCACCTCAGGGAACTCAATGGTTGGACATCCCAAAGTTACCAGTAACCTATATTGGATGACAGAGAAAATAGGATTTTAGTCTTACCTGTTAAATCCTTTTCTCTTAGTCCATACAGGTTACTGGTCTGCCACCCTGTCAAGGGACCATGCTTGGCTCTCATTTGGCAGAACGTAGGAGTCTTTTCGGGTTCACTCTCACAGGAGTCTTCTTTTCCCTTTGGCTATCTAGTCAATAGTTAGCGTCATCGATCTAACTGGAAAGTATTGACTACTGCAGGCTGAGAGGGAAGGTAGGCTCCACCTAGAAGAAACTCAAGAAAGTTTCCTGTATTACTTAAAGGGACAGGTCGCCTACCGAAAGTTACCAGTAACCTATATGGACTAAGAGAAAAGGATTTAACAGGTAAGACTAAAATCCTATTGTTGTAAGGTTTATCCCTCTGAGTAAAGCAAGGGTACTCCCGCTGCTGAGAGATATTTTATTAAAAAATTATAACAGCTCAAACTTGAATTTTTTTTATGTGCAATATCACAGTGGCCTGAAAATTTACAGTGGCGCTGTTGCTACACCATCCTATGGAGATTTATGGTCTAAAGACCAGAGCAGTCCATAGGATGGTGTAACAACAGGGCGACTGTGATATTGCACCTAAAAATTCAAGTTTGAGCTGTTACAATTTTTTAATAAAATATTTCTCAGCAATGGTAGTACCCTTGTTTTACTCAGGGGGATAAACCCTACAACAGATATTTTTTTTACATTTTAAGTATTACTATCCCTTTAAGTTGATAAGTAGTACCCTCTATTCCCTGGCTTAATTCAGAAATACAAGCATGTGATTTGATCAGTGAAAGTCAAGTATGATGTGTAGTATGAAGCCGCCAGTAAGGGAATTACAGTTATTAGTGCATTACTTGGTTCCCCAAGTGTCAGTAATAATGTCTGGGAGACTAACATCGGGCAAAATATAAAGCCTACAGGAACACAGAGTGCTCTGTATGGTGTATTTAATAGATCAGAAGCAGAGAGCTCTCTGAGTTTCCTCACTCCAGTCCTTTCTCCTGCAGGGCCTGTGGCATATTGTAACCCTATCAACTGCTCTCACTGTCCCCAGCAGGGAGATGTCTGGAAAGAGAGATCCAGAGAGCTCACTCAGAGGAACATGTAAATGTAAAAAGTAAATAAAAACAAGCAAACTAAAATAAAGAGGAATAAGCAATTTGACATTATGTATTCTGCACGTACAAAAAAATTGTATCGGTCTCTATGGTGGGCTCTTTTGTTCCTGATTTGCTCAACTTTACCAACGGCCCTTGGTCTTTCTTTTCTGCATATATGTTATCCGGAGTAAACATTTCTACACCCCATGCTTGTTTTTTTAATTGTGCTTTAATGTAGAAGGGACACAGTTTAATGCCCTCCAGTGCATTTATGATTATAAACTTGACAATGTCCTCTGTTTATTTCCGTATAAAATGAATCCTACCCCCTCTCCTCTGTTTCTTTAGACGTGGTTGGGAGTACTCCCTGCTTTACATGTTGATTACGGTCTAATAGCCCAGGGCTCTGTCTATAAATGAATAATACATTCTAATCGTCACTGAATGATTGACTTCTGGATGCCTTCCACATTCCAGTTGCCAATGTTCACTGTCCTTGACCCAGGCCATATGCAGAAAGTGGTTTTTGCTGGTTCATAGAGCTCCTATCTGTAAATTAATATTTTCCTATAGTAAATATTCAGCAGTCCTGTGCAATTATCTATAAATAAAATGTGCTTTTTATTGCCAAACAATTTTGTGCACTTTGCCATCCTTTTCGAGTAGTTTTTCCATTTAATTGCAAGTTAATGAGCTGCTGTTTAAACTGTTTTTAATGTACAGTACAGTAAACTCATATAAGTTTGTATAAACTCCTATAAAACGAAACAGGGGTGAATTGCGATCACTTTGCTAAAAAAAAAAAAAAAAAAAAAAAATAATAAATAAGACAGATTTATAATATCTTTCTGAAGGTAAATGCTTTTTATTGCTATTAAATTCTAAAATATTAAAGTTTATTTGGGAACAGAACATGTTGACATTTTTATCCTTCATGTACCAGAGAGGTAGCTAATGTATTACGTTACAATTTGATAGATACCTCTCTGGCCTTCAGTGTGTTAATATTCTTGAGGGAGTCATTGTGTCTAATGTACAAAGAAGAGGTCAAGTAATTTTGGATCATTGCAATTTTGTAAACTCCAATATTGCGCAAAAACTTTTATTTTAAAAAAAGGCACCTTCAAAATACACCTGTGCACAACCACCCATAGCGTTTAAAAAAACAAACAAACTAGATTCTTGTATCTGAGCGCCTATTGTGAATCACAATTCTGCAAATTCCTCTATATATCCTAAAGGAGATGCTCAACTATAATCCTCAGGGGGGAAATTTAAAGATATTATGTCAACAATGTTAATAATCAGTATCTTCCAACATATATACTTATTCATAGAAATAATATTATATATACTTCAATCACAAATACATATATTATAGAAGCTGATAATAAACCCCTTTGCTACTATAACCAAAGAAATAAATCAACAAATGATAATTGAATATCACAGAATTCGTTATTTCTCCTACTTCCTTAAAGAGACCGCATGCTGTACAACCTCACAGATACTGAATGTCTATGTATAGAGTAAACCAATAGTCTCATTCGTTCTTTAAAACCAAGATACGAATGACACTATATATAATTTGATGGATAGTTACCTCTTTTGAACTATTAGCTGCACAGCATTGATCTCCTCAAAAATACCAAGCCTCAAGAAACGTAACAAATATTGTGTATATCGCCCGATTATTTGGGAACCCATCCAATCCAACTTGTAAGTGCATTGGAAGGCACCGTGGACAAGCGAGTGAGACAAACTATTAACCCCAAAAAGACTAGAGAAATACTTAAAGAAAACAATGTGTCAGGTATATAACTTTCACAATTTAATAAAAGTGCATATGATAAAATATACAAATACAACAAATATCTATTCAATTTAAAACACTTATTTGAACCTGATCCATTAAAGCGCTTGTAACCCGATTAACATTATTACGACTTGCAATGGTCACGTGATTTTTCCGATCCGAGGTTATTGCACAATTAATGAAGTGTAAAGGAAATCCACTGTTATTATAGATATCCAAAGCTTTGCCAAGACTATCGGGCAAATGGGATTTATATACTATTGTTCTCTCTAACACACAATACACGGGATCATCTGTGTGGTTTTTTAGCATCAAACAAATATAGTTCACTCACCACCGCTGTCTTCACTTGGACTTATAAGATAATATCCACATATGTTATAATGCATCAGTTCTTATAACAATGTATTCCTTTCTTCGATCTTTCACTTCTATTAACCTCCCACTGTGCAAGACCAGTTTCTCCTTACACAACACCGTAGATTTTTATCGTCTTAACATACGGATTTATAAAAGTTTATATCCTTTTCTCATGGATCTGGAACGGTTTACTGAATCTGAATGTATTATTGTATTAACATGTCAACGCGTTTCAGAAGAAACCTCTTCCTTTCTCAAGACTTTAATCATAAAAACCAAACCTGACACATTGTTCCTATAAATACCTACACCTGCCAAAACATTTAAAGGGAAACACCAAATTAAATTCAAATTGCATAAAACTTTATTGTTCAACTATAAAAAAAACAAACTATTCTAAATCTGCATTTAGACCCTTTGGTTGTAATGTTTCCATGTGGCAGGAGGCACTTAAACACAATAGCACTTACTCCTTCTGTATCAAACCTACCTTCCTCTAGACTGTAAGCTCTCACGAGCAGGGCCCTCTGATCCTCCTGTTCTACACATCTGATTGTACTATTTAATACCTCTGTATGTCTATTCCCCAATTGTACAGCGCTGCGGAATTAGTCGGCGCTATATAAATAAAGAATAATAATAATAATAATATCAAAAAATCAATCTAGACTCTCTCCTAGACATAGCTGCCAGATTATTACCCCCCTCCAATCTCTTTATACTTTTTCCACACCAAAGAATTGTAGATTTTGCACGTTACAATTATGAAATTCTTTAAAATGTTTAGAAACACTGTGTTTTTCAAAACCCTTCTCAATATTTCTAATATGTTCCTCTGTTCTAACCCTCAGCTTTCTCTTCGTCCGTCCTACGTATTGTTTTGGACACCCGCATTGAAGAACATAAATAATATCACTGTTGTCATATGTTATTTTAAATTTAATATTAAATTGTTCTTTAGTACTACAAGACTGAAAACTGTTTGGTTTTTTTGGGATTCTTGGTCTTCTTACAACATATACATCTTCCACAACTAAAAAATCCTTCCATATTGCCACTTAACCATGTACTGCCCACAGAATTATGGGCCGCTCCTTGTTGCACTGTAGGTGCAATTACACTGCCCAAATCTCTAGCCTTTCTATAGACAATCCTTGGTTCAGCAAATTCTCAATATTGTAGATGAGATGGAATGGCAAGAGGATTATATTTTGGGTACTCTGGATGTGAGTTTGTTGTATTCAGTGATAGACCATGAAAGAGGATGTGAAGCTGTGGAATTCTATTTAACACAAATGGGAGAACTACACTGTGATCAAATTGAATTTATAATTTCATCTATTACATTTATTTTAACTCACAATTATTTTTGGTTTAACAATTATTTTTTTCTTCAGATATTGGGCTGTGCCATGGGCACCAGATTTGCGCCACGTTACGCAAACCTTTTTATGGGTTTGTGGGAACATCGGTTTATTTGGAATGATAACCCTTTTGTCGCAAATCTGGTGCTCTGGTGACGCTATATCGATGATATAATTTTTGTTTGGAAGTGGAAAATTTCCGCTTTGAATAATTTTTTGAATTATATTAAAGATAATTCTTTTAATTTAATACATTAAGAATAACAGAGTTTACTCAAAAAAATTATAGCAAAACAGTAGATGCTAATAGTTCGACTACCTTTGATAATTGTCACTATAATAAATGGTTAAAGTGTTAGTAATGTCTGAAAAAAACTTTTTTTGCATTTAGAAGAGCTTAAAAAGCTGATCTAAATGCAAAAAAACGTATCTCTCAAACCGCTATGGTTTAAGAGATATGGGCGTTTAAAGTTTGATTTCTCCTACTGACAGCTGTAAAGCTGTCAGCAGGAGATCCGTGTCAGTCGACACGCTGGCGCTTGAGAAGTGCCGGGATCTCGTTACTTACACAGAGTCCCTTCATTGTAATGGTTTAAAACGTGTACCTAGTGTTGAGACACACGATTTAGACAGCTGTCAGTAGGAGAAATCAAACTTTAAACGCCCGTATCTCTTAAACCATAGCGGTTTGAGAGATACGTTTTTTTGCATTTAGATCAGCTTTTTTAAGCTCTTCTGAATGCAAAAAAGTTTTTTTCAGACATTACTAACACTTTAATGAATATTCCATATGGGGAAATAAGAAGATTAAAAAGAAATTGTACAGATGATGAAGTATTTAAGTCTCAGATACCAGAATTAAATAAAAGATTTATTGAAAAAGGATATGAACAGAAGGATTTTGATAAAGCCTTAATAAAAGTTAATAATATAGAAAGAAAAGAACTTCTTAAAACAGTAGAAAAAAGAGAGGTTAATCAGTCTTTTCAATTATCTTTAGTCACACAGTTTAATTCAGGTAGTAAATTTTTTAACAAAATAATTAAGAGACATTGGCATATTTTAAGGGTAGATAAAATTCTTTCATCCATATTGCCAGCTGAACCAAGGATTGTCTATAGAAAGGCTAGAGATTTGGGCAGTGTAATTGCACCTACAGTGCAACAAAGAGCGGCCCATAAATCTGTGGGCAGTACATGGGTAAGTGGCAATATGGAAGGATTTTTTAGTTGTGGAAGATGTATATGTTGTAAGAAGACCAAGAATCCCAAAAATATAAATAGTTTTCAGTCCCGTAGTACTAAAGAACAATTTAATATTAAATCTAAAATAACATGTGACAACAGTGATATTATTTATGTTCTTCAATGCGGGTGTCCAAAACAATATGTTGGACGGATGAAGAAAATCAACCACTTGGCTCCAAAAGGGACTGACAGCGCAAGGCATGGACGTCACTGTGACGAGAGGTCCATGCTTCCTGCTCCTGTGAGCATCGGTAAAACGGCAAAATCTTTGGAACCAGGTAATATTTCTGGCTACTAGCGCTACTAAGCAGCTAGTCACCAGATGAAGAATGAATGCATGTTAAGTTATTGCGGTGTGGTAGTTCCCCTTTAAAGAACGATTGATACTATTGGTTTACTCCATACATAGACATTCAGTATCTGTGAGGTTGTATAGCATGCGGTCTCTTTAAGGAAGTAGGAGAAGTAACGAATTCTGTGATATTCAATTATCATTTGTTGATTTATTTCTTTGGTTATAGTAGCAAAGGGGTTTATTATCGGCTTCTATAATATATGTATTTGTGATTGAAGTATATATAATATTATTTCTATGAATAAGTACATATGTTGGAAGATACTGATTATTAACATTGTTGACATAATATCTTTAAATTTTCCCCCCGAGAATTATAGTTGAGCATCGGTAAAACGGCAAAATCTTTGGAACCAGGTAATATTTCTGGCGACTAGCGCTACTAAACAGCTAGTCGCCAGATGAAGAATGAATGCATGTTAAGTTATTGTGGGGTGGTAGTTCCCCTTTAAAGAACGAGTGAGACTATTGGTTTACTCCATACATAGACATTCAGTATCTGTGAGGTTGTACAACATGCAGTCTCTTTAAAGAAGTAGGAGAAGTAACGAATTCTGTGATATTCAATTATCATTTGTTGATTTATTTCTTTGGTTATAGTAGCAAAGGGGTTTATTATCGGCTTCTATAATATATGTATTTGTGATTGAAGTATATATAATATTATTTCTATGAATAAGTATATATGTTGGAAGATACTGATTATTAACATTGTTGACATAATATCTTTCCCCCGAGGATTATAGTTGAGCATCTCCTTTAGGATATATAGAGGAATTTGCAGAATTGTGATTCACAATAGGCGCTCAGATACAAGAATCTAGTTTGTATAATTTTGGATCATACCAACCAAATCATAGGGGGAAAGAAGAATTTCTTAACCCTTTGATTGCCAGAGAGGTACGCAATACCCCTCTGGCACTCAGAGGGTTAAAGGGATAGTAATGTTTCACAAAACAGCCACTCCAATTAATCTTCATAGTATTTGGGCCATGGAGAGTGTTATATCAATACTGTCAGAGATGTAATTCAAGAGTAATTGGATGATAAAGTATCCCCCTCTTTTACTGATGTAACACTGCTCATGTTCTCGTTGATTTAAATTGGATTATTAACCTCTGGAATTCTATAAGGTCTCCAATATCTTGCAAAGCACAGAGGAATAACTACAGGGGGTAGTGATCATGATTGGACCTTGCATTCAAGGAGGCCTATCTGCCCCTGGGCCTAGTAAACTAGTTATACACCTGGAAGGGTGTAAAAAAACCTTTTTTTTACAGAGAGATGCTTCAGGGGCCAGTTACACCACTGGAAAATAAATTAATTGGAGACTTCTCTTGCATTCAGAGGGTTAAAAGACTAAATCCAAAAATAATTTGTATTTTTTTCCCAGTGATGCAATTGGTTTACACCATAAATACTGCAGGGGAAGATGCACTAAACCTTGATAAGGGCCAAGAGTGGCAATATAGTAACAAACTGAACCCAAATCCATCTCTTGGTATGTACTAGTGTGTCTTCTCCATCTAATCTTTTCAGTTAAAATGGAACTACCACCCTTAAAAAATGTTGTATCAAATAATCCCCCATCTGGCGACTAGCCGCTCAGTAGCGCTAGTTGGCAGAATTCTTACCCGTTCATGAGAATGAGCCTCTACTCCCACACTGACAGGATGGAGCGCGTTCCGTACCCCTCTGGCATTCAAAAGGTTAATCAAATTAAAAGCTGCTAATTTCAGTCTGTACAAAAAATAAAAGTATATGTAGTGAGTGTGCAGGACCACACTGACACAATCTCAGGAGCCCACTGTGGGAGAACCACTGAATGCCAGTGGTCCAAGAACAGTGGGCACAAGTCCCACCTACTCACCACGGGATGCCACCCTTCAACTCTTACAATTAAGTGGATCACAATATTTAGACAAAATGGAACAACTTGAGAAATAGAGGTGTATGTAGTACCACAACAGAAAACCAATAAAAAAAATTGCAGTTAAAAATATTTCCATGTATATATAAATACCATTATCCTATATAATAATTTGCTCTGATGTTTGTCAGAAGCCATCATGCGCAGTAGAGACTGCCCGAACGCACAGAATGCTGGGAGTTCTGTGCTGGGAGCACAGAATGCTGGAAGTTCTATGCTGGGAGTACGGAATGTTGGGAGCATGGAATGCTGGGAGTTCTGTGCTGGGAGCATTCTGTGCTTTCGGGCAGTCCCTATGGTGCATGACTGCGTCGGCGGCAAGGCACAGAGCAGGACCGGCTTCTTAACCGTTTGAGTGCCTGAGGGGTACGCAACGCATTGCGGACCTTGGCACGTGTACACGGGCTTTTACACTAGTACTCATATATACAATCAGTCCATCAGAAGAGTGTTCGCTGCTTTGTCTAGTGCAGGGGGCCCTCCTGCATATCGTCATCTACAGCAAAAATACAAAAACAAAGATGTGGCGCAGTGAGTACAGCAAGTCAATTGAACCTTCAGGAAGAAGTGCCAAGTTGCATGACGAAATGCATTGAGGGTTTTTTTTTATTTGTATCTACTTGTTTTTATTTTGGTATACATACAATCACCTTCGCCTTGTTTTTATTATTTGCTGGTATATGCAGTACCTTGTTTTAATTAAAAAGGAAATACTTGTACTTTTATGCTTTTGAAGTTCTCTATTATTTTTGGATATAATTATCAATTGCCATAGTCCATTTAGCTGTTGACCTGTTTTTCATTTTATTTGTTTTATGCAGTCTACATAGTAGGGTGAGATTCTCTGTAGTGTGACTGCTGTTTAAAGGAACAGTAATGTCCCAAAAAAATTTTTTACAGTTATGTAGAGTTTAAAATATAAATCTAATCGCTCCAAACCCTATCTCTCAAACCGCTATGGTTGAGAGATATAGGGATTCAAAGTTCCCCGCTCCCTCCCCTCCTCCTAGTGTCAGCTGTAAAGCTGACAGCAGGAGAATAGAGTCGTACGACTCGAAGAGGCTCTGCAGCAGAGCCGAAATCACGGTACTTAAAAAGAATGAATTCATTGGAAAGGTCTAAAAAGTGTGCCTTGTTTGCAAGCACACTTTGTGGACCTTTCCAATGAATTAATTATTTTTAAGTACCGTGATTTTGGCTCTGCTGCAGAGCCGCCTGCTAGTCCCACGACCAGCATCTCCTGCTGTCAGCTAGACACTGCATCAGGAGAAGGGGAGAACTTTTAATCCCTATATCTCTCAAATCATAGAGGTTTGAGAGATAGGGTTTGGACCGATTTGATTAATATTTTAAGCTCTACGTAACTGTAAAAAAAATTTTAGGACATTACGGTCCCTTTAATCCTATATTTACATCTCTGACTGGAGACTGAATGCATAGAGTGGAAGAGGAGGAAAAGGATACCTATACCAGGGTATATACTGGGAAGGCTCTTTAGTCTTAGCGGCAGAACAAAGGCCTCTTTAAAAAGCGAGTATAATACCTTGAGAGCACAAGGGAGAAGGTGAATGTTCAATAGAATTGGCGAGTTACTGTAGTCAGAAGATTTCTTCTGCTCCAGCTTCTTTGTTTCAATATGTGTATTTGGTCTTTAAATAACAGTACAAGACGTTCCGCTGTTGTCCTTGTGAGCTCAAGGCCACCTTGCCCATCCTTGTAGCATTTAGATCTGAGTTGGGCAAGCTGAAGCCCTCCAGTTGTTGAGGCACAAAGCTGGAAGGCTTTACCGTGATTTAGATCCCTGATCATAAATTTACTTTGCCCTGAAGGGACCCCTTTGGAATTGAGAGCGCACCTCTGTGGCCGAGCTGCTTTCAGACTGCAGACTTTCAGTAGAAATAGTGTACCATTATCCCTTAGGTTATTCAAAATGAAATGTAGCTTTATGTATCGGCATGTAGAAGAAATGAAAGCTCATTCTAATGTTTAGGATTTGGGCAGAAGCAAAGGCACAAAGACAAAAGGATCGACTGTGCTATAGGAAACAAATAATAAATTCACCAAATTCTCTTTGATTTAAAGGCGCGGTAAACTTTTTTTTTTTTTTATGAAAACGTGTTATAAAGCTTTTATTAACAAGTAAAACAAGGGCACTGCTGTCAGTTGTTTTATTCAACATATTTATAACAGTTAAAACAATCAGGAAATGAAGTTAGTGCATTTACTTCCTGAATGTTCTAGCAGGAAGTGACTGGGTAGTTTCTATTGAGAATTGTATGTCACTGACTTTCCTCTCCATTAGAATGTAATGGAATAACAAATTGCAATTTGACCACTAGAGGGCATGGCTAATTTAAAAAAACAAGGGTTTCAAAATGCATCTCTAAGAAGTGGGAGTACCCTTATTTTACTCACCATTACAATATATGTATTTGCAGGGACGTGCACAGATATTTTGGGGGGCAGGGGCTCAAATGAAAAAAAGGGCACTTTTCATAATTATTATTATTATTTTTTGTTAAAAGGGCAAGAGGGCACTTTGGACAAAAAGGGCAGGTGTTCAAGCCCCCCTTGGTGTCTATGTGTGCACGTGCCTGTATATTTGCATAAAAAAAAGTTTACTGCTCCTTTAAACAGGGCTTTTAACCCAGTGAATGCTATAGTGGTCTCCATTCCATTGCTTTGCAATGTGTTGGACATCTCATCAGGATTCAAGGGTTTTGAGTCCAATTTTAAATCGATGGGAATGTACTGTACCATAGGAAGAAATAAAGGGGTAGGCAACCGGTGGTTCACCATCTGTTAGAAACTATTTCCATCATCGCCAATCAAACGCTGGCTGGTTCGGGATTATGGGAGTTGTAGTCTTTATCATATCCTCATATTTTTTTTTTCTCCACCATAGATTTGCTCTTCTTATGTTTTGTGCTTTAGGTCATTTGTATTTGTAGACCTTGCTACCATTCAAGGGGTTAAAAGCCACATGTGGGAACAGGGAGGTTTTGGTATCCATGCCTAAACAAAAGGTTATTCCTTTTGCTGTGTCCATCAATAGATCTCTGATAAGTGAAATGCTGATCTCCATTTTTACACATTAGCAGTATTTGTGTTAAAGGGATAGTAATGTTTCACAATAAAAGCAGCTTATATTAATCTTCATAGTATTTGGACCATGGAGTGTGTTATTTCAATACTGTCAGACTTGTAGTTCAAGAGTAATTGAATGATAAAGTATCCCCCTCCCGCCCCTTTTACTGATTTAACATTGCTCACTGAAAAACCTGTCAATGGGGGCAGGGTTTTCCTTATGCTCAGAGTAAGAAGATTGTCCCTTGCTGTGACCTGTCCAGTCAAGAGACCAGATTCCACATCTGAGGGGAGGTGGCTTACACTAGGTAAAAGGGGTGGGAGGGGGATACTTTATCATTCAATTACTCTTCAACTACAACTCTGACAGTATAAAAATAACACACTCCATGGCCCAAATACTAGAAGATTAATTGGAGCTGCTGTTTTTGTGAAACATTACTATCCCTTTGACTCATTGAATTTGATGACAGATACAAATCAATTGGCCATTCTAATTTAGCCCAAATGTAATCTGAATTACTGTACTTTTTTTGGTGATTTTGTAGGGTACATTGGCAACCTGAAGAAGTATGAGGTTACACATTTATATAATGATGCCCAGTATAAACTAGTAATCTCATACATTAATATGGGTACGAAGTTACCCCCTTGGGTGCTAGAAAGCTATACAATGCATTGTAAAGCAATATGCTGGAGATCTGTCTAGTATCAAAGTAATTCAAGTGTTTAGATTTTGGGTTTCACATAAAATATTTGTTCCACCACAACAAAGAGATTGACAACTACTTTCAGAAATCAGTTGCACTTTAGTATGAATAAGAAGCCCTACATACATTAATTGCTTGAAAAATGAGAGAATTGGGAAAAGAAAACTGGATCTTCCCATCTAGAGAGCAGTTCCTACTGCCTTCCCTTCTTATTCTGCCTATCTGTACAGCAGCTTAGTTTGCATATTGTTTGTACTGTCCTTGACATCATGTGGCATGGTATAAGCAGAAATGACACCAGAGGCAATCTCTTTATTGGGAATTTCATATACACTGTTGCATGGTTTATGCCTATAACTCATGTAAATAGTCACATTACACCTTGGAATGTAGTTAAAACATCCTATATGCTCATAGCCCTGTCTGTCATCACATGACCTAAATCCCACCCACTGTTGTCTGGCATATAAAATACCCTTGGCCTGTAACATGAAAATGCAAAGCGGAACTAAAACATTATAAAAACTCAATTGATTTTGAAAACGTTTGAAATCACCTATATTTGTTAGTCATTTTTTTATTTAAGATGGTAGTTTTAGATATTTGACTTTATTTGTCAGTTAATTTAAATTAAACCGTCCTGGCTGGCATTCCACTCTGCTGTCCAGCCACCTACCGTATATAAAATACATATATAATATACTTCAGCACTCTGAAGCATGTGACAAATTAAAATTCAGATAAACAGATGAACAAACTTGCAATAAACGTTAATTACTAATAAATCAATAATCATGGGTCACCAATAGATACATTTCTACTGTGCTAGTGTGATATAAATTAATTGTATTATTTAATCAATGCAAAATAAATTGATAACTACCCTATACAGATCATTGGCTAGATAAATGTATGTAGTTGATACAATGCGTTTATAACCATCAATCAATATGGTATACACTCACATATGTATGGTGATGAGATGACAAGTCGGTGAAGCATCAGAGATAGATGAGCAATAGGAAAACCTTCTGGATAAGAACAGTATGATTGGAGTCCAAAACTCAGAGAGGTCAAATGAGGCAGGAAATAAAAACAGAGTGGATACAAAGAGTTATCTGTAGAAGTACTCTTAATGTCCCTATATGTTATTTAGTAGTATATCTCAAATATGGGGTCATAGTATATAGAACCAGCCTATTAGATCTTTATAAAATGTACGAATCTCCCTCTTCCCTGAACTTTTTTCTCCCAATCACATAAGATGTATTATGGTAATAACGGCACATCTCTAACCTCAAACTAGGGGTCCCCTGTGCTCCTTTGCGCTTTTGAGTGAACAGGCTAGATGCTGTTAATCTGCCCAATATAATATAGCCACCACATAACAAATTTGATTTCAATGTGCTGCTCTTCCAGTCTCAAGATATGTATTACGTTCATTCCATTTAAAAGTAGACAAAAAAGTCAAAGTAAAAAAAAAAGTGAATGTGTGTAAATAACAGTTATTTCCTCAGCAGTTTGTATATAAAAGATGGCCTTCATTCCCTTAATGTATTTAAAGGCCCAGGACATTACTTTACCTGTCTGATAAACACACCACCTATCAAAGGGGCAGATATATGTACAAGAGTAAATATCCAAATAGCCTGTCAGTGCCAATATACCCTCTAAGGGCAATGATTTAATATAAAAAAATAAAACACCTAGTTGTCGAATCTACATAATGTATATATAGATGAAATCTAACATAACATATTCCCTATTTAAAGGGATAGTAATACTTAAAATGTAAAAAAAAATATGTTGTAGGGTATATCCACCTGAGTAAAACAAGAGTACTGTTGCGCTGTTGCTACACGATCCTATGGACAGCTCTGGTCCCGGGACCATAAATCTCCATAGGATGGTGTAGCAACAGCGCCACTGTACAATTTCAGGCCACTGTGATATTGCATCTCAAAACTTCAACTTTGAAAATCAATAACTTTTGCATGAAACACCTTTCAGCAGTGGGAGTACTCTTGTTTTACTCAGGGGGATAAACCGTACAACATATTTTTTTTACATTTTAAGTATTACTATCCCTTTAAAAAAAATAAAAACAAATATATATGTATATATTCCCTCCACATTTCTACAGTAATATGTGAAAGGGAAAAGACACTAAAACAGTAATCCTTGAGACGATTCAGAAATTACTCATGTAACCCAATGAGTTTACTAATACGTTATCTAAAAATTATCTTAATATCTGTCAACAGACAGTCGTCCCGGTAACTAATACAAATGGCAAACTAGATGGTTGTTTCCATGCACTCATTCAGCCCCTTGAGTCTCAGTGTATGTAGCTTGTATGCCCAGAATAACTCCCTGGTGACCATGCTAGTATATTTCTCATATCAATAATTACCCACAATATTTCTTTTTTTCCTATAGGTGTTATCATAATACAAGTATAGTGCGCATTGTGAATAACAGCACAGTGCAGAATGACACCGTGTAACATAAACCTATCTGTAATATTGTGTTTATGTGGACAAAACATACTCTGAGGTGCTGAGCTGTGTAGAATACATATTGTAGCACAACTGCCTGTTAGCAGCTAAAATACATATGTGGAATCACAAGTAATAAAGGAATTAATGGTATAATTAATCCCATTGGTATTGGACTTAAAGCTTTCTCCTTTTATTATATTCAAAAGCGTGAATTTATTTTACATTAAGGACAACATTTTTAAGTGATTTCATCATTCTTTTATGAACTCTGAGTTTTCTTTTTTGGCTTAAAATGTGATTATCTCTCTGAACATCACGCCATAGCGCCAACCTAATATATTCTCTCCCACCTGCAATTCTCTAATGGCCGATACTGTTTCATTTTCATACACTGGCAAACTAACATTCATTTAAATCCTGTCAAGATGGATGCTCCCACTGAGGTGAGAATGTGGCCATGTGGCAGTTTGATTTTAAATAATACGATGAAGGCTTGGTTATATAAACTGGCCACATTACTAGATAATCTGAACATTACAACAGTGTATTCCCCCTGCCATTCCCAGCCAAGTCAGTGCTCCATCCATTTCTCCCTTCCACTGCTGGACTGGCCATTGTTTGTTCCAGCCTTGTCCTACTCCCATTGAAGTCCGTGTTTCATTCTCCTCTGCTTTTCTCCCTGCAGGGTAATGCCTCACTCCCTCCTTCTCTATGTCACATCTGTTTTCCTTTCTTTTGCTGCTGCATCTTGATACTGCATCAATGAGGGTATTCTGTATAGCTTGTTAGTGCTATGAGTTGCTTTTATTATCAACTGCAGTTTGCACATGGTCTCAGAGTTCAAGGATTCCTATCTTCCTGTTGCTCTTAATATGAGTTAAAGATACAAAACTATGTATACAGGACTTCTCTCTCTCTCTACATGAATAACATACTCCGTGCTCATTATGGGTTAGACTGTAAAAACAACTTCCAGTGATATACAAAAATCAGAGTAAAAGAAAGAGGTAAAATAACTGAATTCACTCATGCAGTGGATAAAAAGCCGTTTGGAATCTAGTTATAAACTGAATGCAGTTATTGGACGAAATGCGTTGTGTATAGATTTGCATTTAGCTCTTTATTTATAAATCACCAAGTACATTGAGTTCCTCATAATAAAGGCATCTACATAAAAGAACAGTCTCTGCAATCTGATACTAAAAAGTTGAATACCCTGCGTTGTAGTTTACAAGTTGGAAATAAAGTGAGACAAAGGGTATTGTGGCTTATTGTTACTGTTCAAGCAATGCTCTGGTTAAAGTCATACCTGTGAAATTCAATGCACACTTCCATCTGTCTTTAGAACCCTGCTATGAATAGACTTAACAGCAGCAGTTAAAAAAACATAAAACATTGCTGCAGACATTTCCAGAATCAACAAGCTAAGGGCACTACAGGACTACCTATTCTGTGGCTTGTACTGGAGAAAAGATTGGGAATTAGATTGGTAACTGTCCTGCTAGTAGTGGCCTTCCAGAGATTAGATATATAATCTTTATTTGTAGAATAGATTTAACACCTAAAAAGGGGGTTTACACATACTTCCAACATTTCATATTGCCAAAGAGGGACACGTGTTTTAGGGGGGGGTTTCTGGGGGTATGGCTGGTGGGCGGGGCATTATCAGGAATTTTTAAGCTATTTCATGACCTATTGTCACCTCCTTGTGTAAACGAATATATTACTTATAACAAGACCAAAGTATTTTATTTCCACAGACTAATTTATAAACACATATACTGACATTTAAACAAACAATAATGTGAGTTTATTGCCGTAGAGCAATATGATACACTTATATACACACCATGCAATCTGATCTCCTAAAAAGAGGGACATCAGGGTGGGAAAGAGGGACAGAGGGATTTAGGTCTAAAAGAGGGACAGTTGGGGGGTGTGGTTTACATAATGTAGATAATCTGAAGGGGCAAGACCCAAGGGGTACAACACAGTTTATCACTTTATTGTCTGAGCCCTCCTCTCCCTGCAAGAAGACTTGAGTTTGCACTCTTTGCTGTCTAGACCTCTGGTGTGTAAACCCCCCTCCCCACATAAAGTGATATTCCTGGTTTACTCTGTGGTGGAAATTTTTGGTCTGTGGCATTATTGACGCTTAACCCTTTGAGTGCCAGTGGGGTACGCAATGCATTGCTCTGCAGTGTTTTGAGTACCCCTCTGGCACTCAAAGGGTTTAGGGTGCGACAGTTCTCCTTCCCTGTACCCTCTGTCTGGGTCCTGATTGTACGAGTGATCTTAATATCCAAGTACCAGAGTCTTTGGGACGTGATATTATTTAGCAACTTTCTCGTAATAACTTGGGAATGAACCATCTGTCACGAGTAGCAATACCCTTATTTTACTCAACAGTAAAAATTTCCAGTTTTGTAGAGTCAGCTGTAAAGCTGTCAGCTCTGAGGCAGAGTCGAAATTGTGTTATTGCAAAATAATTCATTCATTGGAAAGGTCTACAAAGTGTGCTTGCAAACCAGGCACACTTTGTAGACCTTTCCAATTAATGGATTCTTTTTAAGTAACGCCATTTGGGCTCTGTGACAGATCCTCCTTGAGTGGTACAACTCTAATCTCCTGCTGTCAGCTTTATAGCTGACATCAGAAGGGGAAGGAGGGGGGGAACTTTGGATGCCTATATCTCTCAAACCATAGCGGTTTGAGAGATAGGGTTTGGAGCATATTGATTATTACTTTAAACTCTACAAAACTGGAAATACTTTTTTGGGACATTAATGTCCCTTTAACCATTTGGACTGTATGTTCTAAAGAAAAAGTTGAGGTCTTCTGGGACAAACCATTGGGGAGAACTAAAAACACCCACTGATTTAAGTGGGAATTTTAACCCCTTGAATGCTACAGAGGTCTCCATCGCATTGCAAGATCTCTAGCATTTTATAGATTTAAAATCCACATTTAAAAAAAGGAGCTTTCACCTTCTATAAAGTGCCCTCCAATAATTAAGCATATGGCGACTAGCTTCATAATACTTCTGTTAGATCTCAGAAGTACCCGATTCTGAAGTAATCCTTAATGTTCAGAGACCAGAAGTCAGGCATCAGTGCAGACATCTTGTCTTAGAGACGTCTGCACGCCTGCGCTGTCAGTCCTGGTATCCTCTAGGAGGCATTGCACTGTGCCAAAAGGGACTGACTGTGCAGGCACGCAGACTGCATTAAACTGGCTGTCAGTCTCTGAAGATGAAGGATTCCTTCAGAATCAAGTACTTCTGAGAGCTAATAGAACTATTATGAAGCTAGTCGCCATATGCTTAATTCGTTTTAAAGCCTGTGTACATGGGCCCAACACTGGCGGTGCTCCAGTCATGCGCAGTACTGACTTCCCGAATGCGCAGTGGCTGATTCGGAGTGGGGCGCTCCAAATTCAAACCATAGTCCTCTCTTTGCACCTTCCTGGTACCACTTGGTCCCAGGAAGGTGCGCAGAGAGGACTCCAGTCTTGGGACATCTTGGTCCCAGGAAGGTGCGCAGAGAGGACTCCGGTCTGAATTCGGAGCACCCCACTCTGTATCAGCCGAGGCACGGGCAGTCTGTATGCGCATGACTGCAGAGCATGCAGCTGTCTCTACTGCTCATGACGGCTTCTGACAAACATTCTTAGCGAATTATAAAACAGGATTATTGGAGGGCGACTTTATAGAAGGTGAAAGTTCCACTTTAAATCAATGGGAATGTTTGGAATGTGTAGCTCTCACTATAGTGCATATGGTTTGCCCCAGAACTCCTCCACTTGTCTTTTGAACATATGGCCCTTTGAGTGTGAGAGGTGTCCAGTGCATTGCAACTCAGTGTGTTGGATGCCTCTATGGCACTCAAAGGGTTACACAGGGTGGCAGTGTTAGGTAGAAAGCAGTGTTGTTTGAATAATTCCAAATCCACAACTAGCTGGTGATGATAATCTGTCTCTTTAACTCTTTAACCCTTTGAGTGCCGGAGGGGTATGCAACACATTGCAGACCAATTCATTGCATACCACTCTGGCACTCAAAGGGGTAAGGGCCAGCGGGGTGCACTCTTTGAGTGCCATAAAGGTATCCAACGCATTGCTACACAAAGGGTTAGTGTACTACATACAGATTATAGCCTGGCATCATCAGGCAGATCAAGTGGCCTGTGTTAGCATTGCTTTAACCCTTTAAGGACCAGAGTGGGGGGTACAATGTTATTTGGCACAAATCTCATCTCTCAAACCTTTACGCCTTTACAGTTTGAGAGATACTCGTATGTAAAGTTCCCCCCTCCCTCCCCTTCTGATGTTAGTGTCTAGCTGACAGCAGGAGATCCCGGTCTGGGGACCGTCCGGCAGCTCTGCAGCAGAGCCAAAATCACGCTATTTAAAAAGAATTACTTCATTGGAAAGGTCTCCAAAGTGTGCCTGGTTTGCCAGCACACTTTGGAGACCTTTCAGATGAAGTAGTTCTTTCTAAATAACGAGATTTAGGCTCTGCTGAGGAGCTTCCTCAAGTCACATGATTCGAATCTCCTGCTGTCAGCTTTACATCTGACATCAGAAAAAGGGAAACTTTACAAGTGAATATCTCGCAAACCATAGCGGTTTTAGAGAGAGGATTTTTGCCAAATAATTTGTTTTTTAAACCACTACAAAAAAAAGCATCGTTTTTATAGGACATTACTGTCCCTTTAAAGCGGAACTACCACCTCAACTAAAGTTGCCCTGCAATACTTAGGCAGGTGGCGACTAGCTTAATAATCATTATTTTACATCTCAAAAGTGCCCCCAAATAAAGTTATCCTTAAGCTTCCGAGACCAGAAGCCAGGCATCACAGCGGACATGTTGAATGTGCGCCTGCGCTGTCAGTCCCAGTCACCCTTCATAGGCATTGCATTGGCCCTCACGGCTCTGGAAGAGACTGGCGGTGCAGCCGCACAGGCTGCAGTAACCTGGCCGTCACTTTCGGAAGCTGAAAGGGATAGTAATGTTTCATAATAAAAACATCTATAATTAATCCTCCTAGTATTTGGACTTTGGAGAGTGTTATTTCAGTTCTGTCAGCGTTGTAGTTCAGGAGTAATTCAATGACAAAGTGTCCCCCTCCCACCTCTTTTACTGATGTCACACTGCTCAGCCAAAGCAGAAGGGAGGTGCCCAGGTAGATTGCACAGAGGGACAATCTTCAATTAAGATAAGGGAAAAACCTGAAAAGCTTGTCAAGGGGGGTAGGGCTTTCATTGTTTTTTATATAAAGAAGATTGTCCCCTGCTGTTATCTGTCTGGTCTTACAACCAGATTCACATCTGAGAAGAGATGGCTTACACTAGGTAAAAGGGGCTTGGAGGGGAACTTTATTTGTGAATATCTCTTAAACCATAAAGGTTTGAGAGATAAGACTTATATCATTCTTCATGTTTTTGAATGCCTACAAAATAAAATAAAGTTAAAACGAAGTATTACTATCCCTTTAAGGGTAGCTTTATTCAGGTGCACTTTTGAGAGGTAAAATATTGATTATTAAGCTAGTCGCCACCTGCCTAAGTATTGCAGGACGACTTTAGTTGAGGGTGGTAGTTCCACTTTAAAAGTATATGCCATAACTTCGGAAAGCTTGGAACCACTGATCCACATGTTCCATAATACACCATTATTGGACCAACTACAATGAATTTATAATCAAATGCTGTCCATGGAAAAAATTTAATTATGCTTTACAAGTCAAATTAGCATATCTTCTCTTACATAGTTGTTGAAAAAAAGCCATGTCCATTAAGTTAAACCATTTATATCTTATAACATTAAATATCCTGATTAGATAGAAAAGGATCCACCCATTTCTGAAGCTCTCCGCTCCGTCTATCAATGCTGTGTAGTAAATTCCATATTTTTGCTGCCCTTACAGTAAAGAACCCCTTCTTTTGCAGAAAGTAAAAGTTTTCCTCTAATTCCAGTGGTTAACCTATTGAAATCGGGGGAGCACGGTTGATTAAAAGATCCTCATAATGTTCTTTTATTGTTCCTTGATATATCTGAAAATAATCATAATGTCTTAGTTTTGAGTTAAGTCTTTATAAATTGTTATTTTTCTCGGGAATCATAATACACAAAATAATAGAACTATCTGGGGATCTCTTTACCCAAAGAGCAAATAAATAAATAAAGGGGTGGGGGGGGGTCATCCTTTAAGACTAGAGGAAATTCACTTACAACTAAAACAAAGGCAGGGATTTCATTTATTTTTTTTTTATAGTAAGGGCAGAGAGGATGTGGAATTCTTCTTTTGGGAAGTTGTAGTGCCAGTTATTTTGGGTACCTTCAAAATGTACTGGATACCTTTTTACATCGGAATGTTATAGATAATTATGACATCTAGTTATATTGCAGATAGAATATTGATCAGGAAGTGGGTTTTTTTTGTTTGTTTTTTTACCTACTTGGGCATAATTAGAAACCGCTACAATGTTTATGCCTTTCTCAGGATCAGCAAAAACACTGAACATGTTTGACTTTTTCAACCTCATCGAGTATGTTACTGTTCCATTACCATTCCATCTCCTTTATGGCTCTCCAAACGTTATAAAATCTAAAATACTTTTCCTGTGAATGCCATAACTTTAAAATGTTTGAATCAATGTATTTTGTACTGCTGAAACAATTTTTCAGTCTGGATTATAGATGCTTAAACCATTTAATGTTAGAGGTGTCTTCATCATATTGAGAAGCAATGCATTGGCATCTCTCTAGCAGCCAGCGGGTTAATGATAAGTGTTAACTCAAAGACTGATCAGAGATCCTGTATGATTTGGCGCTTAATGATTAGGAATATAGGTCACCTTCCAGGTTAAGCAAGAGAGAGAAGCAGGAAGCACAGCTCGAGGGGAGCGGTATACTCCATAGAATCCAGTGTTAGAGGTCAGCCAGTTAGTCTCCAAATGTCAGTGACCAGAGCTCGCCTGCGGACGTCAAGAACAGTAGGAAAGTGCAGATCTAATAAATTGGAAATGTCTCCAGAAATATCCTTTTCAACTTTTAACCTTTCTTCGAGCAAATTTCTTTTGCAGTATGCAAATAAATAAGGTGGGTTTAACCCTTTGAGTGCCAGAGAGGTACGCAACGCATTGCAAAGCAATGCGTTGTGTACCCCTCTGGCACTCAAAGGGTTAAAGAGGCTAAGTGAAAGGAGCACTTTTTTTAAACAAGTATATCATATCTTAACCCTTTGCTGTGTGCTGCACATACCTTCTGGCAGTTATCATGTTTTACAAAGCAAAATGCTACTTTTTTGCTGGTGGGGTTGGGGGGGGGCAGAAAATGCATTTGCGCTGCCAGCAGTCTGGAAATCAAGCTAGAAGTGTGGGCCTTACAGCTTTAAACTTTATTGATTGTATGTACAGCCTTCATACATCCTTAGTCTTGGGTGTTTTACTATTGGCGGCTGCTCACACACAGCCCAATGGGACAGAAGTTGCTGTTCAGGTGCTCTTGGAACTAGGGGGTATCTGCACTACTTCTGCAATGCTCTTGGATGGGGGTGTGTGGCCATGGTGCTTAATTAAGGCATACACAGCCAATGTCCACTTGGGCTAATTGGCCAGTACCGAGGCAAATTGGCCAACTGGAGGTTACACCTGTAGTGTTGCCCATGTGATTGAGCTGGGTGATGACTCCATAGGCTGGCAAGCAGATCAAGCATACTGAAACTTGGACATGATCAGTGCATGAGCCCATATGAACTGAAACATGCTGTGTTGGTTATGTTGTGGGAAAGTAGCCTGTGAATACACAGCACCACTGAAGACAGTGTATTACTCTGAAGTAGGTGTTTAGTCAACCATGTGAACAGGGCCTTAATCTATGGGGTGCCGTTTGTAAACCATTCATTTTGTTGACAAAATTGCAGCATTTAGACCACCAAAGTCATGTTGTCCACTGAATGTTTGTATATATTTCAGGGTCCACCGAATATGTCAGCCAATCCACCAAATGATGGCATTTTGTCACCAAATGAATTTTGACATATTCCATGACCCAGTTCATCATTTGGTGATTTGATTTACATATTCGGTGCGACAGAATTCATTTGGTGACAAAATTTCAGCTTTTTGTGGATTTATTGACAAATTCGGTGGTATCCTTTCAACATTTCATGATTTGATTGACATATTCCGTGAACCCGTTCGTCATTTGGTGATTTGAGTGACAAATTCGGTATGACCGAATTCATTTGGTGACAAAATTTCAGCTTTTTGTGGATTGATTGACAAATTCGGTGGGATCCTTTCAATGTTTCGTGATTTTATTGACATATTCCATGAACCCGTTCATCATTTGGTGATTTGATTGACATATTCTGTGCGACAAATTTCATTTGGTGACAGAATATCATTTGGTGGATTTATTGACCTATTCGGTGGACCTGTTCATCAGTTGGTGAATTGATTGACATATTCTGTGCACTGCATTCATCTGGCGGGATACTTTCATCAGTTGGCGAATTGATTGACATATTCTGTATGCTGAGTAAACAACAATGTATTTGGTGAAATATATACAGACATTCAGTGGACAACATGACTTTGGTAGCCTAATTGCTGCAATTTTGTCGACAAAATGAATGGTTTACAAACGGCACCCAATATTAATCTGTCATCCTCTCAGTGTTCTACATAGACATGGGTGAGCTTCTCTGTATTGGGTTTCTCACTTAGACTGGTGAATCCGTTTGATTTAAACACAGTACTGTCATAGGTGTCTCTAGCCAGAGCGGGGGAGAAAGCAAGAGGGGAGACTTGCACTCCCCTAGATAAAAATAGGGGCTGGGTGGGGCATATTACCCCCCCCCCCCCCCGGAAATTTTTTGCGGAAAAACATGAGTATTGTACTTCTATGTGGCTGATTTAATAGGAGGAGCTCCGCCATAGGTGACAAATTAATCCTTTGAGTGCCAGAGGGGTACGCAAAGCAATATGTTGCGTACCCCTCCTGTACTCAAAGGGTTTAAAAATGCTCCAAGTTCCCTTTTTATCTAAATGGAGCTTTTAACCCTTTAAATGCACTTTAGTGTTCAAGGGGTTAAAAGCCCCATTTAGGTCAAACGGAATATTGATTTTATTTGTTTCCTATAGTGCCATTGGTTCGTTCTAACTTTGCTCCATTCCAGTTTTCTGCATGTGGCCCTTTTAAAGGGATAGTAATATTTCATTTTGAACAGAGATATATTACAGTGTTTATCCTTCTGAGTAAAAGAAGGGAACACCCATTGCTGAGAGATGTCTTATTCATAACTTATTGCAGTTCAAACTTTTTTTTGGGGGTGCATTTTTTTCATGGCCTGAATTTTCTTAGTAGCGCTGTTGCAACAGGAGGTTTATAGTCAACTTACCAGAGCTGTACTGCAGTGCCACCATAACATTTCAGGCCATGGAAGTACAGCAGCAAAAAAAAAAAAAAAAAATGCAAGTTTGAGCTGCAACAACATTTGAATAAAACATCTCTTAGAAGTGAGAGTCCCTTTGTATTACTCATCAGGAAAAACCCTGGGATATGTATATTTTCAATAATAAACATTGCTTTCCCTTTAACTCTTTGAGTGCCAGAGAGATATTCGTTGGATACCTCTCTGGCACTCAAAGGTTTAAGGGCACTGTGTTCAATAGAAAAGCGGAGGGGTTCTGTGGGCAAACCAGCAGCACAATATGGGTTGAATAAATATTAGCGAAGCAAAACACTGATGCGCACCACCGTATCACAAAAATCCTTTACTTCCACAGAGAATGGAGACTCTTCATTAAGATTATTCTTCTTCAATACGATTAGTTAAAAAACATATAACATAGCTCGTGGATATTAAAAATTTGCACAGGGGCTTACTCACAGAGGGGAGAATCAACAGGTCTTAGTGCTTCTGATCAACGCGTTTCATACCGATTATTGGTACGAAACACGTTGATCAGAAGCACTAAGACCTGCTGATTCTCCCCTCTGTGAGTAAGCCCCTGTGGCTATCATTAATATCCACAAGCTATGTTATATGTTTTTTAACTAATCGTATTAAAGAAGAATAATTTTAATGAAGAGTCTCCATTGTCTGTGGAAGTGAAGGATTTTTGTGATACGGTGGTGCGCATCGGTGTTTTGCTTCGCTTGTATTTAAGATAATAAGAGATTATTCTGGATTTGCACACCGTTATCTATCCTCCTCATATTAATAAGCGGATATACTTTTTTACTGTATCATTTGAGTCTTTAGGTGCATGTGTGTGTTTTTCTCTTTTGGAGCCGCAAACTTTCTTTTTCCATGTTAAATAAACATTCCCAGTGATTAAACTGCTTGGATACTAGAGAGGTCTCCAATAACTTGGATTCGTCTCCAGCACCCTAGGGGTTAAATCACGCATATAACTTCTTGAATGAAGAGCCGTATACACCAGAGAAAGCTGGACCAATTCAGGGGTAGATCAACTATACATAGCAAATTCAAGTGTCCAAAATGCCTGCTGATTTAACCCTTTAACTGCCACCCACAGAGTGAAACGTAATGAGCTGGACACCCCTTCTGGCACTCAAGTGGTTAACCTGGATAGAAAAATCCTAATTGCAGCTATGTATCGATTCTGTGTTGATTGGTTCTTTAACCCTTTGAGTGCCAGAGAGGTATCCAAGGCATTGCGTTGCAATGCGTTAGATACATCTCTGGCACTCAAAGGATTACATGAGGCTTTTTTTTTTTTTAACCCCCTTGAATGCTAGAGATGTCTCCAATGTATTGCAAAGCATTTAAGGGATTAAAAGCCCCATTTAAAGGGATAGTAATGTGCGCTCATAACAATCATTAATGTCTACAATATTAGAAATATAAATGGAATGATGTACGTGTTGTCTCTCAAGCATGTGTAGTTTGAGAGATAGACGCTTTTAATGCCCCCCGCCCCTTTCACAGACATCAGAGCTCTAGCTGACAGCATGAGATCCAGATCCTGGGACCGGATGGTGGCTCTTCAGCAGAGCGGAAACAGAACTAACTAAAAAGGAATACTTCACTGGAACTGAAAGTGGTGGGAGGGGGGAACTTTAAAAGCTTATATCTCTCAAACTATACATGTTTGAGAGACAACACCTACATCATTCCAGTTCCATTTTTAACCCTTTGAGTGCCAGAGGGGTACGCAATGCGTTGCGTACCCCTCTGGCACTCAAAGGGTTAATATCTACACTATTAAAGTTTAAGAGCAAGCATTACTATCCCTTTAAAACAATACACATTTTTATTTGTCCCCTATGCTGCAGTTGTTTTGCTCCAGATTGTGTTAGCCATTTGTTTGCCAGAGGGGTATCCAACATATCTCTCTGGCACTCAGGGTTAAGTCCCTGAATTTTTTTTTTTTTTTTTTTAATATAAAGTTCCCAAACTGCAGACTAAAGGTTTTGCCAGGAAGCTTATCTGGGGCGGTTCTTGATTAAGTGAAAATATGTCATTACAGGCCAGAACATTGGTCCTGAACACCGCCACAGTCCCAGGGTGTAAATGAGATTTTGTGGAGCACTTGTGTGTAAGTGGTGATTGCACGTGTCACTTTGTAACATCCTCAAGATATTCATTTCACCTGCAAATTTCCGAGAAATTAGAGAGGCTTTAAGAATCCACTGAAGACTCTCAAGCTACAAAAGAATAATCACAAATGAGCACACGAACTCAATCCTAAAATATTAATCAAAATTAATCAAATTTCAGTAGCCTGTACAAATGACATAAGCACCATCTGAAAATAAAATATAAGTGATGATGATTAGTATGATTAGATTTGAATGTCTTTCTTCTCTTCTTTTCCCTATTGATGGCCTGAAACTGCGTCTTGCAGAATATTAGGCAGCATCTGGCTCCTCGGATGGTTTGTGTAATTCATAAGGCAATTCACTGGAGACATCACTAGCTTTTAAGGGGTTAAAAGATTTATTTAAGCAAGAGTAATTATTGTTTGCGCCCCCCCCCCCCCCATGTTGGAGACCTCTTTCACATTCAAGGGATGAAAAATTCCTTTTAAGGTGCAATTGTCACCCCAAATAAAGTTCCCCCCCCCAATAACCCTATATAATAATTCGCTAAGATGTTTGTCAGAAGCCATCATGCGCAGTAGAGACTGCCCGAACGCACAGAATGCTGGGAGTTCTGTGCTGGGAGCATTATGTGCTTTTGGGCAGTCTATACAGTGCATGACTGCATCAGTAGCAGGACCCAGAGCAGGACCAGCCTCTTAAGAGTGCCAGAGGGGTACGCAACGCATTGCAAAGCAATGCGTTGCTTACCCCTCTGGAGCTCAAAGGGTTAACATATCCCAGACCGTGTCCCGTGTATACGGTCTTTTACACTAGGTATTCATATAGTGATAAGCTTAGAAATAGTCGTATTATCCAGCAAAAGTACAGCGTTATTAAGAAATCCTATGTCATCTGAGACTGACGGCCAGCGCAGACATCTTGGCTTATAGATGCCTGTGCTGTCCTCCCTGGTCTCCTCTAGGAGGTGTTGCATTGTACCTTAAGGTAACAGGAAGGGACTGATGGCGCAGATGCCTCTAAAGCAAGAAGCCTGGCCATCAGTCTCAGATGAAGTAGGATTTCTTAATAACGCTCTACTTCTGCTTTATGATAATACTATTTCTAAGCTTATTGCTATATGAATAATTATTGGAGGCATACTTTATTTGAGGTGATATTTCCGCTTTATGTTGATTTTTTTTTTTTTTTTTTTTTTATTTTATTTCTTTTTGTATAGTGCAGTTATTTTGCCGTAGAATTGGTACATTTTTGCACTTGGCCTTACAGGTTAAAGAATTTCTCAGAACTTTCTTTGGCTTTTTTAAAGCTCCTAAAACTAGCTTTCCACCTGACTAATGTTCTTCCATTAGAAGAATTCATTATGTGTGAGATGGGCATGCTTGCTGAATAGATTAGTAGCTTTTAATAGGCTGCCACCGCTCAAAAATAAAAAAGACAGGCCTGCAAGTGGTACAAAGATTTGTCTTAAAAAAGAGACAGGTTTGACTCTGAAATCACCAAGTCAATAAAACATGAGTTTAGAAAAGGTTTTCCTACTGTCAAACTAAGCTCATATCCCTGGGAATGAGGTTTCTGTAAACCCACTGTCTGAAATTAATAATACATACTGCAAGGAGAATAGATTTAGCCTCGGATAGCCTTATACAAACGTATGTTTGACTTTTTAAATGTGACACAGCTACCGAGGAGTCCGAGACTTTTACCTAAGTGTTTACCACTTATATTTTATCACACAGAGATAACCTGTGGAGAATATAAATCACATAGATGCCTTTGAATGCTGAATGCATTTGCCATGTTGCTTCTGTAACTTTGATTGGTGGCAGGTGTAATGCGCTGCTAGACTAGAAGGGAACAGATGACACATTGACTCATTAGCTGTATCCTATCTCATCACACTGCAAACGGATTGGCTTCACTCTGTTGATACTTTATATACCCTTGTGGTTTAACCTTTTGAGCGCCAGAGAGAGATCCAACACATGATACCTTTCTGGAACTCAAAGGGTTAATAGAAGTAAGAAAAAGTGTATGCCTTGAGTGGCTTTTCTCTTAAATGGATAGTAATACTTAATATATAAAAAAAAAAAAATATTGTAGTTTTTATCCACCTCAGTAAAACAAGTGTACTCCCATTTCTGAAAAGTGTTTTATTCAAAAGTTATTACAACTCAAACTTTCATTTCTTAGGTGCAGTATCACAGTGGCCTTAAATTGAACAGGGTCACTGTTGTTACACCATCCTATGGACAGCTGTGGTCAGTTGACCATGAATCTCCATAGGATGGTGTAGCAACAGTGCCTCTGTACGATTCCAGGCCACTGTGATATTGCACCTAAAAACTCGTTTGATCTGTAATAACGTTTGAATAAAACACCTTTCAGCATTGGGAGTAGCCATGTTTTATACAGGGGAATAAACCGTACAACATATATATATATATTTTTTTTTTCTATCCCTTTAACGGAGAAATAACAGCACCTATAATAACACTCCACTTACCTATGGATTCTGATAATGTGTCATGGTTCAAGCTTTCTTGAGCGTTCAATCAGTTCTTGATGTCATATTTATGGAGACGGACTTGACAGTTGCTAGCAGAACCACACGACTTCAAGCTCTGATCACTGCACATTGTAATCTTAACCTTCTAAGAAGTAGATGGTATGTAACATATTGCTTCACAATGATTTGCCCACGTCTATGGTGCTTAGAGGTTAAAGTAGGCTCATGCATTGTGCCTGCTTCCAGAGAGGTATCCAACACATTGCGATGCGACTTCATTGGATACCTTTCTGGCATTCAAAGAGTTAAAGGCAAAGAGTAAAAATGCATTTAACAGGATCTTTTTCTGCTGAGCTGAGCAAGGGTACCACATTGACTTCTGGGGGATTTTTCATAAAAATTATTTCCTGTTCACTAGGTGGTGCTGTTGCCATCAATTACCACAGAGAGCCATGATCAATAACTGCAGCGCTCCCACAAATTGCTTAATTTAATTAAATAAATATGTGTCCTTTTTGTCACCAGTTGGCAGGGTCTTTAACAGTATTCAAAGGGAAAAAAATTAAACGGTAATAACTTTCGAATCATTTTTCAACAGTTCGGATACCCATGTTTTTCTCAACAAGAAAAAGCCATAAATCAACTGCTCGTTTAAACCTCTTCCACAATTGCTTATTTTTTTCTATTGAGTATAGGCAGACCAATGCCACTTGTTGATAGACTATAATTGTCATCATCCTCAGCTGGCCTTCAGCTAGCTGCTGCTGATAGCTGTAGTCCATCAACAGTTGAAGCCCCCTCTGATTTGTTACTCCTGCTGCAGACATCACCCTGTATTAACCCTTTGAGTGCCAAGAGATATGCAATGCATCACAGCTCCGTACGTTGCCCTGGCACTCAAATATGGTGACCACATTTCAATTCTGCCATTCAGGGACACTGCAGAGAGAAGGGTGCACCACAGAGTTCTAAACACTAGAGGGAGAACTTCCCATTAACTGCTGTGACAGAAAGTGATGCCTGTGGTGGGCTACAAGAAAATGTACATCTAGCACAAAGCCTAAAATTAGCATACTAAATTGCACTGCATCTCCCAATTGATGTCAGGATCAAGGTTCAGTTCTCGCTCTAGTGTTTAGAGTTCGGCCTGGCAGCCATTTTCTTGTAGCCCAGCAGAAGCATCACTTTCTGTCACAGTAGGCAATGGGCCGTTCTCTTTCTAGTGTTTAGAAATCTGTGCTGTGGAGTCTTTATTCTGGGACTTTTTGTCCCAGAAGGGGTCTACCCGGGACATGGGACATGCATTTAAAATCCGGGTTTTTCCCAGCCAATCAGGGACATTTGGTCATGCTTCATTCAATGGCTTAAAAGCATTGCATATGGTAGGCGCTATCCTATATAATCATTCTCTAGAAAGTTTGTAACGGTGCAGTCATGCTCAGTAGAGATTGCCTGTGACGAGGCTGATACAGAGCGGGGTGCTCCGAAGGAGCGTCCCGGTATGTATCAGCCGCGGCGTGGGCAGTCTCTACTGAGCATGACTGCACCGCGACCGTCTGGCACTGTATCAGCCATGGAGCAGGCAGTCTCTACTGAGCATGACTGCACCGTGACCGTCTGGCACTGTATCAGCCGCGGCGCAGGCAGTCTCTACTGAGCATGACTGCACCGCAACTGGCTGACAGTGGCACTGTGGCCCGTGTAACAGGCTCTTCAACTAGTAGTAAATAAAATGGTGTATACTTTCTCTTAGACTATTTAGCACCAATACATTAGACAAAACATGTGCCTGCTGTTTTTCTAGCGTATTCTCTGGCTGTAGCATTTGCCTGAGGCCAAAAGTTTATCAAGTGCCTTCTTTCAGGGTTTTATTTGTCCACTCTAAATGCTTTAGCAGATCCTTTCAATAAAGCTCTTCTAAAGGAATATTTTTTTCTTTACTGGTCACATTCCAGGTATTCTCTGAGCTACATAGCTGTTGCATTGTGTTTTAATAGTGTTCAACACAACAAAGGCAGCTGTGCTATGTCTGTCATTTGAAGTATGAGTCAGTCTAAATGTGAGTTTAGATAGGATATGTATGCTAGTATTTCTCAATCTGATTCTATTGTTATTTGTTTATTAATCCTGTTTAGAAAGGGTTTAAAGTGCTAGTAACACTTAATATGGAAAGAAAAATCTATCTAATAATATACACACAGACACACATATATACAAAGGTTATACTGCTGTGTAAAACAAGGATACTTCCATGGGGGGAGAAATTTTATGCCAAAGTTATTTCAGTTCAAATAAACGTTTCTTAGGGATGTTACTAAACTGCTGTAGCAACATCTCCACTGTAAAATTTCAGCTGATGGAGGTACTGTACCAAAAAAATTTAAAGTTTGAGTTGCACTATCTTTTGAATACAACATCTCTTATCAGTATCCTTGTTTTACTCAGGATGCTATATCCTGCAGTGTGTGTGTGTGTGTGTGTGTGTGTGTGTGTGTGTGTGTGTGTGTGTGTGTGTGTATATATATATATGTATATATAATATAATAAAATAGATTCAATGATTACACATTATTAGCATCGTAGAACAACTTAGGTGATTTTGAAAAAAAAGCTGTAAAAATCACATAATTGTGGTTACCCATTTTTGTTTAAAACGGTAATTTGTGACATTTTAGCTTTATCTGTTTATGCAAATGGGCTAGTAATGGCCATCACAAATGCTTAAGTCATGGCGGTATGTATGCCTATTATTGAATACTAGTATGAAAGCCCGTGTACACGGCCTAAAGTGCCACCCAGCAGCCCCGGCTGCTGCCCCGGAAACGGGCGCAGAGACAGGAGGTGAGCCGTTTGGAGTGCCCCGCTCCGGATCAGTGTATTCGGCCAGTCTCTATTGCACATGACTGCATCGTTCCAGCAGACTGCACATGACTGCATCGTTCCAGCAGTCTTTACTGCGCATGTGCGGTTACACACACACAGGGAGCTTCGCAGCCTAGCAATTTATATTATACAGATATCAACTGGAACATATCGGGCAATCACAGGGAAGGTTTACTAAACATATTCATAGGTCTGGAATTTCTGGCTCTTGATTAAGTGACAGTAACGAAACACGTCCACTTTTTTTTTTTATTGGTACAAATGCACTATTGTTTGGTGTTTTAATCAAGATGTTCAAAAAGTCATCATAAAAAAAAAACTTTTCGGATCATGATTTGGTAAAAGGAGGATAATGTTTTCAGAATTAAATCCGTCACTTTTGAAAATTCATCTAAAGAATTAAAAATGACAGTAAGAAGATCTCATTGGTACTTGTTTTCTTTTCCAAGTTTAGACCATTTTCATTATGTCGGCAGCAAATGACGTTAATCAGACAAAAAAATTACGTTCAAACGAATATTGTTTCTGAAAATACCTTACATTATGATTGAAGATTAACCCCTTAACGACCAGCGGTCGCGGGGTGAGTGGTCCTTTAAGGACAAAATAGAGAATTTCGGCGTGCCGCCCCACGTGACTGATCACGTGGGGCGGCACGCCGAACTGAGGGACTGAAAGAGATCTCTCCGGTCTTGGAGCGATCAAATTCAGTCCCCGGTATTACTCACCGCGCTCCTGCAGGAGCGCGGTGAGTAATAGTACGTGACGTACCAGGACCGTCACTGGTCCTCACGTGCCGGACCAGCGTGACGGTCCGGGTACATCACTGGACTCTAAGGGGTTAAACCACACCCACTTTTAAAGTGTTAGTAACGTCCACAAAAAAGTTTTTTGCATTTAGAAGAGCTTAAAAAGCTGAGCTAAATGGAAAAAATTTATCTCTCAAACCGCTATGGTTTAAGAGATACAGGCGTTTAAAGTTTCACCTCTCATGCTGTCAGCAGGAGATCCGTGTCGGCCGACACAGAGGCACTTGAGCAGAGCCGCGATCTCGTTATTTACCACGTATCCCTATAATGGAACGGTCTAAAACGAGTGCTTGCGCCTCCGTGTCAGCTGACACGGATCTCCTGCTGACAGCATGAGAGGTGAAACTTTAAACGCCTGTATCTCTTAAACCATAGTGGTCTGAGAGATACATTTTTTCCATTTAGCTCAGCTTTTTAAGCTCTTCTAAATGCAAAAAACTTTTTTGTGGACATTACTAACACTTTAAGACAGCTTTTTCCCTTTGACGGCGATGGCGGAATTGGATGCAAAAAATGACAGAAACCTGTCTGAGAATTGACTGATCATGGCATAAGATCTTTTTTATTCTGATTACAGACAATTTCAGTTACCACCACTTTCTGAACATCACACCCTTAGAGAGATTTCCTGCGCCGCTCTTGTGTTTTCTGTGCAATTGTTTTGCAATGTATTACATCCCCCTCTGTTCCTCAAGGGGTTAAGCTGAAACTATCATTCGTTTTTACAGTTCATTTTGTAACATGCTTCTCTTTTTAATGTAACTTTTTTTATAACCAGCTTGCATTACAAAAAAGCTTCTTAGAATTGCCCTCCTTTCCTCTTTTCGCTTCTCCCACAAAAAAGAAAAAAGTAAAATATCTGATAAATGTGTCTATCCCTGTTGCTATAAATAAGAGACTGCCATTATATAATACAGACTGTTTACACCCTTTTTCATACAGCTTTATCAGAGTTAGTGAAGGTACATGGATAAGCAAAGAGCACTACAACAGCAATTCATCAAATTGGGCCTTGTGTAATTGTACCTGTAAGAATAAATGGCTGCTAACATTTGCTTTTGTACATATACAGGAACGGATTTACATCCCAGGCGTCCCTAAACAAGGCACACTATGAACCCTTAGCTCCACCCATGGCCACACCCTCAGTCTTCACATGATTCCACCACCAGTCCAATTCATTGTTTCCTGGCACACAATACCATTGGCCTGTAGTAAGAGAGGACAAAAAAGCTTTAAAGGGATAGTAATACTTAAAATGTAAAAAAAAAATATGTTGTACGGTTTATCCCCCTGAGTAAAACAAGAGTACTCCCACTGCTGAAAGGTGTTTCATTCAAAAGTTATTAATTTTCAAAGTTGAATTTTTTAGGTGCAATATCACAGTGACCTGAAATTGTACAGTGGCACTGTTGCTACACCATCCTATGGAGATTTATGCTGTCCATAGGATGGTGTAACAACAGCGCCACTGTACAATTTCAGGCCACTGTGATATTGCACCTAAAAAATTCAACTTTGAAAATTAGTATCTTTTGATATGAATTATTGATTACTATCACTTTAACCCTTTTGGTTGCTAGAGAGATCTTTACCACATTCAAGAACAATGATTTGGAGAACTCTCTAGCATCCAAAGGGTTAAAGAGCAGCCTGTAAAGTGGTCTACAGCTAGTGCTGGGACATCGACATTTCTCTGGCCCACCCCCAAAACTCAGAATATGTATGTAGCCAGCACATCTGATGCACCATCCTTCAATATTTGGATTTCTAGGCAGTTTCCTACTTTGCCTATTGGAAAATCCAGCCCTGTACTTATGACCAGCTGAAGAACCGGAGCAATTCTGGGGAAATTAAAGATTCCAGTTGTGCATTGGGGACCTCTGTAACTTCCAAGAGGTTAAAAAGTCGGATTTAAATCATTGAGAATTTTGGCCATTTTTATTTGTTCCATCGGTTTAGGTGGTTTGCTTCAGGCTGTCTTCCTCCTTCAGCCTCACTGTGTTTTTGGCAGGGTATAGCACCCCAATGTCCCATAATGAGACTCACTAAGCAAGCGAAGAAAGAAAGTATAATGTAACACTCTGTATCAAAACTATAACTACTCTGCACAGGATTTAAAGGCAATGATTAAAACGATTTACTACCTTGTCCACTTTTCAATTATAGTGTCTAAATAATCCAGTACAGTAATCAGATATTCAAATGAGCAAGTTTAAATTAAATCTAGCCTTTGGAGCATTTTTAATGTTTCTGGGTAAAAGTCGTATTCAGGGGACTATTTATTAACGTGATCTAATCGGTAAGACACATTCCTGAGTAGCATTTTTCCAGTGCGTGCAGCTGTGTACACATCCCGGACATGGTGTTTAAAAGATCAGGGAATGTTCATTAATACAAGAAAAACACAAGTAACTAAAAAACATATATATTTTCCTGCTAATTATAATAAAGATACTTCTGCTTCTGGTAAATGATTAATTCAAAAGTTAATACAGCTCGAAATTTTGTTTTTTGTTTAATTAACAGCATCACTTGGTATCCATCTAATTTTTCTATTGCATTCTATGGGAGAGATGAGCATAAGGCTAGTTTCACACGGGAGATGTGACAGCTCCATTGCAGAGCCAGTTCAGCTGCCTGTTGTGCATTTGAAATGCATCTTCCCTCAATAAACCAGTCACTTCCATAGGTTTATTCTGAAGGTTTGTCTGGAGGTGATTTGCTGGCACCCAAGTGAGCCTATATTGATTGGATCATTGAGACGAGTACCACAGCAATACAGTTGCACATGTCTGAACAGCGCCCCAAAGGTCGATCTGCTCTCCTGTATCTTCACTGCATTCTGTTGGGAGCACATTAAGGATGCAGCACGCTGCATTGGGGTTTCTGCACATAATATATAGTCCCCATATGAACAGCCCTTTAGGCAGTAAGTTGTTCTATTATTGGGTGCTAATGCAATGTTAGAAATGCTGCACTAAAGTTGCCCAGTGAACCCATACTAAAGGCTACATTTCTTCATAAAACTTGGTGATATGTTCCCCATTTTCTTACTTTATTCAAAAGATATTAGTGTTCAAACTGTATCTCCAAGCAGTGTAATGCCATAGTTTTACTCAGCAGGAAAATAATATACCTTTTCCCCTTCATAATAATACTTTCCTGATCCTTTAAGTGCTTGTATTTGGGCATGACTGCAATGCACAGCCCATCAGAAGACTAATGTCCTCTTCAAAATCGGCTTTTCTTTTTTGAGAGTGTCCAAGGGGTTAAGGATATTAACATAATCCAATGAGTATTGCTTTATGTTGATGGAATATTAACCCTTAGCAATTCATTTCACACTTCTCTGCTCCTTAGACAATTAAAGCAACATGAACACGTAATAATAAATCATTTGTCATCTGGGCAGAAAATCATAGTTGCCCTTACGAATCAATTCTGTGTGGACTAGTTACCAATAATAAATCTTTAATTTGTATTAGATGTCTTGCACATGGATTCTGAATTGCTGGACACCAGGATGTCCAACTCCTCCCACTAAATTGTTCCATAGTAGACTTCAGAGACAAGAATTAGTGATCCTGCAGCGCGGAAAAAAGAATCCTGCCTGCCTCCATGGGAATGGTCTACAGTGCCAGTAAAAGCATCATTCTGAAGAACCAGTCCATGTAGAATTGATGTATAATCGCTATTAGGAATTTTTGCCAAGATTAATGAAAGGGGGATAGTTATTAGGATTTAAGAAAACAAAGAAAGAAAGGATCAAGAGCCGAAACAGTTAATTATGTAGTATATTTTTGTTATATATAAGATTATGTAAGGGGCTACGCACAGACTGCAGTATGCACAACCTCTAGTAGAATAGGCAGTTTGATGATAAGACACCTCCCTGGCCATTTTCTGTCACATCCGTATCTGACTGCCTTCACATTATTTTCATCAGCCAATGTCTAGAATGACTCCTCCAGTTCCACCAATGCTACGACTCATCTCATGTAGCGAATGTCCAAATCCAAGATGGAGTCTAAGTGCTTTGCAGTTCTCCACTCATTGTTCTCAGTGATGCAGGACCCATGCTGTGTAGGGAAAGTGGGTAAATGGTGCATGTGTCTGTTGGGTTTTTGTAATGCTTATACACATTTACACTATTACACTTATTTTATGCATGTTTTGCAACAATTTATATGCTAGCTACATAGCACTGTAATTTGCAGTTATGGTTGCCCATATGTATGGGGGGATTGGGACCTTTGATGCGCTCCACTTCTGGACCACTTTTATTATTTGTTCTTTTTTAGGTTATTAAGAAATGTTAGTGTTCCTTTAAGGTATACATTCAGAGCAAGGCTAGGCAACCTGAGATACCAGCTGTGAGGATTACAACTCCCATTATCCAGAGACAATTTTGGTTGGGGAAGATGGGAATTTTAGTCCTTCACGTCTGGTGGGCTTACAGTTGCCTACCTCTGTGTTAGAGGGAGAGATTCAAACTGACAAAACTTTATGCTTGCACACTGAAGAGTGTGGTCTTTACCCCAGAAATGTTGCATTGTGTCCTGCATCAGTAAAGCACAACATACTTCCCTGATTGAAAATACAGTGGTGTGTACGCCTCTCTCATTGCCTTGCTTCAGTGATTTTTGTATTTTGGGTGTTTGCCAGTCTTCTAATTCAGGCTCCAAGGTGTGCAGGAATTCTATCTTCTCTCTCACACATTGAATGACTGACACAGTGACACAAAGATGAACAGTCTTGGACAATGCTCCATCTGTCCTTAACTTGTGTTTCCAAAATGAAATCTCTGACTGCATATTTTATTAGAAGAGCAAATATGGTGATACGTTGTCCAAGGTCCAGATTTATATCTTGGGCTCCCCTTGGCTAGTGACTCCTAAGTGCTTTTAGCCCCGCCCATGAGAACATTATGCTCCAACAATCAATACGACACTGTGTCGTGCATAATGATTTCCATGAACATACATTTAAACTCAGTATTTGCATTTTTGTCAAAGTCAGTGTCATGCAGTGCTGCTTACCAAAGTGCCACAGTGCCCTGGTTTATAACCACTGATTCAAATGGTTAAAGCACTAATTAAATCAGTTGGAATATTTTTTTTCATTGGTGCAGTTGCTTTGCTCCAGAGCTACTGCACTTTTGTCGTTGTTCATACGGCTCTGTTTAAACCCTTTAAGAACCAGAAGGGTATTTAATGCCCAGTCAGTGACTCAGGACCTTTTTTTGGTCACCTAGTAAGTTTTATCAGTAGTACAGTATCTTGCATTTTGACCACCAAGAATAATGTGACCTGGTACCTTTCTTTTTAGAGAATCACCATTGGCAGAGGAGAACAGAGGCCACCAGGACACAGTTATTGGAGGTGGAGGGCAGTATGAAGGTAGAGAGAAGTGGGAAGAATGAAGGTGGAGAGGAGCAGGGAGGGTCTGTCAGGGATGTGGGGATGGGTCTTCGTCATCTTTGCTCAAATCACTGCCCCAGCCATGTCTATATTCAGACATGACTGGTGCTCGTTCACACAATCCCTCCGTAGTGCCATCCCTGGGTGTGTCAGGTAGAGACATAGGAGCACATTGAGAGATTTCACTTTTATATACCGTAAAATATTTGGAGTAATACACTTTTTTCATGTGAAGTGTGTGTATGTGTGTCCGTCCGTGTATGTGTCTTATACATGAGTGCAAACCAAACAAAAAGAAAAAAATGGATTCTACACATGTCTGCCTCCTCAATCTCTCTCTCTATTCCACTCCCATCCTCCACACACACCATAATGCTTCACAGTGAACCGCAGGCCTAGAGATCTGGAGTGGCAGTCTACATCACTGTAAAACTTTGAGGTGGTGGGAGAGATGGAGAGGGAGTTAGAAGCGCTGGTACGTCTTATAAACAGGAACTCAATGCTTTACCTAAAAATCACACCTGAGTATTATAGCCAAGATTTTACACTATATGTATTTTAGCACCTAATCCCATGGGAATTAAAATAACACATATATAATATTTAAATGAAAATGAACCTTTTTTATTTTTTAGTGAATCACTAAATTTAAACACTTTATATTTCTAGCATTCAAGAGGTTGAACCAGGGGAAGGCGATCTTAACCCTCTGAATGCCAGAGGGGTACACAACACACTGCAGAGCAATGCGATGCGTATCCCTCTGGCACTCAAAGGGTTAAAAACTCCAGGGTTTTATAGACTACAACTCCCATCATCCCTAAACGTCAGTTGATGATTGGAGTTGTCCTCTCCAACAAACGGAGTGCAAAAGATTGCCTACCGCTTGCTTAAAGTATGAGCCATTTATTCCCAACAGTAATATTCCCCTTTAAGTAAGAAACAGAGTATTTGTCACTACTGCTTCCATTCTATAGTTCTGCCTAAAATAGCCGGCTCCCTCTTGTCTTTTGAGCATTAAACCAAAGGGAGGTAATGATCCCTTATACGACTCTCAGCAACAAAAATAAAACTACAGAGAACCAAAGCGCCGCCACTTAATTTGATCTTTTTTCCATTTTTGTTATATTTACTAAATTGTGGTGGGGAAATAAAAGGAATACTATGTCATTTGGGCTGCTGGCAGTCACTCCAGAGACTTCGCTAACTAATAATCTGCCTTGGTATAATTGCTGGTGTCTCTTAAAATCATTTTTATAAAAAAAAAAAAAAAAAAAAAAAAAAAAGAGAGAGAGAGGAAAAAATGAGAGAGAGTAAAAAATGCCAACCTGTTTGGCAGGATGAAGTGGTAATTATGGAGTAACGCCTCTTGTTTGGGAGATAATATAAAAGCTACCCCCTTCACGTATTGAGAAGAATTTTATTTTGCAAGATATAACACCAAATCTGCTAATTTCCATGTAATTCTAGGGCATTGGTGTCATTTTTTGATGAAACCCTGCAATTTTCAGAACAGTAGGGAATGGAATCTCGTATAAGGCAGGCAGAAATGATACGTTAAGTCGTAGCCTTTTGTACTGGTTGATGTTTTAGTGGTCACTGACCCCTCAAGAGAGCTGAACTTTCCAATCAAATTCTCCACCCCCCATAATCAATATCTGGATCCTTTCTGACCTCCTTGCCTACAATATTATCATAATTCCTTTTAGTAATTGTTTCTAGACCTAAGAAAAGCATTAAGGAGGCATATACTTAAAGGGATAGTAATACTTCATTTAATTTTTATTTTATTTTGTAGGCATTAAAAAAACATGAAGAACGATATAAGTCTTATCTCTCAAACCTTTACGGTTTGAGAGATATTCACAAGCAAAGTTTCCCCTCCCGCCCCTTTTACCTAGTGTAAGCCATCTCTTCTCAGATGTGGAATCCAGTCCATAGACCAGACGGATAACAGAAGGGGACAATCTTCTTCCTAAGAGAACAATGAAAGCCCGGCCCCCCTTGACAAGTTTATCAGGTTTTTCCCTTATCTTAATTGAAGATTGTCCCTCTCTGCAGTCTACCTGGGCACCTCCCTTCTGATCTGGCTGAGTAGTAAAAGGGGCGGGAGGGGGATACTTTGTCATTGAATTACTCTTGAACTACAACTCTGACAAAATTGAATTAACACTCTCCAAGGTCCAAATACTATGATGATTAATTAGAGCTGCTTTTATTATGAAACATTACTATTCCTTTAAGCCATCAATTGGTCAGTACCATGATGGTCACACAGCACTGAGATTCTAGTTAAAACTCCAACCATCCTCAGTAGGCCAATGGCTGGCTGAGGATTATGGGAGTTGTAGTTCAGCAACAGGACACTGTTGCACATCAGTGTGCAGTTATTATCAACATTAATCCTCAGGACACACCATCAAATCAGGTTTTCAGAAGATCACTACTTGATTATAGGTGGGCAATTAGTAGATCAGCCATTGTTGCTGATCTATTATGACTGATCTAATTTTGTTGAAAGTGGATATGTCCCTACACAGCTCCTAGTCTCAGTAAGTATGTATCTAAACTGCTTCTGTAGCTTGTGATTTTTTTCAGCCTGAGTTATGGTTTTTGGATTTTTTTTGTTGTTGTTTAGTAGTTAGGTCCACTTTGAGGAATCCCTATCACCTTGAATTGTATTTACATATTTGTAAACTTCTTTCATGTTAAAAATTCCAGCAGATATCTGGTTTAGGAGCTATACATTATTTTATTTCTGGGAAAAGTGAAAATGTCCTGGTACTGCACATAGCTTCATTAGCATATTAAATAACACTTCATACCTTAATTAGCATATTGTATGTCACTGAAAGGGCTTAATTAACATATTACACATCACCGAAAAGCTGAATTCGAGTATGAAACTACACTGGCACAGCACGGGTACCGCATACTAAAGCAAGGCAATGGAGGGATAGCAGGACCTCTTTTTATCCTCTTCCCAAACTATGTAATGCACTTTGTTTTACGCAGTTGGAAAAGTCCTGCGATTTATCTCCCCCCCCCCCCCATAAATAAGCATTAGTATCCTATATAATAATTTGCTAAGTTGTGTGTAACGCCCGACATGCGCAGTAGACACCTCTGCACGTGCGGCAGTCATGAGCAGTACAGACTGGCCGAGCCGCGGCTGATACAGAGCCGGACACTCCAAAGGAGAGTCCAGCTCTGTATCAGCCGTGGCGCGGGCAGTCTCCACTGCGCGTGACTGCCCCGCGACCGGGTGGCAGTGGCACTATGGCCTGTGTAACGGGCTCTTCAACTAGTAGTTTAATAATTGCTGGAATGTATATGTTTGTATATGTCTCCATGCAGCACTATGCTAATTAAGCTCTCAGTGCATCACCATACACTAATTAAATACTTATTACAGCACATAGCTTAATTGGTATGTGGTGGTGCTGCTCACCATCATGAAATGAAAATATGAACCCTTCTGGCTACAGGCATTTCTGAATGAAAATTGCAAATATGCAGGCTTAATTCATAGACAGATCAGCTTAACCCTATGAGTGGAAGAGGGGTATGCAACGCATTGCTTTGCAATGCGTTGCATACCTCTCTTCCACTCAAAGGGTTAACTCCTCCAGTTTCACAACCTCTGTATCTTTTTACATTGATAGCACTTACTTTACGAGCAGGGCCGCTCTTCTTTTTGACTTTTGTATTCCATCTTCTCTATATTTATCATTGTCATATGTAACGATAAGGAACATTTCACACAGGTGAGACCAGCATAACAGTGTTGCTTTGGTTATCTCACCCTGGTGAAAGATAACATGATGGGCTATGGTGTCTTTCACATGAACAACCATCCTCTCTTATCTGCGTACTAAAGTCTAGAGATCTGTAACTTTACTGAATTCCCTCAGGAACTCCGTAAAGCTGCAGTAAGGAAGGTCTGTGCAGTGGCCTATGGTGGGGCTGCTTGCACATCTTTCAATCCAGAATTATGGTTGGTTAGGATACACACTGCAACCTCCCACAAATCGCTGAACAATGTAAATGCCAGATAGTGGTACTGAATACTGGCGCTCAAATGGTCCACCGTATGATGCTACTTTCTTGCTTCTGTATCAGTGGGGGCATGCAGGAGTGAAAAAACACAGGCAATAAAACTGTTGCAGGGAAGGACCATGACAGAGGCATCGTCAAGTCATCCAGCTCTTTTTAACACTCTCCTTCCCCCTAAAATACTGAGACACCTTGTAATGGTTCGTACAAATGAATACAAGACAGGTACTTATAGGTAACAATCACTTTATTAAGCACAAATAATAAATCAGTAAAGCAAGTATCAGCAATAAATGGTAAATGGTGGGATTCGTAATCAACAAAGCAAACGCCACCTATAGGATGTCGGAGACTGCCTTCATGAGAGGCACTATTAGTATGGCCCAGAAGCTGAAATGAATGCGTAGTCTGCAGAGCCACAGGTCCGCACCTGGAGGATACCAGACTATAAGGAAAGACAATCAGGAAGGATAACGTTCTGAACCCCAGGCCCGCACCTGTAGGGAAACCAGACGTAATAGATAGGCAGCAGTAATAAGAAATGTCTGAGCCTAGGTCCGCACCTAGAGGATCACCAAACAAACCCAAAGTTAACAAGGAATGGATAGTCAACCAGAGTCGCAGGTCTGCACCAGACTGGTTGTTGGACACGCCTAGGGTCATACACGGAGCAGGTAGTCGCACAGAGCCACCAGATCGGATAGTCAGACAAACCAAGTAATACACAGAGTTCAGGAAATACAACTGCACTGGAACACCACGAAAGGACGACTGATGTGGTTTCCAGGCAGTTTAAGTACCAATTGCTCCACCTGTGGAAGGTGGCGCAATTAGGGTCCTATGCTTTTAAGGGCTGGGTTGCGACGTCACAGGGGAATCCCTTGATGCTTGCCCACATATGCCACCAGAACACAGCACTGCCAGAAGCAGGAATCAAGAAGCTGGCTGCCCGCCTGCAAACCAGGCGGCCGGCTACCGGGGAACAGACGCAGCAAAGAGCCGCGAGGCATCACACAAGAGACCGATCGCCCACAATGCCCTGCGGCTGTCTCAGCAGGCAAGCGGAACGCTTACACAACTTGAATGGGTTGAAAAGGCCACACTAATTTATTATAACTACAAAACAAATATTTAACATTTTATTTATATAACAATTATAACTTGAATAAATAACTTATGTAAACATAAGAATCTAGTGCTTGCTAGTACACAGCCATTGCCTGACTATCACTGTATAGTAACTACACACACACTCTTACCACTACTTAGCTGTGGGCCATGTCACCATACAACCTTATACTATTTGAATATGGCAAGTGGTAGCCTAACAGCCGGACCCCACGACTCTTAAGACCAGGCCCAAAAGTCATGATCCAGTACCATCCAAGGAGCTTATGCTTCGCCCAGCAAGCGACCCACCAAGCTGTGACACCGCAAGCAAAATGACACCTACCATAATATTCAAACCACTGCATCATAACCTTCTACCCACCAGACCCTGGGACCATGTATCACCAGCGCATACCGATGCACACTCAGCACAGGACAGGGTTGGATAGTTGGGTGAGGAACTCCTCTCTCTCATCACACTTTTACACAAAATGGCTGCAGGACCAGAAGCCCTGCTGCCGGACTCTTCTGCAGCAGCAAACCAAAAGGCTCCTTTGCCTTCTTCCTTCTTAACCCTGTCAAGCCTCCTTCTCCTAAGCTCTGCTTTGCTCCGGGGGACCCACAACAATTGTGTTGTCTGTGTGAAAGAAGCCTGTACAAAAAAAATCCAATTCAATTCACCAACCCTTTAACACAATCTGTTATTGGTAACATGTAGAGAGAATAGTTCATATGACCTGTGCTCTTGAGTTCACTCATCATCTGTCCAAGACGCAGGTACAATAGAAATCTCTCCTGGCCATCACACAGTATGAACAAAGAGAAAAGCCTGCACTGGGAAAGGACTAGGCTACATCAGTAGGATGAAAACTGTCCCTGGTTTATTGTAAAAAATACAAGACATCACAAAAGATAAGCTATAGACATAGTCCCCTGCTACATGAACTCACTCTGTCTTTATTTTCCTTTTATCCAACCAGAGCGTCCTTGTCAAGTGAGGGAGTTTATTATATGTCTGATTATATAATATGTCTTTACTACGTGAGGCACTAGAGGCTGTCTTGGTTAGTTATAAATAACCCCTTCGATGCCAGGGACTTCTCAATGTGTTGGAGATGTCTCTAGAATCCAGGGGGTTAATCGCTATAAAAATTCTCCCCTTTCAGTGTCAAGGTAGGATACCATGTTTTATTTGGCTGCCCATCTCTCTTCTCCATCTCAGTCATGTGATTTGTAGTTAATGTTAAATGAGTAGCAAACAAGTTGTTTACTGTTGAATTAAATTGGGCTTTTAAGCCCACTCAAAGGGTTAATGAAAAATAAGTAGTAAATAAGATATTAACACTACTGTTGAATAGAACTGGGATTTTAAGACCTTGCATTCTAGAAAGGTCACTATGCATTGCAAACCTTTCTAGTATTCATGGGGCTAAAATTCCCATTTAAATAAGTTGAATTTGGGGAATATTTATCTGTCCCATGTGGTGCAGATGTCACTCCCTACAATTGCTCCAGTTCATTCAGTCTCCTTAAAGTGAAACGTGCATCTTATTTTAACTTATGTGATTTTGATAGCACTTTCAAAATCACCTATATGTTGTGTTAGCCATTTTTTATTTGAAGCAACCGTTCATTAAACATTTAGCTTTGATTATCTGTCAGTTTTTGATGGAATGATAGCCAGATAGTAACATTCTATACTGTTCTCCCTCCAGCATGCCATTACTCCTTCTTTGCCAGCACTAGCTAACTTGCATAAAATTATAAATTGGCAGCCATCTAAATTCTATAAAGAAGGATGTGCCCGCTAGGGTGACAGAGAGGACTGGTGACTGTTCCACTTCAAGTTCATCTCAGCAGTTATCTCTTGTTTTTGGATCTTATTTTCAGCAGTTACTGTTACTTAGCATTTTATGTATACAATATCGTTCTTCTACGAAGTGTCCACTCTAGTATTCTTTAAATACAAATCTACCTACGTACATCACCTGAAAGCAACATACTGCAGAATACACTCACATTGGAAGCCCTAACATGACAAGTTTATGGTCTATGAGCGCATAGTAAACGTGGACCTCATTTTTTATCGGTTTCCCTTTTCTCTGATTCCCCTTGAATGCTTCTGGAGACCACTCTTAGATCTAAGGAGTTAATAGAACTATTTTCATTTCAAAGCCACGTGAGTTGAATTAAATTACTGTATAGAGACAAGAGTGCTATTTATTGCTGTGGTCTCCATGTTATGCCTTATAGCATCTTAGCCTATCTTTCTAATAAAACTAGAAGGACCTTTTCTTAAATCCTAATTAGCTTTCCATGATAAACCTTAACAATTAAGTCTCAATGCCCTGCTTCCAAATTTTCTAATAAAATTGTGTTAATATTTAATAGAAAATGTTAATAATTTAAATATTAAAAACTGAAATAGTTTGCAAATTAGCAGGATATGAATAATTTAATGTTTGGGAATGAGCTCCGATTCTTCGATAGAGTCTTGGGCCTCCACTGAGTAATTCAAGGTTGTGTGGGTGTATGTTAATGTCCACAGATGTTTAGCCTGAGGAATCATTTTGAGGCTTTTCAAACTATGCCATTGTGTCCAGTTCAGTAAACTGGAGGTAATCTCAAGACAGAAAGTGAAAGGATGATGGCGCTCCGAATCAAACTCTGGATAAAGCGGCTTGGAACCATCTTTATGGTCCCTGCAGTCAGGCTAGAAAAACCATTGGTCTAGATTATTACTGATGCCAGTATGGACCATTATTAGTATGTTTGGTTATATATTAAAGTAGTAGACCTGTCATCTTGACTTAAAGTTTTATTTTTGAAAATGTAATTCAAAACTGCTTATGTATCATGTTAGCCAGACAAGCAGCAGATACATAGTTTAGAAGATACTGATACTCTTTCCTATCCCTTCCACATTTATAGACACCAGCTTATACTAGTTTGTTATTATTAGAGTGTTATTTCAATACTCTCAGAGTGGTAGTTCAAGGGTAATTGAATGATAAAGTATCCCCCACCCACCCCTTTTACCTAGTGTAAGCCACCTCCCCTCAGATGTTGAATCTGGTCTCTTGACCGGACAGGTCACAGTGAGGGACAATCTTCTTATTGTGATCATAAGGAAAACCCTGCCCTCCTTGACTGGTTTTTCAAGTTTTTCCTTATTGTCACTGAAGATTGTCCCTCTCTGCGATCCATCCAGTCAGTCTTGTTGCTCTGAGGTGAGCAGTGTTACATCAGTAAAAGGGGAGGGAGGGGATACTTTATCATTCAATTACTCTTGAACTACAACTCTGACAGTACTGAAATAACACTCTCCATGACCCAAATACTATGAAGATTAATAGGCGCTGCTTTTTTTGTGAAACATTACTATCCCTTTAAAGAAAAGCATGGAATAAATCAGATACTGCAACTGTCACACTTTATAAATCAACTGATTAGAAAGCATCCACAGGTAACATTGTATTTTGGTTGGAAGAGTTACATACGTAGTGCTGACAGCTCACAATATGCTTGTTTAGCCAAGTTATTCACAGTTTGCAGAGTAAGAGATTAAAAGTATAGATAGTTTCCTAGACCTGTCAGAGTCGGATACAGTGACCCAGCAGCAAACTGTGAAATGAAGCACGATTATCTAATGGGTGCCAAGTGCTGTTTCGCTTAAGAGGGTTCAGAGGAACAGAAGTTCTAAATCATCTTGTGCTCTCTGTTCACACTTCAGTACTGTAACAGCAGCAGGCTTCCTCTCTACAAGCTGCACAAGCTATTGATGAGACATGCGGCCGTCAGAAGTCGGGAAAGCAAAGCAGGTCCCCACTGTGCCGGTACTGTTTGCACACACAGGCAGGAGAGCTTGTCCTTTCATTTCACAACCTCACAGCGCTCTCTGCGGGGGTGACGCCATTAGTCCTAGCGATGAGAGCAAAGCAAATGTCAACCAAGCTAGCTTTGCCTGAGTGTGGAAAAGAGGATAGTTTTGTTAGGTTTTGTGGGGGTGGGGGGTTTGCTTAATTAAAGGTGCAGCCATTGAAGGAACATTCAACATCCATATATAAGTTCATACGCAACCGTGTGGAAGCATGTAGTCTATAACTTGGGGCTGAGCAAATTAGCCCTTTGCATTCAAGAGGGGTACACAATGCATTGCGTACCCTTTGGCATTCAAAGGGTTAAAGCACTTAGGCAGGGGAATGCCATTTTTCCTCACGAGCCAGAATGAATGAAGAACAGGGAGTTGAGGGCCAGATGCTGCTAAATAATGTAATTGTATTAAAGACAAGCAAGCAGAAAATGAGTCTGTACTTGGTATTGTATGCAGTCCAGCTAGGTTACTAATCTGTAGCTTTATTTTGGTACATAAACGTACATTCCCAGGATTAACTGTCTGCCTCATTTATAAAGATCAGGCAAGGAGGGTATTGTGTTTTGTAACAGGTCACAATTTATTTGTTTAACCCTTGGAGTACCAGAGGGGTTTGCAGTTCATTGCTTCTCAGTGTTGTGAACCGCTCTGGCATTCCAAGGGTTAACCCTCTGATTGCTAGAGGTGTACGGAACGCATTGCTTTGCAATGCGTTCCGTACCCCTCTAGCTCTCAAAGGGTTAACCAGATATGCATTGAGAGCCATTGGACATGTCCAAGAGCTCCAAATGGCCATTGAGCCAGAAGTGTGCTTCTATTTACTTTTGTGCATATGGCTATATAGGGGAATTCAATAAGCTTAACAGGAGCAGTTCTGGGACAAACCAGCTGCATCATAGGTGGGCATGAACATTTTTACTGACTTTAAATGGTGCTTTTAACTCCTTTAAAGGGATATTAACGTTTCATAATAAAAACAGCTCTAATTAATCATCATCAGTACTTGGACTTTGGAGAGTGTTATTTCAATTCTGTCAGAGTTGTAGTTCAGGAGTAATTCAATGACAAAGTGTCCCCCTCCTGCCCCTTTTACTGATGTAACACTGTTCAGCCAGATCAGAAGGGAGGTGCCCAGGTAGACTGCAGAGAGGGACAATCTTCAATTAAGATAAGGGAAAAACCTGAAAAACTTGTCAAGGGGGGGCAGGGCTTTCATTGTTCTCATAGGAAGAAGATTGTCCCTGCTGTTATCTGTCTGGTCTATGGACTGCATTCCACATCTGAGAAGAGATGGCTTACACTAGGTAAAAGGGGCGGGAGGGGAACTTTGCTTGTGAATATCTCATAAACCATAAAGGTTTGAGAGATAAGACTTATATCATTCTTCATGTTTTTTTAATGCCTACAAAATAAAATAAAGTTAAAACGAAGTATTACTATCCCTTTAACAACCGCATGGCCAGCAGCTAAGGACCACGGCAGTTATTTTAAATCTAACACTTTGCACTTTATTTAGCAGCTTACTTGTATGTAGTTCTCAGGATATTGAATGGAGAAGGATCCCCCTTCCGCCCCTTCCGGCCTCCTCTCACTGAATCTGCAATCTGGTTCCAGGACTGGACTGGATGCAGCGAGGGACAATCTTCATTCAGTAAGTATAAGGAAAACCCTGCCCCCCTTGACGAAGCAGGGCAGGATTTTCCTTTGCTTACTGAAGGTTGTCCCTCTCTGCATCCGACCGAACCAGACTGAGAAGCAGTGTGATGTGGCCAAAAGTGGTGGGAGGGGGATCCGTCTTCATTTAATATCTCTTTTTTTTTTTTTTTTTTTATTAGCCCAAAAAGTTTTTATTTAGAAGTGTCATGTTCTTCCATGACCATGAACCTTCGTATAAAGACAATCCTTTCTTTGCAGTTTCTTGGTCCTCAGGCCTCTGGCTCTCATCGTGCTTGTTCTGCCTTCGCCTGAGGGCCCTGGTCTTCTTTGGCCTCAGATCCAAAGGCTTGTACTTCTTGCCTTTATAAGACTTCCTCAAGTTTTCCTTCTGTGTCTGACTGATCACAGTCACAACTCTGGCGATTGACTTGAGGCCAACTCGAATCTTAGACAACTTAGAAGCAGCACCTCCTGTCACCTTAGCAATTCTGAGCTGGGACAGTTCCACTTTGAGGTCATCCAGATGCTTTAAAAACTCCTCTTTTTCTTACCATGAAGGTCACTGGCCTTGATTTTTGCCATGGTCGCTGCCAGAGGAAAGGCTCCATTTAATATCTTGAGGACTACATACAAGTTGCTAAATGTAGAGCAAAGTGTTAGATTTACAATGAAGAAGACTCAGCGATCTGCGTAATTGAAAACATTACCATCCCTTTAATATTGACTGAAACTTTGAATAAAACATGAATTCATATTTAACCAAGCCTTTTGATTGCCATATTTTGGCATCTTCTACACTGTATCTAAAAAAACATTATACACCATTCCAGTACAATTGAAATACAATGCTTTGGATACCTCTCTGGCACTCCTGACAAAAGCATTGCCTGCCCAGATTAAGTTAAGTAGGTGGTTACTATTAACCCTTTGAGTGCCAGAGGGGTGCGCAACGCATTGCAAAGCAATGCGTTGCGTACCCCTCTGGCACTCAAAGGGTTGATATCACTTTCATACCATGGAAGCTAAAGGTGTTGTGAAGCTGTGCAGTGCATTTTAAATGTCTTTGGCACCCATGGGGTTAAGTCCAGCATAAATTCTGTGTTGTCTTATGACATTTTAATGGAAAGGTTGGCTATATTTATGCACAAGAATTTTAGAATGCAAACCTATAATCTTTATTTTTGGAAGCACGCAGGAAACAGCTGTTAACAGAGGCAGGATTTTTCCATAACAGCCATAACTGTTCTCAGAAGAAGTAACCTTTTTTGCATTATGCAAATCATGTGTCTAAGGACATATCGCTGCGTTAGATGCTTGTTCAATCAAGGATATCCTAATCTGCAACTGATTTACAGTTTCATGGGCCACTGGTGATGCAGAGGTGAATGCTTAATGCGGACATTGCCATGGGATGTTCAGTCATTTTCGATATGTACACTTCTCACGGGTGGCGGGGAAGCATTTGTGATATAAGCTGGTGCGATTAGAATGACTTTGCGCGCTCTTTCATATGGGAAAAATTAGACCATTTTGCAAAGTAGCCTAACATTTAGGGTGCCTATGTGTATGTGTTTAACAAGCCATGAAGCAATAGTGTTATATTTCATTATTGTTTCACTAGTTGAAGAGCCTGTTACACGGGCCACAGTGCCACTGCCAGCCGGTCGCGGGGCAGACATGCACAGTATAGACTGCCCGCACCGCGGCTGATACAGAGCTGGACACTCATTCGGAGCGCCAGTCTCTGAATCAGCCTCGTCACAGGCACTCTCTACTGCGCATGACTGCATTGTTACACACGTTTTAGCAAATTATTATACACTAGTTGAAGGGCCCGTTACATGGGCCACAGTGCCACTGCCAGCCGGTCGCGGGGCAGTCATGCGCAGTAGAGACTGCCTGCATCGCGGCTCGGAGGGTGGCGCTGGCAGTCTCTACTGCGCATGACTGCAGCACGTGCAGCAGTCTCTACTGCGCATGACTTTGTCGATACACACGTTTTAGCGAATTATTATATAGGATAGGATAGGATGGCAACTTGATAAATGTTTAAAAACAGAACTAAAGGTGATACTGCCCCATTAATCTATAGCCGTCTGACGATTGATAGAATTATAGCCTTTAACCCTTTGAGTGCCAGAGGGTTATGCAACACATTGCTCTGCAATGCGTTGTATACCATTCTGGCACTCAAATGGTTAACAAGCCATGTTCGATTGAGCCAAATTAATCCACACAGACTGTCACATATCAATACACATGATCCGTTCATATATTAACTAAATATCTTAACTTCTCGGCTTTAAATATTTATTCCTCCCAAGTATCCCACTTTGAGACCCAAATCCTCTGTCCCTCTTTTCCACCCTGGTGTTCCTCTTTTTATGAGATCAGGCTGTGTGGTGTGTATATAAGTGTATCACATTGCTCCACAGCAAAATAACTCACAGTTAAACTACAATATATGTGTTTATAAATTTGTGTATATAAAATACTTTGGTCTTGTTCTAAATCATTTATTCCGTTACAAAAAAGTGGTATCAGATCATCAGTAATGCCCTGCCCACCAGCCACGCCCCAGCAACACCACCTAAAACAAAAGTGTCCCTCTGAAATATTGGGAGGTAGGACTATGTCTCCGACACTTTGAATCCTATTCAAATAATTAACATCTTAACTCTAAGAAGATATTAAAGTGGATCTATCTCCTTTAATTTTGTTTACTTAATTGAAAACGTCATTCAAATATGCCTATGTGTTATGATAACTAAAAGTCCAGCGGATGTATCGTGTAGTAGATATCCCCATATTTATTTCTGGTGAAAGTTTCCTTGTGCAGCGCAGTTCTTCATTATCATATGAAGCATCACTGAAACCTTTATTAACATATGAAACTTCACTGAAAACCCTCATTATCATATGAGATGTCAGTGCATCTAAAGTTCCACCTCTCCTGATGTCAGCTTTAAAGCTGACAGGAGAACCGTGTCAGCCGACACGAGGCGGCTCTTCAGCAGAGCCGCAATAGCGATATTGGAAAATAATTACTTTATTGGAACGTTCTACAAAGTGTGCTTTCAAACCAGGCACACTTTGTAGATTGTTCAAGTAAAGTGATTATTTTCCAATATCGCTATTTCGGCTCTGCTGCAGAGCTGCTGGCTGGTCACAGGACCGGGATCTCCTGCTGTTAGCATAGCGCTGATGTTAGGAGAAGGGGAGGGAGGGGGAACTTTACATGCAGATTTCTCTCAAACCATAAAGGATTGAGAGATGGGATTTGTGCCACATAATTTCTTATTTTTTAAACTGTAAAAAACAATAAACATTTTTATTGAACATTAGTGTCCCTTTATGGTGAAAGTTCCACTTTAAGAAGATATCACTTCCTATAGTGCAGCTGGTTTGCCCTGGAATTGCTCCATTTGTGCTAAGTACATCAGTCTCTTAAAGTGGGTGTCACTTTGTAACAAATAAAGGATTGTAATATATTTAGCTTGTCTGGTTGCTGGAGATTGCGAAGGGCACCGCAACCTCCAATATTACACATGTGAATGGTTTGCCTGGGGGCCTACAGACATGCTACATCTTGGATTCGGAATACACCAAAGTGGGGGAATTCTGGTGTATTCTTTGTTGGAAAAATCCCCCATGTGGTCTTTATCATAGGGTTCAATATTACAATATCCTGCATTTTTTTCTTTATTATTTTTTTAACATACTGATATTGTCTTCTTTGTGAATCTAGCCCTAGTCTGCAAACCCTGCACTTTCTTCTTGCTTTGCGGCCAGTTAGTATCTGTTTAACCCTTTGCGTGCCAGAGGGATGCACAACGCATTGCTCTGCAATGCGTTGTGTACCCCTCTGGCACTCAAAGGGTTTATGGTTAAAGAGCTGCCTTGTGTGTGTTGACATGATTGAGATCCCCAGCTCCACAGAACAAGCTGAGGAGACATGGGCAGTCAAGATAAATACGATTCCCTGTACTATAAACAGAGGAAACTGCAACGCAGCAGGAGAAAATGCTAGCACATTATTCACAGGGGAAAAAACACTTGCTTTATATTTTATTTATCCAAAATAGCATGAATTATTCATTGAAGTAAATGTATAGTGACTCTCTCACATTATATGCTCGTAGGGAAGATTTTGGGGCTTATGCACAAAGGAAATGAGCAATTCTGGAGTAAACCAGCGGTGCTTTAGGGGACAAATATGCATTACCAGAACGCCTGTTGATTTAAAGAGATAGTAATGTGACAATATAAATTAATCTTTGATTATTTGTTACTAGTTGAACAGCCCGTTACACGGGCCACAGTGTCACAGCCACCCGGTCGCGGGGCAGTCACGCGCAGTACAGACTGCCCGCGCCATGGATGATACAGAGCTGGATGCTCCTTCGGAGCGTCCAGCTCTGTATCAGGCGCGGGCAGTCTCTACTGCGCATGACTGCAGCACGCGCAGCAGTGTCTACTGCGCATGTCGCGGCGTTACACACAATTTAGCAAATTAATATATAGGATAATTTTTAATAATGCTCTGTACCTTCCAATCTTTTCATAGCCATATATTTTATCATAATTATATTTTAAAGTTCCCCCTTCCACCCCTTTTCCAGACATCACTCTTCTTCCCTCAGATCTGAAATCTGGGTGCTTGACCGGACGGATTGCAATGAGGGACAATATTGTTTGGGTCTACATAAGGAAAACCCTGACCCCTTGATGAAGAGGAGCAGGGTTTGCCTTCAGGTCTCACAATAATGTCCCTCATTGCGATTTGTCTGTACTGCTTTTCTCCTCTGTAGGAAGTGACATCGGGAAACTGTGGGATTCACAATAAAATTCTGATACAACTATACAGATATGAATAGATTATAAGGTCTTTAATGCATTCAATGAGTTAAAGGGATAGTAATGTTTCACAATAAAAGCAGCTCCAATTAATCTTCATCGTATTTGAGCCATGGAGAGTGTTATTTCAATGCTGTCAGAGTTGTAGTTTACGAGTAATTGAATGATAAAATATCCCCCTTCCACCCCTTTTACTGATGTAACACTGCTCACCTCACAGCACCAAGACTGTCCGCATGGATCGCAGAGAGGAACAATCTTCAGTGAGCATAAGGAAAAACATAAAAAACATGAAAATAGGAGTTTTCCTTATGTTCACAGTAAGAAGATTGTCCCTTGCTCCAATCTGTCCGGTAAAGAGACCAGATTCCACATCTGAGGGGAGGCAGCTTACACTAGGTAAAAGGGTGGGAGGGGGATACTTTATCATTCAATTACTCTTGAACCACAACTCTGACAGTACTGAAATCACACTCTCCATGACACAAATACTATGAGTATTAATTGGAGCTGCTTTTTTTTTTGTGAAACATTACTATCCCTTTAACAGCCTTATTCCTTTCTACTGTCTTTATAAAGAACTACAAAGTAATGAAACAATACTATCCCTTTAATTGGAGCTGCTGTTTTTGTGAGACAATACTATCCCTTTAATTGGAGCTGCTGTTTTGTGAAATAATACTATCCCTTTAATTGGAGCTGCTGTTTTTGGGAAACAATACTATCCCTTTAAAATCCCTTTTTAAATCACATGGCATTTTTATTTGTCTCCAGTATTGCAGTTGTTTTGCCCCCAGAATTCCTCCTCTTTTCTTTAGTACATAGGGCTCTTTTTGTAGTATTTCCATTCTTTAGAAACTCTGTGTTGCACATGTATTGATTTCCAACTGAGTCATTTTTCACTGAATGTCCCTATTCAAAATGTCTTCCTGGAAGCTGAGTTTTGAGTATATCATTTATCCGCCTGATGCTTGGAAGCAACACTGGAAGATTATTTTTCTTTTTTCTTTTTTTTTTTTTCCTCTTTCTGTTTTTGCTGTTGTATATATTTCCGTTCACGGTTTATATTTTTTCAAGTAAAAAGTGAATGTGATTAAGGTATTTATCATTTTCCTATTAACGTCTGACTTAAGAAAAACATTTTCCAATACATAACAGTGAAGCTAGTGTCGGAGATTAAAACCGTGTCCCTCTAGAAAATCATATACATAGCAAAATAATATTTTGTTATGTTACTAGTAGAATTATGGCCGGATGTATAGAGGAAACGCTGGGTAATTCTGGAGTGAACCAACATCACCATAAAGAAGAAATACAGAGTTGCATTGATTTAAATAGGAATCTTAATGCTTTGGATGCTAGAAGGGATTGCTTATTTTTACACCCATGTTGCAGTCAATTTGTTCCAGAATTGCACCAGTTCTTCTTAATACATCAGCTGTAGCATTGAGTTAAGATCGGTTTAAAAAAGTCAATCCTTTCGGTGAAATGACTGTAGTTATAAGCAGCACTTAGTATTATATCATCCCAGCTGTGAGCACACAACATTCTGTGGAGTTTAAATCAGAGGAGTAACTAGAAGCCTCCGGTCCCTGGTGCAAGAAGTGCCATGGCCCCCCAACCACACTGGGCCCCCCTCAACCACACTGGCCCCTCCACAGTGCCCCCTAATCACCACAGTGCCCCTCAATATCCACAATGCCCCCATCTCCTACCTCTCCGGAGCTCCCGTGCAGTCTCTTGAGTAATGCAGAGCGCTGGGAGATGATGTCATCTCCCAGCGCTCTGCATTACTAGCGCTCTGGAGGGGGATTGCGGGCGGCAGGCAGAGGGGTCGCAGGGGGCAGACGGGCCTGGTCGCAGGTGCGACCCCTATCGTTACGCCACTGGTTTAAATGTAGACTTAACCCATTGAATGCCAGCGGGGGGATGCAGCACATTGCTTTGCATACCCCTCTGGCATTCAAAGGCTTATTATCATGAGAAGCTGCAATAAGCATGGGTACTATGTTTTACCTATAGGGGGGATTTAACTCAATTTGATGCAAGAGAGAGCCCCAGCACACTGGAAGTAAGGAGATGCCTAGATCATCCAGGGGATTAGGGGCTTGTTATTTTTTTTTTTAATCATCCCCTGGAACGTTCTTGTTGCAAGCCACCAAATGTCCACCAACGTCTTGATTTAGGTTCGCGGGGTTGGGATGAGGCAATGACGGAGTTTCTCTCTGAAATTGGGAGAGCATTAAAGCAGAACTTTCAGCTTTATAATATTGCTCCCTAATACATCCTATATAATAATTAGCTAAGATTTGTCAGAAGCTGTCATGCACAGTAGAGGCGGCTGCACGCTTTATTCATGCGCAGTACAGACTGCCCGCACCGTGGCTGTTACGGAGTGGGGCTTTCCGAATTCAGACCGGAGTCGCACAGACAGGACTATTGTCTGAATTCAGAGCGCTTCGCTCCGTATCAGCCGTGGCGCAGCCACACTCTACTTCTCATGCCTACAGAGGTGGAACTGTGGCCTGTGTAAACGGGCCTTTCACCTTGTTAGTAATATAGCGATAGGCAAAGTAATAGTTGTATTATGGTGAATAATCTGTTATTGAAGTATTCCACGTTCTTCTGCAGGCATCCAGTGGACAACGGTGAGGGAAGCTGCCTCTGGGTCTGTGCTGTCTGTCCCATGCACTGCCTGGATTGGTGGTGACGTCCGTTGGTTACCTTCAGGTAATGGAAGTTGCTGCCTGCGCAGGTGCACAGAGCTTCTCTTGTAAGCTCTGTGCCCTGGATGTCTGCCGAAGAAGTTGGTTATCTTCAATAAAGCTGATTTATTCACCATAATACAACTATTATTTTGCCTATCACTATATTACTAATGTATTGGGGGGCAGTATTATAAAGCAGAAAGTAACTGAAACTGGCACTGACGTAAGCGGGAACTTACTGAGCCCTGAGAATCAGCCTCTGTCCCCAAAGACTCAATAATGAACTCCTTAAAGTAAAGTAATGTCCAATAATAATGTTATGTTGTATTGTAGATTTTATAAAAATAAATTATGTGGAGCAAATCCCATCTCTCAAACCTTTATAGTTTGAATGAAATTTGCATCTAAAGTTCCTGCCTCCCTCCCCTTCTCCTGATGTCGGTTGTATAACTGACAGAAGGAGATTTGTGTTGGCCAGCACGAAAAGGCTCTTCAGCAGAGCCAAAATAGCAATATTTAAAAAGTACTACTTCATTGGAATGGTCTACAAAAGAGGATTTTAGTCTTACCTGTTAAATCCTTTTCTCTTAGTCCATATAGGTTACTGGTAACTTTGGGTAGGCGATCCACCCCTTTAAGTAGGCAGGAACAATTCTAGAAGTGAATGCAGGGGGTGGAGCCTACCTTTTCTCCTTGGCTGCAGCTTGCCAGTCAGCTCCAGTAAGATTTGAGACACTAACTATTGACTAGATAGTAGAAGGGAAAGAAGACTTCTGTGAGCATGACCCAGAAGGACCCCCATGGTTTGCCACAGGAGAGCCAAGCATGGTCCCTTGAGAGGGTAAGAGACCATTAACTGTATGGACTAAGAGAAAAGGATTTAACAGGTAAGACTAAAATCCTCTTGTCTCTGTCATTCAATACAGGTTACTGGTAACTTTGGGATGTCCAACCATTGAGTTTCCCAGAAGCAGGAAGTAAGGCAAGGTCCAGGCGCAAGGCCCCCAAAGTCACCAGAGCAGATATGAACCATCAGATCAGAGATAGCCCAACAAAACAACTGAAGTGTCAACGGACACTGAACAGGGGTAACAACACCCCAGGAACTGTTACACAGCACACCGAACTACAGCCAACAGGGCTCAAAAGTGAAGGAAGCACCAAAGAACTGAAGAAGATCCTAGACAGGCAAGACTGCCTGCCTCCAGGATCTTCCTCCCAAAACTGGCATCATCCGATGCCAGCACATCAACACGGTAGTGCTTCGAAAAGGTGTGCACAGACGACCAAGTGGCAGCCTTGCTCAACTGGTCAGCCTTGCACAACTGACCCTGCGAAGGGTTAATCTGCAGAGGAGAGAAGGAGAGTCCAAGCCCTGCATTAGGATACTCATTCAGGAAAAGCACAAAAATGGATGCCACGGCGAGAGCCAATCAGAAACGAGCACGAAAAGCAAGCGCTCATGGGAAATGTAGTTTTCCCAGAAAAAGTACCCCAACAGTGCCCTAAGCCCTCTGAGCCCCCCAACACACATAAAACATTCACCGGATAACAGAGCAAGGGCAGACAAACAAAATGAGCCATCTCTGAAGTTGCTACGATAAGCGGTTGCAGAGATATGTCCCAAACTGTACAGTCCCATAGAAGTGAATGGGGCAATGGCGTCTATTCTGTAAAAGCGTGCCTTTAACACAAATTTTGCAAAGTTGTAACTGATAAGTGAATGTGCATTGGACAATACTAAAACATGTCAGTAGACCCAATAAACACTGAACCCAGTAGGGAAAGTGCTCATAACCCTCCAAAAGATGCTAAACCAGCAGCTAAAGGGTTAAGTTACCACAGAAACTTGCTCCAAATCACCCAGCAGACATACAGATAAACCCAATGAGTGCAGGAGTGTGCAATAGGAACTCTAAAAGAAAACTCCTGTGCGGAGGGGCACTGTGGGACATGTGGACGTGCAGCACTCAAAGGGTTGCTCACCTTTCCTGCAGATCTTCTGTCTTCAGATTACCATGTATTAAGTAGAAGCCTCAGTGGGCATCTCCAGGGGATAGAACTTGAACCCAAGATTTTCCCCCCAGGGCTTAAGGTCCACAAAAGCACCTGGATACTGAGCTAGCCACATCTAAGGGCATTGTCAGTTATGGTAATCCGCCTAATGGTGGTATACCATTTCTAACAGAAAAATAAAAAATTAGCTAATACGATAGCAGAACTGTTCTCTTGTCTATGTTTTCACCAAGGAACAAATCTTACTGGAGCTGACTGGCTAACTGCAGCCAAGGAGGGGAGGTAGGCACTACCCCTGCATTCACTTCTAGAATTATTTCTGCCTATTTAAAGGGGCGGTTCGCCTACCCAGAATTACCAGTAACATGTATTGGACGACAGAAAAAGTGTGTTTGCAAACCAGGCACACTTTGTAGACCGTTCCAAACTAATTATTTTCAAATATCGCAATTTTGGCTCTGCTGAAGAGCCGCCGGCTGGTCCCAGGACTGGGATCTCCTGCTGTCTGTAGAGCGCTGACGTCAGGAGAAGGGGAGGGAGGGGGGAAATTTAGATGCAAAGATCTCTCAAACCATAAAGGTTTGAGTGATGGGATTTGTTCCACATAATTCATTTTTATAACAATACAAAACAACATTATTATTGGACATTTATAACCCTTTATGGACCGTCCGCAAGTGCAAGTGGCCAGCACTTAAGTACCAAGGGCCATTTATGTATTTTTGCAGATCCGATTCAGGGCTCTGCGAATGGCTTGAAGCCATGAGTGGAGCCCTGAAATCCATGACATGTCAGGACTGTCTTGGGTCCTTTAGGGAAGTGTTCCCATGACAGTACTGGCACGTCATGAGTTCTTAAGGGCTTAACTATAAAATGCCGAGTATCCACGTCAGACTCAGAGAGTCCCCGATATGCTTTTCACCGTACTTCCCCAGGGCCTGGAAGTAGCCTAAGTATTAGGAAAGGCAGTGAAAAATGTATTGCATTGTAACTCAAGATGTTAAAGGGATAGAAATACTTAAAATGTAAAAAAAAAAAAAAAAAAAATATGTCGTAGGGTTAATCTCCCTGAGTAAAATAAAGGTACTCCCACTGCTGAGAAATATTTTATAAAAAAATAACAGCTCAAACTTGAATTTTTTAGGTGCAATATCACAGTGGACTGACAATTTTTAGTGGCGCTGTTGCTACAACATCCTATGGACTGCTCTGGTCTGTAGACCATAAAGCTCCACATTGCCCCCAATGTCCTCTCCACATTTCCCCCAAATCCACATTGCCCCAATGTCCTCCTCTCCACACTGCCCACAACTCTCCACATTTCCCCCCTAACGTCCTCCTCTACATTGCCCCAACTCCCTTCTTTCCACGATGCCCCCAACTCTTAACACTGCCCCCGATGTCCTCTTCTCTACATTACCCCAATTCTCCACATTGCCCCCCAAAGTCCTCCTTTCCACGATGTCCCCAACTCTCCAAATTACCCCAATGTCCTCCTCTCCACATTGCCCCCAATGTCCTTCTCTCCACATTGCCCCCAACTATCTACATTGCCCCCAACATCCTCCTCTCCACATTGCCCCAAGCTCTCCACATTACCCACAACTCTCCACATTGCAGCCAATATCCACTTCCCCACATTGCCCCCAACTCTACACATTGCCCCCAATGTCCTCCTCTTTCACACTGTCCCCCCAGTGTCTGTTTCCTACCTCCCTGGTGGTCCAGTTCTGTAGCAGTAGAGGACTGTGCCTCCTGTGCGGTCCTCTCCAATAATGCTGAGTGATGGGAGATGATGTCATCTCCCAGCACTCTGCATTACAAGAGTGCCGCCAAGAGAGAGTGCAGTTAATTGATGTCAGTGGCGCCGGGCGGGTAGTCGCAGGGGTGGCCGGGCCCCTGGAGTGACGGGCCCGGTCGCAGATGCAACCCCAATTGTTACGCCACTGTTCAGACTGTTTCCGGAAGTGATTTTAAACTATCAGGACGTGATGAGGCTTTTACTGTCACATTCTATGGGGAACTATAGTTAATCTCTCTGGACTCCATATGGTACTGTTAATGTAAAAAGAAACTTTAAACCCTTACAGCATTAGAACAAGCTATGTCCCAGCAGCTGAGTGCCATGCCTGAGTGGGCAATAAAAGTTCTACATTAAATAAGCTTTCATAATAAAGGTTTACACTCAATGATAAGCTTTCAGTTTACACACACTATATGTCAACATCACTAGTGTGTAATTACCAGACTGAGACCTTGTTACCTTTTTGAATAAAGGGCTCACTTGTATTTTTTTCCTTATTTTGCCTGGTATGAATATCCTTTAAGATTTTATTAAATATAGTGGTTGGGCTATTTCCGAATTTATTTATCTTAATACCCATTAGTGTACGCCATCTTACTCAGGCACTTTATTTACTGGAACTGTATCTTATCCATTTTTACTTATCCTGCAGGAGCCATGGGTATGTTGGGGGCAGTACTGTCATACTATTAATTTTCAATCATTATTTCTTCTTAGACATATACAGTAGAAAAAATGAAGACTTCTGCCATTTCCCTATTCCCATATCAATTTACAAAGGATCAACATTGTCCTTCATACTCTTTTTTGTTATTTATGGACTCGAAGACATTTTTGGAGATAGTATTTGCTCAGTTTTTCATTTTCTTTGTTGGCAATGATATTTGCTGCTTTGCAGATTTTGATGAATTCCTTGTAGTGATGAAATACTTCAACTTTCCCTACTAATTTATCCCTTTGAGTGCCAGAGGAGTATGCGATGCATTGCTTTGCAATGTGTTGAGTACCTCTCTAGTACTCAAAGGGTTAAAGGATTAGTAATGTCTTGCATAAATAAAAAGTAATATTGTAGATATTGAAAAAATAAATCCGCTGCTGACAGTCAAATCTCTCAGACCTTTATGGTTTGAGAGGTATACAGTGATAAAGTTTCCCCTTACCTCCCCTTGCACTGACTTCAGCCTCTATCTGACATCATGAGATCCTGCTCCCGGGACCGGCAGGCAGCTCTTCATTAGAGCCGAAATACCGCAATCTAAAAAGAAATACTTCATTGGAACAATCTACAAAGTGTCCTTGCAAACCAGACACACTTTGTAGACTGTTCCAGTGAAGTAGTTCTTTTTAAATATCGCTATTTTGGCTCTTCTGAAGAGCCGTCTCAAGTCGGCCGACACATATATCCTTCTGTGAGCTATTCAGTTGATATCAGGGAAAGGGCAGGGGAGAACATTATCACTGTATATCTCTCAAACCATAGCGGATTTAGAGATCGGACTGTCCGCAATGGATTTATTTTTTCAATATCTACAATAATACTTTTTATTTATTAAAGACATTACTAACCCTTTAAAAGCTTAAAATGCCCACGTTTTCCTTTCCGTCTCATTGTTCTGTTTTTTTTTTTATTTTGCTTCCTGCTAAGATACATTGAATTATTTTTTATTTTATTTCTTTCCCAGAGGAGTATAATTCTTAGGGCCGTGCATTTGAAAGAAAAGTGGGCGGGTTCTGGGGTAAACCTTTTGCACTATAGGGAAGAACTTAAAATTCCAGAAATCCCCATTGATTTAAATGGGGATTTTTATACCTTGAATTCTTGAGAGGACTCCAACGCAAAAAGTAGGAGACTTCGCTAGTGTTAAAGGGGTTAAAATCTCCATTTAAATCAATGGGAATTTTTAGTTCTCCCCCTATAGTGCAAATGGTTTTCCCCTGAACTCCTCCACTTTCTTTTGAACACATGACCTAAGTGTATTTACCCCTTTGAGTGCCAGAGGGGTACGGAATGCATTGCAGAGAAATCCATTCCGTATCCCTCTGGCACTCAGAGGGTTACATAACATATTTTTAACTCCGTGAGAACCAGAGGGGTGTCCAGTGCATTTCTTCTCAATGTCTTGCATACCCCAGTTGTCATCGAGAGATTAACAGATGTTCAGCTTGGCTGTTTTTCTGGATTTAAAAAAGTGCTGTCATACTGTAAAGTATTTAGTTTTTTTATGAATAAAAGTATCATGTAGGATAATGTATTTTGGAAATTGGTGCTAGTACTGAGTATCCCTGAGTAACACCATAAAAAAGTCCTGGCTGTAAGTGATGCGCCTAGCCTGTTTAAAGTGATAGTGTCCCTTTTTTATTTCACATATTCTGCAAGTGCATAATATTTAATTTCAAATTGCATATGTATGTATGTCTCTTTATATAGTGCTATACAGTACATGTACACAGCTCTTTACAGATATTGTAATAGTGCAATACAAAAATACAGGACAGTGTTAAAAGAATCAGGTTGAAGTGAGATCAATAGATGATTAGGAGGGGAAAAAGTGCAGCAAAGTGAATCATACATTGGAAAGGGGACCCTGCCCCCAAGGAACTTACAATCTATTTAGCAATCACGAGAACATACAGATACAGTAGAAAGAAGTACAAGGCGTAAGGAAAGGAAGTGCAAGAGTATTCCAGTGTAATTATTTATTCATTCATTCATCTTCCCAAGCAGTAAGCTCCCTGCTTTCTGGTCAGTCAAACATCAGTGCAGGATGCAAGACAGTGTAACACTATTCCTGCAGCAGAGTGCTCTGTATGCTATCTGTTTTTTACTTTGTATCAGTCTGCTTTCTCCCATTGTTCCTTGCAGGAAACTCTCTGCATATAGGTCTAGGGAACTCGTCGTCAGGGTAAAGTGTAAAAGAAAAAATAGTGGAAAATATAAAAAACATATACATACTAGTTGAAGAGCCCATGTACATGGGCCACAGTGCCACCCAGCAACCTCTGTTGGTGGCCAAATCCTGTCATCACTGGCCACGGTGCAGTCATGCACAGTAGAGGCTACCCTCGCCGCGGCTGATACGGAGCGGGGCACTCTGATTTCAAACCGGAGTCCTCTCTGCGCACCTTCCTGGGACCGCTGTGGCTGATACGGAGCGGGGCACTCTAAATTCAGAGTCCCCTCTGCGCACCTTCCTGGGACCACGCAGTCCCAGGAAGGTGCGCAGGGAGGACTCCGGTCTGAATTTGGAGCGCCCCAGTCCGTATCAGCCGCTGCCCTGGCAATCTCTACTGCACATGACTACAGTGAGTGCAGCCATCTCTACTGCGCATGACAGCTTCTGACAAACATCCTTATCGAATTATTATATAGGATTACACTCTTGCAGAATATGTAAAGTCAAAATAGAAGGCCACTATGCCTTTGAATTTGCTTTGCTAAAATGAAGGGTTCTGTTAATCCTAAGTGTTGATGGGTTTTAGGAGCGAATGTTGAATGAGACCATGCTATGATCTCCATTTCCCAAGGGTCCCCTTACTGCCCCATTTATTGGTTATCACCAGATCCATGTTATAAGGAGAGGGAATGATCCATAAATAAGTACAGACACATCTATTTTGGGGATAATAGACCACAGCTTTATTTAACTGTTTTCACTCACGTTATTCTTATTGTTCTGATTCAAAAACAACAATAATTAATCATTAACCAATAATCAATCATTAACTGACAGTCCTTCCATTGAAACCAAGCATGGCCAAATTGTATGGGCTCATGCTAAAATCCCCATGTTCTTCAGCACTACAGCTGATCCCAACATTTGTCAGCACTTACAGCTGACTCCACCATTCTTCAGCACTTATAGCTGACTCCCAAGGAATTACCCCATTGGCCATCCACTTTAGCTTCAATGGGTAACGTCACCTCCCACAATTTAATCCCAAAGCAAACTCTCAAAAGGCTTCTGACCAAGGATAAAATCCCCTAGCTTTACCACATCCGTTATTGATCTCTGAAAACTATGCAAGGACTATCCGCCCAGCTGAGAGAGACAACCACACCCTAAAAGGGAGGGAGGGATGCTTCATTTGTCCTCTCTTCCTCCAAACAATCCACTTCCTGTCACTAACCTTTTTAAGCTCTTTCCTTTTACTCCTCCCTATCACACACAATAGTTTATTGCAGAATTGTCCCCATTCATCTTAAAACTTCAGTCTCAGGTGTTTTGGTACTTATTAGAAATAACCTTAAGGGTCCACATATATAAGAAATACAGTAGAGAAATGTTCAGCGCCTGGAGGGCAAGTTAAAAAGGTACTTGCTTTACTGATGCATCAGTGATGTAAACCAGTGAGAGGAAGCTGACCACTAAAGGCCCCAGCCTCTAAATCATTCAAGTGGATCTATCACCTCTACAGAAGATATGCTTATTATTTAGAGGATACATACATAAGGGCGAAAACATTATTGATTTTAAAAAAAAAAAAAAAAGCTATTTGTGTTAAACGCATAGTTTAATAGAGTGCCCTGCACCGTACTTCCTCATAAACTTCCATTGCCGCTCTGCCTCTGCTCCCTTCCCACTACCCAGCCTCCTCTGATGACGGAGGCTTCTGTCTGTAAGCTGGAGCAATCTCATTGGCAGAGATCGATATCTAACCAATGTGATCACTCCAGCTTACAGACAGCCTCCATGATCATTATGCGCAAAACGCATTGATCGGTGTGATGGCACATAGCTACATCTCCTGGTATGTGCTCCATGATTCAAGTTTCTCCATATAGTGAATGAACATATGAATATCTTCTTATAAGGTATTTTGATCATTTTATTTTTGTATTCTACAATAAACGTTGTTTTTATATTCGTGGACAAGGTTATGGAGGTGCGCTTTTTTGAAGTGTTACAAGTCAGAAAAGATACCACCAATGCTGCATCACATGGGGCGATCTCCTGTCCTGCTCATTGTAGTCCCCATGAACTTGATGTATTTTGATTAAACGCTTGACACAGTAAGTGTAAGGGGAATGTGCAAGGGACACAGGAGTTTGTGGATGTGAGCCACAATCTTTTGCCTTGAGATACAATTAAGGGGTTCAGTTTTCTGACCCCCCCACCCCAAAAAAAAAAAAAGAAAAAAAGAAAAAAAGCTTAATACAAGTCATTTGTGGACTGCATTGTGAGGCCACATACGGTTTATTAAGTCTGATAATAGCACTACAACACTTGTAGCACTCGCTAATGAAAATGCCTTTGAAATGACCTCAGCTTATTCTGACACAGCCTTTGAAGCACATTGATTGCATTGTGTCTCGAGTTTGAGGATGTGTTTCTAGCACCAGACACAGAAGGAAAAGGATAGGTAATTGGGGAGCATTTTACTTATTAGTACATGAGTGTTTGTTTGATTGTCCTGCCTTTCCTTTTCAAGCATTGTGCAATATTGAGATTTGATATATTTTATTATTTTCTTTGGTAAAATGAACATAATAATATCTGTTTACTCTAAAATATGGCTCGTATGCAGTAAACCAAGGGCTTCAAAGATGTTCCAGTCGAGAGCAGCATGAAAGCCATAAGTATGAGGGCTGCATTATTTATTTTATTGAATTATAAGCTGTCCGCTATTCAATCATATGGATTTATTTATTTATTGATCAAGTCACTAACGATAGTAATATTTAAAGGGATAGTAATGTTTCATAATCAGCTCTAATTAATCATCATAGTATTTGGACTTTGGAGAGTGTTAATTCAATTCTGTCAGAGTTGTAGTTCAAGAGTAATTCAATGACAAAGTGTCCCCCTCCCGCCCCTTTTACTGATGTAACACTGCTCAGCCAGAGCAGAAGGGAGGTGCCCAGGCAGACTGCAGAGAGGGACAATCTTCAATTAAGATAAGGGAAAAACCTGAAAAACTTGTCAAGGGGGCAGGGCTTTCATTGTTCTCATAGGAAGAAGGTTGTCCCCTGCTGTTATCTGTCTGGTCTATGGACTGCATTCCACATCTGAGAAGAGATGGCTTACACTAGGTAAAAGCGGCAGGAGGGGGAAACTTTGCTTGTGAATATCTCTTAAACCATAAAGGTTTGAGAGATAATAATTATATCGTTCTTCATGTTTTTTTAATGCCTACAAAATAAATAAAGATAAAACAAAGTATTACTATCCCTTTAACACATCTATTCTTGAGTTGTACGGTACTGGCAGGAAATGGGATTAGGTCTTAATAACTTACTCTTTCATGTGTGCTAGTTAATTAGGTATTAAAATTTTTTTTTTTTTATCTCAAGGGCCGTACCTTGGAGTTAGGTGAGCCGCCCGTTGGATGCACATGCACTAAGCCATTCTGGAGCTCACGAACTACAAGTACAAATCCCCTGAATTCCCCTTGATTTAACCAGGACTTTTAAAGCAGAACTACCACCTAATATAAAGTCGCCCCCCACTAGTTATACATATGACGACTAGCTTCTTAATAGTTCTATATCTGCCACAAGTACCAGCATCTGAAGTCATTCCTTTCTCTTGTGAGACTGACAGCCAGGCTTTTTGCTTTAGAGGCGTCAGTGGGCCTGAGCTGTCAGTCCCTTCTGGTGCCTTTCGGTTCCATGCAGTGCCTCCTAGAGGAGACCGGGACGGACAGCGCAGGCGCACAGACGTCTCTAAGACAAGATGTCTGTGTGCAAGCCTAGCCACCGGTCTCACGAGAAAAAGGATGACTTCGGATGCTGGTACTTGTAGTAGATAATAGAACTATTAAGATGCTAGTCGCCATATCCATAATTAGTGGGGCGACTTTATATTAGGTGGTAGTTCCATTTTAACCTCTTGAGAGCATTGCTGCCCAATATGCTGGAAACCTCGACTTCAAAGGGTTAAAAGCTCTATTTAACCCTTTGAGTACCAAAACAATGCATTGCGTACCCCTCTGGCACTCAAAGGGTTAACCTTTTTAGTGCTAGAGGGTTTGCATTGCTTTGCAATATGTTGCATGCCCCTCTGGCTCTTAAAATGTTTAATCAATATGGATTTTTTCAACTATAATAGAGCTGATTTGCCCCAGAATTTCTCCTCTTTCCTTTGTACGTTCGTCCTTTTATGTTTTGCAAGAATAATTATTTGCACTCCCATCATTAGCCTGTGACTTTTTTGACTCATGGCTGCTTTAGTCAAGCTGGCCATGAAAATCAGATTTTGTAATTACATTAATTTACTTGTATACAGCATTTTGTTTTCGTGGTTCGCGTAAATGCAAGATGTTCCATTTTCAAACATATTATTAAGTGCTACTGAAACATCTGCCAGAGGGAAATATAACCTAGAGTTGCAGAGAAACGGGGTCGTTTTGTGGAATATTAAAAGGATAGTAATGCTTAACCCTTTGTGTGGCAGAGGGAAGCCAAATGCTTTGATTTACAATGTGTATGACCCCTCTCTGGCACATGCTATAAATGTGTCTTGGATTATTCTTTATATGTTGTGATAATACTCTGTACCTTGCATGCTGTACATATCTGTGTAGTTTCATTGTCATTATATGTTAAACGTTCCTCTTTCCGACCCTTTTCCTAACATCGCTATTTTTTCCTCAGATCTGAAATCTGGTCGCTTGACCAGACAGATCGCGATGAGGGACAATATTGTCTGTGTCTGTATAAGGAAACCCTGACATCCCCCCCCCCATGAAGGGGAGCAGGGTTTTCCCTTATGCTTGCGCAATAATGTCACTTGTTGCAATCTGTATAAACCAGAGGTTCTCAACTCGTGCCCTCAGTGGCCACTAACAGGCCAGGACTTAGGAATTTCCCTGGTGGAACACAGGTGTGGTGATCAGAGGCTCATTCACATTGATTAACTCACCTGTGCTCTTAAAAGGAAATTCTCAAATCCTGGCCTGTTAGTAGCCACTGAGGGCACGGGTTGAGAACCACTGGTATAAACAATATCTTTGTAGAGCCACAAATTATAAAATACTATTACTCCAGACCTGTATCGATAGTATATAGCACAAAACTCCCTGATTCAAAACTCAAGAGATATTTAGGTCTCATACATCATTGTTTCTTTCAGGTAATCACCTGCAACATTCTTAATAATACAGACAACAGTTCATATGGAAGATAATATATTGTATCTCACCAGCTGACTTAACATCCACTAGGTACCTTCTCTTGGTCCAAGGATGTGGACTGGGATTCCTCCGGTTCACCATTCAGCAGTCATGTTGTTATCTTCTATTCTTTTCTTATCCGGTGTAAGATGATGATCTAGAAGGCAAATATTATTGGAAAAGCCAGGAGGTCTGGAGTCTAGGAGAAAGTTAAAAGATTTATTATCAAAAATAAGGGTGTTTATACGAACATATTTTTGATAATAATTCTTTTAACTTACTCCTTGACTCCAGACCTCCTGGCTTTTCCGATAATATTTGACCTAAATAACTCGTTGCCATCTGTCCAGAATGGCTTTCTCATCTGAAGGAAGAAGAGTGATGTCTGGAAAAGGGGTGGGAGGGGTAAACTTTAACATATAATTACAATAAAACTACACCGATATGGACAGCGTGGAAGGTACAGAGCATTATCACAAAGTATAAAGAATAATCGGATATTCATTTATAACATGCCATTACTATCTCTTTAATATTGAAAAACAAATATATGCTACCGGGTTTTTCCAACTGAGTACAACAAAGTAACGTTCATTGCTGAGAGATGTTTTGTTCAGATGCTATTATGGCTCAAACATCCAGTTTTCTGTTCTTTTGAAAAAAAAAAATAAATAAATAAATTAATATATATATAAATATATATAGAGAGAGAGATTTATGGTCCCGGGACCAGAGCTGTCCATAGGATCGTGTAGCAACGGCACCACTGTACAATTTCAGGCCACTGTGATATTGCACCTAAAAAATTCAACTTTGAAAATTAATAACTTTTGAATGGAACACCTTTCAGCAGTGGGAGTGCCCTTGTTTTACTCAGGGGGATAAACCCTACAACAATTTTTTTTTACATTTTAAGTATTACTATACCTTTAAAAAAACAAAACAAAAAAAACTATGGATAATTTTTTTATTTTTTTTTATAGCTAAACACATATATAGAATCATATACATTGGCTTTAATTCAGATAGGTTGTTGATTCAGGAAGATATTAGCCTGCCTTTTGTAGTAAGAAAATAACTATTTAATTGAGGCACAACTGTAAATAGCTTAAATTTGAGTTTTCGTTTGCATTCCTCTGGATCAGCAAAGGAGCTATCGGGAAGGGTGAACCTTATCAAATCATTGGGGAGATGCATTCACTAAGGTGTGATAAAGAGGTGATAAAGTGGAGATGAATTCTCCAGTTCCTGTGTTATTCTGTAGAGCCTATGCACTTATATTTCTCCAGCTTTGGAGATCCTAGTGCATAGCCTCTATAGAATAACATAAGAACTGGAGACATGATATCACTGGAGAAATCATCTCCAGTGTATCACCCCTTTTTCACCCCTTAGTGCATAACCCCCCATGTCTTTTGTGTAATACTAGTTGAAGAGCCCGTGTACACGGACCACAGAGCCACCCAGCAATGGCCGAGGTGCAGTCATGCATAGTAGAGACTGCCCACGCAGCGGCTGACACAGAGCGGGGCGCTCTGAATTCAGACCATGGTAGACTACTGTCTGAATTCGGAGCCCTGCTCTGTTATCAGCCGCGGCACGGGCAGTCTGTACTGTGCATGACTGCAGCACGCGTGGCCGTTTCTACTGTGCATGATGGCTTCTGAAAAACACACACTTAGCAAATTGTTATATAGGATCATCAACTATGTTACTATGATGTAGCCATATGTTGACCTGGGTATGCCAAGGCCCACTCGCATTGGATTCAGACATTTCTTTGCAGCTGTCCATAAATGCCTAAAAGTGTGTACTTGAACCTGAATACCTGGCTGTTAAACATCAGGTCTTGCCAAGTCAAAATAAATCAGACTCGGCTGTACAGCCATACCCAGGTCTATATTGGAGCATAAAATTGGTATAGACCTGTTTCAGTCTTAGGTATAATAACCTCAGTGTGTTACCTATAGGTTTAACTTTCTGCTTAAAAAAAAAACATGAACACTTCCTAATACCCCCCCCATTACCTTTCTGTGGCCAATAAATCCTAATGACTACTATGATTTTTGTCCTTGGTCTTGCTTTCAAGATGTATCATCTTCCATGTGTCCTGGATGTCCTGCTGTGGTGAAGGACATGATTTGCTGTCAGGGTTTTCGGATATCAGATGGTTTGGGCAGGTTCTAGTGGGCGGAGTTTAGGGTCCGGCAGTACTGACAGAAAGAATCATAGACTTGACATCTAAAACATATTGAGAATATCTCTTGACTAATTCACATGATCAAATTCATAGTGGCCACTATACATTTCTGAACACAGTAAAGTAATTGGGAGATATTGGGAGTTATTGGATAACTCTCTGTGTCTCAAAGGATTAACCATCGTACTGCAATGCGTTAAAAGCATCTGGAACAGAAATTGCTAATAAAGGAAACTTGCCTAGGAAAGAATATTTTGTTTAATAAAATTATGCTCTACTGTAGATACTGTTCCCCTTAAAATAGTCCAATGTGACTACAAGAATATTTCCAAACATATTCATTATGATAATAAGATCTTAACATTTAGTTCAAAACATACGATTTCATTTTGTGTTGTGCGTAGGTAGCTATTTTAGCTTTATACAATACAATACCTGGTAATTGGGTGATATTATTCTTCTCTCTTTGTATAAAGATAAGCCAGCTATATGCTAATCAGACTTTAGGGTTGAATTTCTTATGTCCAGTATCTGCTTTGCTCTTTCTGCGTTCGCTTAAAGCAGAACTTTTATATCCTATATAATAATTCGCTAGGAATACTTATTTTACCGAGGAATTTACCAATGAATTCATTAGAAATCCTACAATGTGAGTTCCTGTATTCTTTCCCCCCATTCTGTCTCTCATAGTTGAATTGTACCTATGATGAAAATTACAGGCCTCTCTCATCTTTTTAAGTGGGAGAACTTGCACAATTGGTGGCTGACTAAATACTTTTTTGCTCCACTGTAGATAGTACTTTCAAGCACGCAAGCTGCATGTTATCTACATTCCATGCCGCTCTCCCTCCCAACTACCACTCCCTGCCAGCCTGTACTAGCTCTTATGCAGAACCTGACAATAGTGAAAATGATTGTGTACTCCCACAGAGGTGACATTTAGAAGGTGACAACTTCCCCACCTCTGGCCTAGAGATATGCATAACAGCAGATATATCTAATTATTAGTATGATAGAGTGCAGTGGAGGGATTCCTGGTCAACTGAAGACCCCTCTACATGAATGATGGGCACTCTATGGCCGTCCAGCTTCTTTTCGACCACAATTCTTATCATTTTCAGCTAGTTAAAATCTAACTGAGTATGATGTGAGCTGTAATCCAGAAATAGCTGTAGGGTTGATTGTCCACAGCAGCTGTGCAGTGATCACCTCCATGTCCTTCAGTTAGACAAGCAGGGCAGTTCCCCAGGAGCTTGGACTGCCAACCAGCAGAACATTGGAGTCATACTCATGTTTTGAAGCGTCATTGCATTTCATTATTACTCCTTCTTTTCCTCCCCCTCTATGATTGCTGCTCTATGTCTCATACTGCTGCTGCTGTGCATGGAGCTGATTCAGGCAGGGACTATCTCCATATGGAGGAGCACCTGGGTAATGTGCTTCCCTGTTGGATCTCCTCTTTGCAATTATCTGATGTAAATGTTGTGAATCGTTGTATTCAGAGCATTATATTGTAAGATATGGGACAACTTAAGGACTGAAGGGCTTCTCTAGCCTTCCTGTCAACTGATGTGGGCCCCAGTGTTTTGCACCTGCTGCACCACCTGTAGTTACACCCTGTCCAGTCTTCTGTTTTTACCAGACTTTTCTGTTGAATAAGGCCATTGTGTATAAAGGCTGTATTGAGGCAGCAATATCATCTGCTTAAACTGCAATGCATTATTTAATCATCTTCATTGTTTGAAACCGCTCCAGTCTTACTAGTTTTGTGCCCCCCCCCCCCCCAAATGACTAAGTTCCTGGAAGCACCAGACTCTTGAGATGGCGCTATTTCAGTGTGTCCATGTCTTTCTTTGAGCCCCTTTATGTATCACCCCCCCCCCCTTTTTTATGGTCTTCTATCTTTTTTTCAACCTTATTTACTATATGAGCCGATAGTCATAGCTGGGGACTCTCAGGATTTGACCCTGAGACTCAGGGTTTGGACCCAGATTTTAGGGTCTCAGGGTGAAGGGTCAAATTCTCAAGGTGAGAGTGTCTGGAGTTTCCTACTATTTGATTTATGCAAATGAACTGCTTCTTTGGTATTTAGATTGGTGTCATTTCTTCTGTGTTCAAATAGGGAAATTGCTAAGTTATAGCAAGTTAGAGGCTAATTGAGGACTGAATGGAAAACCTCTGGGTTACAGCAAGCAGGTACATATCTCAAATAATCTATATTGTGGGAAGTACTAAGAGATAATGTTATGTTGATAATAAACAGAGTTGTGTTTTATTGTATGGAAGCAGTTCCCTTGAATCCCCCAACCCTTTGAATATTGGTCTGATTTGGGCTTTTGTGTAAAGCACCATAGGAAAGGGATTGGTGGCAGATGGATTAACAAATCCAGTTATGTACACATATGTCTACTTTCTGCAAGGTAAGAACACAAGGTAAAAGGCATCTGGAGCAGCAGATATGCTTTGTAAGTAAACCAAATGCCAAATCCACACGTTTTTGCCTCTTTGAAATCAGTGGGAGTTGTAATTCCCACAGAAAGCAGAACATTGAATTACATTTGCTGTTACTCGTATTAGGGGAGTGGGAGTTTTTGCCTTTCCGAATTAGGAGGTGTTAGTGTTCCTTTTATTCAGAATTAACAAATCTCTGGACCTTCAGTTGTTGTGAACTACATATCCTATCACCCCCAACTAGCCAGGTATGGTTAAAGGAGCGGTAAACTTTTTTAATGAAAAAATATATATTGTAGGGCCTGGTTACAATATGTCCAACAACACTTTTCCTGTTGAGTATAATAAGGGTGCTCCCACTGCTGAAAAATGCATATTTCCAGCACAATTACAGTTTAAACCCATGGTTTTTTTTAATTAGCAATACACTCTAGTGGTCAAATTCTAATTAGTAATTCTGTTACATTCTAATGGAGAGGGAAGTCTGTGACATGCAGTTCTCCATTATAGAAACTGCTGAGTCACTTCCTGTCAGAACTATCAGGAAGTAAACATATAGTAAATTCACTTCCTGGTTCACTGTTATAACATGTGAGTAAAACAACTGACAGCAGTTAGAGTGACCTTGTTTTACTCAGCAGAAAAAGCTCTATAACATAAATGTTTTCATAAAAAAAAAGTTTACTGCTCCTTTAAGAATGATGGCAGTTGTAGTCCCCAGCTGACCAGTTTGCTCCTGTGATTCAGAACTGGCTGTGCTCGCTGGGTGTCAGCGAGAGAATATGAACTGCTCCGAGGCTGCAGAACATTTATTATAAAAAAAATTAATAATCATAATAAAAAAAAAATTTAACCAGGCTGACGTTTGAGATCTATTAAATTCAGGGCAGCCTCTGACAACTGTGAAATATTACTTCCTCTCCTAAAGTGGTGAGGCCATTGTGTTTTTATTTTCATGCCTTGCTTTTAATCCCCATTTTTGTTTGAAGATTATATGGCTTTAATGTGGTCTGTAAAAAGTCCCAGGGAAGTCTGAGAAGTGAATGAAATTATTGATTTTTTTTTTTCTTGTAATACCCACAAAAAGAAAGTTGCATGTACTGTTTAAAAAAACAAAAGAAAAAAAATAAGTGTTCAGACAATTGTTGCCGTAATGTGTTGCACCTAAGATCACATGATGGAACCTTTTGGCTGCATGACCCCAGCCCCATCCACTGTTCCTTGCGCAGAAATTACTTTAAAGGGATAGTAATGTCTGATTTTAATAAAATGTAATATACTGTTGTTATTAAAAAATTAATCAGTGTAAGTCCCATCTCTCAAACATGTATAGTTTGAGAGATATACAGTTGTGTTCAAAAGTTTGCATACCCTGGCAGAAATTGTGACATTTTTGCATTGATTTTGAATATATGACTGATCATGCAAAAAACTGTCTGTTATTTAACCCCATCCCGACAATGGACGTACATGTACGTCCCGCAGAACCTGTCACTTAGTGACAGGGGACGTTCATGTACGTCCAGGAGGTAATTGATTGTAATGGGGGAAAAAAGTTCTGCGGGCATTAAGTGCCGGCCGCGTGTGCGCACGGCCGGTCACTAAGGGATTAAGGATAGTGATCACACGAAGCCATTTATTATCACATAGTTGTTTGGTTCCTTTTTAAATCATAATAATAAAAGAAATCACCCAAATGGCCCTAATCAAAACTTTATATATCCTTGAATGTTTGGCCTTGTTACAGACATACAAGGTGACACACACACACAGGTTAAATGGCAATTAAAGGTTAATTTCCCACACCTATGGCTTTTTAAATTGCAATTAGTGCCTGTGTATAAATAGTCAATGAGTTTGTTAGCTCTCACGTAGATGCACTGAGCAGGCTAGATACTGAGACGTGAGGAGCAGAAAAGAACTGTCAAAAGACCTGCGTAACAAGGTAATGGAACTTTGTAAAGATGGAAAAGGATATAAAGAGATATCCAAAGCCTTGAAAATGCCAGTCAGTAATGTTCAATCACTTATTACGAAGTGGAAAATTTATGGATCTCTTGATACCAAGCCAAGTTCAGGTAGACCAAGAAAAATTTCAGCCATAACTGCCAGAAGAATTGTTCGGGATACAAAGAAAAACCCACAGGAAACCTCAGGAGAAAATAAAGGCTGCTCTGGAAAGAGACGGTGTGGTTGTTTCAAGGAGCACAATACAACGATACTTGAACAAAAATGAGCTGCATGGTCGAGTTACCAGAAAGAAGCCTTTATTGCGACAATGTCACAAAAAATCCTGGTTACAATATGCCCGACAACACCTTGACACGCCTCACAGCTTCTGGCACACTGTAATTTGGAGTGACGACCAAAATAGAGCTTTATGGTCACAACCATAAGCACTATATTTGGAGAGGGTTCAACAAGGCCTAAATCGAAAAGAATACCATCCCCACTGTGAAGCATGGTGGTGGCTCACTGATGTTTTGGGGTGTTTGAAGGTGAATGCAGCATATTATCAGAAATACTGGAAGACAATTTGCATTCTTCTGCACGAAAGCTGCGCATGGGACACGCTTGGACTTTCCAGCACGACAATGACCCTAAGCACAAGGCCAAGTTGACCCTCCAGTGGTTACAGCAGAAAAACGTGAAGGTTCTTTAGTGGCCATTATAGTCTCCTGACCTTAATATCATCTAGCCACTGTGGGGAGATCTCAAACGTGCGGTTCATGCAACATGACCAAAGACTTTACATGACCTGGAGGCATTTTACAAAGACAAATGGGCAGCTAAACCACATGCAAGAATCCGGGCCTCATAGACAACTATTACAAAAGACTGCATGATGTAATTGATGCTAAAGCGGGAAATACACAGTATTAAGAACTAAAGGTATGCAGACTTTTGAACAGGGGTCATTTCATTTTTTTACTTGTTGCCATGTTTGGTTTTATGATTGTGCCATTCTGTTATAACCTACAGTTGAATATGAATCCCATAAGAAATATAAGAAATGTTTTGCCTGCTCACTTATGTTTTCTTTAACAATGGTACATTTGTTACCAATTCTCCAAGGGTATGCAAACTTTTGAGCACAACTGTATGCTTGTAAAGTTCCCCCTCCCTCCCCTTTCACAGCCGTCAGCCTGTAGCTGACAGAAGGAGATCCTGGTCTCAGGACCGGCCGGCGGCTCTTCAGCAGAGCTGAAATAGCTCCATCTAAAAAGAAATACTTCATTGGAACGGTCTACAAAGTGTGCTTGCAAACCAGGCACACTTTGTAGACCGTTACAGTGAAGTATTTCTTTTTAGATAGCGCTATTTCTGCTCTGCTTAAGAGCCGCTGTCGGGTCACATGACCAGAATCTCCTTCTGTCAGCTACAGGCTAACGTCTGTGAAAGAGGAGGGGAGGGGACTTTATCAGTGTATATCTCTCAAACTATACACGTTTGAGAGACAGGATTTGCACCAGTTCATTTATTTTTTTTATATCTACAATATAACATTTTATTAAAATCAGACATCACTAACTCTTTGAGATCCAGAGGGGTAATGCATTGTGTACCCCTCTGGCACTCAAAGGGTTAAGCTCAGGGGTTAGGAAACGTTTGACTTTCCAGCTGTTGGGGGTCACAATACCTATCAACCCCAACCAGCCAGTGGGGTAGAGGATCATGGAAGATGTAGTCTGCAACAGCTTGAGAGCCGAATGTTGCCTACTGTCTTAGACATTCAAGCACAAACAAGCTCTTAAACCTTTCAATGCTAGTGAGGTTACAACACATTGCTTTTGCAATATATTGGAGAGCTCTCGAAGATTCAAGTGATTATATCACCACTCTCCCAAGTATTTTCAGTAGTGGACAACATGATCAGAAAGTCACACTTGAGACCAACAGTGCAATACACATCACAATAGACTGTCAATCAATTTACCATTACATAAGATCAGCAGAGAATTACATGTGACCAGCAGGGCAACATACAATTGCAAGAGAGCAACAGGGAGCACTGAATAAAGTCAATGGAGCAATACACCCTAACACGGCAATAAGGGTGGCAGAATAGGGGCAATTAGTTAACAGTGGCATACAGAGAGGTATCAGTAGGGCATAGGGAGACAACAAAGGGGTTAAGAAAGCCTCACAGGGAGACGAGTTCCCGAGGAGTGGGGCAAAGGGCAGTAACCAAGGGACAACAGAGGGCAAGAGTGAAGTACAGGTGTCAGAATGGGCACAATAAGGAAACAGAGGTGCAAAAGGGGCAGAGAGACGCAAGGCAGTCTAATGGGAGCAAGAGAGGTATAAAGACTGGGACACAGGAGAGCAAGAAAAGGGATGAGGGAAGCAAGACAGTGCCATGAAGGATCACACAGGGCACAGATGGCAAAAACAGTACCAGAATAAAAGGTGTACAGAAGAGAAAGCCATGGCTATTACGGAGCAAAAATGGCACAGACAAACAAGGCAGTGGCAGAGAAGAGCAAAAGGCACAAATCAGAAGCATTCTATTACATTTTATGGTGAAGTTTATGCCTCTTTGGAAAACAGAAAGTATGACTTGTGAAACAGCTGTTTTTTTTTCTTTTGTGCAATGAAACAAAGGGGTCAACTTACATATACACATCATTCCCCACATATTCCTCCCCAGGGCTGCCTTCACACACTCACTCACACACTCACTCACTCACTCACTCACACTCACTCTCTCTCTCTGTCTCCTTAGCTTGTCTTTCACCTCTTCTGCCTCCTTGGCCATTCAACTTAATCTTTACTACCTATTTCTCTCTCTCTCTGACCTGCTTCCTTGTCCTACACCCTTGTCATTCCTACACCAACTCCCCTTTTCCCTGTTCCTGGCCTGCCACATTTTCCCTCTGCTTGTCCTGCTCCTGTTTCCCTCTCCTGGTCTTGCTCCTGTTTCCCTCTCCTGGTCTTGCTCCTGTTTCCCTCTAATTGTCCTGCTCCCCCTTTCCCTCTAATTGTCCTGCTCCCCCTTTACCTCTCCTTGACCTGCTCCCCCCTTTCCCTCTCCTTGTCCTGCTCCCCCCTTTCCCTCTCCTTGTCCTGCTCCCATGTTCCTCACATTGACATACTCCCTTTTTCCTCACCTTGACCTGCTCCTCTTTTCCCTCTCCTTGACCTGATTGACCTGCTCCCCCTTTGCTTCTCCTTGTCTGGCTCCCCTTTGCTTCCCTTTCATCAGCCAGCTCCCCTCTTTCCCTCTCCTTGGTCCACTCCCCTTTGCTTCTGTTGGCCCACTCTCCTTTGCTTAAATATCCTCTACCCACTCTGTCTCCCCTTCTCCCTCCTTGACATGCTCCGCTTTGCTCCCCTTGCCCATTTCTTTCACCTGCCTCTGCTGTCCATTGTCCGCTTCACTGTTCCTCTTTCCCTCTGTCTCTCAGCTATTTGTTGTGAATCAATTTAGACCAATCCGGAATAGCTACCCAGATCCTCTGGATCAATCCACAAAACAAATAGCAGCTGTTTTGCTCACTTCTAGTGTTTATCAGGTAACTAAGCATATAATAGCCATTTGCAGTCATCGCTCTTTATAGTGACGACGTTACAGCTGGTTGCTTTTAATATTTTTAAGCAGATAACCATTTTCTGCTTATTGTACATTGTCTTGTATGGAGCTGGCATATGGAAACTGGTGTATTGATAAGGATTGGGTACAATTCTAGGGCAAGTCAGCTGTACTTTAGGGGATAAATAGAAATGCCCAAAATTCCGCTTGGATTTCAGTGGGGCATTTAACTTCTTGAGTACCATCAAGGTCTCAATCACATTGAGTAATGATCTGTTGGATTCCTCAGTAGAGTTCCAGGTGTTAAAAGCTCCAATCTAAATAATGGGAATCTGGGTGATTTTTTCATGTCCCAGTGGTGCAGTTGGTTTGCTCAAGCACTGCATCGCTTAGCCTGTTGAATTCAGCCATAATAGCCTTTATTTTAAAATATTTAGATTTATCAATAACAAGGAAAACAAAACCAGATTGGATCCACTGATGGGTAATCACTTTTCTAGCATATAAGATTAGAGGATAAACCATGAAGCGCCTATGAGAGCCCAGAAACAGGTCATCAACAAAACCTAGCAAGAATAGGTCTGGAGAATGAATATCGGTAAAGTGACGTACGTGGACTGAAAGTCCAAAATATCAGTTCAGAAGGTGACAGTATAGGGACATGACCAAGTCATATGCAAGAAAGAACCTTTAACATTCCTATACTTAGAGCAAAGATCATCAAGTGATCTACCCATACAGAGGTGTATAGTCAATGTGTGGGAAGAATTATTAACTGAATGAGTCTATCCCTTTAAGAGACCAGTGTTCGAATGAATGCATGGGGGATGTCTGACACCCCCCCCCCCCCAATCTGGAAGATATGGAAGGTCTGACTGCCATTTGTCAAAGGAGAGATCCGTCTTGGTGAAGGGCAGGAATCCATAAGTGAAATATTTATCTTGGTGTCTCCTGTTTATTTTTAATATGTGAGGATTGCACTGTAATATTCAAGGGGCCAACCTCAGAATGAAAGGCATGCCGAAATTGAACATAACAGAAGCCTATATGATTGCAGAGACTGAACTTAGACTTAAAAGTATCAAACGTTTTGAGTTGTTTCTCCTGGACCAGATGAGTGATATATTTGATTCCCTGAAGTGTCCAAGACTAGTGGCTTTGTGATGTAAAACCTTTAGGCAGTGGAGGGATAGACAGCTCAATGGAGAGAGAGAATTTGGGGCACAGAATTGGTAAGCAAGATGGGTACTCGAGGGGACACTAAAGGGAGGATTGAAAAGGACTGAATTTTCTCTAAACAGAGTTCGCATAATCTGCAGCCATTTTGCTTGCTTCCTATCCAGAAGTCCCCTAACTGAACCTGTGAAGTGAAATCACTGTCAACACACAAACATTTCCTTTGTGCTGTGATACTTTAGCTTTTAAGCCTTTGAGTGCAAGAGAGGTACACAAAGCATTGCTCTCCAATGCATGTGTACCCCTCGGGCGCTCAGAGGGTTAACATCTTGGATTCAGCAGGGATCTCCAGCGCAATGCTTTGGAGGTCCTCCTTAGCCCCACCAGGTCCCCAGAGCAACATGTTTGAGACATTTCTTGCATTCAGGAATTAAAAGCCCCATTTAAATAAATGGTAATTGAGAATTTGTATTTGTCCACTATGGATACAGCTAGTGTACCCCAAAATTGATCCTCCTTGCCTTTACATATAAGGGTTACAGTGACCACATGATTCAAAATCACACACCTGTTGTTGTAGCCTTTTTTATTTACAATTCTTATGTTTGAGTTATTTAGATAGGTAGTTACTGTCTTAGAAGAGTAATAGAAGAGGAGAAAAGGTACAAGACCCTCTAAGATCAAATTTGTATATCAGTATATAAATGTACCCCCCTATAATATTATGCTTACCAAATCTAAGATCAATAATCGCATATCTGGAGTCCATGATCCTCTCTGGGATCTTCTCACAAGCACATAATATTTCATAAACTTCCAAGGGTTGCTAGGAAACTAAATTTATTAAAACCAAAATATTTTTCCCTGCACAATTAAAAGCAATGCCCAATGCGTTTCGTATTGGTACAAGACTTTTTCAAGGGCTTTAACAAGTATATTCACACAGTGATAACTTTATAATGCTTAAATTACCTTTTTATAAGTTATCTTGTCTACCAGTCCCATGATCGTTCTCATTAGCGTTTGTAAATCCACTACTTCCGGGTAGTATGTCACTTCCTGTGTTCGGATGCTTACACTAACCCGCATCATTGTGCGTTCCATCTTTGGAACGCATTGTCTCTGGCATACAGTATTGTATTTAAAAAGCAAAGGACTATATAATTTAGTATGTTTTCTGGTAATTAAAACAATGTTTATATATTTGTAAAATATCTTTAAAAATATATAGCCTATTTCCAAATTGTTTTCTCTTTCTTAATACTTTGCCTACGCTAAAAAGATACAATCCATGGGACTGAAAATACCAATATACACACCTTCCAACATTTCAGATTCCTGAAGAGGGACACTTGTGTTTTAGGGGGCGTTGTTGAGGGCATGGCTGGTGGACGGGGCATTAGCGAAAATGTTTAGGCTATTTCATGACCTATTGACACCTCCATGTGTAACCTAATAAAGACTTATAACAAGACTGAAGTATTCTATTTATACAGACTAATCTATAAACACATATACTGACATTTAAACAAACATTAATGTGAGTTGTATTGCTGTAGAGCAATCTGATATACTTATATACACACCACACAGTCTGATCTCCTAAACACAGGGACATCAGGGTGGGAAAGAGGGACAGAGGGATTTCAGTCTAAAAGAGGGACACTTGGGAGGTATGAATATATACACATTATAACTTCACATACAGTACACACACAAATAGTAATTCCATATATTACAATTTCATACAAAATATTATTTAAGAAATAAGTAGAAGAAAAAGTTCTTCTTAAAGTTGCACTCCGAGTCTTCTACAACAATTTTTATAACATACATCTCTAAGTTTAATAGCTTACTGTTCAGTGGTTCAAAAGATACTGAAGCTTAAATGATTCCCCACCCCTGTCCCTTCTGGCCGCCTCCCACTGAATCTGGGACTGGATGGATGCAGTGAGGGACAATCTTCAGTCAGTAAGTATAAGGAAAACACTGCCTCCCCTTGATGAAGGAGGGCAGGATTTTCCTTTTACTTACTGAAGTTTGTTCCTCGCCTCTCTCCATTCGGACCATGCTCACAGGCAGCGTGACTAGGCTGACCAGACTTCCCCTTTAACCGGGGGCACATAGGAAAAATGCATACTGCAGGACTGCTCTGATTTCAGGGAAGCACTGAAAAATGGCTATTTCCTGCGTGTCCTCGCTTAAAGGTGAGATCTGGTCAGCCTAAGCGTGACGTGGCCAGAAGGGGGATTATTTAAGCTTCAATATCTTTTGAATTACTGAACAGTAAATCATTTAAATTAGCTCTGCATGTTGTAAACCATTGTAGAAGGTTCGGAGTGCAACTTTATTATAGACATTACTGTCCCTTTAATGAGATTTAGATATCAACTTGCCTACACCTGTATTCCCAAAGAGCTACAACAAGACCACCTTCATTTTATAAAGGCCAACAAATGACTTTTAAGATGAAAATGATTTCCTGTCACTTGTAAGCCAAGATTGATCTTCAGGCCTCATGCTAGAGGTTAAAAGATGTGTTTTCCTAGTCTGTCTAACGAACAATTAATTTCCTTCTCAGCATAGCAGTCTTAATGAATTACACTTGAACATATCAGATCCCATTTTGAATTAATTGGTGGATACTTCTAGGAAGGGTACAAAGGAGTTGATGATGATCAATATAACACTGCCATGATCTTAGATTGTACCTCGTTATGCTTTGTACATCGGAATGTAAATTGTTTTGAAATAATGCATGATTACATTTTGATATATAACAATGTGTGCCATTCTTAGCCTCTCTTGAAACGATTTCCACTGTACTACGGTGCTGTTGTCAATACGTGTGTTGTATAGTGATATCACCATGGTAATTGTAGGTCATTTTGAGTTGCCTTTTCAGCATGAATGAATTTTAATGATAATCTCCTTGTAGATGTATGTAAGTTTATGCCAATTAGAGATGTGATCCCTGCAGAAAAAAATGACTTTTTATGCATTTACACTAAAACACTTTTTTTAATCGTTATTATAATCTATTTTTAATAATGTTTTAGCTGGTTTTTTTTTTTTTTTTCCATTTCGGATATTAATTTTTTGGTGGGAATGTACAAATCTTTCAGTGTAGCTCCTTTTCTATGCTTATGTTGGCTTAAAAATCATGCTTTTGTATTCAAAGGTATGTACCAACATGTATGATCGCTTTAGGGCATACTAGAGCACACTTGTTGTTAATACTTTATCCCTTTAAAGGAATAGTAAACTTTTTTTTTTATGAAATCCAATATGTTATAGAGATTTTCCTGCTTGGTCAAACAAGGTCACTCCCACCACTGTCAACATTTATAACAGTACAAATAATCGGTAAGTGAATTTACTGGGAGTTTACTGCATAATAGTTGTAACTGACAGGAAGTGACTCAGCAGTATTTATCACATTCTGTGGAGAACTGTAAATCACTTACTTTCCATTAGAATTTAGCAGAATTACTAATTGGAATTTGACCACTAGAGGGCACTGCTAAAGTAAAAAAAGCATGGGTTTAAACTTTAATAACTCTTGAAATATGCATCTCTCAGAAGTGGGATTACCCTTACTTTACTCAACAGCAAACACCCTGCAATATATATTTTCATTAAAAAAGTGTACTGCTTCTTTAAGAAAGAGGGATATGCAGTGCATTGCAAAGCAATGTGTTGCACACCCCTCTGGTCATTAAAGGGTTAATGCCAGAAAGTCCAGAGCACGACACCTATAACAAGAACAAGTATAAGGAAGAAATTTACAACACTTTATGCTGTGCCTTGTTAATATGTGAAAAACAAGAAAGGAACACCCCCAAATCTCAATCACTTTCCCGCTGCACTTCCTGTGCTGTTAGGAGGAGAATTCCAGTGTAGGTCTCGTAATGGGCATTACTCAGACACAGTACAAAAATACCTCCCTGCACATGTTTTAGAGTGGAATTAATTATGACATCTAACTGCATTGGACACCCCCCCCCATGTTAAATATGTTTTGGATTATTTCCGCATTTAAAAGAACAATAACACCTTGTACTAATAAACACTCGCTTTACTTAATCTAGACAGAAAATATTAGAGACTACTATTAATCCATACTGCTTGGATTTGGTCTTCAAAATTAATATTTGATTAGTAATTTATTTTATGACTGCGGGGGCAGAAATTCTTCTTTATTGCAGGACTCCTAGAAGCCAAGCTCCTCCCATGGAAAGCTTCCTAAGTAGACCAGTGGTGGTGGTGGGGGGGGGGGTTTGAGTCCTGGAGCCCTGCAAAAAGAAACATGTCTGTATACATGGGTATGATCTCCCGCAGCAATTAAATATTAATTTTGGAGAACCAATGCACAACAGATTTGTTACATAGCGGCTATTAATATTTTCATCCCAGATTAAAGGAAGAGTTTCTGATTAAGTGTATTCCTTTAAGATGTTTTAATAACTTCCACCTTTTTGGGTTCTTGAACTCATGATAGGAACCTATTCAGGTGGCCGTTGTAGTCTATGCTGTTTATACATGACCATTCATTGGCAAAATTGCTATCATTTGGGGAAATTATGGCTCCCATTCATTTATGTACTAGTTCTCATTTATTTGCACCGGTGCCATGAGTGTAGTTAACCCTTTGAGTGCCAGAGAGGCATCCAACGCAACACAATGTGTTGGATGCACCTCTGGAACTCAAAGGGTTAAAGGGATAGTAATGTTTCATAATAAAAGCAGCTCTAATTAATCATCATAGTATTTGGACTTTGGAGAGTGTTATTTCAATTCTGTCAGAGTTGTAGTTCAAGAGTAATTCAATGACAAAGTATCCCCCTCCCGCCCCTTTTACTGATGTAACACTGTTCAGCCTTATCCAGTGGCGTAACAATAGGGGTCGCACCTGTGACCGGGCCCATCACTCCAGGGGCCCGGCCGCCCCCTGCGACCCACTCTCCTGCAGCAGTTGCTTAGCTGATCTCCCACTCGGCGCGCCGCTCTAGTAATACAGAGCGCTGGGAGATTACATCATCTCCCAGCCTCTGCATTACTAAAGCGGCGCGCGGGAGCTTCAGTTCTAGGGATCTGTGCAGAAGGAGGCACAGATCTGTCAAACCACGCCGCTACACCACCAGGGACTGGAGGTAGGGCCAGGGGTATTATGGAAGGGGCAATGTGGAGATGGGGGCATTGTGGAAGGGGAAATGTGGAGATGAATTGGAGATGGGGGCATTGTGGAAGGGGCATTATGGAGATGAAGGGGGTATTGTGGAAGGGGCAATGTGGAGATGAAGGGGCAATGTGAAGATTGGGGGGCAATGTGGAGGTGGCTAATGTGGATGAGGGGGCCAATGTGGTCGGGGGGGGGCATGGCAATTCTTGCAGCAGGGCCCAGTGGCTTCTAGTTACGCCTCTGGTCAGATCAGAAGGGAGGTGCCCAGGTAGACTGCAGAGAGGGACAATCGTCAATTAAGATAAGGGATAAATCTTAAAAACTTGTCAAGGGGGGCAGGGCTTTCATTGTTCTCATAGGAAGAAGATTGTCCCCTTCTGTTACCTGTCTGGTCTATGGACTGGATTCCACATCTGAGAAGAGATGGCTTACACTAGGTAAAAGGGGCGGGGAGGGGAAACTTTGCTTGTGAATATCTCTTAAATCATAAAGGTTTGAGAGATAAGACTTATATCGTTCTTCATGTTTTTTTTATATGCCTACAAAATAAAATAAATATAAAACGAAGTATTACTATCCCTTTAAAGCATAATGGAGAAGGGCTTACACAGAGCATTACTGTAATTTGAATTTGAACCTGTTTTCACGTCAGAAAAATAGGCATGATAATGCCGTCTATCTGTATATCTGAACAAGAACAAATACTTTGCAGCTTCTCCAGTCTGATGATATGTCCTGATGAAGGAGAGTTTGTACTGAGTCAAAAGCATTGGTTCTTCTATAAGTACACATTGCATCAAGACTGGAGAGGCTGCAGGGTGTTTATAGTAGTAACTGTATGCAATCAGCAGTGACTGCCTCTGCATACACTTAGCACTGTATATTTGAGGACTATATTTGCAACAACAGACTGGAAATCTATATATTATCCTCAAATAATTTTCTTTCCTATTATGCTCAAATTATTATTATTATTATCCTTTATTTATGTAGCACCAACTTGCTCTGCAGCACTGTTCAGTAAAACATACAGAGACATTAAAGGAGCAGTAAACTTTTATTTATGAAAACACATTTTATAGAGCATTTCCTACAGAATAAAACAAGGTCACTCCCATCTCTGTCAGATGTTTTATTCGAAAATTATAGCAGTTTAAATAATCAGGAAGTGAATTTACTGTGTTTATTTCCTGATAGTTCTAACTGACAGGAAGTGACAGGCAGTTTCTATCACATTCTATGGAGAATTGTATGTTTGACTTTTTTGACTTTCCTCTCCATTAGATTCTAACAGGAAAACTAATTAGAATTTGACCACTAGAGAGCACTGCTAATGTAAAAAAAAGCATGGGTTTAAACTGTAATAACTCTGGAAATATAAATCTCTCAGCAGTGGGAGTACCCTTATTTTACTCAATAGGAAAATGCCTACAATATATATTTTTTCATAAAAAAAGTTGACTGCTCCTTTAAACAGTACAAATGGAACATAGAAAACAAAATTATCAGAGAACCCTGCTTGTGAGAGCTTCAGTGTAAATGCCAACTCTGAATTGTGTGGCATTCTGCTCAGAGCCCCCTCTACCTCGGGTGGTTTCCTGCCACAATAATGTTACTTCTGTTACTGGAACACAAACAATAGACAAACCTGGAGTAAACCATCAGCGTCTAGAGGATTTACATGTGGCTTTTAATCCCTAGAATCCGAAGCAATGCATTGGAGGCTTCTCTCAAATCAAAGGAGTTAAAATCCACAAGGAGCAGTAAACTTTTTTATGAGAAGCTGTATGTTATAGAGCTTTTCCTGCCGGTTAAAACAGTCACTCCCACTGCTTTCATTTGTTTTATTCAAATGTTATAACCGTTCAAATAATCAGGAGAAATTTACTGTGCATTTACTTCCTTAAAGTTCTAACTGACAGGAAGTGATTCAGCAGTTTCTGTCACATTCTGTGGAGAACTGTTTGTCACTGACTTTCCTCTCCATTAGAATGTAACAGAAAAACTCATTGGAATTTGACCACTAGAGAGCACTACTAATGTAAATGACATGGGTTTAAACTGTAATAATTCAGGAAATATGCCTCTTTCGACAGTGAGATTACTCTTGTTTTACTCAACAGGAATAACCATACAATTATGTATTTTTTTTTTTAATTAATTTACTGCTCCTTTCAATCAAAGAAAATGTTTAATTGTCCCTGATGTCGTTGTTTTTTTCCAGAATTGCATCACTTCAGCATATTGTGTAGGGACTTAGCATAAAGTGCCACAAAAACGTGAAGGTTACTTTGAAGAAAACTCTTATTTTACAGACAAATAGCTAGTAAAACAAATAAGCAAATTTTAATTAACTGTAAAATAAACTTAACTTCCCTTAGGATGACAGGGCCACTTTAATAGAGATCTCACTGGGAATATTAAGTATTGTGCCTTTCAAGGAATCATTTCATTGTATTTAATGTAGAACTAAATAGAACTTTAATTGCTACAACAGTTCTTTTCATAAAAGACTCCATGCAATTATTGTGTATCCACCTGTGACACTTCCTACAACAAAGTTAATAGTACATGATGTGAAAAGCAGTAGAACAGGACCATTCAGAAGGTCTGACACTTCTCTAGTAGACAGCTGTTGCTAAAGTGTTCCTTCGCATTATAGAAAACTAGTGTAAAAGCCCGTGTACACGGGCCAGCAGAACTACACCTCCCAGGGTTTGGGCAGTCTCTACTGGGCATGACTGCATCAGACAAACATACATCTGGCCTGCGTTTGGGCAGTCTCTACTGCTCATGACTGCATCAGACAAACATACATCTGGCCTGCGTTCGGGCAGTCTATACTGCGCATGACTGCATCTGACAAATATACATCTGGCCTGCTCTTGGGCAGTCTATATTGTGCATGACTGCATCGGACAAACATACATCTGGCCTTATATTAAGATTCAGGTTATGAATCAGAGTTGCAAATTCTAAGGCCAGTTCACTTTGATTGTTCTCCTTGTCATTTTGGAGAATGTACTAATTTACCAATGCGGTGTTTGCCTGTAATGCCAGTAGTTGTATGTCATGGAACATACTATAGCTTATGACTGATGCAGTGGAAAGCATCGGAGACTACATTCCCATGTTCGGGATTTAATGGCAGTAAGCGCCATACACCAGTCCCATAACATGCACAATGAAATTATGTACACTCTTGCCATTTCCACTCTGCCTTGTTTAATAGATTACCTTAACCCTTTGAATGCCCGAGGGGTGTGCAATGCATTTTTTCACAATGCATTGCTCACCTCTCTGACACTCAAAAGGTTACATGGGGCATAGAGGAAAGTAATGTCCCCAAACACCTACAGACTTCCCCATTGTCATCCTCTTGGGGCAAAGGGAGGAATTATAGCATATGTAGATTAGTAAATGGATGCTAGGCAAGTGTAGTGATAAAAAAAAAACTTATTCCAGATCCTTATCTGGCACAGGATTGCCATTGTACATTCACCTTATTGATATATACATATGAATCAGAAAATGTGTGCATCAGATTGGATGTACGTGTGTGTGATTGTGCACTCACAGGAAATTCACACGACACAGGTGCTATGTATTGAAATGAGACAAATGACAGGACTGTAATACATTCACAGGCTTTATCAAGGACAAATTATTAAGGTTTATTTAATATGTTCGTCAGTTGGAGTGATCAAGGCAGGTCGGGACATCCAAGAATGTATTGTGAACCACTATCTCCTGCTCTAACCTATAAAATATGCACCAGTTCCTCAGGGGCGTGTCATAAGTTATATGTAACTGTTAGTGAAATTTCAAGTATAAGCCAAGAGATCACATACAAAGTAACACAATTTTTTTCTTGTGGAATTTGTGCACTTTTTGAATATTTGCTCACTGGTGTTGAAATTACTTTAGACACATCACTTTATAATTTGGCCTTCATTTTTGTCGGGCTATATTTCCTTATGTAACAGTTTGGTTGTTCTAGATCTGCTTTCACCATCTGGTTCCTATTTTCTTCCATTGCTGGTTCTCCGTGGACATTATTGCCTGTTTTCAGCATTCAAACAGCAGTAATGTCCTATAAACCTGCTTGCAGTGTGTTCGATACCTTTCTAGCATTCAGAAGGGTTTAAATCCTCATACAAATCACTGGGAATTAAGGATTCATTTATTTGTTCCCTATGATACTGCTAGTTTGCTCCAAAATTGTTCCTTTTTTACTTAGTGTATATGGCCCTAAAGGTGCTATTCAATTCAGTAAAGAGGTCAGTTCTGGAGCATGAGATTAAAATCCCAATTTAAATTAATCGGTATTTGGGTAATATTTGTTTGTTCCCCCTGTGGGTGCGGTTGGTTTACTTCTTTAGCTTTTTGAATTTCACCATTAATTTTTACCATCCCTACTTGAGCTGCAGTAGGTTCAGTCTTATTTAGTAAATGCAATATTTCTTCTTATTTTAGTTGCATAGATGCAACAATAATTCTGAAGTTAATGAGGACTTTTTATGAGGTTACATATAGTAAACCATTCATAAAATTGCATGCCTTTTCTTTCACTTATATCACACAGAGCTCAAGAAGCAGGTGGAGAGTGCGGAGCTGAAAAACCAACGTCTTCGGGAAGTCTTCCAGACAAAAATCCACGAGTTCCGTACTGTGTGCTACATGCTGACTGGGTATCGTATTGATATCACCACCGAGAACCAGTACCGCCTCACCTCTATGTATGCTGAACACAAGGAAGATAACTTGCTGTTCAAGGTAACAAGATTCCCCGTCTTTCGAAACGTTTCCCTCAACATTTAATCGATTCTGTTTCAGTTTGATATTCTTTCTACGTCTTTTATGTCAACTGTTTATCTGCATTTCATGTAAACACAACTCTAAATGCAATGTGATATGTTCTAGCACAAGGGAGGGCAGTTGGGATCACGTATTTCAGAGATAATTAATTCCGTGGAATTGCCTTCCATGGGAATTCCTGCAGATGAATGGTTTCCACATTGCTGTGGAGAAGGTGTATGTGTTTGTGTGTCTGTCAGTCGGTCTCTGCATATATATATTATGTATGTGTGTGCATGTGTTTTTTCATGGAAAGGGACACTATTTTATATATTTGGAAAATTCATAGAAATGGGAGTTTTCATCCACTTCTAGGGGGCAGCATATGGATCTCCAACTTTTTTTGATCTAAAAGTAGTATATTTTTGTGTTGTTTGATTGTTTTTTCTTGCACCATCCACAAAATCCACCCTTACTGTTGCATAAGGTAGGAAGTCTGAGGATCTCAAGCTGTTGTTGGACTACCACTTCCATCATCAGCAGCAGACCAACAGCAGGAGGGTCCCTAGGCTTACCACCCCTTCGTTAAAAGCAGCACCTCTTGATGTTTGTTGAATGAGTAAACTTAATGGATTAAATAAGTATACAAAGAAAACTGTTTGTTTTACACAAGCAGAGAGTCAATGGGATATCTGGATCCCTTTCCACTATTAACATCTGACTCAGCATGCCACTGAATGTATCTTGAATTCTCAGTGTTAAGAGGAAAAGTAGGCGTTTACAGACGTACTGCAGACAAGCATCTTGTCACTTCAACACAGCATGTTCTCTGATCTACCACTGTGTGTAACGTAGGAAACATGTTATGTTCTCTGCACCTTAAAACCATGAATTCTTAACAAACAACTAAAGCTAATTCCATGGGGTGAAAAAAGACAACTAATCTTTGTTTTACTCGCCTACACATTAACCCCTTGAGTGTCAGAGAGGTATCCAACGCATTGCGTTGCAATGCGTTTGATACCTCTCTGGCACTCAAAGGGTTAACACATTAGCTATATGTTTGGTGATGCCTACGTTAACCTTGTTTTCCATCTGCCATCTATGAAAAGAAAAGATTATGCTACCTTCATTATATATTGCAAAAGCACATTGAAAATGGTTCTAAGGGAACCATCATTCAGTCTCTCTATACTTTGTAGCTTATGTTTATTACAGTTTATTACATGCTAAAGTGTAAAATTCTGCTTAAAGGAGAAATGTCGCCCCAAATAAAGTCCCCCCCCCCCCCATAATTGGTCATACAGCGATAAGCTTAAAAATAATACTTATCCAGCATAAGTACCGCGTTATTCAGAAATCCTACTTCTGCTGAGACTGATGAGTCTGTTGGAGACAAAAGCTTAAAGGAGCAGTAAACATTTTTTTTTTATGAAAACCAATATGTTATACAGCTTTTTCTGCTGGGTAAAATAAGGTCACTCCCACCTCTGTCAGTTGTTTTATTACAAGTTTATAATGATTCAAATAATCAGGAAGTGAATTTACTGTGCATTTTACTTCCTGATAATTTTAACTGACAGGCAGTTTCTATCACATTCTATGTAGAACTGTAAGTCACTGACTTTCCTCTCCATTAAAATGTAACAGAATAACTATTTGGAATTTGACCACTAGAAGGTAATACTAATGTAAAAAAAACAAGGGTTTAAAGTATAATAACCCTGGAAATATGCATTTATCAGTAGTTGGAGTACCCTTATTTAACTCAACAGGAAAAGCCCCTCTGTAGCAGACCCTTCCCAAATGATGGCCAAAACTTTACTGATGGTTTATGAAGTTTTATTGAACTCTTCCTTTAACTCCAAAAATTCACTGTAAGAGCTGAACAAAAGTACAGAAATATACAGTAATATCTCATCCATAAATTATGTCTATCTACTGCATTATTATTCACACAAGCAGTAAAATGAACTAATATACTGACCTTATGCCTTATCCAGGGAGGGGTTGCTTAATAAACTAGTAAGTTTTGTAATTATGTAAGAACTCTACAGGTGCACAGCGTTGCTCTGTTTCCTTCTTTCCTTACTGCTGGCCTGTACCTCTCAGGATATCCTGTTACATTCACTTCCTGCTACAAGTCCTCCCTAAAACTCCTTCCTGATGCAACATAGACAGTGGAAACATTATGCCTATTTGAACTTAAAGAATTATTGAAATACAAACAAAATAAATGGAACAATAAATGACAGCTAGGTCTGTTACACTTACAATATATATTTTTTTTATTTAAAAAAAAAGTTTACTGCTCCTTTAGATAAATGCCGTTCTAGCTGGTTGATTTCTCGGAGAAGCCACATTTCATTTTGGTTCCATTTCAGTGGACTTTTAACCCTTTTATGAACCAGATTGGTGTGCAATCTGTTGCACATCATCCTTCTGGTCATTAAAAGATTACTGTGGATCGATCACTAGAGCAAAAACTATCAGAAGTGACATTTGCAGCTGGCCATCTAATGAAGTGGCTGTCGGTATTTCAGTACCAATCTCCTGGGCCTGCAGTAATCCTGTTCACGGCCGGGGTACTGTTCACAGGCACATCGGCGCTGCATTTCAATGATCTGTTGAGGGCATCACCTCTGGGGGGCAGTACTAACCACTTCTCTGTGTGTTGCAGCCACTTGTCTTATGCATGGGGGTATTGGTTCAAGCAAAGACACAGACAACTTAATTATGGGTTAACTCAGGCCACAGCTTTACTTAAAATACATCATAACAATTTTTACCCCAAACTTTAAGCCCTTGCCAATAACCAAACTTTAGTAGGCCAAAAACCTACCTACCCCTTTTGAGCATTAGGCTTCCCAATCTTGTTCCACCGTACCGCGCCCCATTAGCTGGTTACTGCAGCTCAATGGGGCCGGTGTCCAAACCCGCGACACAGTCCGGGTGTCATTGTCCCTAGGCCGCTGGCCTACCATCTTCCTGTAACCATATCCAACTTAACGACCTTATACACATTGACAAGGGCCCAAAGCGCCCACAAAGCTGTGACAAACAAGAAACAAACCACCCCCACACCGTCCACAACCCATACACCCTCTAACCAACCCCTGAACATGAACACACAAGGGAGGGAGGGACGCTGTTCCATTGCAACAGTAAAAGGAAGTGACAATTACCATTTACCCCTTATATTACCTCTTACCATTTCCACTTCCTGTCTACACCTCCTAACTTTACTTGCCACCCCCAGCTCAGACATGTCTCCCCTTCTTATTTTGCGGGGAGTTCTCTTCAACAGTTCTTATAGGGAGGAGAGAAAAAGTAAAATGTTTGATTGGTGACTTCTTGATAAAATATTGCCTTTATTCTCTCATAAAGTAAAGCAATAATTCAAACACATAATTGTTTTGTTTTTTTTTGTTTTGTTTTTTTAAATCCTCACAGTGCTCTCATTAAGTAAGGCACTATATGAATATGCTGGGTTATAAAACATTAACATTTGAATAAATATAGCTCCAGGGAAAAAATGTTTCAATGCTAGTACTGTTATGCACAAGATGTGACTCATACATTCCTTGAGTCAGTAGGAAATTTTGTAAGTAAAGAAAGGGGGTGTCTTTCAATAGTATACTCATATACTGCGATGCATAGGGTTAGATTTGTCCCTTCAGTGCAGTCTCATCAAAACTATACTTAGGAAAAGCTCTCTTGAATAGATTGTGCAATGTTCTAGCAGCAGTATGAATCTCAAGAATATGGAGATAATTGATTCAATCAAATGAGGCAAAGCCCAAAACAGTGAATCGCTGAATAAATAGGCAATACCTTTAATCCAGTCTAACTTTCTTTACCCTCAGTTCTTGAGAAGGATTAAATTACTGCTCATTTAAATTAAAGGGATAGTAATGTTTCACAATAAAAGCCGCTCAAATTAATCTTCATAGTATTTTGGTCATGGAGAGTGTTATTTCAGTACTGTCCGAGTTGTAGTTCAAGAGTAATTGAATGATAAAGTATCCCCCTCCTGCCCATTTTATTGATGTAACACTGCTCAGCTCAGAGCAGCAAGGTGGTGTCCAGGTCGATCACAGAGAGGGACAATCTTCAATTATCATAAGGGAAATCCTGTCAAGTAGGGGCAGGGTTTTCGTTATTCTCATATCACAGTAAGAAGATTGTCCCTTGCTGTGAGCTGTCTGGTCCCAGGTCCAGATTCCACATCTGAGGGGAGGCGGTTTACACTAGGTAAAAGGGGCGGGAGGAGGATACTTTATCATTCAATTACTCTTGAACTACAACTCTGACAGTATTGAAATAACACTCTCTGTGGCTCAAATACTATGAAGATTAATTGGAGCTGCTGTTTTTGTGAAACATTACTATCCCTTTAAGGACAAGTAATGCTGGTTTGATTACCTGAAGGCCGATCTATGCACTGGGGAGCAGAGAGCAGGTCTCCTCCGTATCAGTGTTGTCAGAGATAAAGATAATGGAAGTCCAAACTGCTCCAACTGTCCCAATTTGAAAATCTATTGAAACAATATTAAATACTAAACTGTATAAGATTAATCTTGCATATAGTTACCAACAGCCACTGTCTGATTGTGGGAAAAAGTGGAATACCTGAATAAGTATATAGCACAAAAACCAGTTTATAATAAAGTACTGCTGTGAATTCTCATAGAAGATAGTAAGTGAATGTGAGTGCTAAATATGCAGGCTGATATTAAAAATGAAAATGTATTCTTGACCTGTGGGGGAAACATAATAGTTACTCCCCTGAATGAAAAGACTGGGCTAGTCAGGGACGCAACACATGCCAGGTTTTCCTACTGGGGGCTCTCTCAGCCAAAAAGAACAAAACATTGCTGTGACAGACACCCTCCCCCCCATTTGCCACCTAACATGTTTCTACATATATGCCTCAACAGTGGAGCATGGGGGTCAGGTCAGCAGGTATTTATACCTTTAGAACACACCTTAAACCCTTTGAGTGCCAGGGAGGTATCGCGTTGGATACTTTTCTGGCAACTAAAGGGTTAAGCACTGTGTTGAGCTCCTGGGTCCCAAAAGACATCATGTTTACAGTATATGATAGTTGCCATAAAATATCTATAGGATTCACTTTTCTTGTATGTTTAATAAATAGTTTTGTATTCTGAGAATTTCATGTCGATGTCCATCAATCTATTATAGATATATATAATAAATTAGGTAAAGACACATTAGTGCTGCATTTCAGTGGTCTGTGGGGGGAATTGTACCGTCCCCTCTGCAGTGCAGTACCCACCAATTCTCACTGCATTGCAGCCACTATTCAACAAGCTGCCACAACTACATTTTACGCATGTGTGTGTCTTCAAAATGGCTTTGTTTTCCATTTACTTACGTAGAAATTAACCCCTTAAGGACCATTGACATACCCGGACTGTCACACTGGTCCGGCATTTAAGGACCAGTGACGGTCTTGGTACGTCTCGTACTTTTACTCACCTTACTCCTGCTGGAGAGCGGTGAGTAATACCGGGGACTGAAGTTGATCGCTCCAAGACCGGAGCTATCTCTGTCAATCCCTCGTTCGGCGTTCCAGCACATGTCGAACTTCCCTATCTGGTCCTTAAAGGACCACACACCCCGGGACCGCTGGTCCTTAAGGGGTTAATAAGAAGAATACATTGAAATCTCTAGCTTGTTTTCAAGTATGTCTCAAATGATAAATACTAACAAAGTACCCTTACTTTCAGGTGATTTATGACCTGTAATGTATAGGCATAGTCAAGCACATGGATAACTTATCAGCAGTAACTAAGGGCCAAATGCGTAGTAACAAATCCCAACCTATTCTGAGGTAAACCAACTGCATCATAGAGGGAAAACTTTCCCATTCACTCAACCGTTTGAGTGCCACAGGTAGCAACACATTTCATTCAAAGGGTTACATCTGAGAGGGGTGCACTGTATGTTGCTTTGCAATGTGTTGAATACCTCTCCGGAATTTAAAAGATTAACTCGAAAGCTGAAAAGGTATCCAGTGCATTGAGTACATATTGTCTCTTATGGTGCATTTGGTCTGCATCAGAATTGCTCTTCTTTTACTTTGGGCATATTGCCCATAGTCATGGAGAACTGATCCCTTCTATCCTAGCCTGCTGTTGCTGTAATTTCCTTTCAAGCAAATAAGCCTTGTAATGTCATGAGGGAACGGGTAGCCCTTCAAGCTAAATTCAAACTCAAATTCTGACAAATTAATGCCGATAACAAGTTAAACCATTGGATGCTTGAAATGGAGCCCTTTAGCCTTCAAGGAGTTTAAAGAGTTACATTTTTAGGGTTTTGCAAAGATTTTATGTGAAACGAAGAGAGATCCACCACCACAAATCCAAACACAGTTCGCTTCTAATGCTTAGTATCTTCAAAATGAATAATCTACTTATATAGATAAATTGTCAGGGAAACTCACCACATGTATAGCTGCTTTGCCGGTCCGGTGCTACCCCCAACAGTCTCGGCCACAGACTTTGACAACACAGGTAAAGGGGTGCATCACGGTCCGGCAGAAATCACAACTGCCAACTCCAGCATGTCACTTCCATAAAATATACTTTATTGGATACAAAGTTATATAAAAGGCAATTCTTTTGTCAACGAGCAAGGGAACTCTTGTACAAACATGCGCTTGATGCTCTCGCCACCTAACGCATTTCATGCACTTAATCATAGGTCCTATGATTAAGTGTGGAAGCATGAAACGCGTTAAGTGGTGAGAGCATCAAGCGCATGTTTGTACAGGAGTTGCCTTGCTCGTTGACAAAAGAATTGCCTTTTATATAACTTTGTATCCAATAAAGTATATTTTATGGAAGTGACATGCTGGAGTTGGCAGTTGTGATTTCTGCCGGACCGTGATGCACCCCTTTACCTGTGTCACCACCACAAATAGTTTGAGAACGTCTACACTGGAGTCACTGAAGAAATACCCAAGATTGAAAGCTGTTATTTTAAAAATAAAATGCTGTCAGCATTATATGAGGAGGCATTTTATGGTAGAAAAGAAAAATGCAGTGCAGTTTTATAGGCTGTCAAATGATATGTTATCCTTTCAGGATCTCAAAATAATAAAGAATCTCTTCTATAGAATGTATCCATAATGCATAGAATGTGATGTCTAATCCCACTTCTCCACCTGCTTTTATACTCAAGACCGTATTTTATCTTAGGCCTTATTTTAGGTACAGGATTCATGTTCTGCACCAAGCATTTTTCAATTCCATTACTACCTGATATCCATCAAGAGACTTCTGAAATATCCTGCTGTAAACAATTATTCAGCTGTACGAATCCTCCCTTAATCCAGTCTGCTTTACATTTAGAGAGGAGGAGAGACTGGTGTTTGCTAGTTGTGGTGTCTCAGTGTAGAACTATACAGAGAGATTGCAACGATGGCTGCCTACTGTCACCCCATGTACTGTTTACTGTAAGCATGGTCATACCGCCCAACATTTCAAATTGCCAAAGAGGGATGCTTGTATTTTAGGGGGTGTTGCCAGGGGCATGGCTGGTAGGCGGGGCATTACCGAGAATTTTTATGCTATTTCATGACCTATTGACTCCTCCTTGTGTAAATTAATAAATGACTTATAACAAGACCAAAGTATTTTATTTACATGTACTAATTTATAAACACATATACTGACATTTAAACAAACAATAATGTGAGTTTTATTGCTGTAGAGCAGTATGATACACTTGTATACACTTCACACAGTCTGATCTCCTAAAAAGAGGGAAATCAGGGTGCGAAAGAGGTATTGGGCCTAAAAGAGGGACTGTCCCTCCTGAAGAGGGACACTTGGGAGGTATGCATGGTTACTTTTTGGACATAAATCCAATATAGCAGGCATAGCCAATTTTTAGCCGTCCACTTGTTGTTGGAGTACAGCTACCAGCTAAGGATGATGGGATCTGTGGTCCTGCAAGTGAAGTGCTGAATATTGCCCACTCCTGCATTAAAGAGACTTGTACGTTAGAATTTTTAGGGTGAACTTAACCCTTTGAGAGTCAGAGTGGTGGTCAACGCAAAGCTCTTCAATGCTTTGCACTCAAAGGGTTATAAGCTGTATTCAGGAAGTTAAAGAGGTGAAATTCTAGGGAAAACCCTCTTCACTATAAGCAACATAAAATTCCCCAAATCCCAGTAATTTACATGAGACTTCAGTTTTAACCCTTTGAGTGCCAGAGGGGTACACAACGCATTGCACAGCAATGCGTTATGTACCCCTCTGGCACTCAAAGGGTTAAGCTGTTGCGTGCTAGAGGTCTCCATTGCATTATAATGATTTGTGTTTTAAACCTTGTTAGCATTCAAATGGGCAGTTTAATTCTTTCCCTTTGGTGCAGTTGGTGTTTTTCAAAATGGCTCCTCTTCAGCTTCCTGAATATAATCTTAAGGAGTGGGTGAGCAAACATAAGGCCCTCCTAGTCGCTGTTCCTGGACCACAACTACCAGCATCCCCCTCCAGCCATTGTTTCCCTCAGCAGCGTAATGGCTTTACATCACCTTCCCATGCCCTAAGGTCTTTGTATTCAGAATATGCACCTTCTTTGACCTATTTGTGAAGATTCACACAGGGTTACATTGCTGTAGCTTCTCAGTCAGCAGATAATTAAAAGTTATAACCTTAATACTGCTGTGATATGATTCAGTATAAAGAACACTAACGCACAAGCTTTTGGGTTATGTTAGCATAAATACACTGCACTCCATGATTGCATCTGTAAAAATGGTATGTTTAGTAACTAAGGCTTTAAAAAGAGTCTTATATTCTGTGGGGGCAGTCATTCATGTTTTTTTGCAGGACCCCCACCCCATAATTTGGGTGGAGCTTAAACGAGGTAGCCATGATAGGGAGGAGGGGAAATGGAGTTTGACCTTAAAATGGGTGGAATGGGACAAAGCGTAGGCAGAACCATCAGTGTAGTAGACAGACTTTCAAGTAAACTCGGCAAGGTCTGAGAATCACCCTTTGTCCCCAGAGACTCAATAATAAAATAGGAAATCCGGGGTCCTCGGTTCAGTTCTGGAGTATTACCAGGTATGCAAATTAGTTTTCATAAAGAAAATAAATAAATAAAAGTTTACTACCCTATTACAACTAAGAATTCTTAAAGGGATAGTAATGTTTCACAAAAACAGCAGCTCCAATTAACCTTCATAGTATTTGGGCTATGAAGAGTGTTATATCAATACTGTCAGAGTTGTAGTTCAAGAGTAATTGAAGGATAAAGTTTCCCCTCCCGCCCCTTTTACCTAGTGTAAGCCATCTCTTCTCAGATGTGGAATCTGGTTGCTAGACCAGACAGATAACATAAGGGGACAATCTTCTTTGTATGAGAACAATGAAAGTCCTGCCCCCTTAGCAAGTTTTTCAGGTTTTTCCCTCATCTTAATTGAAGATTGTCCCTCTCTGCAGTCTACCTGGGCACCTCCCTTCTGATCTGGCTGAACAGTGTTACATCAGTAAAAGGGGCGGGAGGGGCATACTTTGTCATTGAATTATTCTTGAACTACAACTCTGACAGAATTGAAATAACACTCTCCATGACCCAGATACTATGATGATTAATTAGAGCTGCTTTTATTATGAAACATTACTATCCCTTTAAAGTGGAACTGACATTTTATAATGATAGGTGATTTCAAAATCATCTATATTAATGGTAGCCATTCTTTTTTATAGTTATAGCTTGAGATATTTAGCTATATTTATTAGTTTATTATGCAAATTGCAGTTTATTATGCAACTTCCTGTAGGAAGTGGCAGTTGGAAGGGAGTTTGGAATGATAGTATCTGACACACAAGGCTGTGCCAGTCAGTACTGCCTAGTTTGCATTAATTGACAAGAAATACTAAATATCCCTTACCCCTTGAGGACCAGAGGGGTGCACAATGCATTGCTCACCCCTCTGGTCCTCATGTGGTTAAGCAATGTATTCAGATTAAAAAAATGGATAAAATAAATACAGATGATTTTGAAAGTTTTTTCAAAATCACCAAAGTCATTATAAAGTCTTTGTTCTGCTTTAACATCAAACCGCTGTAAAGCTTTGCTCTCTGCAGGATTCTATATTCCATGGGACGAAACAGACAACAAAATGGTTCCACCTGTCTACATGTCAACACATTAGTATTGTGTTGTGTACGACCCAGCAGGACGGATGTAATAATATGATTCTGAGCTAACGTAAGCAATGAAACCAATTTATTAGTGTCACGTCTAATGCCAAGTTACAAAGCAATTTATGCTTAAAATTGTCCTCTGTGAACTGCTTGTGTCAAGGGGAGGGCAGTGGGGAAGTACGGGGGTTCTGGGGGATTTTCTATCCGTTTTTACCTTGTCTAATGCTATGTACTAAGAATGCACAAAGGAAACTTTTATAAATTTCCCAGTTTCTGTTATAGGGAAGGCCTTTGTAGCTTACCCACATTAAAGTCTTAATGATGTTGGGCTGTGTGTTCAGGACTAAAACTGCCATCATACTCAGCCAGTCGCTTGCTGGGATTGATGGGAATTGTAGTCCTGAACATCTGGAAGGCCTCAGCTTGACCAGCCATGTATTAACCCTTTGAGTGCCTGAGGGCTTTGCAATGCATTGTATACCCATCTAGAACTTAAAGGGTTAAAGAGATAATACACTTTAGTACATACCCCGGTGTAAAGGTTCTTTATTAAGAAGCCAACATCTTAGCACAGAAAATGAGCTGCTCTGGTGGGTTCATACGTTGCCCCCGGTTAATCTGATGAACTGATGGTGCAATTCTGGGACAAATACTAATTTCCTGTTGATTTAAATGGGATTTTGACTCCCTTTAAAGCGGAACTTTCATCAAATTAATATTGAGCTCCAAATCATAATTACTTTAGCAATATGCATAGACATAGTTGTATTTTCAAGAATAATTGCTGCAATAGAGACAAATAGACCTTTTTAGGCAGACAGGCACCAGCAGGGATCTTGCAGTAGGAGCTCTATGCGCCTGCGCCATCAGTCCCTTCCGGTGCCTTAAGGTAACCAGGTATTTAACTCACCAATCGTGAAACGGAAGGAGACTGACAGCGCGGACGCAGAGATGCCATCATTGAAGGAAGTCTGTACTGTTCCCCGCTGCCTGTCTGCATAAAAGATTGTATTTTTCTTTAATGCAGCAATTATTCTTGAAAATGCAACTACATCTCTGGATATCCCTAATGTAATTGCGATTTGGGGCTTGATATAAATCTGATAAAAGTTCAGTTTTAAGACTAGAAAAGTTCCCAGTGCCATGAGAAACTATGCATTGGGATCTCTCTAGCCTGCAAGCTGGTAAAAACCTCACTTAAAGGAGCAGTAAACATTTTTTATGAAAAAATATATATTGTAGGGATTTTCCTATTGAGTAAAATAAGGGTACTCCCACTGCCGAGAGATTTATATTTCCAGAGTTATTACAGTTTAAACCCATGTTTTTTTACATTAGCAGTGCCCTCTAGTGATCAAATTCTAATTAGTTTTCCTGTTAGATTCTAATGGAGAGGAAAGTCAGGAAAGTCAGAGACATACAGTTCTCCATAGAATGTGATAGAAACTGCCTGTCAGTTCCTGTCAGTTAGAATTATCAGGAAGTAAACACAGTAAATTCGCTTCCTGATTATTTAAACTGCTATAATAAATAATTTTTGAATAAAACATCTGACAGCGATGGGAGTGACCTAGTTTTATTCAGCAGGAAATGCTCTGTAAAATATGTGTTTTCTTAAAAAAAAGTTTACTGCTCCTTTAAATAGGAATGTTGGCAATGGTGTAAATAGTTGTTGGAAGTCCCTGGCACAAACATTTTTTTGGACCCAGTTAGACCAAAATATTTTCACAGATCTATAACTAGACTTTACTGTACCCTAGGGCAGATGGGACCACCTTTGATGCTGGGCCCTAGCACAATGGCACCCCCTGTTTGACTTCGTGCAGTTGGTTTCCTCCAGGATTACTCCTGCTCTTTGTAGTACATCAGAATACCTGGGAACTTCCTGTTATGGAATCCCCAGAGGGGAATCCTCTGCTGATGCTGGGGGATATAATTGACACAAATAGTTTAAAAAAGGGTGGGGCTTACCCATAAGTGAGGGTGGGGCCTAATGAACACATCACAAACTGGGTGGGAAGTAGGAGGAGCTGGTTGAGGAAGGAGGAGAAGTGGGAGGAACAGGGTGGGAAGGAGCAGAAGTGGGTAGAGTTTCAGTAGAAACTCCATAGATAATCAGCCTCTCTCTCTCCCTCTCCTCGGTAATGCACTTTCAAAACCAGGGTCTCCAGAGCTAATCTGGAGAGTTAACAGGTATATCCGCTTTTACAAATTGCTGCCTCCTAAAGTTTTGTGTCTAATTTTGAGGTCTCAGGCAGAAAAAAAAAGTTTTTAACTCGCTTGAGTGCCAAAGAAGTGTCCAACGCATTATGTTGGGTACCTCTCTGGCACTCGCAGGGCTAACCCTTTGAGTGCCAGAGGGGTACTCAACGCATTGCAAAGCAATATGTTGTGTACCCCTCTGTCACTCAGAGTGTTAAGGCAAGGTGAGAGGCAGACTTACATTCCCTCATAGCAGGTTTAATTAGTATTTTTATGTGAGGAATGTCATTTTTCTGTTGCTGTAACAAATATGCCCCAAAGTAACAGCAGAGATCTAATGACACGTAACATTTGAAGCCACAATCTATAATTTTATGATGAATTAATGTATCTCTTCCAGAATAGCAAAACTTGGTACATCCAGGACTACACTTTCCATCGAGTCCCCTGCCAGTTCCTCCGGTCTTCAAAGAGCGCCCAGCACAGTAACTCATTGAATTTAGCTCTCATTGCGTTGCTGCTTGTTCCCTTTCTCCAAATAACTTTCGATCTGCTAAGGCAGAGTTTGATTCACTGGGAATGTTGTCAAAATTCAAAATCACTTTCTAGAGCTTTTATGAGTTTTCTTTTGAACCTAGCACAGTGGGGAACGAATGAATAAGAGTCGTAAAGCAGCAAATATCTGCCCTTTACAAGCGGAGAGAGAATTTGTCTAATAAAGCCAGTGAGCAAATTCATCTGCAATAAGAATATATATTCGGCTTCACATCTCCACAGTAACCCCGCTTATTGAATGGAAATTGATGAATATCTAAACAATATTATACTCTTTGAAAGGGCACAGACTGCTATAAAACAAGTCCAAATTTTGTCAACATTCTTACAGGATCACGTATCGTCTTTTTTTTTTTTTTCCTTCTTTTATACGTTTTAGTGAAGTATTCATCCTTTACGTGCCAGAGGGTAAGTGATTTGCCCCCAACTCTGGCGTTCAAAGGGTAAAAGTGCACTAATGCATAACAAGTTTCTCATATAGACTTAAAAGCAACAACTTTAACCCTTTGAGTACCAGAGGGGTACGAAACACACTGCTTTGCAATGCGTTGTGTACCCTTCTGGCACACAAAGGGTTAAAGTACTAAAACAGATTACAGATGTGATTACTTTACACCTTTTTCTTTTCTCGTGATTTCTTAATTTGCATGACTGCTAAGGGGCACATACCCCTCTACCCTCCTTCCAACCTGCAAAACAACAGGACATCCAGCTTGGTTAACCCCTTAAGGACCGTGTGACATGCCTGGACCATTGCCATTTTTTCCCTTTAAAAGGATAGAATGTTTCACAAAAACAGCAGCTCCAATTAATCTTCATAGTATTTGGGCCATGGAGAGTGTTTTTTCATTACTGTCAGAGTTGTAGTTCAAGAGTAATTGAATGATAAAGTTTCCCCTCCTGCCCCTTTTACCTAGTGTAAGCTACCTCCCCTCAGATGTGGAATCTGGTCCACAGACCAGACAGCTCACAGAAAGGGACAATCTTCTTACTGTGAGAACAATGAAAACCCTGCCCCCATTGACAGGTTTTTCCCCTATGTTAATTGAAGATTGTCCCTCTCTGCAATCCACTTGGACACTCCCTGCTGCTCTGAGGTGAGCAGTGTTACATCAGTAAAAGGGGCAGGAGTGGGATACTTTGTCATTCAATTACTCTTGTACTACAACTCTAACAGTATTAAAATAAAACTCTCCATGGCCCAAATACTATGAAGATTAATTGGAGCTGCTTTTATTATGAAACATTACCATCCCTTTAAGGACCGGTGACGGTCCTGGCACGTCACATGTTTTTTACTTACAGCGCTCCTGCAGGAGCACTGTAAGCGAAAACTGGGTCTGAAGTTGGGTATACTGACAGCACCATAGAAAACAAACCTAAAATCCCGTAGGTTCAAAATAGGATTTTAACCTCTTGAGTGGTAGTTCTCCCAACGCTCAGTGAAGCAATGCATTGGACACCACTTTTCTATTTATTTTTTTGAAGCTCCTTTTAAATCAGTGCAAATTTAGATTTTTATGTGCATCTTTTGGTGCAACTATTTTTTATTCCAGAATTCCACTTTGAGTGCAAAAAGATGCAGATTGCCCTAAATGTGCATGAATAAAGAACATTCAGTGCTATTACCCATATTTCCTGCAAATTGCAAATGTTATTTTATTGGATACTGCCCTTTGTAATGTGTTGGTTACTTCTGTAACATTCAATGGGTTTAAAATGGCATGTAACCATTTGAGTGCAAGACGGGTGTGTAAATTGCAAAGTAATGCGTTGCGTACCCCTCCAGCACTCAAAGGGTTAAATCAATGGGAATTTGTGGAGATTTTATATGTTTCCCCAGAATTACTCCCCTTTTTACATTGGGCATATGCGCCAGTTTCTTCCCTTCAATTATTCTTTTCGGTCTGTAGCTTTAAAATATGCGGCTTCTCATTTGGAATGTGAAGTATAAAAGCTTAATGGAGGTTCCGCTTTCTGCGGCTGTGTTCTGAAAGAGGTATGAGTAAGCGCAGGTGTTTGGATTGACTCATAAATCGGTTAGTCTCATTTTTGATGTAACTGCTTATAAAGTGTTTTATAGCATGTAAAGTGTTTATGCTGAAGTGTAGAACACACAAAGTGATGCAGTTTATCTCCCGTTAAAGTTGTATTTGCCTAATGATATCTGAGCACTCTAGTAGTATATTGTAGTAAAAACACTCAAATGATGCGATCTGTCTTTTCTTGTTGGCTTTACACACAAATCCATGTCTGCATATAGCAACGATCCCGTCTTTTTTAAATTAGTAATGTCTAAAAAGGAGCTCCTATTCCCTAGATATTTGTTTAAAGCTATGACTTTCCATGTACGAAGTACTTTTTTTTGTGTACATAAAAGGGAAATTATCATTTATGAGCCGTCATAGAGTGGAGCTTGTACACACTGCTGACACTCTAATATAATCACTGTATCATTACATTACCTTCATCATGCAGAGGCCAATGCTTAAGAAGTACTGGATGTTTGCTGGGCATCGAATTTTCTCCAGAGGACACATACAAAGTCCCATTGATTTAACTGGTGTTTTAACCATTTGAGTGCTTGTAAGGTCTCCAATGCATTGCCAATGTTAGATTACTCACTTTTCTAATGACACAATATCTGTGAATAAATACGTTTAAAGCAAAGCTCGAAGCTATGATGCTCTGCTTTAATGTTTGTGGGACTTTAAATGTACATTTCTATGGTTTTGTATACATGAGTGAGAAGAACCTTAAAGGGATAGTAATGTTTCACAAAAACAGCAGCTCCATTTAATCTTCATGGTATTTGGGCCATGGAGAGTGTTATTTCAATACTGTCAGAGTTGTAGTTCAAGAGTAATTGAATGATAAAGTGTCCCCCTCCTGCCTCTTTTACCTTGTATAAGCCACCTCCCCACAGATGTGGAATCTGGTCACTTAACCGGACAGGTCACAGCAAGGGACAATCTTCTTACTGTGAGCATAAGGAAAACCCTGGCTCCCTTGACAGGTTTTTCCCTTATGCTCACTTAAGATTGTCCCTCTCTGCGATCCATCTGGATAGTCTTGCTGCTCTGAGGTGAGCAGTGTTACATCAGTAAAAGGGACGGGAAGGGGATACTTTATCATTCAATTACTTTTGAACTACAACAGTGACAGTATTGAAATAACACTCTCCATGGCCCAAATATTACGAAGATTAATTGGGGCTGCCTTTTTTTTTGTGAAACATTACTATCCTCTTAATATTGGTTTTAACTTAGTTTTTTTTTCCTTTTTCCACTTTATGCTTTTTCAGTGTATTGGTTATATAAATCTGTCATCCAAAGGGTTGAAGAGTCTTTAGGACCTGACATCAACACTTGTTGGTACATCTATTGAAAGGAGCCTGCTGTGCTCTTGATGACACCCCTGCTTCTGTCTCTTACTGTAGCATACTGCACTGGTAAACTTGGATATTGACATCATAGAGCAGTGAAAAAATACCTTCTGATCTACACATATAGATCTTACAGTACAGTGACTTATAATGTCTATTCCTAATGTTTTGTTTTGTTTTTTTAATTTTGTGCTACCAGTTACTTCACATAGATTTGTTTGCTTTAATTGTTGTCACATTGTAGCTCTGAAACAAGAACATAGACATGAAAATAATGAAAGATCCATCTGGTAAATATGCAAAAACATTATTAAAGAATGTAGTTAATTAAGACTCTGCAGTAGATGTGCAGTTTCTAACTGGACACTTTTCTGAAGGCAAAGTGTGTATTAGTACTGCCTAATACTCATTACTATCACCTTCTACTCTAGGGATTATCTCTATAACTAAACTACCACCACCTAACACTAGGTACTATCCGTTGAACTGGAATAGTACCACCTAATTCTAGGGACTATTAGTAGTACTGACATACCATCTCCTGACTCTAAAGATTTATCAGAGCTAAAACAGAACATTGTAACTCTAGAGAACTATAAGCAGAAATGGAATAATGCCTCTTAACTCTAAATACTGTCAGTAGAACTGAGCTAACATCTCCTAATTCTAGAGAACTATCGGTAGTACTTGGCTAGGACCTCCTTCCTCAAGGGACTATCACTAGTACTGGAATATACATCCTAACGCAGTCCTATCAGCAGAACTGGAGTAACACTTTTTAATACTAAATGCTATCAGTAGTACCTGCGTAATGCGTTCCTAACTAGACAATACCAGTACTACTGCACTATACTAAAGTCTAGATATTATCGGTGGAACTGGAACATCACTAATTAACTCTTTTTGTTCTTTATGCAGAACTTTAATAGCACCTCTAGGAAACTGAGTAGTATTGGAATAGCACCTCCTAGCTCTATGTAACTGGATAGTATTTTATGTGCTAGGCAAGAGTAGATAGGGACTAGTGGTGGCATCAAGTGAGTAGTGGGGGTTTAGCAATGAGTGTCTTGCCTAGAAATGCCTGAGATGTAAATTTGGCCCTGGAGCTGAAATGAGAATTGAATTAGGTTTTCCTGCTTCAAGTAGAATGTCAGCTGATAATTTAGTCTTTAAGGTCAACTGTCATCAGATAGCTCCCTACAGGCAGACCTGTTGATTAAGCCAATGTTGTATTGTGAGCTCCTGGAGACCATTGAGGGGGGTAGAATACAGGATTGAATAGAGACCCCTGATGCTCCTTCCGTTAATCAATATTGCCTTAAGCAGATAGTTTCTTATCCTACATGATGCAGGTCCCCCATACATCATTGCTGGGCAAGCAGAGACCTCAAGTTATTGTGGAATGCAAATCCCATCTTTACCAGCGAGAGAGGTAGAGACATGCATATACCTACCTCTCTCTCTTTCTGGTAGGAGCAGTGTAGTTTCTGCACAGTGCATCCTTAGGCTTTTTACGGAGTCTGCTCCCATTTGACCAGACTTCGTAAAATTTGATAAGCACCCATGTTGACAGGATCTGGATGATTATTTTATGCAAATTAGCCAGTACTACCCAGCAGGGATTGGAAGGTAGGAAGGAGAGCAGTGTGGAATGTTAGGTCCTGTCTAATTTGCCTAATCTGTCAAAATAAAGCTAAAAATAACATTAGCCCTTTTGAGTGCCAGAGGGGTAGAAAAGCGATGTGTTGTGTACCCCTCTACTACTCAAAGGGTTAACTTTTTTAAATAAAATTTGCTAACATAACATATTTGTGTGTGTATATGTGTGTGTATATATATATATGTGTATATATATATATATATATATATATATATATATATATATATATACACACACATACATATATACACATACTTATTTTGTGCTATAATATTTTACTCGAACAGTCGAGTGTTTTGTATGAGCTGCGAAGAGCGTTTAACCCCTGGGATGCTACAGAGGACTCCACTGTGTTGTGAAGGGATTCAGGTTTAAATATACTCCTATTTTCTTGTTTTGAATGTGAAACTTGATCAGCAATAGTGAACAGGAACATTCACATACTGAAGATAATACAGTGGAATTCTCTGTACTGAGGCTATAAACAGAACATGACTGATGCTCTGCTCTTATGTTAGAGGTGCTGTTTAGCACGCTTGTTTTGTGAAGTTGGATATCCAGAGCTGCTTTTTTTAACATATCTTTACATGTGGTTGTGGCTTTTCCTATGGGTCTCATGTTCCTGCATAATGGATCTGTAGCTTAGCAAAGTCCTTCATCGGTGGCCTTAATGCTTGGAGGGTCCTAACATATCCATCTTTCTCATTCTGCTTCACAGTGTAAAATGATTTCATTAAAAATGAATGTATTAATGCAGACCACAGCTGTAATGTCCCAGATGTTGCCTGGAAGTGCTGAGCAATAACGCCCTGGCCTTTCGCTGCAAAGAAAACATCCTCCGTTAACTGTCCACGCGGGAGCACTTCAGCTCCTTGGCAAGGCAGGTTCAATTAGTACTTAAATCATCCCTGTTTTCTGCAAAGCCTCCAAGGGAGGTGTGTGGGGACTTGTTTACTAGCGAGTGCATTATAGAACTGCTTCTTCTTAACGCTATGGGCTCAACAGTATGACATGCTTTCATGTCTGAGAAGTGACAATTCCATGTTGTACCTCTTCTTACTCTCACATCTGAAGACTCTTCATTACTGGAAGGCTCGCCAATAGGGATGATGATCTCTCATGATCTATTCATCTGAATATGGCACCAGCAGATGTGGTCAGTGAGGCCTGATGATGTAAATGATGATGTTTCCAAATATCAATGTCCTGAGTATCCAGTTTATTTAGTAGGGTGATGACACACGTTGCATCACTGGCCCAGGCAAAATGATACAATGTGTATAACTGTTAAAGGGATAGTAATACTTGAAAATAATTTTAATTTATATTGTAGCCCATTAAAAATGATATAAGTCTTATCTCCCAAACCTTTATGGTTTGGGAGATATTCAGAAGCAAAGTTTCCTCCTGAGTGACGTCACCGTTCTAGCTCTCAGATTTGAAATCCGGTCCCAGGACGGCTGTGCCTCTCCAGAAGTGCCGAGATCACAATCTTTAAAAAGAATTTCTTCATTGGAATGGTCTACAAAGTGTGCTTGCAAGCTAGGCACACTTTATACAAGTTCCAGTTAAGTATTTATTTTTAAAGATCGTGAACTCAGCACTGCTAAAGAGCTGCCGGTTGATACGTGGACCGGATTCCAAATCTGTCCACTAGATGGCAGACTTGGCTGAAACAGCCAGGAAAAGGGAACTTTATTTTACTTGTGAATATCTCCCAAACCATAAAGGTTTGGGAGATAACACTTATATCATTTTTAATGTTTTTTTAAGGGCTACAATATAAGATACAATTATTTTCAAGTATTACTATCCCTTTAACAGCGGTTTCTCCGTGCCTAATGGACACAATAAATATTATGTGCAGCAGCAAAGAGGAGCAATTTTGGTGTAAACCAACTACACATTAGAGGGACAGATATTCCCATTGATTTAATAACTGCTTTTAAAAGGACAGTAATGTCCCATAAAAAAATCTTATAGTTTTGCAGAGGATAAAAAAATAAACATAAATCCTATCTGTCAAACCACTATGGGTTGAGAGATATTCGCATTCAAACTTCCCCCCTCCCTCCCTCCCCTTCTCCTGACGTCAATGCTGTGCTGACGGCAGGATATCCCGGTCTGGGGACCAGCCGTCGGCTCTGCAGCAGAGCCGAAATAGCATTATTTCAAAAGAATTACTTCACTGGAAAGGTCTACAACATGTGCCTGGTTTGCAAGCCCACTTTGTAGACCGTTCCAATGATGAAATTCTTTTGAAATAACGTTATTTCTGCTCTGCTGCAGAGCCTCCTCGTGTTGGCCGACTCAAATCTCCTGCTGTCAGCTTTACAGCTGGCGTCAGGGGAGGGAGGGGGGACTTTGAATGTGAAAATCTCTCAAATCATAGCAGTTTGAGAGATAGTATTTGTGCCATTGAGTTTATTTTTTTATTCTCTACAAAACTAAAAGCATTTTTTATGGGACATTACTGTCCCTTTAACACTTGGAATGCTTGGAAACAGTGCGTTTGAGACCTTTCTAGCATCCATTGGTCCAACAGATTAATCCTTTCTGTGTCAGAGGGATATGCAACACAATGCAATGCGTTGCGTATCCCTCTGGCACGGAAAGGGTTAAGAGAATTTAGACATTTTTTCTTTCTGTGCCCCACTTCCTAATTGGGTAATTGGTTTACTCCAGAATTGCTTCATTTTTCTTTTATAGATAAGACCCACATGAGACATGAAATTAAGCAATTGTGGGGCAAACTAACATACTTTCCTTTTTACATTCTACCAAATGGAGAAATAGGGGAGTAAACCATAGGGGACACCACTTCGATACTTAAAGGGTTAAACAATATTGTGCTTAAGAACGCGAACACCTTCTAATAATCTGGCCAGAAAATATTAATGGCCATTCTGAACATTTCTGAGAGGATTTGTTCCCCAAAATGAATCTTTAATTAGTATGCAACGTGGCTACGGTGGCAGACATAATTCATTTTTGCAGAACTCCAGGACACCAAACTCCTTCCACTGAAATATTATGATATATTGAATAGAAAAAGCTTGGGATCCTGGAACTGTGTAACAAAGAATTATGGCTGCCTCCATGGACATGACATGCAGTACAAATGAAACACTTGTTCTGGGGAATCAGTCCAACTGACTCCTTGGTTAGGATCTGGCGGGAACACAGCCTCCATATACCACCAGTGTCATTCATGCTTGCAAGCCTTTCAGAAAGGTCTGTGGACGATACTGAACAGAGACATTTCAAATCACGCAGTTAATTGTTTACGTGCCAGAGAAGTTGCAATAGATTGGATAACTCTCAGGCACGGACAGGATTAAAGGAATAGTAATGTTTCATAATAAAAGCAGCTCTAATTAATCATCATAGTATTTGGACTTTGGAGAGTGTTATTTCAATTCTGTCAGAGTTGTAGTTCAAGAGTAATTCAATGACAAAGTATCCCCCTCCAGCCCCTTTTACTGATGTAACACTGCTCAGCCAGAGCAGAAGGGAGGCGCCCAGGTAGACTGCAGAGAGGGACAATCTTCAATTAAGATAAGGGAAAAACCTGAAAAACTTGTCAAGGGGGGCAGGGCTTTCATTGTTCTCATGTCTGGTCTATGGACTGGATTCCACATCTGAGAAGAGATGGCTTACACTAGGTAAAATGGACAGGAGGGGAAACTTTGCTTGTGAATCTCTCTTAAACCATAAAGGTTTGAGAGATAAGACTTGTATCATTCTTCATGTGTTTTTAATGTCTACAAAATAAAATAAAGTTAAAGCGAAGTATTACTATCCCTTTAAAGTCTGACTCTCATTTTAGAATTGAGGACCTAACAAGGGCCTCTGTTCAGATACTTCTTCCTTCCCCATTGCTAGCTGGGGTCCACAATGCAGGTCTGCTTTCAAGGAAAATAGACCTTCCAGTAGAACGCCATTCACATGTTAGTTTCCCTTTAAGGTAAGTGGGGTTGGCTAGTATTAGGAGGACTTAGTGCTCCTTTAATCATAGGCAAGTTTTTCAGAGCTTGATGATTGTTATTCACTCACTGGTGTTCTAACAGGGAAGTCTATACTTCTTAGTCTGTTAGTGGTCCCTGAGGACAGTTTTAGGCAACATCATTACAGGTGCTTTAACCAAGCAATGCTGAAACACTAGCGTTTCATCCTTATTTTTATTATGATGCACATTCCCTGTTCACTCTTCCCATTCTTCTGGCAAACCCATTTATAATTCATTTTCCAGTTGCATAATTAGGAGGCAGAAATCTGTAGCTTTCTATACATTTTTGTTTCTTTTAAATACTGCAGTAGGATGCCTTGCGCCGCCTCCTCAGGATTTTAGCCAAAAAATAAAAGATGAAGCAGCACAACATCCATCATCAGAGGACCGTCGGCGGGATCTTGGCAATTCGCCTTTTAACAGTAATCAAACCTTCTTGCTGTCCAGCCAGCCAACACTTTTGCAGAGTTATAAAAGCAGAGGGGGGGGGGGGTGCCTTCAGCTTCTTAAGCTAATATCCAGAACACACACAGGTTGATTTACTAAGAAGAAATGAATCCATTCTGGAGCGAACCATTGACACGGTGGCAAGAAAATAAAAAGTCTCCAAAATTTCCTTGATTCAAATGTTTTTTTAACCCCTTATATATATAGTAGAGATGTTAGGGGCCTCCCTAGCAAAACTATTTTATTTATTAACCTTTTGAGTGCCAGAGGGATATGCAACGCATTGCTTTGCAATACGTTGCGTACCCCTCTGGCACGCAAAAGGTTAATTTATTTATTTTTGTAAATATATATTTTTTTACGTTGTCTTGATGTCGATAAGACATTCAGGTATTATGCCTAGAGGTAAAACATGGTGTTTGATGAGTCACGTATGTAGTTTGCATGGGCATCTTGTATGTATTGCGTATACATTTTCATACTCTCTGACACGCCAAGGGTTAAAATCTGTTCTCTTCCTTTGACAACGGGCCTTATGTACAAAAGAAACCAGCAGCAATTCTGGAGCACACCAATTGCACTGTGGGGAACTTGAAAAACTTCAGATTGGGTTACGTGCTATTAACCCCTTGAATGCCAGAGAGGTTGGAGGGACTTTTTATTTGTCCCCTATGGCCCAGTATGCGCCTCTTGTTTGGTATATATGGCCTAATGAATGCATTGATTTGTGGTACTTCAGTACTCGCTAGAAAAGGGTTGTTCAGTAGTCCTCGCTAGACCAGTGGTTCTCAACCCGTGCCCTCAGTGGCCACTAACAGGCCAGGATTTGAGGATTCCCTTGTTAGAGTACAGGTGAGTTAATCAGTATGAATGAGCCTCTCATCACCACACCTGTGCTCTAGCAGGGAAATGTCGAAGTCCTGGCCTGATAGTGGCCACTGAGGGCACGGGTTGTGAACCACTGTGCTAGACTAGAAAAGGGTTGTTTCAAGTGTTCCGGCAAAGGCTTGCTTCATTGTTAGTGATGGTGAAAGCCAGATGGTACCTTAATGCTCTTTTTTTTTTTTTTTTTTTTAACCTTTTGGAAGCCATTATTTTATTGAGCCTCTAGCATTGGCAATGCAATTTCTTTCTTCGTACTCTTTAGGAAAACATAGCCTTTTGCCTCACCTGGAACCTCTGTTAATTGATCAATTTACAAGGAACATTTGGAGAAAATGGATAAATGGGAAGGCTTTTTTTCCCCTCTCTCCTTTGTAAACGACTTTGATTTTACACGTGGCTGCGCTGGCCTTTTGTAAAGGGATTGGTGCATTAAAACTGTAATTGTCGCTTCCTGTAAAAAATGGCAGCCTTTGTTTTCTGTGTTACGTTACTGTAGCAAAGGCCTGTCTGTAATTCCTGCTCGGGGGATGTAAGAGTTGATGCAGGGTATTGGCTCTCAGACAGGTACAGATGTATTTGATTGTGCTCTGCATGTTGACAGAACCAATTAAGTCCTTGTGAAGCATAAAGGCGACTTGCCGTTTGCTAAAACACATTCACATAGGTTTGTACTTCTGTGTAATTTCACATCTTCCTCCTTCTCCCTGGAAGACACAATAAGAAAATAAAGTGTGTATTTAAGTAGTTAGCAGCAAAGCTGTGCATTTATCACAGATTACTTAACCCCTTGAATGCTGGAGACCTTTTCAATGCATTGCTAAGCAAAGAGGTGGATGCAAGAAACATCACCAAGTATTAAAGGGCAAGTAAACTTTTTTTGTTATGAAAACAAATATATTAAGACTTTTCTTGTTGAGTAAAACAAGGATAGTAACATTACAAGTGGTTGCTTTATTGAAAAGTTGCAACAGTTAAAACTATCATGAAGTGATGAAGCTGTTATTCTCAGACTTGGTGGAGAATTGTCTTGACACCAGATGATCTGTATGGGAACTCTTTGGAAACCAAGTAATACTGTTAAAGGGATTGTAATACTTAAAATTAATTTTAATTCATCTTGTAGCACTTAAAAAATCAAATTAAATGACCCCCGCGGCATTTCTCAAACCTTTATGTTTTGAGAGAAATCCACTTTCAAAGTTCCCCCTCCACTGACGTCAGTGCTCTAGCTGACTGCAGGAAAATCCAGACTTGGGACCAGCGGAGGCTCTTCAGCTGAGCCGAGATCGCATTATGGAAAAAGAAATCCTTCACTGGAACAGTCTTCTACATGTGCTTGGTTTGTGGTTTCAGTGAAGGATTTCTTTTTCATTAACGCGATCTCAGCTCTGCTGCAGAGCCGCCACTTGTTCAGGGACAGGATTCCCCTGCAGTCAGCTAGAGAGCTGACGTCAGGAGAGGGGGAACTTTGAAAGCTGATATCTCTCAAACCATAAAGCTTTGAGAGATGCCGCTGGGATCATTTAATTTGGTTTTTAAAGGGCTACAAGATGAATTAAAGTTAAATTTAAGTATTACTATCCCTTTAACCCTTTGAGTGCCAGAGTGGTATCCAACACATTGCAATGCGTTGGATTACCTCTGTGGCACTCAAAGGGTTGAAAGTTTAAACTGTAATAACTTTAGAAGGGTGTATCTCTCACGGTGGTAGTACTGTCGAATCACTCAGTAAGAAAAGCCCTACAGTATGTTTCTAATAACCGGTTTATGACTTTTAAGAACACTTGGTTCTTAATATGTATAACTGATAGACTTCCCTAGGTAAGTGTCCTTCATATGACAGTCTGCTATATCATGGATTTGCTTTTTAATTGCATTGGATGTTTCTTTCAGTCTGTAGCAGGAGAGTGACATTTCACTGTCTGAAATTTCCTGCAGTGTTCTAAAGCAAAATGTGTGGGGCCTTTCTCTGTTGGATTTCTCATTCAGACTGTAGATAGGATTCAGTGTAGCAAAAAACTCACAAGAGTGGTATAAAGGTGATACCTTTTAATGGCTAACTGAGGACATAACAAGTGCAAGCTTTCAGGACAATAAGGTCCCTTCTTCAGGCATGGGTTAACAAATGAAGCTAGAATAACACTGCATTTATATTTACAGAGTATGACGTACATTTGAACCAAAATATGAGTACATAGTCGGGGTCAATTGACTTGGTAAACATACAGTCTGCAAAGATATGAATTGATATGCACAGGGTTAGATCAAAATTCTGGGAACAAGGAAATGTTCATTAACCCCTTAACGACCGGGGAATCCGGAACCGGAAGTCACTTGACGACCACGGAGCAATTTTTTTTTATTGCTCCGTTGGGTTCCGGACTCCCCGAACGGCGTGCAGCCGCGGGGGGAGCCCGGAACTCGATTACGGTCATAGTACGTCATCGGTCGTTAAGTCAAATCGACCCTTGACGTACTATGACCGTCAAGGGTCGTTAAGGGGTTAAAGTGTTAGTAATGTCCAACAAAAAGTTTTTTGCATATAGAAGAGCTTAAAAAGCTGAGCTATATGCAAAAAAACGTATCTCTCAAACCGCTATGGTTTAAGAGATACGGGCGTTTAAAGTTCGCTGTTTCCTACTGACAGCTGTAAAGCTGTCAGCAGGAGATTCGTGTCTGTCGACACAGAGGCGCTTGAGAAGTGCCGCAATCTCGTTACTTATAAGGAATCCCGTCATTGGAATGGTCTAAAATGTGTGCTTGAAAACCAGACAGTTCCATGCTTTGCTCTCCTTGAAACACACTGCAAAACATATTAAAAATATTTAAAAATGTATATTAAAGTAACAAAAAAGTATTTCTTTCTCAATAGTGTGAAAAAGCGACGCCATGTTCCTTACGTTTCTAATGATTGGCAGCACTCTCCCTCACGAGCAGCTGCCAATCCTGGTCAAGCCTGCCCCTTTGCTTGGAGACAGGCAAATGTCCATTGAATTGATGGAGCTTGGGAGGGGCGGAAGGTGTGGAATTAGTGCACAGTGGGCAGATCCATAGAGCAGTGGGGTACAGCCTGTATCCGCAGCAGGTCAGTCTTAATTATCACCTTTATGAACACCTACTGTGATTTAAAAAAAAAAAAAAAAAAATTACATAATTTGAAGTTACTTTCAGTATATAGACATACTGTGCTCAACGTTATTCAGGGTGAAAGTTCCGCTTTAATATATATATATATATATATATATATATATATATATATATATATATATATATATATATATATATTAATCTTCTATAATATAAAAGAGCTTATAAATTTACTGCAAGTCTTTGTTTAACCCTTTACAGGCCAGTGGGCTGTGCATTTCTTTGGAATGTATTGTACACCTCTTTGGTCCAGACTGCAGGAAGTTCATTGATGGAAATGTTTAGTTGTCTGGTGTTAACTGAGCATCTTGCCACTTCGTGCTGGATAAGGATACATCTTCCTGTTAACTAGAAGCATGAAGGGAGAGTCAATATTGAATCATGTAGGTACAACTTGATAAGGACAGAAAGGGATAGTAAAATGAATGAGGGCGAAAGAGCTGAGAGTGCTGTTTAAGCTGATTGTGGCTTTTCTCCATTATTATTTTTCCACTTTTAACTCTCTGCAGATGGGAGCAGGCAAATGCTGGACTAGTAAAGTTAGGAGGGTGAGATATGAATTATATTGCTTCCAAGCAGGGGGCAAACCCATTATTTTCAGAGAGGGCTTTTCAGCTATAAAATACAAAGTTTTTCAGTTTGTTACCCAGAATCCATTGCAGTCACCTATGCATAGGCCAGGAGTGAATAAACTGCATTCCTCCAGCTGTTGTTGGACTACAACATCCTTAATGTGATTTTCATTTTCTAATATTTATAATACATTTTGTAATTTTTTGAATGTCCTATTTCTGATTATTTGTAACTGTATATACTTGGCTCAGTGCTGTATTTAACCCCTTAACGACCCTTGACAGTCATAGTACGTCAAGGGTCGATCTGACCGAACGACCCATGATGTACTATGACCGTCATGGAGTTTCGGGCTCCCCCCGCGGCTGCATGCCATTCGGGGAGTCCGGAACTGGAAAAAGAAAAAAAAAAAAAATGCTCAGCGGTCCTTAACTGGCGGCGCCGATTGGCCGGTCGTTAAGGGGTTAAGATCTTCCCCCCCTTTTTTTTTGTCAGATGTTATATGTGGATCTGTGGCACCTGTGACCTCTGAGAGGCCACCATGCCTTAGAACAAGACACTTTATTCTGTTTGTCCTTCGTGAGTGCTCGTCACAATATTTCTTTATCTCTCTAAACTGAAAGGGTATTCCAGGCATGGGCCCTTGCTCTCTATGTGCCTAAAGGGAATCAGCTGTACCACAGCAACGAGGCCCACATAGGCCGAAACCTACGTCTGGGGCTGGACTGTCTGAGAGCGGGACCAGTCTGATGTGGACATGGGGATTTCCTCTCTGCAATGGCACATGGGAGTGAAAAACGTGATTTGTAGCACCTATGAGAGGCCACCATGCCTAAGAACAAGACGCTTTATTTTGTTCGTCTTCAGTGAGTGCTTGTTACGATATTTCTTTGTTTGACTCTCTCAATTTGCCATTTAGTAGATTCCCTTCCATGAGCTTAAAAATCTGAAAACACAAATTATAAGCTGCAGGAACTGGCACAATTGCCATTTACTTTTGCAAACTTTCAGAAGCATGGCAACTACTAGTTTTATTTCTGGCTGTTCCATTTTAGGTCTTGTCTTCTTGGTTAACCCCTTGAGCGCCAGAGAGGTATCCAACGCATTGAGATGCAATGCGTTGAATAACTATCTGGCATTGAGGTGGTTAATATAAAATAGGCAAGTTTGTAATGGAAATAGTTTGGGAGAATCCTTCTTTACTCAGTCTGCAAAGGACTAGAACTTAAAAAGTTTCATTTAAAAATATCCTGCCCCTTTAAATGGATATGAAACATCTCACACTCTCAAGTAGTTAGTAAGTAATGTCATATAAAGTGCTGATCATACATCAGTTCTATTGTGCAGTGAGAACCACAGATATTCCACTGATTGTCTCTCGATGCTCATTCACGTCTTGTAAATTCATTTTCTCCAACTGCAATAGGAAAAAATCTATCTACACCCACACTCATTCACTAGCACAGGTGGAAAATCATCAAAGGCAGATAATTACCCAGTGAATGTATATGAGTAAGGCAGTAATCTCTTGCCTTACTATAGAAGATAAGTAATTCAATCCATCCTCATATATTTAAAGTAACACTAATGCCAGCATGAAAGGCGATCTTATGTGAAGCCATATTATGGGGTTTATGCAAAAAGGCAAAACATTAACCCACTGGATACCACAGACTTCTTTGCAACCAATGAATAAAAATTAAGTTTTTGTTTGTTGCCTACTTTGAAGTTGTTTTTTTCCTGTTTTCTCTTTTTTCATATGCTTCACTATACCATTCACGGCTCTTTAAAACAGAGCGAACACCTGTTAACCCTTTGAGTGCAGGAGGGGTGTGCAACTCTTTGCAGAGCAATTAGTTGAGCACCCCACCTGCACTCAAAGGGTTTTTTGTCTTTGTTCATGAGGAAACCACTTGAATTAGTCCTGGATGCTGTGTCTATTTAGGCAGAAGTGACAGTTGGTAGCAGTTTTGTTTACAATGAAGCGGCTAGAGTGCAGTGCACTTAGCACTGCAAGCAACTGGACTGTCCGATTCCATGCACATGAAGACCTTATCTTTATGAGATATTATCCTTTACGTTTGGGATTTTATGAAACTGCCTGCACTGCAAGTTGTGAATCCTGTGTTTTGACTTGTGTTTTGTGAACCAACCAAATGAAGAGGGGGAAAAAAAAGATGGTATACTCTCATTTCCCTCAGATACTATTAATCTGAAGAAGGCAGAAGATCTGATTCAGCTTGTTACTACTATTACTAACAAGACAGAACTGCAGGAGGTCCATCCCTCTCTCTCCCTATCAATATCTCCCTCTGTTCCTCTTCATCGATCTTCCTGCCCGTGTCTCTAGCTCTTTCTGGTTATAATTCAGATTTCTTCTTGTCCATCTCTCCCACTTCCACACCTACCAACATTTCAAATGGCCAAAGAGAGGGACACTTTTGTTTGGGCGGTTTTGCTGGTGGAGTGGTTGGTGAGCAGGACATTACCAAAAATTTTTTTAGGAGAAGGACCAAAGTGTTTTATTTACACATATTCTTGTATAAACACATATACTGCAGTTTATACAGACATTAATATGAGTTTTATTGTTGTGAAGCAATGTGATGCACTTATATACACACACCACACAGTCTGATCTCCTATAAAGAGGGACATTGGGGTGGGAAAGAGGGATTTTGGTCTCAAAGAGGGGCTGACCCTCGTAAAGAGGGACACTTGGGAGGTATGTACTGCCTGCCCCGTCTTTCCATCTTTTTCTCGTCCTGTGCCTTCCTCTCCTCTCAGTGATTCATTTTGAATCAATTAGTCAGTCTTGAAATTTTATTTTTTTCAAGGTCATCCAGATCTATTCATAAAACAGATCACAGAAGTTTCTCTCTTCTCTACTGTGGACCATGATGGCACTTTATAAATCAAAAATGCACGTCGCTGCTTGTTTTGTTACCTTGGATGCCTATAATGAAATTATAAAACCTTTGTATTACCCATAGATTAGTTGTTCCCAGCCCTAACCTCAGAAGCAACTAACAGGCCATGACCTAACCCTTTGAATGCCAGAGGAACCCCTCTGGCACTCATATGGATAAGGACGTTCCCTGCTTGAGTGCAGATGAGTTACAGTTGATCAGTCATTTAATACCTGTCCTGTGCACAAGCAAGGATATCCTAAAGACATGGTCTGTTACAGGCCCCTGAGGATAGGGTTGCTAATTATTGCCAAAAAACTTCTGTTCCAGATAAATATTGATTATTCTTGGGTTGAAAATTGGTTTTAGAATTGTTTGGCATAATTTCCATACTAATAACATTAATGTAAGACATCTGACTTCTCCACAGCTGAGTGGCGCTTCAAACTGTAAACATGGCATGGACATAGTTTTGTAGAACAGAGGTTAGTCTTTCAAAGAGTTCTCCAGACTAATTTTGGAATAAAGTGAGGCGGCTGTTCTGTGTGTGTCAGTACTGTACCTGTGGTCTGGCCTAGTTTTCATTTTCTCACCTGTCACACATCCGTCTGTGCCCTTATAAGCCGCTTTTTCACTCCCGCTGGTGCACTATCTGGAGTTTACATGCCTAGTCTTGTGTTCCTGTGCTTATTACCTGTGTTCCTTGATCTTGCTGTTTGGATTGCTTATCTGTGATTGACCTAGCTTGTTCAACTACTCTGCTTATAGCCTGTGATTGATCCAGCTTGTATGACTAGCCTGTTGCCTCCTGTGTTTGACCCGGTTTGTATGATTACCCAGCAGTCTCTCTGTGTCCTGGCCTGTACAACTAACCCTCTGTGTTAAACCTGGCTTGTATAACTACCCAGATGCCTATATGTTCGACCTGGCCTGCAAGACTAACCCTTCTGTCTCCTATGTTCGACACTGTACGACTAACCCTGCTGTCCCTTGTGTTCAGCCTGGCCAGATTCAACTAACCCTGTTACCTCTCAGTGTTCGACTGGTTAGTATATCAAGATCCCGGTATGTGACTCTTCCTTCTTATTCCTACTGCTGTCCTTGTGTTTGTGGCCTCATCTAGTGTCCCAGTCTGGCACTTGAGGTACAGTTATTCCTTGGTGAGTTGTCCACCTCCTGGTGGCCTGTCTAGCCAACCTCACTCCTTAGCCATGCACCCTAGCCAGCACTCATTCCTACAGAAGAGCTTATGCTACTACTGATTGGTCATCCTGAAAATTCACCAGCTCCTCTGGTGGGTATTATCCAGCTTTGAGGTTGGCACCTTTACATGGCCAAGTCCTCAGCAGAGTCAAACAGTAATAGCTGCTCTCTAGTCTCCACCTCATAGCACTCGCTCTCCTGTAGGAACCAGTCAAGTTGATTCTGGAGCAAACCAATATCACAATAGGGGCAAAATACCCATTGATTTAAATGTCCCTAGTTACCCCCCTCCCACAACATTCTGATAGGTTTTCCAACCCTTTGCAAATTCAAGGGGATAAAAAGCCAGATTTAAATGAATGTGAATTTTTGGATTGTTTGGATGAGCAGTTGGTTGGTAAGCACATCAGTATCGGTGTTTTTAGTACGAAACTGTATTCTTTCCAGGTAATGTGATATATACGGGTAAGCCAGTCGTGCGTCTATATTTATAGCCCAGAACAATAAGAAATCGTTAGATCCCATTACTGATCCTTGAAATAGGATTTGTCACCCTAAAGGTGAAGTTTATATTCTCCCAAGAGCGGCTATTGAGCTGTTAAAATGAAATGAGTGAGATCTTTCATTTCCAGAAAAGGCCAAGTTGAATATGAGAAAGACATGGTCTGAAATACAACTATGTCAGATCTGGAGAGTTTATTGGGTGTTTACATGAGTTATGACTGACACCTTTTAATTTTACAATTGAAGTATGCCTTTTGTGGTTGGTTTGGCTTTATGCTCCACAGTGACGAGTTCTCAATATTTCAGTATAACACTGCGTCATCGTATTCTGCTCTTTGTTCTGATGGATTAATCCACTCCTTAGCCCCCGACTTTCTTTCAGTCTTCTGTTACTTTTAACTCTTTGTGTGCCAGAGTGATTTCCAATGCTTTGCAAAGCAATGCATTGGATACCCCTCTGGCACTCAAAGAGTTAAAATAGCAAATTTGGAGCTTGTCATTTATACTACTGGGAACAAATGGAAAATCACATGGATTCAAATGAAACTTTAACCCTTTTTGGGTGTCGGAGAGTTATCCAACACATCGCTTAGCACAGTGTTGGATACCTCTCTGGCACACAAAGAGTTAAAGGGACAGTAATGTCCCATAAAAAATTATGCTTGTTTTGTAGAGGTTTAAAAAATAAGTTATTTAGCTCAAATCCTATCTCTCAGACCACTATGGTTTGAGAGATTTTTCACTTGTAAAATTTCCCTTTACAGTTGACAGCAGAAGATTTGAGTCGTGCGACTCAAGGAGGCTCTTCAGCAGAGCTAAAATCACGTTATTTAAAAATAATTACTTCATTTGAAAGGTCTACAAAGTGTGCCTGGTTTGCAAGCGCACTTTGTAGACTGTTCCAATTAAATAATTCTTTTTAAATAATGTGATTTGGGCTCTGCTGAAGAGCCGCTGGCTGGTCCCCAGACCAGCATCTCCTGCTGTCAGGTAAATGCTGACGTCAGGAGAAGGGGAGGGAGGGTGGAACTGTACATATGAATATCTCTCAAACCATAAAGGTTTGAGAGAGAGGATTTGTACCAAATAACTTATTTTTTAAACCTCTACAAAACAAGTATAATTTTTTATGGGACATTGGTGTTCCTTTAAATTCCTTGAATGCTAGAGAAGTGCTCAATGCATTGCAAAGCAGTAAGTCTGAGGCACCTCTAGGTTTCAAGCCATTAAAAGCCCCAGAAATGTTGGAATTGTGTATGATGGAGGATTTCTCCTTGTTTCCTAGTGCGCATGACTTAGTGCCTTATCCACGAAAGGAAAGATAAGCAATTCTAGAGCAAACCAACTGTACCATAAGGAACAAGCAAAATTCACCTAATTATCATGGATGTAAATGGGGCCTTTAACGCCTTGAATTGCTAGAGAGGTCTCCAGTGCATCTTTTCTTTTGTGGATGAGGCCCTTAGTCCAGGTTCACTCAGGCCTGTCCCCAGGTCGCCTGAATGGTGGAGGTTTTCAGGATCTCCCCATAAGGACAGAGGTGAATCAGTCAACGGGTCAGTCATTATGAAGGATCTGATTAAGTAATGCCATTCACTTGTGTTTAATTGAGGAGATCCTAGAAATCCTACATTAAAGGGTTGAGGGCAGGTTTGAGCACCCCTACCCTTAGTCCAATGCTTTGTTTGTGAATATTGCCAATCAAAGGTTCTTCAATATTAGTATTTCATATGTATACTAGTGTAAAAGCCCGTGTACATGGGCCAAGGTCTGGGTGATGTTAACCCTTTGAGTGCCAGAGGGGTACACAACGCATTGCTTTGCAATGTGTTGCATATCCCTCTGGCACTCAAAGAGTTAAGAGACTGGTCCTGCTCTGCGTGCTGCCGTAGCCTCACTGGCGGAGCACGAGATGCAGTCATGCATTGTAGAGACTGCCCGAAATCACAGAATGCTCCCATGACTGCATCGGACAAACATTCTAGCGTTTTATAATATAGGATTTGTATACTGTGTTCGCTTTCCACACTGTCCTGGGATGACAGTGTGGTGGAAATCGGCCACATGCAGCCAGTCAGGGGAGGAGAGTTTCACACCCCATTCGTGTGAAAATCGGTGCAGCAAGAATCACAGCTACATCGGTCCAGCGGGTCCCAGATGTGCATTGTGTACCCAGTCTAACTGCAACGCCAGTCGTAACCATTTGCTTTATATATACACATAATCAGTAGGAACACCCTTGTTTTACTCCGCAGGGAAAGGCCTATAAAATTTAGGCTTTTTTAAAAAAAAAAAAAAAAAAATATATATATATATATATATATATATATATATATATATATATATATACCTAGTGTAGTCCTTCTTTAACCCCTTAAGGACCAGCTGCACGGCCAACAGTGACAGACCACGGAGCTTTTTTTTATTTTTATTTTATTCGTGAAATTAATTCAGGGGTTCCCGAGCAGCCAGCACCCACTTGGGGACCCCTGAATTTCAATGACGTGCCAGGGCCGTCATTGGTCCTTAACGCAAGTGTACCCATGATGGTCCTGGCACATCATTGGTCTTTAATGGGTTAAGCAATGCTATTCCTTTAAGGACCAGACAAATGTGTAACTTGGGGCGCACCCATCTGGTCCTTAACCTTTTGAGTGTCAGAGAGGTGTATCTCATTGGATACACCTCTGGCACTCAAAAGGGTTAATAGAGGTATTGCTATCACTTTAAGCAATGTTGTCCCTTTAACCCCTTAACGACCCTTGACGTACCAGGACCGTCAAGGGTAAATTTGCTTTAAGGACCAGTGACGGTCCTGGTACGTCAAGAGTTAAATGGTAGCAGCGCGCCGCCGTGCACGCTGCTACCATTCAATCCAGGCTGAGACTGAACGGTCCAGTACCGGACCGTTCAGTCTCAGCCTCTGTCGGTAGTGCCGGGTCATGTGATCGCTGAGTCAACGATCACATGTACTGGCATTCTAAGTCTGTGAATGAGGCAGTGCTACTCACTGCCTCTAGTGTCTCCTCTCTGCTAATGCGTCCCTTACATCAAAGTAAGGGACACAAAAGCAGAGAGGAGATACCTAGTGGAAATAAAAAATACAGCAGCTGGGGTGTTAACCCCTTCACTGTTGGTACATGAGGATGGCTAAATGCAGGTCAATTTCTGACCTGCTAAATACACTTTTTTTTTTTTTTTTAATAAAAACACCACACTTTTTTTTTACAAATAAAATATTTAATTTAAAAAAAAAAAAAAACATCTCAAGAAATAAAATTGGAAGTGTGATTGTTGTGGAGTCATGTAATACACTTACACACACTGCCAAATGTAATTAACAAAAAAGTGGGAAAATAGGGTGGGAAAAAGGGACATGGGGATTTTCACCCAGGGGGGACAGTGGCCACTTTAAACTGCACATTTTGTAAGTATGACTGACTAGTCATACCTTTCATGCAGTCTCCATAAATATTTAACCCTTTGCGCCCAATTGATCCCAAGAGAAAAAACAAAAATGATGTTTTTTTTACATTTTTTTTACCTTTTTCTTTAATTTTAATAAAGTAAATGGTGGGTTAGCCATATAAGTGGTGTATCAAAGGAAAGCCCTATTTGTTTGTAAAAAAAACAGTATATAATTTATGGGGGTGGAATAAAAGACTTAGAGGGAAAACACTGTTGAACAAAGACATAGTCAAAAAGGTCAGAATTGCTCCGGTCCTTAAGTCAAATCCACCTCTGATTTTCCCGGTCCTTAAGGGGTTAAGGACCAGACAGATGTGTAACTTGTGGCACACCACTCTGGTCCTTAACCCTTTGAGTGCCAGAGAGGGATCGTGTTCAATACACCTCTGGCACTCGAAGGGTTAATAGAGGTATTGCTATCACTTTAAGCAATGCTGTCCCTTTAAGGACCAGACAGATGTGTAACTTGTGGCGCACCACTCTGGTCCTTAACCCTTTGAGTGCCAGAGAGGTATTGTGTTGGATACACGTCTGGCACCCAAAGGGTTACGTTTTAACCGAACTCTTGAGGTTTTGACATCTTTACATTTGTTTGAATGCTTGAGCTTTCTGAAAGAGCAAAGCACAGCGAAGACCGTACTCTGTCTGTTTTTATTATGAAAACTTTTTAAATGTTAAAAGTCAACAGAAAGCTTGCCCAGTGATGTGAGGAGATGAAACAGAAAGATGGAAGTACTGCTTAAAGCGGCGTAAGGTACAGCACATGTAAACAGCTGTCGTTTGGCATCTCGTGTGCCACATCCACATCTAACATCTTTGTGTTTCCCACTGATGATGACAGCTGAATAGTAAAGTCTGCTCAGCATGTGGGGGCGGAAGGCTTACTCTCGACACAAAATGCTGCTGAGACGCTTTTCCGTACCAAACCCCAACCATCATTAGAGCGTTTTTGTGAAAACTTCCCCTCTCTGATGCCGGGGGGTGCTATTGTTCTATTCCCTGGCACCAAATAGAACTACAGGAACCTCCTAATAATAACCACGCACCCACACACACCCACACTTCATCAGGGCAACAAATTCAAATGGCCTCTATGAATCAGTTCTGTATGGATTGGGACCTTAAAATGTATATTTAATTAGTAAGATGGATATCTTGTATATTGAGGCAGGCATTATTCTTTGGTGCAGGACTCCAGGACCCGAGACTGCTTCTATAAAAGTCTTTCTTCCATTTTAAACCTTTGAGTGCCAGAGGGTTATGCAACGCTTTGCTTTGCAATGCGTTACATACCACTCTGGCACTCAAAGGGTTAAGAAGTCTTTGGGAACAATTATATCTTCCTATTGATTGAAAAATGGGGGTTTTAACCCTTTGAATGCCACAGAGGATAATTGCCTTGAATATATTATTTCAGCATCATTTTAACATCGTTCTTGTAACCCCTTGAATGCTAGAGGGCTCTCCAACATATAGATGTACAATGAGGTGCTAATAAGGTGTTAAAAAGAGGTAGGAGTGTCTCCCTAGCACAGGAATATGATGACATATGGGTTCTGTAGGGATAATGATGAGAGCACCATCTGTATTCACTTTCAAGGGACTTGTAAGGTTGATGAGAAAAGGAGCAATTCTTACACAAACCAACTACTCTATGGGATAAAAAAAATCCCCATTGATTTTAATAATTATTTTAACCCTCTGAATTCTAGAGGGGTCTTCAGTGTGAACACCTCCTTTCCAGCATTCAAGAGATTCACAATCTTATTTCGGAGTGGAGATTTTTTTATTTATCTGTCCCCTATTTGCAATCAGTTTGCTTCAGTTGATCTTTGAGCATTTGACCCTTAGAACTTTATGTATAAACACAAAGTGACATAGTTCTGAAGCAAACCAGCTGCATCATAGGGAACATATTCATACCTAGGAACTTTTTCTTCTGGCCTGCCGTGAGGGGGAGGCCTGTGGTGCTGTTGAGGATGACAAATTATGTAATTTGTGTCAAAAGGGGGCAGGGCTTAATCACAACTGGGGGTGGGGCTTCAGAAAAGTGTAAAAGTATAGGGGAATAGGCTGGGGAAGGAGAAGACGTGAGCGGGAAGTGGGTGTAACAATAGGGAAGGAGCACCAGTGGGCAAAGTTTCTTAAAAAAATGCCTACACCCTGGAGAATCAGACTCTGCCCCGGAGACCCTGTAATGTAGAGTTAATACCGGAGTCTCCGGGGCAAATCGGAGAGTTCCCAGCTATGGACATATTTCTGTTGATTTGGCTGCTCTACTTAACCCTTTGAATACTAGAGAAATCTCAAACAAATTACTTTACAATGTGTTCGAGATCTCTCTAGCATTCAAGGGGTTAAGGGCTTCATTTTCGTCTATGAAAATTTGGGGAATGTTTAAACCCCAAGAGTGCAGTTGTTTACCTCAGAATTACTTCACTTTCTCTTCGCACATAAAGCCCTCAGAGAAGTATCAGATCTAAACTGCAAGGGTTAAGAGACAGCTTGGAGGCCTCTCTACCATTGAAATGCTTAAGTGCCCCATTTAAATCAGTGGAGATTTTTTTTCTCCCATGGTGCATTTGGTTTCTCCAGAACTGCTCCAATTGTACCTATTATGTAATCTATTGGTCTGTATGCAGAAAACAGGAGCAATTGTAGAGCAAACCAAATGCACTGTATGGGACACAGAAAAAGTACTATTGATTTTTTTTTAAAAGCATATGCATGCTAACACACCGAATAAACACTATGTTAGTACCTTATCTGATCATCTTCATTCCAAGCCACATAGGAGTTCCATTGTCTGGTGCTATGCTGTCCCGGTTCTCCATTTTCTAGGTCATGTGATGCAGTCAACAGAAGGTACAGATTCACTCGGACAACCATACAGAAATGCTTGTAGTTAAAATAAAATGACCTTTATTCAATAATGTATAAAATCCAAAACACACAGCAGAATTGGGTTGAGGTAGGACATAGACAGAGAGACCCCACAGGCCTTACGCGTTTTGCGCTAGATAGGCTTACTCATAGACCACATCTGTAACCTATTGCTTTAAATACAACTCTTAACCCCTTAAATGCTAGAGGTCTTGTCTCTAGCTTTCATGGGGTTAAAAGTCCCATTCAATTCAGGGGGAATTGTTTGGAATTTTTATTTGACCTCTATCGTGCAGTTGTTTTGCCCCCACTTTTCTTTCGAGCATAAGGACCAGGCGTGTTCGTAGCCAGTTTGTCCGTCTTCTCAAGCAACTTCAAATGGGACCTAAACAGAAATTACCTTTCAAAGAAGGCAGCGAGCTGGCAGTATTCCAAAGTCCCGCAAACCATAAGGACATCCACAGATTGCTGGAGCTCCCTCTGTCTCCGAGGGACTTAAATTTTAATCATTGAATTAATTTTACAGGAACCAGAGCGCAAATTCTTACTGCCAGCTGGCATTAATAATGAATGCATTGAATAATAACATTACAGGGAAGAAGGAAAAGGTTAGCAAATGTTTTTTGGACACACTTTTTAGAAAGAGAGAGCAATGTTGTCAGGCTGGTAAAAATTAAATATTTTACGATTTTTTTTTTTTTTTTTTAAAGAAATGGAGTTTCAGTTTAAGGCCATGTTGTTAAACAGTGCAAATAAATAATTTACATCCTGTAGAGATTTCGATATTTTTGTTAAACTAAATAAAATGTAGTATTTTACAATTTATAAAGAAGATTCACTGCAAAGGAGAATCCAGCAACGTGTGCAACAACAAACATAGTACATTTCTATATGGTTAGTTGCAGTCCCAAATACTTGTATCTAAGGGATAGCAAGGGGGCAACAACTGAAATTCATTGTTAACAGTATGGTCCAGTTCAAGATAAGGGAGAAAGTCCATCTCATAAGTTCACAACTTATACCCAGAAATCATTTTTAACTCTCTCAGATTAAAGGGATAGTAATGTTTTCATAGTATTTGGGCCTTGGAGAGTGTTATTTCAATACTGTCAGAGTTGTAGTTCAAGAGTAATTGAATGATAAAGTATCCTCCTCCCGCCCCTTTTGCCTAGTGTAAGCTGTGATGGAACTGTGGCGACTATGGGAGATATTGGTGTGCTAGAGACTATTTCTACCCAAAAGACTAACAGCCATAGACTGAGTTGCTTCCAATACATTTCTGGAGTGCAGAGATGGTGGGGGTTGGGCTTGGCTTCCACTCTACTCCAGCTCTGTGCTAAGGAATGTTAATTGATTCCTGCTGTGCTTCCTTGACCAATCAGAGGAGGTTATTGATGAGCCAGTTAAGAATGTATGATTTCAAGTCTTAATCTGCATTCTTATCATGATAAGGATGCTGGTGACTGATTGGTCAAGCATAGAAACACTGTCCCAAGTATTCGTTTGCATGCTGATCTAGATAAGAGTCTCTGTAGTGTATATAAGCTGTGTGTTTGAGTCAATAAAAGAGAGTTCTTCCCTTCATCAAGTCTCGGCTGATGTTTGGGAACAGGAGGGTCAGTTTACTATTGGAGTGTTATTCTGAGGGAGAAAGGAACTATAAAAGAGGTATCCAGCTTATGATACAAGGCGTCATGTTACATAAGCCGCCTCCCATCAGATGTGGAATCTGATCCTGGGACCAGACAGCTCACAGCAAGGGACAATCTTCTTACAGTGATCATAAGCAAAACTCTGCCCCCCTTGAACAGGTATTTCAGGTTTTCCCTTATGCTCACTGAAGATTGTCCCTCTCTGCGATCCATCCGGACAGTCTTGCTGCTCTGAACTGAGCAGTGTTACATCATTAAAAGGGGCGGGAGGGGGTTACTTTATCATTCAATTACTCTTGAACTACAAAACTGACAGTATTAAAATAAAACTCTCCACGGCCCAAACACTATAAAGATTAATTGGAGCTGCTTTTATTTTGAAACATTACTATCCCTTTAATGGTGACCCAGTACAATTTTATCCACTGTCCCCCCACTATTTCCACTTATGGTAACTCTTCACACTTTTTAATTATGGGACGTAGGGTCTGTTGATGACCACTCTGGATTTAGAAATATCACGCCCAAGGCTTCTTCCACTTGTCTTCCTGTTATTCTTCCATGGCCTTCCTGCTGTAAATATTATGTTCATTTTCTTGTTATTCCGTTTCATTCGCTTTGCGTCTGCCTGTTCTTCCAGTTCTTTTCCCATTTGTCCTTTTTAACTTTATGTTTTGGCTACTTCATCTTCTTTTTCTTCTCCACTCTCCTTCCTTCTTCCACTTATCTGCTTACTGGTCCTATTCCACTCTTCCTGCTCTTCCTCTCACATCTCTTCCTGTTACTCCTCTTTATCGTCTTCTTTGTGTCCTTTTTGACTTCTACTACTTTCCACTTTATTCCTCTTGTACATGTATGTCTTCTACTTCTTCCAATCCAGTATTCTTCTTCCAGTTTTTAATCCTGCCAACAGTTTTTCACCTTTTATGCTTTGCTATTATAAGTTTTCATCCTATTTCTCTGCCATACCTTGACCTCTTTGTTGCCATTCCATGGAATATTTTTTCCCCTTCTGTTGGTGATAACCACTTGTCACCTATTCTGTTCCACATGCTTGTATATTTGTGATTGCTACATGCCTACAATTTAAAATAACTAACTGCACAGTGGCACAGTCAGATTACTAAAGGAATGTACCATGAAGATAAGACTAATAAAATTGAAGACCTGAGGATACTACAAACCTCTTAATAGAAAGCATGACTGTAAGATGGAATAAGCCTTGAATGTTATTTATTCTCATGGTAGAGCTCTGAGAGTTCTATACAAAAGTCTTCTATGTGACTAATCCGCTCAGACACTGCAGACATGATGCCTACTGCAAGAGAGCATTAACTGCTCCTTAATTGCTGTATGTGCAAACATGTTTTTTTTTTGGATAACCAAATGTCTTCTTTCATATATTAAGGCGCAATGATCATGTTTTGCTAAGTCAGCGACTATTTGAGCAGACTTAGGGGAGAAGAAAAAAAACAAAAAACAGGGCTGCACTGTATAGACTTAAAATAGCTCCTTTTAGATGTGTGAGGGTGTCCGAAAACTGACCCTCTCAACTCCAGTGTAAACCAGTGATTTGTGGCTCAAGTTGCATTCTCAGTCTCCATTGATCCATGTGTTTGGGTTTCAGACCTGATACAGGGGTCTGTGGGGATAGAATCACACAAGAGAGGAAACTGAACTGCAATACTTCAGTCTGGTTTTTCAATCTCTTCCCATAACATCTAGGGGGGTGCATCTGGGGTCTCTTTCAGACCCCTGCTATCCTGTCTGGTCTCACAGTGTAGCCCCATCTTGATCTGCAGGTCTATCAAGAGGGCACTATCCTAGTGATAGTTGTCCTTTAAGTGCCTTATCGTTCAAGCTACAAAGGTGCAGTTCTGGATAGTGAGGTGTTATGAGATAAAAACAGACTTCAAATGGAGGCCTATATATACATTACACTGCAGACTGCGGCAGATCAGGTGCACCATACAGAACAAATGCATCTTAAAATTCTCATCGTCTTGAATGAGGCCTTTAACTCCTTGAATTCACTGGAAACCTCTCTAGAGTTAATATGGTTAAAGGACATTTAAAAAGATGGGTTTTTATTTTGTTCCCTGTGGTGCAGTTGGTTTGCCCCAGAATTAACCATTTTCTTAACCCTTTCAGCACCAGAGGGGTATGCGATGGATAGCCCTCTGGCACTGAAAGGGTTTTAATACATCAGCCTCAGTGTTAATATGATCCTTTGCAAACAGCCAAATTAAAGTCTGATTTTATAGTATCCAGGTAGAAGGAGCTCACATCACAGAAAGTAAAAAGAAGAGCTAATACAGTGTATTACTGGTAAGTGAAAGGCACTAGGTAAAATAAATGGACATGTATCATGTATCCTATATAATAATTTGCTAATGTATGTTTGTCAGAAGCCATCATGCGCAGTAGAGACGGCTGCACACACTGCAGGCATGCGCAGTACAGACTGCCCGCGCCGCGGCTGATAACAGAAGGGGCACTCCGAATTCAGACCATAGAGGACTACGGTCTGAATTTGGAGCGACCCACTCTGTTATCAGCCTCGGCATGGGCAGTCTCTACTGTGCATGACTGCACTGTGACCCATGTACACGGGCTGTTCAACTAGTCCTATATAATAACTCACTACAAAGCTTGTAACAACGTAGTCATGTGCAGTAGAGACTGGCCGTGACGAGGCTGATACAGAGCTGGGCTCTCCGACGTCAGACCAGAGGTCTGACTTCGGTGTCCAGCTCTGTATCAGCCGCGGCGTAGGCAGTCTCTACTGGGCATGACTGCACCGCGTCCGCCCGCCACTGTGTCCCGTGTACATGGGCTCTTCTACTAGTATATAATAAATGGACATGTGTTATTAAACATACATTAAAAAAACCTTCACATTCCTTTAAAAGCCAGTATTCTTATTAGTAGAAGGGGAAATTCCAGGAATCTTTAAGCCCAGGCTGCTAAAATGTCATTACTGCCCCTTAAGTGCTAAGAGTATTTTATATTTGCTTATATCATTCACCAATTCACTGGCTCCTAAAACAATTTCACTTTGGCTAGATATTTAAAGGGGCAGGACAGGGTCAATAGAAGATCCCTTTAAACCAATGAGTTATTGTGGAGTAAACCAGCTGCGCCATCAGGGACAAATAAAAATAACACACATTTGCAGGCACTTTAATTGAACTTTATCTTATCCTTTGATTGCCATAGAGGCCTTGCATTCAAGGGGTTAAAACCCAATTTAATTTGACAATAATTTTTATTTGTCCCCTGTGGTGCAGTTGGTTTACTCCTGAATAACTCCAGTTTGCTTTTATAAATGTGGGCTAGAGTTCACATAGTTTATAACTCACCAGTTCTCTCCTGAATTGCTGTGCAGATCACCAATATCTGCACAGCTGGTTGAAATAAGCTCCTCATGAGAGCTTTCCTTTCCCCCAGAGAAGCCCTGTGTTGGTGAATCCACTGTAATTGGGTTTCTATGGGCAGGGGAAAAGTACCCATGAGCACTGAGTAAGGAGCTGACATCACCCAGCTGTGCAGATCATAGAGATCTGCACAGCAAACGTGGAGAGAAGCAGGGAATTATAACCTCTGTACGCACAGCTCTGAGGGACCTGTCACTGGTTTAAAAGGTAATTTTTTAACCATATACTTCCCATTTAACCCGTTTAGGGCATTGCTTTGTAATGCATTGGAGGCACCTCCGACAACCAAAGGGTTAAAAGCCCTATTTAAATCAATGGGGATTGTATAAAGTCAAAATTAAGGCACACTATCGGTACTTCAGGTAACACATACAAATCAACATTGATTTACATCTGCTTTTAATCTCTGAAATGTTAGAGAGGTCTCCAATGCAATGTTGAGCATTCAAGGAGTTAAATAAATGGGCATTCAATGAGTTTAGATAACTCTATTTGTTTCCTTTACTTTAGTTGATTTACCCCAGAATGGAATATAAGCACCACAGGGGGGCAAATACAATTTCCATTTGATTTAAATGGAACTTTTAACCCCTTGAATGCTAGGAAGGTCTGCAGCACTTTGCTTCTACAGGCAGGGCCACACAAGAGGGAGAGGTCACTAACTACTAAACCAGTAATCTCTATAATCCTTACACGGGTCGAAAAACAAAAGCACAAGGTATAGGCAGTTTAAATAGATACCTTTGAGAAAAAACATTAAAGGGGTTAAAAGCACCATTTAAATCTACGGCACTATGGGGAATTTTTGTTCCTCAGAATGGCTCTGCTCTAATTTTATACATACGGCTTACAGTGCACTGTGCATCGTGTTCATCCATGTATAAAAGCTCACCTACTAAGATTCACAGCTATGTAAAAAAAAAAAAAAAGTGTTCTCACACCTAAATAGCCATGGTGACACTCCAAAAATTGAATAAGGCTAAAAAGCTAGTATAATTTTCCCTTTAGTGCCAAAAGGAAAACGTTATCAGAACATTTTGTCTTGACAGCCTTTAGCTGTAGTTAATTTGTGGCCATCCTTGAAATCATTAGGTTCTTGTCAAACTCTTAAGAGGATATTTATTTTTTAACAGCTCTGAAGTTAAGTTGACTTATGCAGCTAGAAAAGTCACTATTCCAATGTATACTGCACATAGATCAATAATTATATCGGTAAGACGTGGTGCTGTGGATGTGAGGACAAGGAACAGATAGGATGTTTCTTATTACTTAGTGCCGTGATCTGCAACAGAGTGTTAATCTTTTAGTCTATCAAACACTCACATCTTTGGTAATAACTTATCCAAGGTTTACCATTATAATAGATAGAATCAACTCTATGCTGATTTGTTAAAGGAGAAGTATCACTTAACTTATTATGGCCATAAATGACACTTTTGTAACTTTGTTCAGGAGATAACGTCTTTAGTCTTGAATGTTATGTTAATGGAGGTGGACATAAGTTACTGGCAGTTTTTCAAAAGGAAGCAGGTAAAGTGCATGAGCCTACTAAAAGGAACAGAGGGATGCACCCCCCCCAACCCCGTCATTAAAGGGTTAAGATTATTAAGTGCAATAGGTGGAGTTTCGTCCTATGGTTCTGCTAGTAACTGTGCTTTCCTCTACGTCCAGGATTAACTGAAAATGTTCTCTCTTGAACAGAGGCACAAGGACAAAATCCCCCCTCCCATTATCTCTAAATTGTTGATCCTTCCAGAAGCATCCTGGTAGATGATCTGTCCAACAGGCACCATGACTGAATGTGCTGCCCACTTCCTTACCTGCATCTCCAAGTCCTTTGAGGTCCTGCCAGAACCTGTTTTCCAGTGGGCAGACTTCACTCGTCTGCAGATATGACGTATCATGTCAGGATGTGAGTCTGAGCATTGAAAGGCAGGTTCTGGTAGGACAGTGTTTCTCAACTCCTGTCCTCAGGACCCACTAACAGGCCAGGACTTAGGGATTTCTCTGCTACAGCACAGGTGTGGTGATCAGAGGCTCATTCACACTGATTAACTCACCTGTGTTCTAACAAGGAAATCATCACATCCTGGCCTGTTAGTGGGTCCTGAGGACAGGAGTTGAGAAACACTGTGGTAGGACATGAAATGACCTGGAGATTCAGGTAAGGAAGTGGATAGGATATTCAAACATGCTGGCCATCTGACAGATCTACCACAACATTTTTATTTATTTATTTATGGATATTACACTACAAATGAGTTGAAAAAAAAAGGAAACTATGTTTACTATATTTCAACCTTGCCGCGCCCCCCCCCCCCCCCCCCCGATCATATGAGGGTCTATTTACCTACCTGCCTTTGGCAAAAAATTGACCATTGTGAGTGGAAAGCACCCTTGATCAAACTAAACCGATAAAAAAAAGATGTTTATAATGTGGGAAGATAAAAAAGGTGGATATGAAACTGATGGTTATAGTTCAGAGAGGAGAACTTTTACTCTATCCGTGTTATTCCAAACAAATCAGCAAAGCACAGGGAGGCTGTGTAGTTATAGCAGGGCTCAAATTTCCACTAGCCAATGGTGAGTGAAAATTCAGCCCTGGCGAGTAGAAATTCAGCCCTGGCGAGTAGAAATTCAGCCCTGGCGGGTATGTTATGGCTTGCAGTGGAGAGTAACTTTTCAGGTCTGTCTAGTAGCAAAGGACTTCACATTTTAAGCCCTGGTTAACCCCTTAAGGACCAGGGAATCTGCACCGCGATCCGATTCAGCGACCACGGAGCAATTTTTTTTATTGCTCCGTTGCGTTCCAGACTACCTGAACGGCGTGCAGCCGCGGGGGGAGCCCGGAATTCGATGACGGTCATAGTACATCATCTGTCATTAAGTCAAATCGACCCTTGACGTACTATGACCGTCAAGGGGTTAAAGTACTCTACTCCAAACTATAACTGGCATTTCCATTCTTTTGATTGTTTGAGTGAATTCTATGATGTCAGCTTTGACCTAAGTGTATATATATATATATATATATATATATATATATATATATATATATATATATATATATATATACTAGTTGAGTGTATGCTTTTAAGCTCATGCACACGCCATTGCTGTTGAGAGTGGCGGTAGAAGGGGTTCCGAAGACTCTTATTTAGTACGGGGCTTCAGACTCCACATTATTATTATCTTTTTTTCTTTGTATTTTATTTTTTGTCACACTTAAGCTGAAAAATATGGTGTGACTGCCAAGTAGCTGCCATGGCAATGGATGAGTTAATTGTGGGGGATGATGGGGTGTTTATAACTACTGATGGCTAACTTCACAGCTGCAAGATTGCTGCAATCATGTAATGGAAGATTTAATCATTTCTGTGGCAGAGGTTTTTTTGTATGTGCTTTATGTACTGGTTAACCCTCTATTGCCAGTGCAGCTAGATCTCTGTAATCCGACAGCAGAGGGGTTCACTAGGGGTAGCGGGCATGATGGGAGAGTGCCTGGGTAGACAGGAGATCAGGAAGAGGACCAAGGGGGAATCTATCCTCCCAACCCCTTTCACTGGAGTAATTTTAGAGCATTTTTAAGGCGGAACTTTCAACTATTAACCCCTTAACAACATATGACTTACCAGGTACGTCCCGCAGAAACTGTCACTTAGTGACAGAGGACGTACCTGGTAAGTCACGGAAGTCCACTGCACGCCGCTCGGAGACTCCGGACTTCTTTGAGAAAAAAAAAAAAAAAAATGTTCGGCGGGCGTTAAGGTGACAGCCGCGTACGAACGCGGCTGTCACTAAGGGGTTAATAAGTCCCATGCTTCCATTAAGCATATGGCGACTAGCTTGAAAACACGTCTTAACTACAAAAAGTGCCACATTCTAAAGAAATCTTTACTGTTTGGAGATCGGAAGCCAGGTAACAGAGCAGACATCTTGTCTGCCCGCCTGCACCGTCAGTCCTGGTCTCCTGTAAAGCATTGCAGTGTGCCACATGTAACCGGAAGGGCCTGACGGAGCAGGCGCGCAGACTGCACTAACCTTTAGAATGTGGCACTTTTTATAGGGAAGAGATGTATTTTCAAGGTAGTTGCCATATGCTTAAAGGAGCAGTAAACTTTTTTTATGAAAAAATATATATTGTAGGGATTTTCCTATTGAATAAAATAAGGGTACTCTCACTGCTGAGAGGTTTATAGTTCCAGAGTTATTACAGTTTAAACCCATGTTTTTTTACATTAGCAGTGCCCTCTAGTGGTCAAATTCTAATTAGATTTCCTGTTAGATTCTAATGGAGAGAAAAGTCAGAGACATACAGTTCTCCATAGAATGTGATAGAAACTGTCTGTCAGAACTATCAGGAAGTAAACACAGTAAATTCACTTCATGATTATTTAAACTGCTATAATATTTGAATAAAACATCTGACAGCGATGAGAGTGACCTTGTTTTATTCAGCAGGAAATTCTCTGTAAAATGTGTTTTCATAAAAAAAAGTTTACTGTTCCTTTAATGAATGCATGGCAACATTAATAGTTGAAAGTTCCGCTTTAATGCTCCCAAATTATTCCAAATGTGCATTTGTCAGCGGAAAGAAAAGAACTTTGGTAATCCAGTCCGGACCCTCAGTCAGAATGTGACTGCAGAATTGGGAAGATAGAAATAAACTAAAAACAGCCATTAGGCAAATAGTTACGGTTGTAATGGAATCTCAACCATATATTTGTAGTATAAGCTGGGTTTTTATAGGATTCTAATCCCAGATTCACAAAATGTACAGTTTAATGAAATGTAGCATTGTGCAAGCAACCTCTGTAGCACCCAATAGGTTAACACCCATGGAAACAGATTGAATACTAGTGTTACAGATCAGATGGAACTTGATAGGTGTTTTGTCCACTTAAAAGGCAATAATACTGTTCTTCAGACACAATTATTGATATACCAGCTTGACTGTGCATGGTTTGGAAAAGCACTTGTTCTCTCTAAATAACATAATAGAAAAAGAAAGGTATCAGAAGTTAACCAAGTCAAGGTAAAAAAAAAATCATTCCATTCAGAGACCTCCAATTCAGCCTCCTGCCTGCTGCTTCACTTATCTGCAGCCTATCGTGGGAAAGGAGAGCAGGGAGGGTCAAAACCTTCATTCCGATTACAAATTAGCTGCAGCTTCTCCATTACCCATCCATCCTCTGTGCACCAAAGGCAAGAGGCATGAGTTGAATAATGAGGATGACCACACTACTTCCATATTATCAGTGACACACCAGGGCAGAAGGAGACAGAAGCACTCGGCGTTCTACAAAGCTTTCTCATCGTCGTTGACATTAGTGTTAACCCTTTGAGTGCCAGAAGGGTACGCAACACATTGCAAAGAAGGGCACTCAAAGGGTTAAGAAGTGTAGATCCCTCAAAGAACAGAATGTTCAGTCGAATGTAAATATTGAATGAGATTTAAATCCAAATGCATGTATGTATATATATTTAATTTATGGACTTTTTAGAGCGTTTCAGAGTCTGTCTCTTTGATCCCTCATGACTCATTCACTTCGTTTTCTCTTATATGCTCTTTGCTTTGCTTGCACATGTTTTAATGTTTCACTCAACCTCTTGCTATATCACTTATGTGGAAACCTCACATTTCCCTATGGGAATGAGTCACAGAGCATAGTCATGAGATAATTAATATGTCTTCATATATAAAACTAATACAGTGTATAGAATCAGGCTTCAAGAATATATATATGTAATATAGGCTAGCCCTGTTGTGGGTGCCTCAAAAAAAGGTTTCTGGATCAGTGGCAGCCACACCCTGAGGCGGGCTTACTACCAATGGCCAGCCAGTGGGATGTGTGGGGCGGGGTTTGAGTTGGCTCCCGGACAATGTCATTTGCTTCACCTCGACCAAATACACGCCCCATTTTGTCTCTCATCCACCTGATGCCCCCAGCTACTGACCAAATCAGTTGGAAGATCAATAGAGGAGATACAGGACAGCAAGAGAGCTCCCCTGTTTCCGTTCTATCTGGAGAACCCAGGTAGGAGTGGGCAGGATTGGTAAACCCTCTCATATCAATGAGGGAAGGCCTGCCTCATTTATGTGTGTTTACCGATCCCACCCACTCCTCCCTATATCCGGATAGAATAGAAGTAGGGGAGCTCTCTTGCTCCCCTGCGTCACCTCTATAGATCTCCCAACCATACTGGCTGGGAGATCAGTAGCTGGTAGGCATCAGGAGGGGTCATGATCCTCTACCACGAGGTCGGACTTTTCATAAAATGTTACCCTTTGAGTGCCACAGAAGTGGTAACACATCGGATGTCTAAAAAACAAAACGCATCAAGGTTAGCTGCACGGACGAAGCCAGGCAACACACCTGCTAGTTATTAATAAGCAAAACTTAATCCATAGAGTTTAAATGCTGAATTTTTTATGTGTATTAAACTAGTCCTGAATCTTATGTTACCTTGGTCCTAACTAAACTTAAAAATATTTAGACGCCATAACATTTTATTATCATGATCTTTAAGATAGCAGTATATTTCATAACTATAAAGTCAGGAGTTAAGATTTGTATGTACTGTAATGTTGCATATATAATTATTATAACCCTTTGCCTGAGGGTACACAACGCATTGCAAAGCGTTGCTTACTCCTCTGGCACGTAAAGCACTAAGTCGAGATTCCTTCCATTTTTTTGCAGGAAAACGTTATCTACAAAAACATTTATAGGGAAGAAATTAGTTTTATTTCCAATAGATGATTTCTGTTGGATTAAAGAAAAATAATAAAAGAAATCTGAGTGATCTTGAATTTGGCACAATTCGTTGCAGAAATTAAGAAACCGTCCATTAAAATATACATTTGAATTCTCACGTTTACTATCGGTATTTAACAAAATTCCCTTATATGTAGAACTAGAATCACTACGTCTGAAATCTAAAATAGAGTAATTGGGATTTTGGAAAGTAGCTTTATATCTTGTTGGTTAATTAAGATTATTATTAAAAATTGAACATACACTTTTAAAGCAGTGCTAGTAATGCAAAACTTTTATGTAGTGAATAATGCATTAATTGCACCCTTCTCAGCGACCTTTAAATGTTAAGATTATATCATCAGAATATAATATTTTTATATTATATTATAATATTTTTATATTAAATTTAAAACTTTCTAATTATCAAAAATCTGATACCTTCAAAGCAACAATGGTTGTATCAGCTCTCTAGCACTCAAAAAGTTAAACTTTAGAGTTAAACTTACCACAGCCCTAATGTTCTCCTCTCACCCTTTGAGTAAATTCTGGTGCCCAGGACAGACATTTTAAACCTTTGGATTTTAGAGGTCTCAGCACTTGCTAAATAAATGCATGATATACTTACCTCCTGGATGCTAGACAGAGATGAATTAAAACTCCATGCGGCCCTAGGCAAGGTACCAATTTGGGGCCCCACATCTCCTGATTTTGAGACTGGCATTGTGGCTGTTACGAAAGTGGAAACAACTGGATGATGATGGTGCCTGAAGTAAGATGTTAGCGGCAACAACAGCAGAGCCTCTGTGATAAATCACTTGCAGCCAGGGTCCCTCATATTACCATGAGCCCTAGGCAGTAGTCTAGGTTGCCATAATAGATGATCCGGCTCTGCTCGGACATCTCCAGTGCATGATTTAGTAATATTCTATAAAGCCAATTAACATATTGATTAAAATTTATTAAGAGAACTGTGTTCTAGAGAAGCAAATTTTAAGTAAAAAAATATCCTCTCGGTGAGAGGGATTAGACAAGAAAATCACATGACATGGTTAGGATGCTTGAAATAAGAGTGAACGTAGTTATAACTTCCAGTATTGGGCCACTTCCAGGGGAAGCAGGGAACCTACAACATAGATGATTTACTATTGAAATGTCACAATTTGAATAGCAACAGTCAGAAGGGTGATGTGAAAATGTCACCCATGTCAAAAAGGCAACGTCAAAATGTTGCCTTTTAAAAATGGCAACCTTATCACGTCACCATGTAAAGTCCAGGAAGGGGCCTGTGAGATTTTACAGAGGTACTAACCCCTTGGTTACTGTAGAGGTTTCCAGCATCCAAGAGGTTACGCTATCAGCGCGCTCTATCTCACCCTGTGCTATCAACACTGAGAAACAGGAGCCCTCTGGTCTTCAAAGGGTTAACTCGATTAAGAACTACTTATCCCTATAGGCATAGTAGGTCTCCAGCGCATTGTGGAGAAGAGGGCTCCAGCAACAAAGAGTTGTTTAATGGGTCACCTGGGCATTGGTAGCATTCATAGGGTACAGAACAGGAAAAGACAGTATTCTGACATATTTTACTCCTGTCTAATTGTAATAAAGGGTGTTTTAATATTACTTGCCTTATTGATAGAGACGTAGCATGCCTGTTATTTTTAAAGGCTTTTCAGCCAACGTCTGTGAAAATGGGTGTGAGGCAACATTTTTAATCCACATCTTGAGCAGGTTTTGACAAGGTCAACATGGGCGACATTTTTTAAGGCACCCTTTTGACACAGGCAACATTTTGATGTCGGCCTTTCGATACTGATGATATTTTGAAGTCAGCCTTTTTTATGCAGGCGACATTTTGATATCAACATCATGGTGGTTTGCATGTAGCCAATGACATTTCAATATGATACCAACATAGATACTCCAGAGAGTTTTTTCAGTAAGTCGTGCATTTAAGGATTATTTCACACTAGTATAAATGCCCGTATACACAAGCCAAAGTGCCACCCAGCGGCCTTGGCTGCTTCCCCGGAGCCGGGAGTGGAGACAGGAGGTGGGCCGTTTGGAGCGCCCTCCTCCAGATGGAGGCCGGCATGTTCGGCCAGTCTCTACTGCGCATGACTGCATCAGTCGGGCAGTCTCTACTGCGCATGTACGTGTTACAAACACAGGGAGCGACGCATCCTAGAAAATTATATATATTGATGAGCAACTTTGCAGCAATATTGCTGCTACAAATTTAACATAACAGATACTGTATCATTGTTTTCTATGGGATAATTCATATTGGTAACTTTTATAGCTAAAGTAATTTACAGTGACAATTGAGTTGTATGCATTTCTGTTATATTGTTTTGAGGGGTTTTAACATTGCTATTTTTTGTTTTGTTCACATTTCTAGTTACTTTTTTGTTTCTGCGACATCTTGAAACAGGCACTCGGTGAACTAGGACTATGTAAACTAGAGAACACTGATGGAAACTAAGAGTCTACAATGTCCCTCTCCAGCAGGGAGATTCACTAAGTGGTGATAAAGAAGTGATAAAACGGAGATGACTTCTCCAGTTTATCACCTCTCCAATTCCTATGTTATTCTATGGAGCCTATTCACTAAGATCTCCAAAGTTGCATAGGCTCCATAGAGTAACATAGGAATCGGAGAAGTGATAAACTGGAGAAGTCATCTCCACTTTATCACCGCTTAGTGAATCTCCCCTCCAGGTGTTGATGGAGTTATCAGGGCCGGATTTGCCATAAGGCAGCGTAGGCACCTGCCTACAGGCGCACCCCACAGAGGGGCGCCTGTCATTGAAATACATTTTTTTTATTTATTTATTTTTTTTAAATTCACAGCGGGGGTTTTTTATATATATTTACAGCGATGCGCACAGTAACCCGCCGCCCGGCCCGCCCCTCTTATGCTAAGGTCTGTGCCTTCTTCGGCACAGACCTCTAGCTGCTGTTCTCCCCCTCGTCGGCTCTAATGCAGAGCTCTGGGAGATGACATCATCTCCCAGTGCTCTGCATTCCTAAAGAGAAGACCGCACGGGGTGTATCAGAAGCTACAGGTCTGTGCAGAAGGTGGCACAGACATCCTCTGCCGCTGGACCACCAGGGAGGTATGAAATGGATACGGGGGGGCAATGTGGAGCTGATGGCAATGTGAGGGCAAGTTGGAGCTGATGGAGCAATGTAGAGCTTGGAGCTGATGGGGGCAAGTTGGAGCTGATGGTGGCAAGTTGGAGCTTGGAGCTGATTGGGGCAAGACAGTTGGAGCTGATGGGGAAAGTTGGAGCTTGGAGCTGATGGGGGCAAGTTGGAGCTGATGGGGGCAATGTGAGGGCAATATGGATATGGGGGGTAATGTGGAGATTTGGAGCATTGTGAAGATGGCCAAGTGTGTGTGTGTGGGGGGGGGGGGGCTTCAGATTTCTGTGCCTACAGGCTCCCGAGTTGTAAATCCGGCCCTGGGAGTTATAAACTCACCTTTGTTGTACATGGGCCCTAAACATACAATAATTCTAATTCCTTATTGTAAAGCATATTTTTCTTTCTTGTATGATTTAACAGTGAAACCTAGTATTTCTTGAAGACCTTGAAGGTCTTCAAGGAAAGGTATGCCTTTCTGCCGATGATACCAAGATCTGCAATAGGGTAGACCGTCCAGGGGGAATAAGCCAAATGACAAATGATTTCGGTAAATTAGAAGAATGGACAAGAGTGTGGCAGATGCAGTTTAACGTTGATACATTTAAAATAATGCACTTAAGACATAAAAATCCAAAGGAAAAATATACTATTTAGGTTACTGTGCTGTCAGAGACAACAGAGGAAAGGGATTTGGGAGTAATTATTTCTATTGACTTAAAGGTAGGCAGACAATGTAATAAAGCAGTGGGGAATACGAGCAGGGTACTGGGTTGTATAGCTAGGGGCATTAGTAGCAGAAATAGGGAAGTGGCAATGCCACTCTACAGATCTCTATTTAGGCCTCACCTAGAGTATTGTGTAGATTGCTAGAGACCCCATCTCCAGAAGGATATAGATACTCTAGAGAAAATTCAGAGAAGGGCTACTAAAATGGTGACTGGTTTACAGGAAAATAAATATCAGGATAAACTAAAGGATCTGAACATGCATAGCTTGGAGGAGAGAAGAGAGAGAGGGGATATGATTTAAACATTCAAATACATGAAGGGATTCAACAAAGTGCAGGATGGAAGTATATTTCAAAGGAGTAAAAATGTTAAGACAAGAGGCCATAGTCTAAAACTATAGGGACACAGGTTTGGATGTAATGTAAGAAAGTTTTACTTCACTGAGAGGGTAGTAGATAAGTGGAATAGCCTACCAGTACAAGTGGCAGAAGTTAATACAGTGACAGGAGTTAAGCATGCATGGGATAGGCATAAGGCTGTCCTTAACATAAGAAAAGACAAAGGACCAAAAAAAGGTTTGAAGTTTTTGTTGTAAGAAAATGGGCAGATGAGATGGGCCGAATGATTCTTATCTGCTGTCAATTCTATGTTTCTTAATTAAATACCCTACAGGGTATTTAAAAAATCACCTCTGCCTGGCAGACATCAATGACTTCTTTACTATAATCCTCTTATCCCTGCTGACAACCACATACTGCTAGTCTCCCTGGTGGATGACATTAGAACTGCTGGTGTTGTTATTGTATAGAATGTCACTCTGGGGGTTGTCATTGAAGACTATAAAATTAATCCTTTCTTGGTACTTTTAATCCAGTGAAAGTGTAAATACTGATCATAGCAGTTTTTTTTCACTTTATTGTAAACATTCCAAATGAATAGCAAATTTAATGAACATGAGTTTATCTATAATGGAACTGTTGTTATGTTGAAAGCTTCAGAATTTTACCTTACTACAGTCTGATACATGTTTTCTGACATTCATAGAAGCAGTGTCTCTATTTTGTTGCTTAAGATAGGGCATACGTGCTGTATTTAGACTGGTTGAGGATGATGGGATTGTAATCCACAACAGTTTGAGAGCCAAATCTGCCCACCCATACTTATAGTAGAGAGCAGCTTTCTGTCCAGGCAAGGAGGATTGCACAACAAAACTGCTTTCCCCGGCTTTCCAAAACACAACATGCAGTATTTAACCCCTTAAGGACCCATGATGGTCCTGGACTGTTATGGCTTAAATGATAGCAGCGTGCCTCCGTGCTATCATTAATTCCAGGCTGAAACTGAACACTCCGAGACTGGGGGGTTCAGTCTCAGCCCTTCTTGCTTGTGCCTGTTCATGTGATCACCGTAGCAGCGATCACATGTACCGGCATTCTGAGAAACAGAGGCAACACGCAAAGCATGCTGACTCTGAGTGTCTCCTCTACCTCTGTCTCCCTTGCTATCAAAGAAAGGGAGAGAGAAGTAGAGAGGAGACATCTAGTGATAAAAGGAAATACAGCAGCTGGGGGTATTAACCCCTTCACTGCTGGTGCAGGAGGCTGGCTAAATGCAGGTCAAATTTTGACCTGCAATGATATACTTTTTTTTTTTTTTTTTTTTTTTTTAAACAAAACACTTTTTTTGTTAAAAAAAAAAAAAAAAAAAAAAAAAAAAAGTGTTTTGTTTAAAAAAAAAAAAAAAAAAAAAAAAAAATTTTTATTTAAAAAATAAATAAAATCTCATTAAACAATATTGCAAGTGTGATTGTTGTGGAGCCATGTAATACACTTATACACAACACCAAATGTCAGGGATAAAAAAGTAACAAAATAGGGTGGGAAAAAGGGACATGGGGATTTTCACCCAGGGGGGCAGTGGCCACTTTAAACCGCATATTTTGTAGGTATGACTGACCAGTCATACCTTTCATGCAGTCTCCATAAAAATGTAACCCTTTGTGCCCAATCGATCCCAAGAGACAAAACAAAACTGTTTTTACTTTTTTTTTTTTACATTTTTTTTTTTTACATTTTCATAAAGTAAATGGTGGGTTATCCATATAAGTGGGGTATCAAAAGAAAGCCCTATTTGTGCTTAAAAAAAACAGTATATAATTTATGGGGTTGGACTAAAAGACTTAGAGGGCAAACACTGTTGAACAAAGACATAGTCAAAAAGGTCAGAATTGCTCCGGTCCTTAATGGAAAACAACCTCACATTTTCCTGGTCCTTAAAGGGTTAAATATCTTATCACTTTATGGAAATTTTTAGATATATTTGTAACATACTCTTTCATATAAGAGCAACGCCTGTTTTATAACTGAATACTTTAAAAAGGGTACATCCCAATTAAGAACATTCATTTCATATTTAAATACTGTAGTATCAGAATAAATAAAATCATTAGCCCTCCAAACAAATTCTTCCTAATTAACTTAAAATAGATGGCAATCTGCTTCGCTTATTCCTTTTTTGTTTTGGAAAATCTCAATATTCTGCTTTTTAAGAAGGCGTCCATTTTTTTTTTTTTTTTTTTTTTTTTAAAGATATGTTCCAAGGTGTAGGTTGGGGTCAACAAACTGCTATATTATGCCGACTTAATAATAAATTGCTTGATACGACTTGATATGTTCAAATTGTTAACCCCTTCTTTTCTATTAAGTAATTTATTTGAAAGGTGTAATAAAGCATGCTTTTTAATTTGAATGCATATTTATAACATTTTCTCTCTTAAAAAACAAAACCAAAAAAACACCCAACTTTCTTCAAAATAGAAAAGGTTTAAACATCGGATAAAGTCTGTTTTGTGGGAAAATATGAATAATGTGTTGGATAATGTGGGAGATAATTATACCTCTTTGAAGTTATGTTTGCCAGATGAAGGATATATAATATGGTAGAAAATTGTTGTAAATCAATTCCGTTCAGCTGGAAAGGTAATACCCTCTTCCAACTCCTACTCAATGTCCCGTACCAGTTAAAAGAACCTAACATGGAAAAATAAAATAAAATGTGTAAATCTCAGTCTTTTACTAGTTGCTTCTCTTTGAATGTCAGTGTGTCCAATGGACCAACGTTGAGAATCATTGTAGTAACCTTACCAACTATTCTACGCTTGAAAGCATGGTTTGATTTGTATTGTCTGAAGCACTAGTTTTGAGATTGCTATTGTTTTACAGTATTGATCTAATGATTACCATTGTAGTTCTGTTCTCTATATAATCTAAAATAAACTGAAATGGATTTTTTTCTTTATTTGTTTCAATGCCATATGGAAGCAATGAAATAAGTCTGTGGAGAAAACAGGAATGTGGCTTTAAATATATTTGTGATGCATGTTACCAATCCCAACAACAAAAAGGTGTTATAACTGACATGCATGTAAAAACATTCCCATCTGTGGTTTTTATTTCACAAGAACTACAGCTCATCTCAAAGGCCTGCAGACTTTACAAAGGCAAGGTTTTCACTGTTTGAGCGCCAGAGGGCAGTAAAACATATTGCAAATTAATGTAACTGGCACTAAAGGGATTATAGATACTGTGGGTGGAATGTAAGAAACAAGCACAATCGCTATTTACAGTGTACTATTGATGCCAAAATGTTATTTAATTGCGAATGCTTTTTCAGAATTAGAGAACATTTCCTCTTTTTTGTGAAAACATTTCAAAAAGTGGGCACGGCTAAAATGTCAGCCGTTTTGTGAGAGGTTGAGAGATTGCACCTGATTCAGCAAAAGCAATTATCACACATTTTCATACACAAAAAAAGAGAGAGTGCGTCTCTATAGGTTATACGTGTAGAAACCCCCTATATTTTATGCTCGCCAGAAGAAAAAGTTGGATCAGCTTATCAGGAGTCAAATGACAATGTGGATTGGGTCTTCTCCTGGTTATAACCATACACCATATAATCCAGCACATAGGGATATTCAATATATTTATTGATTTTAAAATTAATATTATAAAATCACAAGTAAAACGCCTGATGCTTTTTGTATTACAATGACACTTTATCAGGGGCCAAAGTATATAAATACATTTAAAACGGGCTCAAATAAATCAATCCAAAATCAATAACCTGACCGCCAGAGCACTTGTTGTTTGTTTACACATTTTCATATTCCTAGCTAACATTGCCATTAATGTAGGAGCAGCTCGCTAGAAACATCTAGATCAGCATGACTGAAAAACAAGCCTTAGCCTCAAAAGGAAAAATAAATCTTATAATAGATTCACTCAAGTACAAGAAAATACATATGAAAAGATAATAGTTTATTGGTACAAAAACATAATACACATCATGACAGGATAGTTAAAAACAATTAAAAACGCAAAGAGAGTCAATCCTATTGCTTGTTAGTATTGGAACACTTGAAATCCAAATGAACAATGAAATCCTCTCATAATTAGATCACAATCCCTAACAGTACTAAATAATATATATTAAGAGGATAAATCGAGCAATGAACAAGTGCTCAGTCAGTAATAAGCTGCCTATATGTAAGTATTATCAAAATAAATCATGTTGTATAATCACAAACTAAACATGTGAAATATATATAATCACAATATAAATCAAATACCCCACCGGTGTAGAAATATATATTAACGATTTATAGTGCAATAACAAATAATCAAAGTATAATATAATAATCAATTGAAATACTTATCAGTATAGGATCAGCTACAGTGAGAACGAGCAACCTAAATTGGCTCCTATGCACACATCCCAACGTGTGTCGCCTTCCACGGGCTTCGTCAGGGGATACAATTAGGATTGAATGTAGGAGCATTCACTAGCTTTGCCGTTTGTTTAGGAGCATGTAATATTCAACTTCAAAATGTTACTATGGGGGAGATATGTAAGACTGGATATTTAAAGAAAGTGTCAGTCAAATTGTCTCAAAGCCACACGTGTATGTATAAATATCCAGCGACATTTTCACTAAGTGCTAACTCCAGTTAGTCAGGGGAGGGCTGGCAACTTGTGGCCCAGGAGGGCAAATGCATTCAAGTGGCCCATTTCTATTATCATTCAAGCCAACTGTCCGACCCACCCCCTTTTATTAATTTTTAAATTGGCATTAATGTTATGACTTAAGTCAAGTGATACCACACAGCTTACAGTTGAAATGGGGCTACACTAGTGCGCTACTACAAAGCTTACAATTTAAGTAAAGCTTACCTAGTGATACTATAGAGCTTACAGGGGAAATGGTTTATGCTACTAGTTTAGCTCCATTTGGATTGTACATCTGTGGTATAATTTATGTAGCTCAATTTCAATTTTAAGCTCTGTGGTATCACTAATGTAGCTCCATTTACAGCAGCAGTCGGGAGATTTAGTGAGGTGCAGTGGCCTACCAGCCCAGACATATGACCAGCCCAGGGGGCAGTTGCCCCCCTTCCCCCCAGGCCAGCCCTCCCCTGCAGTTAGTTGACTTTTTTTTTTTTTCTTCAAGTGGAGTAGAAATGGTCTTGGGCAAAAAAGAATTGTGTCCCAATGTATTTATACATAAATTTGCTAGTTGCGCCAAAAATAAAGGCAGTTTTAGTGTGATTAAACCTTAACGCCAGGTATAACCTGTTCTTAATGGAAGTATATAGTGACACCTATATGTGAGAAAATATATTCGCAAATTTTCTCCGACTATTCTCAGATATATTTATAAACGTGACTTTACCCCTTTATTAATATGACCAGGCGCTGTGAATCTTAGTGACAATTCTTACGTATACACTAAGAAGTCTTTTTATACATCCCCCACTATGTTTTTTTGGATCAACACATGAACAAATGTAAACAGCACATACATTCATGGCTTTCAAAAAATTGTGAATACTCCACTTTTTTGCATTCCGCCCTACGTCACAATAAAGTATTCTAACGGAGAGAGGCTGTATGTACACAGTAGTAATTTTTCCTGCCTTACTGAATGTAATAATAGCAAATAAAAGTGTCTGCTTTCGCTTTCTCAGCTTTTAACTCCTAAACACTGAAAAAGGTAAAGTGCATCTGTCACATGGATAGTGCCACAGTGTCAGGTCTGCTTCCCTGGGGCAGACCTGCTGATGAATCTAGGGCTACATTGTGAGCCCTGGCAGATCAGTGGGTGAGCTGAAATAGGTTCTGAAAGAGACCCTGGTGCTCCCTCACAGATCCTGTGAGAGAGAGACTGAACTGCGAGACTTGAAGTCTCTCAGTTCAGTCTTGTTGGGTTGTGCACGCATTTCCCATAGAAAATTATGAAGGGTTTTTAAGTCAGACATTAGAGGTCTATGGATAGTTCATGCAGAGCCTCTGAAGTGTGTGGCTGTGAGCTGCAAACTTCCATGATCTATTCCAGCCAACTGTCTGCCAAGTGGGTCAGCTTTGATTCCCTGAACACTTGATAGGATCCATTTTGGGGAAGCCCCAGGCTTTTTAGTGAGTCTGCCCCCATAGGAGCAAACATGAGAAACATGAAATGATCTGTCACCCACCAGTTTTATTATGAAAAATGTTTATATAAACTTCCTCTACCTTCTTTGCGACATTTTGCATTTTGATTTTTCAATCAGGGTAATGGTTTTAAATTTTTTTGGTTTAGTAGTTACAATCCTCTTAACCTCTGAAGATCTGAGCATTCCTATCTGTGTGACTTTACCTTCATAGTGAATCACTTGCCTGTATAAAATTGACTCATTGTTTGTCGCTCAGCCTTTCAACGATGCCCAGGTCAATCAACTTGAACCAAAAGGCTGAAATAAATTAACAAGGAAAAATAATCAAGCAAATCCTGTCAATCTAACTGGCAATTGCTAAATAACTATACAGATTAAGGCAGTGAGACATGGATGGTATGATTTAGTTTTTTAAGCATAACACTATTAAGTAAAGAGAAAATTAAGTATTACTATCCCTTTAAATAATTGTGCATCCATTGCCTACAAGAAAAGAGGATCACATGGTCAAACTTGCAGTGTAATGACTTTTCATTGGGTTCATAGTGCTAGACACCTTTTACTACTTAAAGAAGAAGGAACACCACCAGACCCTCTCCTCCACACACTTTCCTTACTATGGCAGAAAATACTAATGAGCCCTATGTATTTTGTAATTCTTTGAGAGAACATCTTCAATCGGTTTTGTATGGCATGTCCATGGAGGCAGACATGATGGTTGCTGGCAGTTTTTTCAGACTTAAGAATTCAAAGTTCATTAATCAAATTAAGCCTGTAGAATCACAGGAGTTCTTGACATATTGCAAAACAATGCAGTGCACACCCCTCTGATCCTCAGAGTTAAAATTACCATGGCCCTACTACCGACTGTCATGTTCGTCTCTATGGACACATTGTGGATTGATGAAGATTTTATCTCTTCAACCAAAGAGTGAGGGAAAAATTCATAGGGGCTATTAGGATTTTCTGTCCGTAGTGAGGTATGTGGAAGGCTGCTGTTAGGAGATGTTGGTTCTCCTTTAACAATCCTCCTTGCTCATCCTTCACTGCCTGGAACACATGTGCCCTGACCTCACAAATGAACTGTATCCAAGGGAGAGAGAGAAACATGTTGCAGGAGGCTGCTGGGAGGGATGAAATTAAAACTGTATTAATTTGGAAGTTTTGCCCTTGTGCCGTCTCTCTTCTCCTCCAATTGACAACAGTCTGTTGCTTTATAGCTCTCGTGGGCCATCTAGGACACAAGATTAACTCGTAACTCACATGTCCTTGACACACTGAATAGAATTTCCTCTATTCCTTTTTATTAGTCCACCTTTAATGAAGGTGTTCTGAGGACTTAAGGGACAGTATCAGGTAATATGGGAAATATATATTGCAGGGTTCTGCTGAGAAATACGTGGGTACTCCCACTGCTGAGAGATGTTTTATTTGAAAGTTATTGCAGCTGAAACATGCATTTAATAGGTGCAGGCGGCTCTGTTTTTACAGCAGCCATTGGGGGTTAGTGCCCTTACAATATCTGCCGATAGACCAATGTACAACACACCATAAAATGAAAGGCTATAGGCGTACTGCACCCCAAAATTTTAAGTTTGAACTGCAATAACTTTTGATTAAAATATCATTGGGTGTACCATTGTTTTTATCAGCAGGATAAACCATACAGTATATATTTTTCCCATATTAAACAATACAATTATTTTAATTCCTGAAGACTGCGATTCCAATCTTCCCTGGGCAGCTACTGATGGTGGTTATAGTCCTCAGCAGCTAGCGGGCCTCTGCTCGCCCAGCCCTGCATTATGGAGCCCAGTCTTTCCATTCAACATTGAAGAAAGAAAGAAGCAACTCTTCTCATTGTTCTCCAATACATTACATACCCTCTGGCACTCAAAGTTTAAGCAAGTATTGCATTTTAATCCTTTGAGTCCCAGAAAGCTAAGCAACACATCGCAGTTCATTGCGTTGCATACCCCTCTGGCATGCAAGAGTTAACATAAAAATCTATAAACCCTGCCAAAATCTGCCTTAAAAGGACACTAATTTCCCATTAAAAAAATCTTGTTTGTAGTGTATAAAAAAAGAAATGAAGTATCACAAGTCCTATCTCTCAAACCTTTACGGTTTGAGAGATATTTGCATCTAAAGTTCCCCCCTCCCTCCTCTTCTCCTGACATCAGCGCTCTACTGACAGCAGGAGATCCCGGTTCGGGGACCAGCCGGCGGCGCTGCAGCAGAGCCTAAATCGCGTTATTGGAAAAGAATTACTTAAAGGGATAGTAACCCCCCAACAACAACTTGACAGCAAAATACAGGAATCATAGAAACATACTGAATGCACATTGTCCCATCTCTCAAACCTTTATGGTTTGAGAGATGTAAGGCAAGAAAGAACTCTGCTCCCTCCCCCTTCTCATACGTCCTCTGTATAGAGGACGTCATGAGATCCGGCTTCCAGCATCAGACAGCGGCTCTGCAGGAGCGCTGTCATCTACATATCTCCGTATTATTACTTCATGGGTATGGTCTAAAACATGTGCCTGGCTTGCAAGAACATGTTGTAGACCATTCCTATGAAGTAATTATACGGAGATATGTAGATGTCAGAACTCCTGCAGAACCGCGGAAAGTCGGCCGACCGGATTCTGCCTCTGACAGCTTTACAGCTCGTCAGGCAGAAGAGGGAGGGACCGGAGGACTGTCTTGCCTTACATCTCTCAAACCATAAAGGTTTGAGAGATGGGACTATGTGCGTTCGGTATGATTCCTGTATTTTGCCGTCAAGTTGTTGGGGGGGTTACTATCCCTTTAATTGTAAAGGTCCACAACGTGTGCCTGGTTTGCAAGCACACTTTGTAGACCATTCCAATTAAGTAGTTCTTTTTATATAAGGCTATTTCGGGTCTGCTGAAGAGCCTCCTTGTGTCGGCCGACTTAAATCTCCTGCTGTGGGAGGGGGGAAATTTAAATGTGAATATCTCTCAAACCAAACCATGTTTGAGAGATAGGATTTGTGCCAAATAATTTATTTTTTTAAACTCTACAAAATAAGAAAATGTTTTATTGGGACATTACTGTTACTTTAATGGCAAACATTACCCAACAGCTTGTCCCAGATGCTGGATAAAAATGTACCCCCAGTGCACTCTACAGCAGGTGCATCCAAGTTTTATCAGAAGTGAGTCACATATTAGAAAGCTGTAAGTGTGAGGGGCTCATTATTTTTTTTTTTATTATTGATAACGATGGTGAATTATAGCCTGTCTGTGAAAAATATGGAATTATTTACTGATCAGTACTGATATTTAACAGACATCTGTTTTTGAACTGTATGGTACTAGCAAGAAGGGGATTAGGCCTACAGTTCATGTGCGCTAGTTAATTATGTATAAAAATCTGTGGTGGGCCACATTTGTGCACGCTGGACATGTTCCTTGGTGCAAGAATGTGCGGTAACCAGAGAAGCAGATGTAGAAAGAAAACCAGGGGAGGGATGCGCTAAGGTGGGATAAAGAGGTGATAAAGTGGAGATGACTTCTCCACTGATATAAATTCTCCAGTTCCTATATTATTCTATGGAGCCTATGCACTAACAGATGTCCTGCTTGAGAAACCTCAGTGCGTAGGCTCCATAGAATAACATAGGAATTGGAGACGCGATATCACTGGAGCAGTCATTCCCGCATTATCACCTCTTTATCACACCTTAGTGCGTCTCCCCCCATAGGTAATAAATGCGCTTCCTTGTGATTTTTATGGTCTCTCTTAAACCCATTAATGCTAGTGTGGTCTTTATCACACTCTAGACTTCGCTAGCATTCAAGAAGTTAACCTTTTGTGTGCCAGAAGGTTACGTAATGCGTTGTGTACTCAGTCGGCACTCAAAGGGTTAAAAGTCCTATAATCAATGGATATCTTTATTTGTCCCCTTTGGTACAGTTGGTGTGCTTGTTTTTTCTTAGAACATTGGGTGACATTTTTATTTTAAGCCTTTAACCCTTTGAGTGCCAGAGGGGTATGCAACGCGTTGCGTATCCCTCTAGCAGTCAAAGGGTTAAGGACCAGACACCGCCCTAGTCCTTAAATGGTTAATGCTGATAACTGCAGAAATTTAGAAACAAAACTTACCTGAAATAAAATCTCAGTTACATGAGTCTGTGTTTTGGTGTTCTGTCCCTTTCTCTGGCAAGGAGAGTGTGTAAAGCATTGCAAAGAAAGGAGCTGCAGACCTCTCTAGCACCTAAAGGGTTACCATTTTCCTTTTTTAGAATCCATTGCCCGCTGAGCATATTGCAGCAATACACAGATGATATTATACGTTAATTAACACACTAATACTTGTTTGTGATAAGAGGTTTAACCCACATGGATGCATCTTGCTCGATTTATATCTATTTTTTTTAATTTGCTGGCTAAATTCACAGGCAAACACATGCACATAATTGGTTTTCATTTATCTACCTTAGCCATGTAATAGGCTCTCACTGCACAAACAATCTTCTTGTAATCTGTCATGCAGTCATGTGATATTATACACACAGTATATCCTAGTCTTTTATTGTTTTGAATATAGTTTTTATAGCACTGAGGGACACATGCACCGGTAACTCAAACTCCACTATGTCCACTGCACAAATGCCAAGCAAATTCGTTAAAGGGATAGTAATGTTTCATAATAAAAGCAGCTCTAATTAATCATCATAGTATTTGGACTTTGGAGTCTGCCCGAACGCACAGAATTCTGGGAGGTGTAGGAATGCTGGGAGTTCTGTGCTGGGAGCATTCTGTGCTTTTGGGCAGTCTCTACAGTGCATGACTGCATCGGCGGCAGGACGCAGAGCAGGACCGGCCTCTTAACCCTTTGAGTGCCAGAGAGGGGGTACGCACCGCATTGCAAAGCAATGTGTTGCATACCTGTCTGACATTCAAAGCGTTAACATCACCTGGACCTTGGCCCGTGTACACGGGCTTTTACACTAGTTAAATATAGAACAGTTGAAGAGTGGCAGCATTGTCTGTGGTACATACAGAGCAATCACTTTCATGTTGTAACCTTTTAACAATGTCATGTTGTGTCACAGTCTTACAGCAGTCTTATGCAGGGCAACATTTCAAAAGATGATTGGCAACTAGCTCAATATGTCTATCTTAATATGTATGTCCTGTGATAAATGGCCGTAATAAAAAGTGATAGGTAAGAAGATATTACAGATAAACGTGCATTAATATACAATGAATAATAATGTACCTTGTCTGTTACTGTAAGGCTGTCTATGGTCCAAACTACAGTGTTGGGGAAATGTATTACACAGATCACTGCTGACATGTCTGGGTTCTTTTTTAGGTTTTGAGATTAACCTGCCAGCAGCAGTAACATTTTGGTTTATCTGATAGAGAGTTAAAGAAGCATATGCTGTCAGATTAACTACTTGGATGCTAGAGATTTCTCCGAAGCATTGTTTTGCTATATTTTGAAGATAACTTCAGCAGGTTAAAACAAAACAAAAATTAGTTTGACCTGTAATAACTTTGGAGCAAATCATCTTATCAGTGAAGAATATCCTCCTTCTACTTAGCAAGAAAAGCCCTACAATGGATGTTTTTCATAACAGAAGGTTGCTGCTGCTTTAAAGTTCTTTTGTGACAGGCAAAACAAACCATTGTAGTGAAATAATGAATACCCCAGTGGTCAATGTCTGTGGTAATGTCAGCAGCTGATGAACCATGCTTCTGGTTACGAGAGATCACTAATTATGTCATTACCATGTGAATTCCAAGTAGAGAGCAAGGTTCTTCCTTCCTCCCTCCTGTAGCCTTGAGACTCATTTATGTGTGTGTGTGTGGGGGGGGGGGCATGTTGCAACACTGCGTGATGTCACCAGGTAACAGTGCGTTAGTAGGTGTATTCTCATAGATACTCTGAGCAAGGACAGTATTTTGGTGATATCATGTGCACATCAAACCTTCCAAACCACTGGAATGTTATTATATTTACTATTACGTTAAATCTTGCCTTGGCATAGAATGCTAAGCAAAGGCCGTATGCCAGTGGGACATCCACCTTTTCTTCAGGAAAATACCGGCCATGGTATTCCCTCCATAGACTTAACATTGGACAGAAGCCAATTTTTTACCGGCCTGCCGGTAAAATACCGGCTGGGTGGCAACCCTGATGGATATAGTAAAAAAAAAAAAAAATGGGCAGCACCCGTGGGACTTATTCAATAAATACATTTTCAAGATGGACCTTTATCAAGACGACCGAAACATTGACCTGTTACTTTGCTACATCATCTTGAAAATAAATAAGTCCCATGAATGCTGCCCATTTTTTTTTACTTTATCCATTCACATATAGGGATCGTGCACCTGGGCATTTGCTTGCATGTAAGGAGAGAGTGCTTTCCAGCATTTTACATATTGACGATAGATAGATAGATAAAAGTATTTAAGGAGTTAAAAAGTCCCGTTTAAATTAAAAGGGAATTTGGTGAATTATATTTGTCCTCTATGTTTTTCTCCGCCTTTTTTTTTTTTTTTTTTTATACACAAGGCCTGATGGGTTCAGTCAGGGAGTGGGGAAACCATGACGTGCAGAAAGGCAATACAACTGAGCAATTCAACTGAAAGCCCTGCCAAAAAAAACTGCAAATCACAGGTGATCATGTTTGAATAGTGTATACACACTGATGGATTCATGGAATACATCTGAGAATGCCGGGCAGTCTATGTTGAATGCAGAGATCAGTGTGTATTTGTCTTCCAAACATAAGTCGGCCTGACTTTCAACAGTCACGGTAATAGTGACCGCACAGTGGCATTCTGTTCAAGCAGTAAATGGGGAGTTCAATATAAAAGTCACTGCTCACTGTCCTTGCTGCTACTTTATAAACCTTTCTTCCTTTGTACCAAAGGTAATTACCTCCTCCTTTCATTGACGCTATGTGGAGCGCCTAGTGTAATCATGCTCTTTAACTTCTTACTATATGAGTATAATACAAACATATGGTTCGCACAGCATAGAGGTAGTATTTAATTCACTTTAACATTAAAGGGATAGTAAAACTTAATATGTAAAGAAAAATTTATATATATATATATATATATATATATATATATACACACACACACATTATTTATCTTCTTGATTAAGACAAGGGAATTCTCACTGATGAGAGGTGTTTTATTCAAAAGGTATTACAGCTCAGACTTTAATTATTTAGGTGCAATATCTCTCTGGCCTGAATTTTTAGAGTGGCACTGTTGCTACACCATCCTTTGTAAAACTCTGGCCAAATGACCATAAACTCCCATATGATGGTGTAGCAACAGTGCCACTGTAACATTTCAGGTCATTGAGATATTGCACCTAAAAATGTCTTTTGTGAGCTGCAATAACTTTTGACTAAAACACCTCTCCCCAGTGGGAGTGCCCTTGTTGTATTCAGGAGGCTGCACCATACAATATAAATTTTACTATATACTGTTGCTATCCCTTTAATCTTAAATATAAAGTAAAACATCTTAAATGGACAGTAATGTTTAGATGTGAAGGTGACATATATTCTTCAACACTTTTTTTTTTTTTTTATAACAAAGTATACCTTTCTAACACTCCATAACGTTTTCATCTTCGTTTTATTTTCTATTAGTGCCCCCCCCCCCGCCCCATTTACAAACGTCATGATTCCTCCCCTCAGCAGCAAGCTGGTCCAAATGGATTGTAATTAGGGCAATTTTGTGTCAGCATAAGGAAAACCTGCCCTTCTTTGTTAAAGGGATAGTAATGTTTTGTAATAAAAGCAGCTCTAATTAATCATCATAGTATTTGGACTTTGGAGAGTGTTATTTCAAATCTGTCAGAGTTGTAGTTCCAGAGTAATTCAAAGACAAAGTATCCCCCTCCCACTCCTTTTACTGATGTAACACTGCTCAGCCAGAGCAGAAGGGAGGTGCCCAGGTAGACTGCAGAGAGGGACAATCTTCAATTAAGATAAGGAAAAACCTGAAAAGCTTGTCAAGGGGGGCAGGGCTTTCATTGTTCTCATAGGAAGAAGATTGTCCCCTGCTGTTATCTGTCTGGTCTATGGACTGCATTCCACATCTGAGAAGAGATGGCTTACACTAGGTAAAATGGGGCGGGAGGGGAAACTTTGCATGTGAATATCTGTCAAACCATAAAGGTTTGAGAGATAAGACTTATATCGTTCTTCATCTTTTTTTAATGCCTACAAAATAAAATAAAGTTAAAACAAAGTATTACTATCCCTTTAAGGGGCAGGATTTTCCTTATACTGATGTACACAAGATTGTCCCTCATTGCAATCTGCCCAGGCCTCTGTTCGGATGCCATATCTGACCAGTGGCATAGTGACACATGGGAAAAGGGACGGGGTGACACTATAATAGAAAATAAAATGAAGACATCATCATTATGGAATGTTAGAAACGTATAATACGTTATAAAAAAAGTATGTTCAAAAATCAACGTTGCTTTCATATCTAAAAATTATTTTCTCTTTAATAATACTCCTTATCTTACTATGGACAGAAAATCCTATTGGCCCCTACGAACTTTGCCATCATACTTTTTTTTTTTTTTTTTTTATTTCCAAGACGTTACCACTTGGATGAGACCTAGATGCCAGTTACATGGAGGTGGACAGGTACAAAAGTGTCTTCTTTCACAGTCTCTGGCCACAAAGTTCTCTGGAAAAACAGACCCAGGGATCGCAATTTAAGCCCTTACAGACCAGAGAGGTGCTCAATGTGTTGCTGCGTAATTCATTGAGCACTCCTCTGGTCCTTAAGAGTTTTAGAAACAAGGAAGTGTTACAAAAAATAGGTGGAGATGAAAAAAAAAAATAAATAAATAAAAGTACAAGCAACTTGACTTTACATTTTATACAGTTGCAGCATATTTAAAGCAGAACTACCACCCGACACAATCTTTAGCTTCACTAAGTCTCCATCTGGCGACTAGCTGCTTCGTAGCGCTAGTCGCCAGAATAATTACCTTGTTTAATAGATTTCTGCTCTCTTCCCCGGCTGACAGGCGGGACGAAGTGCGGACATCTTGCCATTGTGATGTCCGCGCGCCTGCGCTGTCAGTCCCAGCCGGGTCTAGTAGGGGTTGCTAGGAGGCATTTGGCTCCGGCTGGGACTGACAGCGCAGGTGTGCAGACATCACAATGGCGAAATGTCCGCGCTCCATCCTGCCTGTCAGCCGGGGAAGAGAGCAGAAATCTATCAAATAAGGTAGTTATTCTGGCGACTAGCGCTACTAAGCAGCTAGTCGCCAGATGGGGACTTAGTGAAGCTAAAGATTGTGTCGGGTGGTAGTTCCGCTTTAAAGTCACAAAGGAGGTTTACGGTCTCTCTGCTTTTTAGATTGTATGTATTATGGGGCAGGGATCTATACTAATGTATTCCTACCTAGTCTACCCGTTATGAGAATCGTCTCTATAACCACTTAAAGGGATAGTCATTTTTCACAAATAAAGTAGCTCTAATTAATCATCATAGAATTTGAGCCATGGAGAGTATTTCAGTTCTGTCAGAGTTGTAGTTCAAGAGTAATTGAATGATAAAGTATCCCCCTCCCGCCCCTTTTACCTAGTGTAAACCACCTCCCCTCAGATGTGGAATCTGGTTTCTTGACCGGCCAGCTCACATCAGTGGACAATGAGGGAGATTTATAAAAATGGATTCTTCAATAGTTATAAAACTAAGAACGCCAGTATTGGAGAGCTGTACGCCATGTACTACATTTTCTTTTTTTTTGTTAATGGAGTAGCCAGATTGTAAAAAGTTGTGCAGCTAATTTATAAAGAAATGTTGCTAGTTGTGACAATTTTGCGACAGAATTATCGCCAGAATCTTAACACCATGTATATGCTGTCCTTAGGCATTCCAAGTGTTAAAATATGCCTAATAATGCCATATTTATAAAAACCTCTTTAATCATTTATAAATCAGACCTGGTGTTATATCCACTTGCTATGCCATATCGACTGTTCTTTAAAAGGTAAGAACTTTTTTATAAATCTCCCTCAATCATCTTACTGTGAGCATAAGGAAAACCCAGGTTTGTCTTCTGATCACTGAAGATTGTCCCTCTCTGTGATCCATCTGGACGGTCTTGCTCTGAGGTGAGCAGTGTTGCATCAGTAAAAGGGGCGGGAGGGGATACTTTATCATTCAATTACTCTTGAACTACAACTCTGACAGTATTGCAATAACACTCTATACTAATGGTCTTATGTTCAAAGGAAAAGTAGAGGAATTCTGGGGCAAACCATTTGCACTATAGGGGAAACCTAAAAGTAAATAAAAAATCCCATTGATTTAAATGGGGATTTTACTGCCTTGAATGGTAGGAAGGTCTCCAGCGCATTGTGAAGCGTTCAAAGCATTCAGGGGGTTAAAATCTCCATTTAAATCAACGGGAATATTTAGGTCTTCCCTATAGTGCAAATGGTTTGCCCCAAAATGGTTCCACTTTTCTTTTGAACATACGGCCCTAAATGTAAACTGTAAAGTGTTAACCCATTGATTGCCAGAGAGATACGCAGTGCTTTGCTCTGCAATGCGTTGTGCACCTCTCTGGCACTCATAGGGTTAAGTACGCTTGTTGGATCGATATGAATAAAAATAAACATACACTTTAGCCCCTAGAGAGAGCGCTGATGTATTGAAAAGCAAAGAATTGGTGACCTCTGCAGTAGTCAAGGGGTTAAAATCCTCATATAAAGAAACCAGTGTGTGTTTTGTTTCCTGTGGTGCATTTGCTTTGCTTCAGATTGGCTCTACTTTAACTCTGGAGACCTCATTCATCAAGTTAACCCTTTGAGTGCCAGAGGGTTTGCATACCCCTCTGGCACTCAGAGTTATAGAGGTGCAAGCCGTATGGTGGAAAGTATACATTCTATAAATTCCTGTTGGTTTAAATGGGGCTTTTAATCTCGCAGTGCATTGAAAACCTCTCTAGCATTCAAGGGGTTAAAAGCACCATTTAAATCAGTGGGGATTTCCAAGTCTCCATTAATGCACAGTTGGTTTGTTGCACAGTTGAACTTCTTTAGCTTGATAAATAAGGGCCCTAATGTTTTCAGAGCATGGTTTGTCAAGTGGAATCCTGACCCTAGTATACAGGGGATTGTATGCTGTAGACATAACCTCACGCTTCACTGTTCACAAGTCATAAATTCCTAATGTGGACCACCTTCCTTTGGTGCAGTTTTATATAAATCACTGTACGGACCATCAATTTGTGACTGCGCCAAGGTTTAATGGCTGTTAGTTATGATGCGAGGAGGCCGGAATATTACTCCCCTTAGGCTGCAGTCTTACAAGTCACTAAATGTTGCATACCGCACGTGGGCAGCCTCCAGTTTCCTGTGCTGAAGATGGCCATGGTGAAGTGACCATAGGTTGCATTCCACCCCTGTATATCTCCAGTAATCAGAAGCATTTGCAGGTTTAGGAACTGGTCCCTCCCTTTAACCCATTGCTTTTCAAAAAGATCTCCAGTATATTGTGTTGGAAGCCTCGTCTAACATCCTAGAGAAACATTACCTAAAGTGGACCAGTCACTTTAATGAGGAGTTAAGTTACTTTTAGGCTAAGGCCACATGGTGTGTTTGCATTGCATGTTCTCTTTGCTTTCTTGCAACACAGCAGTCTTGCGAAAAAAAAAAAAAAGCCACAATGTGTTTTAACCTGTGGAGTGCCAGAGGGGTAAGCAAGACACATGCATTTGTGCCTTTTAGTTTTTTGTTATTTATCTGCATGTTTCTGGGACAGGAATTGAGAATAACGATGTAATGTAGCTTCAACTATGAACAAAAATGGAAAACACAATGATTAACCATTTTAAAACCAGAGGGTGTGTGTGTAGCGCATTGCTTTTCAATGCATTGGGTACCCCCGGCACTCAAAGGGTTAATGCATGTCCATTGACATTCATTGTGCACTTCCGAAGCTTGTGGTAAAGCATCGACACAAAAAATCTTCGGCAAGCTACACTGCCCTGCTTAGGGTGCTCTGATTAACACTGCCTGAGCAGCCTCGTACCATTACATGCGTTCTATTTCATACATTTACACTGATGTTTTCAAAATGGTGAATTGTAAAAGCCTGTTTGAGCAAGGTCTGAACCCTTGAAGATCCAGAGGGGTGTGCAGTGAATTGGTTTGCAAAACTTGAAGAACCCATTCTGGTCCTTTAAGGGTTAACGAAAAATTAAATAGTGCCTATATGTTGAATTAGCCATTTATTTATAATATAAATTGATTCTGAGACATTAATCTTTATTTGTTGGTGACACAGTGTGCCACTTTATGATTAGTGTATGTGGTGCTTGGCCATTATTACCACTATTACACCACGTAGATAGATTTTAACACCTCCCAGCCTCAAACACAGGCCGGAGCCGGGAGTGGAGACAGGTGGTGGGCTGTTGAGAGCGCTCCGCTCCGGATCAGCCATGCCGCTACTCGGACTGGAGACTGGCGCATTCAGCCAGTCATGACTGCATCCTTCCGGCACCAGATGGCCAGATAAGGGGTAGATGTCTCCAGGTTGGCAGCAGGGTTCAGTGGACTGGAGCAGAGGTGCCTGGGTGAACATAGCAATGGAGTGTCTGTATGCAGGGGGAGGGGGGCACAGGAATCTATGTTGCAATAGAAGCAGAAGTAAAGGATGCTGTGCTCACTGGAACCTGGGAGGCAGGTGTGGCACAAGACAGGCTACACCCTTGGAGACTCTGGGGACCAATAGCAGAAGTAGAAATTGGAGTAGCTGTCACCACATGAGTCCTGGGAGCAAAGGATTCTGGTTTGTGGATGGCAGTAGCAGCTGAAGGTACAGCATGACCCAGGAATGGGAGTGATGCTGCATGTACTTAAGAGAATTTAGGATTTGATAGTTGCAAGGGACTCTGGGCTGCGGAGGTCTTAATGGTCAGGAGGCCTGTCCTGGCCTGCCACAGTAAAAGCAGAGAAACCGGGATCTCCTACAGTTCCTTTCATCTCATAAAACAGTGATCTTAGAATTGTCCTACAGGTGATGGTTCTGGAAAAAACTCTTCAGCTCGGAAGGAAAGGGTCTCTTGACAGATACAGTCAATGCAGAACATGGTCTGGCTCTGTTATGTAATGGTAATGTACCTGAGAGTCGGCAAGCCTGACTCTCAGGTACATTATGATTACATGACAACAGAGCCATGTAATGGTGCTGGGGTCCAAGTGCAGGGAGGTACACACCTATGCAAAACCTCAGTACCGGAGGGCCTGAAATGAAGACAGATCTCCCTGCCGTGTCTGCACAGGGGCAGGTCCAGAGTCCAAGGAAGCAGAAAGTCCAGTCCAGTAAGCCAGAGGATAGAGACCAGAGGTAGCAGACCTGATCCTCATATCTGGTAGTAGGGAAGGTTGTAAAATGTAGGTACAACTCCTAGAACTAAGAACATTACTGCAACCAGAAACATGCTAATCCAGCTCCCTCCAGTGGCTCACTCAGGAGATCAAGAACTCACAGCCACAAGGTCCCTGATTTAAGTCTAGCAAGAAGCAGGCATGGCACAGCTATAATGGGCAGCCTGCAAGCTAAGAGTATGACTGTGTCACCTTACTTTCGAAAGAAAATACCAATGACTGCTATGATTTTTGACCTTTCTCTTAGGTTCAACAGATAACATTCAATAACTCCTGAATGTCATGTCCTTGGACGTGCATGACAGATGCTTTCAGTTTGATTTTTTTGTAAACAGAAGCAAGCAGAGTGCATTAGCTGCATACGTTTACCTTTGCAGTGATCAGAGTTTGAGGTCACTTGATCCTGCTGACAGTTGTATGTATACATGACACCCAGGACTGACTAAAGACTCTCTTTTGAACAAAAGCACAAGGGCCAAATTCATAAAGACCATTTGAATTTTTTGGCAACTAAACATTATACATCCACGTTCCTTTAATATATCAAAGATCTCCGGGTCAGCTCATTTTTAAAGTTCCCAAGTTATGATCATGTTTCATATGTGCTCTGAAGAATTCAGAAACAAAATTACTTTAACCAACCTTTTGCATCTACCTTGAATGGAAGGTAGCGTCACTGGGTGAAGGTCTGGTTCTCCATCTACATTATATTGTCATGCCTTAGAACTTTGTCTTCTTGAGCCCTCGGAGAGGGCTCATGTGGTGCAACTGGGGGATATAAATTACTTGATTTGTGGCACAAAGGGATGAGGCTTAAAGCGGAACTTTGATCTCAAACAATTCCCCCCATTTTGCTGTATCGCACTGACTGAATCAGTATATAATAAATAAAATTTAAGGAAATACTAATTTCATATTTGGCCCAATTTTCTGACCAGGGAGATACAAGGACAGTGCTGCCATGTTCATGGCGTGTTGTTTGATTGGCAGCGTTCCTCCTCTGAGTAGACAACACAGCACAGCTTCTGCCGCACAGGGAGACATGACATAACGGCATTAGAATATTTTTCCAGCTCCTGCATAATCTTAAAAATCAAATACAGATCAACTCTAGTCGCTAAACGAGCATTCAAATCATAATAAATATATGCAGGAGATGAAAGTTCCACGTTAACGGCCTGTGTCATAAAGTGGGTGGGAAGTGGACAGAACAGGGTGGAAAGGAAGAGAAGTGGGCAGAACAGGGTGGAAAGGAGGAGAAGTGGGTGTGAAGTGGGCAGAACAGGGTGGAAAGGAGGAGAAGTGGGTGTGAAGTGGGCAGAACAGGGTGGAAAGGAGGAGAAGTGGGTGTGAAGTGGGTAGTACAGGGTGGAAAGGAGGAGCAGTAGGCAGTGTTTCTAAGAAATTCACCACCACTGGAGAATCGGACTCTGTCCCCAGAGACCCGTAATCAGCTACAAAAAACCTGAGTCTCCAGGGAAGGTCCAGAGAGTTCCCAGGTATGGATACTGTGCACATATTTTCACTTGGTGGAACCAGTAAAGCTTAGGGGCACTCTTTTGAGGACTATCAGTTAATTGTGTTGATTTTATTTTCTTGAATCCTAACTCTACCACAGATATTCCTCTCATGTAAGGTGAGAACAAATAAGACACTGATGTTTTGACATAGCCAATTATTTTAGTAGTTCTTCAAGGTCAGCCAAGGGTATAATTGATCATGGTAGATTTGACCAAAATAATTGTGTACATGTCTACAGTTCAGTGCACAGCACAGCGAGCTCTTGAATTCTTATATATAGTAGTTTATGTCCTGTGCATTTATCCCTTTATGTTTGGTCTTACGCATGTAAGATTTGCTTATACATTTTAGATGTGCATTTTTAAGTTTGTTGGTGCTGGCAAAGCAGTTTTACTGATGTGTATCAAACATGAATCTTTGTCAAAATGCTGTCGTACAGTAGCTTTCTGGGAATACAAGAAAGCATGAAGTTGCCTGTTTTATAATAAGTGCCAAGAAATCTCTCTTGTGATGGGTTATGCAAAAGAAGCTTTCATGTGGGCTTTTACAATGCATTTGTACATAAACAGGAGAGTTAACAATCTACTTATGCAGAAAGCAAAAGCAAATGAACTGCACTATAGGGGTGAAATAAAAATGCACACTTTTAATTGGGATGTTTAACTTTGAATACTAGAGAGGACTCCAATGCATTGCTCTTGCCTCTTTTGCAAGAGCTAACATGTTTAAAGGGATAGTAACTCTTAATGTTTAGTAAAATTTGCATTGACTGATTTGCCCTCCTGAGTAAAAGAAGGATACTCCTACTGCTTAGAGGTGTGTTTATTAAAAAATTATAGCAGCTCAAACGTGAATATTTTACTTGCAGTATCACAATGGCCTGAATTTGCACAGTGGCACTGTTGTACATCATCCTATGGAATGTTCTGGTCACTTGACCATAAACTGTCATAGGATGGTGTAGCAACAGCGCCACTATAACATTTCAGGCCATTGAGATACTGCACCTAAAAATTTCAATTTTGAGCTGCTATAATGTTTTAATAAAACACCTCTCAGCAGTGAAAGTTCCCTTGTTGTACTCAGGAGGATAAAACTTAAAATATAAATTTTACTGTATACCATGTGTTACTGTCTCTTTAATTAGTCTTGAAAGTCATGTCCATGGAGGTAGACAAGACAGTTCCTGGCAGTTTTTACTAACTGAAGCAGGAAGAGTGTATGAGTCCACATGTGCTTTTAAGGACCAGAGGTGTGAGCAACACATTGTGCAGCAACGCAGTGCACACACCAATATAACTTTAAGGGTTAAGATTACAATGTGCAGTGAGCTGCCTGAGGTGCTGTGGTTCTAATAGCTGTCATATCCACCTCCATGGACATGACTACCAGGATTAAAGATGTTATCTCTTGAACACATTCAATTGTATGGTCATAGTAAGGTAAGTATGGGGTTATTAGGAGATGTTCTCCTGTAATGAAAAGGGGACAGTGAAAATAGAATGTCACAATAAGGTTTTAAAGTGGAACTACCATCCCACATAAAGTTACACCCCAAGAATTACCCATCTGGCGACTAGCTGAACAGTATTACTAGTAGCCAGGATAATTACCTCCTTACAGAAAAACTATACCGCTCCGGAGACTGACAGCCAGGAAACAGCACAGACATCTTTGCATAGTGACGTCTGCGCGCCTGTGCTGTCAGTCCCAGTCTGCTCTAGGAGGCGTTGCTTGGTACTCGAAGGGACTGACGGCGCAGGAAATCAGTTTCTTTTAAAGCGATGTTGCCTGGCCGTCAGTCTCGGTAGCAGTAGAATTTAGCTATAAGGATATTTATTCTAGTGACTAGTACTATTGTTCAGCTAGTCACCAGATGGGTAATTTTTGGGGTTTAACTTTACATGGGGTGGTAGTTCCACTTTAATTTGTTCAGAGTCTCAAGCCAAGCTTCATCAAAATGGCAAACTTGCAGTCCTCAAAAGATTTATCAGACACTGCTTCTGATAAAGTAAAGATAGTATCAATGTGTGCCACTTACTGGACATTCCCGAGACCTATACATATCAGAATATGCTAATATCTGTCACTCTTTGTATCCAATTCACACACCTATAAGAGTGATCTAAGCCTTTCGTGGACAAGACAGACAACCTTGAAGTGGCCTGTTTTTAACATAAACTTTCCACTTCACAATTAGTTTGTGATTTACTGATATTAATGAACGTCTGGTCCTTTTTGTTATGAGAATAGTCAACAGTATTGGATGGCTGTGATGGGATTTGACTGAAAACTGGCAACAGATGCAGCAGACAGAAAGTCAAAGGAGGCCTATTCCTTAATCATAACTGTTTTCTGTAGGCTGTTTTTTGCATATACATCTAATTAACTATGCACACTTAATTAGCTAGCACCAAACTTTCTGGGAAACAGTACTCTGTGGATTCTCCTGACTGCATATGATAGTTATTAGGATAAAGTCCTTGTATAAGGCAAATTTGTGTACATATATATATTTTTGTTCAGAAATGTCAACTTCTTTATATTTTGCTCAGGTTATTTATAAAAGCTGCAGTGCTGAGGGCATCCATTTTGTCCTGAAAGCTATTTCAAAGGTGATGGCTGTGGTGTTCATTACCTAGTGCATATTACATCTCTAAAGAGCCTGGGCATTGTCATTGTGCATTGTTACTTTGTCTGAATCATGAGATGTTCCAAGTAATTTCTGGATTATTTAGAGCAGCCACAGCTAACACATTTGAGCATACTGCAAGGACTAAATGGATGCCCTTAACATTGTCACTTTCAAAAAATCCCAAAGTAATTTAAGGAAAAACAACATCTCCTAATAATAATAATCCAGTTACCTTGCTATGGCTGGTAAATGCAAATGGCAACTATGAGTTTTGTCCTTGAGACATAGTTTGAGAGATAACAGCTTCAATGAGACCTTGATGTCATATCCATGGAGGTGGATAAGACCGTTATTAACAGGACTCTACCTTTTTGTGGCAAGACTCCTGGACATTAGAATTCCTCCACTGCAGTATTGCCATCTTCTGCTAGCTCATGTACAGTGAAGATCCAGTAGGAAGAATATGATGTCCAGTGGGGAGATGCACTTAAGGGGTTATGCTATGGTGAAGTGTATCTGGCGATGTGTGGCTATAACTTTGCCCTGGAAAATATGACTTGTTTCTCCAAAAGCACTAAGAATTAGCAATTCAAGGGCAGCTGGAGAGCCTTTAATTATTAACCATTAGGGTTTGCATAATGCTAGTGAGGTGTTAGGCAGGACAAGTGGAACAGTGAAGAGTATCATCTGTGACCAACACCAAGAACAACACAGCCATCCTGTAACCCTTTCAGTTCCATAGGGATGTGTACTTCAGTGAAAGGATTATAACATTAACCTTATTATTTCCAGGGGGTATGCAATGCATTGCGTACCCCTCAATCACTTAAAGGGTTAATAATCCATTCACTGTCATAACAGTTGATACAGAAACTGAGAGAACAAGCAAAGAAGATGTTACATATAACAGCTTCTCTGCCATTTCTGTCCTTACATGAAACCGCTGACCTGCTGTTTCTCATCCTCGATGGACTATCGGCTGATCCGCAGAGCCTTGTGAGACCTCTGTTTACGTGAATCAGCTGATCGGTGAATAGTCCTCCGAGGACAAACAGCTGATCAGATATTTCATGTTAAGTCCAGAACTGGCAGAGAAGCTGTTATATGTAACAGCTTCTCTGTGGGTTCTCTCAGTATCTATCAACTGTGAAGCTAGTAAATGGATTATTAATGTTATAACCCCTTCAGTGCCATAGGAGTACTCAAAAAAAGTTTAAAGGACAGTAGGTGTGGTGTTTGCTCTCCAGTAGAGACGGCAAACTGTGCTCTGGCTCCATAAAAATCTAAGGGAAGATCCCAGCTTCTCCAACCTCAAGTTTTTGAAGTTGAGACTGTGCACTCCAACAGCATAGGCAACTATCAGAACTTAGTGCATGTGGTAAAATGCATATAAACACATTCACAGGAATAATGGCTCATTAAGCTGCATTTCATTATTCAGATGAGACTTTGTTGAAGAAGTCATTACAAAATCGTAAACACATAGATGTTTGCATATTCACAAAGATACGATGGCGAAGACATCTTAATGCATATGTCGAGATGTAGTTGAAGCAAATACACAACATTATTGCCAAGCTGGCTCTTATCAAACCTAAGTGCATCTTCCCCCAGGAGTCCTGACAGCGAGTCATGTCCACATCCATGTGCATGACATCCAGAACTTAATGAAGATGTTCTCTTTTGAACGAAGGCACAAGCTCAACATCCTAATGCCAACTGTCACGAACAATATGATCTAAGCCTGCAAGCCTAGCTCTGTCTGTCCCTTTGATGCAGTAGCTGGATAGAGGATGCTAATGCATGTAGTCACATGATAACTATCTTCCAACAAGAGCCAAAAACAAGTAATGTTTGAAGCCCACGTAAGATAGCACTATTAATCGGTTCCTTAGGACAGCTGACATGGCTTGGCTAAAAGAAGAAGCTGATACACTTAAAGGACCTGGCACAGTTCTGGGAAGAACCATCTGCGCTATAGGGGACAAATAGAATGTCCATTAGTTTAAATGGAACTTTTAACCAATTCAATGCTAGAGAAGCCTCTATCACATTGTTTTTGCATTGGAGACCTCCATGGCATTCGATGGGTTAAAAGCCCCATTTAAATCCGTGGGGAATTTTGTGATCTTCTTTTTGTCTCCTATGGTGCGGTTGGTTTGCTCCAGGATTGCCCTAGTGCTTTTAGTATATCTGCCTTGATGCCTATTCTTGGTTCACATATACAGCCTTTTAACCCTTTGGATGCTATAGGCATTTCCAGTATATTGCAAAGCAATCAATGGGGGTAAGTGGGCACCATTGGTAGGCTATTAACCCCTCTGAACTCAAGACAGTAAAAGGAGTTAACCATTTTATTTTATTTTTTTTTACATGTAGAAATAATTAAAAAATAAATTCTGATTCAATGTTATTTTAACTCCTTAATCCCTTAAGGACCAGTGATGTGTCAGGATAGTCACCTTGGTCCTTGTCTAAAGGACCGGTGACAGTCCTGACATGTCACATATTTTTTACTCACAGCATTCCTGTGGGAGCGCTGTCACTAGTAGCGCGGTCTGATATTGACAGCTCCAAGACTGCATTGTTCACTTAGTCCTCTGTTCGGCGCACCGGCTTACGTGATCAAGTCACATGTGCTGGTGCGTCAACATTCCCTATATTGTCCTTAAAGGGCAACCACCCCCATAACTACTGGTTCTTAAGGGGTTAAAGATTGTTAAAAAGGGGGGGGAGGATACAACACATTTCTCCACAATCCGTTGCACACCCCCCTCTGATCCTTAACCCATTGAGTGCTAGAGAGGTATCCAACACACTACATTGCAATGCATTGGATTAAGTCTCTGGCGCTCAAGGGTTAAACACTGTGGAACATATCGAAGAAAATAAAGTGTTGCAGTTGTGGAGCAAAACAGCAGCATCATATGGGGCACAAAAAAACTTCCCATTTATTTAAATGCCTCTTTTAACCCTTTGAGTGCCAGAGGGCAATGCGTTGCGTATTGGCACTCAAAGGGTTAACCCCATGAATGCGTTAGAGCCCCATTTGAATCAGTGGAAAGTCTTCTGTGGTGCAGTTGTCTTGCTACAGAATTGCACCTCCCTTTCTGCATATGGCCCAGGCGCAATGTATTAGCCCTTTCTCTGAGGCAGATTCCAGACAACGGCATTGCATACAATGCACATCGTACGGGTCTGAACATTAAAAGGGTGTTAAATCCTTAAGCGTTTCCCAAGCTGTTCTGTACAGGGAGTTCTTTACCCATGACAGAATATAAATGAATAAATAATTTAAGCAGATGCAATAAATATCTGACTTTAACACTTGTTGAATTGCTGGCCTTTTAAGTAATAATGGTTTAGTTGCTCTGAGGAAAAGCACTTTGCATTTTTCTGTCGTTTGTCTCCTAGATCGATACGTTCATGATACTTTCCACTTCTCTTCCGTGGCATGCTGAATGAGTCGCTGGGTACAAAGCAGAGTTTTCTCTCTGTCATATTTTTTTTTTTTTTTTTTTTTTTTTTTTTTTTTTTTTTTTTTTTTTTTTTTTTAAAGGAAGTTTTAGTTCTTATAGTAGAATGCAAATTATGTGACCAGTAATGCACTGGCATCCCATCTGCTCCTAGGCTAGGCTCTCTAGTGGGGAGATGCACTAAGACGTGATAAATAGGACATGACCTCTCCAGTGATATCACCTCTACAATTCCTGTGTTGTTCTGTGGCGCATTGCACAGAGATCTCTCCAACTTGAGATGTCTAGTGTATTGACTCCATAGAACAGCATAGGAATTAGAGAAAGGGTATCACTGGAGAAGTCATCCCCCTTTATCACTTCATCACACCTTAATGCATAACTCCCTGGTGTATTTAATCGATGGCTACCCCTATTCATTATGTGACCCCACCTCCTGTTTCCTGGTACATAAAGTACCTTTAATACCCTAACGACCCTTGACGGTCCTGGCACGTCATGGGTAGATTTCTGTTAAGGACCCATGATGTGCAAGGCCCGTCATGGAATTCAGGGCTCCCTGCACGGCCCTGAACCAGATGCTCAAAAAAAAAATAAATAAAAAGGTCTGTGGTCCGTAAGTGCCGGTCGGGTGCACTTCCGGATGATCCTTAACCCCTTAAGGACCAGCGGTCCCGGGGCGTGCCGTCCCTTAAGGACCACATAGGAAACTTTGACGTGCCATACCACGTGACTGATCACGTGGGGCGGCACGTCAAACGGGGCACTGGAAGAGATCGCTCCTGTCTTGGAGCGATCAACTTCAGTGCCCAGTATTACTCACCGCGCTCCTACAGGAGCGCAGTGAGTAAAAGTACGTGGCATGCCAGGACTGTCACTGGTCCTTAAGTGCCGGACCAGCGTGACGGTCCTGCCACGTCAATGGTCGTTAAGGGGTTAGATCAGGAGTAGTTGATTACTGGACCTCCAGCTGTTTGGGAAGGGAAATTACTACAAATCCCATTATCCACAACCAGCTAACCGCAAAATGTAGTCATGTAAACTGTAAGGTAGTAGTTCTCTTATTTCTAATAACAGGTCTAATGACCCTCTTTAGCTCTGTTTCTCTGCTTTTGGTACTAGTACCCCATATGATAACTGGGGCACAGGCAGGGATACTTCCCAGAGTTAAACATCCACTCATGGCGAATCTGCGTGAATGTGAAACAGTGTAGCGCATCAATAAACTGACACTGATTACGCTCCCACCCTTTCCTCACAATGTGTTGGCAGGCTCTGCATCCAAGGGATTAAATAATAGCTTGTAAAGGGGTATAACTCTGGTGCTGGGTCATTGAAATTATTTGGGCCAAACCCACATTTCAGAATGTGGAAGGGGCCTACACATCTGAGGTGCTTCTCAGAATCCGGAGCTCTAGACAGTTACCTACTCTGTCTATTGGAAAATCCGGCCCTGACCGCAGGAGTAAAAATTGTAAAACCAGGCTCTGTGACAATGACAGGCAACCAGCCACCCACAATGGCCACATATGTGCTTTCCAAGTCCACCAAGGAGCCATCCCTTATGGCTACCATTTTTAAAAAATGGTGTTACAGAGACTAGATTAACCCCTCAGATTGTGTTGAGTTCTCCAGCTCATTGCTTTGCCATGGGTTGGAGGAAGCTCAAGCACCAAAGAGGTTAAACTGGAAGAGTGCAATCAAAAATGGATGTATGGTATGGAACAAAACAAAGGGCTTGATGATGATGATAGGGGAGAGAGTGGGGTGTGTGTGATGTGGTAGAGAGAAATGGATCAGCTGTTTCTACTGCATCAGAGAAGCGACTGGGGAGCTGCAGGAGAAGCCACATTCCCACCAGTGCCCTATAGTTTATGGTTTCAGTAATATTTTTGGGGGTTGGTAGACATAATCTGTTGTGGCCCTTGTACACATTATGACTCTCTCTAATGCCTTGCCACTTACGCTTCTCTTTTCAAAATGTATTCAAACACGTATCTCTTGATATACACATTTTTGTTTGAATGACAGTCATCAAATAGAGGGGTGTTCCTGTGGCCTTCTCTATGCGATTAACACTTTAACCCTTTGAGTGCCATAGAGGTTGCATCGCATTGGATACCTCTCTGGCACTTAGAGTTAAGAACCAGAAAGGTGTGCAGAGAGTTAAAATTGCATATTAACCTGCACTTAGAATGTTCACTTTTTATGTTGTGAACTTAGGTCTATGAACAGAATGTTACAGTGACCTGTCTCTTCCCAGCCTGGACCTTGACTAGATGATCCTTGAAAACAAAGTCTAATGAATCATACATACAGCTGTTACACAGGCTGCTCCTCTGTATTCACAAGCTCATATTAACAGTTCAAGTAGGCCTCTTTGGGGAGCATCTATCGGAGATCAATTGCTGTAATAAAAACCCCACCAAAGCCTGAGTGAATGACTAAATTACTATGCAACAGCTGTTTCAAGCCATTTTCTACCAAGCACTTGACAACCTCAGGCCTTTTATTCTACATCTCCTTTATCACAAAGTAACCTTTCTTACCAGCAAATGCATTGCCCCTTGAACTACAAGATAATGCAGCCCTTTTCACCCCTGTCATGTAAATCTCACATCTCATACTTAATGTATTTTATCTGTATGGAAACTGCTGAGTGAGACAAGAAAAGGAAGGGCTTAATTAATAATGAAGTCCTGATGTGCTTATTTCACATCTTCTTTCATTACAACAGACATGTTCTGTCATGAACATATATTGCTCTTCACCCTACGTTCTTTATATAAGGAGAAGTAACACCTACTAATAATTAGCATCCCCCTCACACGTACCTTAATATAGCCAGAAAATCCTAATGGCCACTATGTAATTTGCCCCATGCCTTTGTTTAAGAGGTAGTTCCAGTCAGTTCCAGATTTCATGTCCGTAGAGGCAGGCATGATTGTTGTTGGGAGTTTTCTTAAAGGAGTAGTGAACTTTTATTTGTGAAAACACATATTTTACAGAGCATTTCCTGCTGAATAAAACAAGGTCACTCACATCGCTGTCAGATGTTTTATTCAAAATTTATAGCAGTTCAAATAATCAGGAAGTGAATTTACTGTGTTTACTTCCTGATTGTTCTGACAGGCAGTTTCTATCACATTCTATGGCGAACTGTCTCTGACTTTCCTCTCCATTAGAATCTAACAGGAAATCTAATTAGAATTTGACCACTGGAGGGCACTGCTAATGTAAAAAAACATGGGTGTAAACTGAAATATAAATCTCTCAGCAGTGGGAGTGCCCTTATTTTACTCAGTAGGAAAATCCCTACAATTTATATTTTTTCATAAAAAAGTTTACTGCTCCTTTAAACTCAAGCAAGCATGAGTCTACTTTAATTTTTAAGGACTTGAGGGGTATTCAGCATGTTACAAAGTAATATATATATATATGTAAAGCACCCCTCTGGTCCTCAAACAGCTAAAATTACCATGTGCAGGGACCAGTTATTGTGTACTGTGGTCGTGCCAGCAACTGTCATGTGTATTATATGGATATGGCATCTTAATTGCCCATCCAGGTTTTGACCTTATGTCTTGGTTCAAGAGAGAAGGTCTTCAGTCAAAATCTGTATGGGCAACTGGGATTTTATGGCCATATTAAAATAAACGGAATTTATTATAGAATGTTACAATTCCTTTTAATGTTACATTTCAGACATGTAGTAATATGGGAACCTGAACACACAATGCTTGGAGAATTTTACAGTTGTTAAACGTTTGCTCCTTCTTTCTTCTACTTTAGTGGTTATCAGTCTGTGTTTGGTGGAACCCCAGGATTCTCTGAAGAAGTTCATGGGGTTTCCTGGAGAATAAGCTGTAGCTATTATTATCTTTTATTTATAAAGCATATTCTTTGGCCTTGTACAAAATAGAGGACTATGCAAAGAAACATTGTGACATACATGCACAGTCATACAAATGGTGTCAGGGCCCTGCTTATGAGACTTTACAGTCTAGAGTGAGTAGTAAGGCAAGACAAAAGTAGTGAAGGTAGGGGATAGTGTTAAACAGTTGAATAAACAGGTCAACTGAAAGGTTGCCCACTGGCTAGGTATGGGTGCATAGAACAGAGTATTTGTTTGGTTAGAGTTCAGAAAGATAGCAAGTCAGAGTAAGGCCTCTTTCATTCAGGTATCAGAACTTTTGCAGCCCCCTTTAACAGTTCTTTAGGTCATGTTCCCTCACTTACCTCCTTCCTGTGTTCCACTGCCAGTATGGATGCGGGAGAGATGTCTCTGGTGGCTGGCCCACATGAACACCAGTCAGTATTAATGGTTGTGCCCACATGGACCGGCTATTCACTGGATGCTCACGTGAAAGGTTTGCTGGCTGCTCCACAGGCAGCTGTGTAGACCTTCTTTACTGCAACTTGACTGCATTCATGAGAGAATGTAGTAAGGTTGCAGTATGCATCACACAAGGAGATAGTAACTCATGGGAAAGACACTCTGCATGTTATCTTTCACAGGCAACATAAACAACACAGGATCTCTGAGTTGGTGTTGCCCATGTGAAAGAGGTGTGTGTGTAGGGGGACTATAGACAGTTCTTGAAGGTTGAAAAGCTGTGTGATAGCATAAGAGCCTGGGGAAGCGAGATCCATAGAGGATACAGCTCTTAGGCCTGTGTGAGTGAGAGAATCATAAAGGTTGATTTGCCGAGTGCTTGGAAATTAGGCTGGATATGTAAGGGAGGTAGTAGATTTGTGAAGGGGTTTGTAAATATTATAGTGTTAATACTTTATGTTTGATACTGGAGGCTATGGGGAGGCAGAGTGGAGGAGCGGAGCAGTTAGTGAGATGAATAAGCCTGGCAACAGCGTTTAGAATAGATAGGAATAATGGTGTTGGTCTCTGGAGGGCAAGACCATTTAGTAAAGGCTTTTACAGTAGTTGAGATGTGGATATGAGGAGGGAGTAAACTAGTGGTTTTGTTTACATCTTTTGTGAGACATGGTCATATCTCAACTTTCTTAACCCCTTGGTTACTAGAGAGGTCTACAGTGCATTGCAATTCAAACTATAGAGTTCCAGCTTAATACAATGTTTCAGAACCACTGTACTATTTCATCCCTACACTGAAAGAAAGTTATACATTTACAGATCATGCTGTAACATGGTGATCTGGCGATGACTGATACAGTATATAAGTAAAGGACAACTGTCACATGCTAGTTGCCCCATTGGCTGTATTCTCACCTGGAAGCAAACCATCTCTTGCAGACGGGGCTGCATTATGATCCCCAGCCTACCAACAGGAGATCAGAGCAGAGTGTAATTAAAGTAACCACTATTGCTCTTCTGTTGATCTTACAATACATTTGGGATTGAAAGACTTCCAGTCTTGAAGTTCAGTCATGTTATAACCTACCTGCTAGTCCCCACAGACTGCTATGGATGTGTTTTGGAACCCAGCAGAAGCAGTCATAGGGCCGCTGCACAACTTGTCCATGTTTATGGCTTGAAGCACAAGTAACTGGGTTGCATCTAGATCATCTTAACTGACCCCCCCCCCCAATGACTGACAGGAACAAATGTGAGGCCGCACAGCCTCAGGCTTAGTTAACTAAGTTTGTTCCCATAGCAGAAGACATAGTAAAACAGGACTTAGGTATTTTGTTTGCCATCGTTTGGATCAGACTAGTAGGACATGTTTAATATTTGCCTCTTTACTGCTTTCCTGGCTGTGTAACATAAACATTGTGCGTTGTGCTGATCATCTTGCATGGGAAGTAACCCTTTGAGTGCCAGAGAGGAAAGGATACACCTGGCACTCAAAGGGTTAAGAGATATTGGACGGAATGCAAGAAATGTGTGCAATCTCTACCCCTCTGGCACTCAAAGGGTTAAAACATATTTTTGATGGCAAAATGTTACTGAATTGTGCGTGATTTTTCTCAGTTAGCGAACGCTTGCTAGTTTTTTAGCGAGTGCATTTCAGAAAGTGGGCGTGGCTAAAATGTCTGCCGTTTTGTGAGAGGATTAGCAATTGCGCCTATTTCATCAAAGCGATCAGAGCACAATTTCATATGTCTGGCTAACTTTGCTGTTAATTTAAAGTGTCAGTATTGTCCAATAATAATTTGTTGTATTGTAGATTTAAAAAAAAAAAAAAAAAAAAAAAAAAATTATGTGGAGCAAATCCCACCTCTCAAATGGTTTGAGAGATATTCACATCTAAAGTTCCCCCCTCCCTCCACTTCTTCTGATGTCAGTTCTAACTGACAGCAGGAGATCCTTGTTGGCCGACACGAGGCGGCTCTTCAGCAGAGCTGAAATCGCAATATTTAAAAAGAACAACTTAATTGGAACGGTCTACAAAGTGTGCTTGCAAACTAGGCACATTTTGTAGACCATTCTAATGAAGTAATTATTTTCAAATATTGCCATTTTGGCTCTGCGGAAGAGCCGCTGGCTGGTCCCAGGACGGGGTCTCCTGCTGTCAGTAGAGCGCTGATGTCAGTAGAAGAGGAGGGAAGGGGAAATTTAGATGAGAATATCTCTCAAACCATAAAGGTTTGAGAGATGGGATTTGCTCCACATAATTTATTTTTTTAAAGTGGATCTATCACATATAGAAAAGTGATGCTCATTAGTTAGAGCATTTAGTGAAAAAGTTAAACATGTTAGTCATTTTTTAAAAAAACCTGTTATCTGTGCAAAAATTCAAGTTTAAAAGGTGCTCAGCAGCCTACTTCCGCTTGCTGCTGCGGCAAGCTTCTTGCCACACAGAGACCGCTCCCATCCCACTACCCAGAATCCTCTGATGACGGAGGATGTCTGTCTCTAAGCTGGAGCGATCTCATTGGCTAGATATCGATCTCTGCCAATGAGATCGCTCCAGCTTAGAGAAAGAAAGCCTCCGACATCGAAGACGGGACGGGAGCAGAGAAGTAGGCTGCTGGGCACGTTTTAAACTTGAATTTTTGTGTAGATAAGGGTTTGTTTGTTTTTTTTCAAAAATGACATGTTTAACTTTTTCGCTAACTGCTCTAACTAATGAGCATTACTTTTCTATATGTGGTAGATCCACTTTAAATCTATAATACAATAAATTATTATTGGACATTAGTAACCCTTTAAGAGCATACACTAACTTTGCTGTTAATTTAAGAGCATGTGCTTTTCAATATCAAGAGGTTAATAGGTTTCTTGCATCAAAACGTGAGCAATCGAAAATAGCACGTACATTTCTGGCTTTTATACAATAGCGAATGCTCCACTTTCTTGCCTTCCCCCATTCAGCCGTACAGTATGTATCAATCAAAACAGGAGGAATTGTAGGGCAAGCCAACAGCTCTATAGGGGACAAATAAACGTCCCATTGATTGGAATGGGGCTTTTAACCCCTTGATTGCTAGATAAGTCTCCAGCACATTGCAAACCAATGCATTGTAGACCTTTCTAGCATTCAAGGGGTTATGGAATCCTTTTCCTCCCCTTCTGTTCAGTTGGTTTGCATTGATACATTAAAGGGATAGTGACACGTAATATATAGTAAACTGTATATTGTAGGGTTTTACCATATATTAAGTGTCACTATCCCTTTAACTAATTATAATTCTATCCCTTTAAGGCCAATCGACAGTGATAAACTAAGAAGAACTGAAATAATTCCAGGGTAAACCAACTGCACCATAGGTGTTAACCCTATAAGTGCCAGAGGGGTACTCAACGCATTGCAAATCAATGCTTTGCGTACCTCTCTGGCACTCAAAGGGTTACATTCCCATTGATTTACATGGGGCCTTTAACTCATTGAATGCTGAGAGGCCTCCCCGTTTAAATCTGTCAGCGTTTGGGACATGTTTACCAGTCTGCTATGGTGCATTTGATTGGGTCCAGAATTGCAGCTCTTTTGATTATTGGATACGGACATGTGTGGCCCTTGTGTTTACACACTATGGTTCTCTACCTTGTCTTGTCACTTCTACCCTGTTTCACACATTTTTTCAAGCATGTCTCTCAATATATAGCTATTTCTCTGTGAATCACAGGGGTTAATTCAAGGGATTAATAAGTGAGAATGATTATATGTCCCCTGTTGAGCAGTTGTTTGCTCCAATATGGTAAAGAGGAGCAGCTGAAGAGCGAACCAACTGCACTATGGAGTGGGGGGTGAAAAGTCTCAAAATTCTCATGGATTTCAGTGTTGGTTTTCTAACCCCTTGAATGCTAAATAGGTCTCCCGTACTTTGCAAAGCAATATTTTGGAGAGAGCTTACATTTCAAGGGGATTTATCACCCCTATATAAGTTAGCTTGAATAGTTATATATTAAATATGAATTAAAGTTTATTATTATTTTTTTAACGCTCCTGTTATTCTAAACTGAACTTATAAACTCTGCCCTGCACTTGCTTCCTCATAGACTTCAGTTACCTGCTCTGTAGCCACAGTCCATCACTCTGCTTCTGCTCCCCTCCCTCTATCCAGCCTCCTCCAATGACGGAGGCTTTCTGCCCGTAAGCTGGAGTGGTCTCATTGGCAGACATCAATATCTAGCCAATGTGAGTGCTCCAGCTTACAGACAGAAAGCCTCATTCATTGGAGGAGGCTGGATAGAGGGGGGTGGAGCAGAGGCAGAGTTTCGGACTGTGGTTACAGAGCAGGTAACCACAGTCTATGAGGAAGGAAGCAGGTGCAGGGCAGAGTTTATTACTTCAATTTAGAACAACAGGAGCTTTAAAAAAAAAAATAATAAACTTTAATTCGATATATAAACTAACTATTCAGGCTAACTTATAGGGGTGATAAGGAATAAGACACTGGAGATTTTCATCTCCTGTGTTGAGGCTGATTTGCTCCTGGTCAGCACGCTTTAGTTTATACTAGATCACAGCCCTAAAAGTGTTCCAAATAGCCTTTTACTTGCAACAGTAAGAGAGATTATTGGTTTTGCTGGCTCTGTTAATGAATGCAAAGCTCCGTATATCAAGCAAAGGAACACAGAAGTGGCTTACCGTTATAGGAGGCAGGTTCTGTGATAAAATGTAAATGTTGTAATTGGGCTACGTTCTGAAAGTATTTACTCTTCCCCTGTGACCCTGTCTGATTGCAGTAGGACATCACAAAGGAGCACACGTCTCCTCATTAATGACGGCTAATTTCCCCCTAGAGTTAATGGAGCGGTTCTGCCCGTCAGCCGGCATGGTGGGTCGAGCTTAAGGCTGCACTGTGATTGGCACCGGTCCAAGCGTAACGTACCGTTAATTACAGTAATTCCGAAATCAAAAGCAGCAATTTAACCAAAGAGACATTGGCTCTTCAGTTTGCAAATAGATGGCAGCTAATGGGTTGACCTTTCATTAGACAAATATAAGCTTTAATTTATTTTGTCTACAATTGAAGAAGCAGGTGTAAATGCCGACTCCTATTAGCTCAGTGGAAATGATGGTGTTTGTTTTACTGCTGTGTTAAAAAGTAGGTTTTTGCTTTAATAGGCTGTCATGAAGATATTAGAACAGGAGGAGGTAAAGTTTGGCTCTACAGCTTTTGGGAACTACTGTCTTCAAAATGTAGAGCCAAACATTGCAGTATTCTAATAGGTCTGTACTAATATACACAACTTCCCATATGTACTATAAGGCTGCTCAGTTGACTTTTATATTCTAAATCAAAGAGGAGTTGCATTACTCTTAACCCTTTGAGTGCCAGAGGGGTACGCAACTATTGCCCCTTTGGCATTCAGAGGGATAAAGGAACACTAGAACTTTTTATTGATGAGGAGGACCTGTAACCTTTACAAATCATCCCCTTAGTGGGAGCCTCTATCTGGAAAGGTTTGGTGATTATTCTTCCCCATTAATTTCTCTCACATGAGTAATTATGTAGGCTTTATCAATAAGTTCACAGCTCTGCTGAGATTAGATTCTCTTACTAAATCAAAATTCTCTAAAACAATAAAACTGACTGAAAAACAACAAGCACGAGGTATGGGCAGTTTGAAGAGATGAATTAATGAGAGCAAAAGCTGTATAGGTAACAGTTCCACTTTCAACACCACTTACCTTGCCATTGCAATACAGTCCTAAAGGCCCTTGCTAATTTTGTCTTTGTCCCTTGGTTCAATATATAGCATCTTCAATAAGACCTAGATGTCTTATCCACGGAGTTGGTCGTGGCCCGAGCTGGCAGGACACCTGAACTTCAATCTCCACCACTAGATCCTCCACAGATTTCATAAGCCCCCAGAAGCTGTTAGTACTGCAGTGTGGTAGAGGAAAAGGACCTGGGCCTAGATGCACTAAAGGTCGAAGAGGGCTATGAATGTCGATGTACTGTCGGAGCAGGGTTGTAGGCACATTCACGGTATTCACCAAAGTCTCTGCGACATCACATCAACATGAATCTGACAAAAAATGCCAACATAGACATCAATCCGACATTCCTTCAACTGGTTTACAAATGTTTACTCTTCGCATGGACAATTGCTTATTTCCATATGGAAATGAAGCATAATGAGACACATTCGTATGCAAGGGGGTGTGCTGACATGTTAATGTGACACTTTGACTCATTCAGTAAACTTTGATAGCAGCCTCTGCTGTCTGAGTTCAGTCTTCACTTCACCTAACTCAGGCTGTCGTAGTTGGGATCTCCCCTGTACTTTCCTATGGAGCAACAGCAGGGAGAGCTACGACAATTCTGAATAGCATTTTCCGACATACAGTGCATTTACTACCTCTCTGGTACTCAAAGGGTTAAGTGTCGAATAAAAGACTTTAGTAGTAGTAGTCGCCTAACCGTGGCGTCGGCTAACCGTGCCGTCGGCTAAACGTGGTGTCGACTAAAAGTGTAGTCATCTAAAAGTGTAGTCTACTAAATGGCTGTCCCTGAGGTGAAAGTCGGATGGAGTTAGTATGTCGAATATATGCAATATATGTTGACATACTAAAGGGGCGGGGGCACATTGTATAGTGCTTGGTGTACTAGTTCTGTTTATTGTAACCCTTTGAATGCCACAGGGGTGAGCAATTCACATCCCTATGGCATTCAATGATGTCCATGGTGCTGAAAGCCTTCTCTGTATTCCCCTACTGGCTAGGTATGGAAGCACAGAGAATGCTGTACAGAATTGTCGTAGTGTTGGTGACGTGTGAGGGGAGGAGATCCTTTCCACACTGACAGCACTTCCAAAATCCTGTATGCTAATAGGGACCTTCTCCAACCTTCCCCTTCCATCTGACAATTTTTGTGAATATGTCGATGTGTGTGCAGATCGAATTGTCAGAGTGATTTGAACACGACAATATCATACCGACACTACATCAACATTTAGTGCATCTAGGCCCAGGAGTCCTACCAGCAGGAATCATGTCACCTCTGTGGATATGACATTTAGGGCTGACTGAAATTATTCTCTCTCTTGAGTACAAAGGCATAATTTGCAGTGGCCCTTAGGATTTTCTGGCCATTGTAAGGCGTGTTGGGGACTTATGTTAAAGGAACATTAACACTTCCTAATAATATTTGCTACCAGAACTGCTTACCACATGGTCATAAAATTCAAAGTTCCAGCAGTATGGCAGGAAAGAGAGATTCGTCCTAGAGTGGCATGCTTTGCGTTTGAGGCCTCCCACATTCAACAGACTTATCTGTAGATGATCCATATGCCTCGAGTTTGAAATCCAAAGACAAACAAGAGCTATTTTCCTGTTGCCCAGACCCCCCCCCCCTTTTAATGATTTTTTCCTCTACCCAATTAGAGGAAGACAAATCTATAGCACCTCAATAATGAGTAATGTCGCTTCTGTTGTGGGAATGCATATGCCTGGGATGAGCCACCTGGAGTACATATTTTTTCCATGTGCTTTTTTTTGTTTGTTTGTTTGTTTTTTTAATATGCTATAGGACAATTATAGCAATTCAAACTGTCAGGAGGATAGTAATAACTTCATTACTTCCTGAAAGAGCAAAAAGTCAGGAAGTTAATCTGTTACCATCACATTCTAAGGAGAACTGCTGTCAGTGACTTACCTCTCCCATAGAATACAAAGTATTATCTGTCTGAAATCTGGCCAGCAGAGGGCAGTGTTAATGTGGGAAAAAAGTTTAAACCATAACAGCTCAGAAAAAAAAAAATCTCATGTAGTGGGGGTACCCTTGCTTTCCTCAACAGGAAAAAAACCTACAATCTGTATTTTCATAAAGTTTACTGCTCCTTTATTGGACTAGAGATCTCATCATCCTCAACCTTGCTTCAGCTACTTCTAAAATAAGGATGAGTACGTATTATTTTTTATTGAACATTTGAATATACCTGAATATATTTTTATTTTTTGTTTACATGTATTCATGGGATGGATACATTGAGGCTGATGTACCAAGAAGTATTAACCCTTTGAGTGCCAGAGGGGTACGCAATGTGTTGCTTACCCCTCTGGCACTCAAAGGGTTAATCTGAGGAATAACCCGTTGACTGCCAGAGGGATATCCAGTACATTACAAAGCAATATGTTGGCTACCCTTATGGCACTCAAATGGTTAAATGATTTATAAGTTTTATTATTATTATTATTATTATTATTAAAAAACAAATATATAGAGATAGATATAGATATTGAAGGACTAGTCCCACTGAGTAAAACAAAAGTAATTCCACTGCTGGAAGCTGCTTTATTCAAAAGCTATAGCTATTCAAAGTGCCACAACTTGGTGAAGCTGTTGCTATCACATTCTAGGGAGAACTATAGTCATAGTAACATAGTTGACGAGGCTGAAAAAAAACATGCGTCCATCAATTCCAGCCTACGTCAAAACACCCCTGTTGATACAGAGGAAAGCAAAAACAAAACCAAACCATTGAAGCCATTTCCAATTTAGCCTCAAGTGGGTAAAAAAAAAATCCTTCCTGACTCCATATGGCAGTCTGTTCCCTGGAACAACAACCTATGTGCATTGAAGCCAGCTGTCATAATTCTCAATATTATTCTGTGCTAGATAGGCATCCATTGTTTTTTTTTTGTTTTTGGTTTTTTTTTAAGCAGTTACAGTATCTGCAATCACAGCATCCCCAGGCAATGAATTACAGAGCATTACCTCCCTTACTATAATAATCCCTGCCTTTGTTGTCAGAATCACCTTTCCTCTAATCTTAATGGACAACCTCTCATTCTTAGCTGAGATCTTTGAATTAATAATTTATTGGATAGTTCTTTATATTGACCTTGAATATATGTGTAAATGGTAATCATATCACCTCTTAGATGTCTCTTCTCTAATATAAATAAACCCAGTTTGGCTAGTCTCTCCTTATAACTCAGATCCTCCAATCCTGTTATCAAATTTGTTGCATGTGTCTGCACATTTTCCAGTTCAGTAATGTCTTTTTTTAAGAACTGGTGCCCCAAACTGTTCTCCATATTCTGGATGAGGCCTAACCAAGTATTTATATAGAGGTAGAATAATATTAACAATCCCTGCATCTACACCTCTCTTTATGCAGGATAATATCCTATTTGCTTTTGCATCAGCTGACTGACTCTGCACACTGCTGTGAAGTCTATCATTTATCAGTACTCCTAACTCTATCCCTAATGAGGATTCCCTAAGTTGTTTCCCATTTAGAGTATATGTAGCATGTGTGTTTCCACAGCCCAAATGCATAACCTTACATTTATGTACATTAAATGTCATCTGCCACTTTTCTGCCCATTCAATCAGTTTATCTAAATACTTCTGCTGAGGGAAAAACATCCAGCTCTGTATGTGTTTCATTACACAGCTTAGTGTCATCAGCAAAGGTGAGAGTCAGTGACTCACCTCTCCTTTACTATTCAATGAAACAGTTTGTATGCATGGAGGCTTATGTACTAAGGCAGTGATATTTAGCTCCAGTCCCCTGGGCACTCCACCAAGTCGTTTTTTCAAGATATCCCTACTAAAGCTTGGGTTGTTCAGTCGCAATGCCTGAGCCACTAGTCACCTGTGATTAAGCAGTGATAACTGGGAAGCCTGCTCTGTTTGTGTGTCCAGAACATGTTAAGAAACACTGCACTAAGGTATGATAAAGAAGATATTAAACTCTCAATTGTAATAAGTAACCCATTTCATATAGTATTCTATAGAGCCAATATACTAATGCATCTCTTACTAGAAAGATCTTGGTGCATTAGCTCCATAAAATAACATAGTCTCTTACTGGAGAAGGTATGTCCTCCTTTTCACACCTTGGTGAATCACCTCCCAAGTGGACCCTAGACATTAACTGACACTGTTAATGAAAAAAATACGAACAACAATGTTTAAAGGGATAGTAATACTTACATTTTACAACGCTGCATCTTGTAGCCCTTAACAAAAGAAACTAAATCCCCCTGTTTGCCATCTCTCAAACCTTTATGGTTTGAGAGTATATTCATTCTAGCTAACTGCAAGGGAATCCGGTCCTGGGACCAGCCGGAGCCTCTTCAGCAGAGCCGAGATTGCGTTATTGCAAAAGAAATCCTTCACTGGAACAATCTTCTACGTGTGATTGGTTTGCATGCACATGTACAAGACCGTTTCAGCAAAGGATTTCTTTTTTATTAACACGATCTCGGCTCTGCTGCAGAGCTGCCGGCTGGTCCCAGAACCAGATTCCCTTGCAGTCGGCTAGAGCGCTGACAGAGAGGGGGGAACTTTGAAAGTGAATATCTCTCAAACCATAAGGGTTTGACAGATGGCACTGGGGGGCATTTAATTTCTTTTTTTAAGGGCTACAATATACAGCTTTATAAAATGTAAGTATTACTATTCATTTAAAGTACAATGGCGGGTACGCTTATTTTACTTGGCAGGAAAAAACATACAATATATATTTTTTATTGTGTTTCTTTTACATTAAATGTTTACTACTCTTTTGAAGAAGAAAGTGTCTGTCATCCATAATCCATCCTTCTCTCAGCTTCATTCCATCCCGTCTGCTTCATTGCTCACTGTTCCTTCCTGCTCACTCCAGTAACTTGCATGTTAGGGCTACAGTGTTAAGTGGTCCAGAGGGAAAGCTTGGCAAATATTTGTAGAGGTAATGCAGTTTAAATGACAATCTCCAGTGAGATCAGGGGAAGTGGAATAGTGGCGTGTTGTCACTTTGTTTAGTTTGATGCTCCAAGAATTCAAAATATATAGAACATATACAACATTTCATACATAATGCACAGAGTGGATAAAAGAAAGATTAAAAAAAAAAAAAAAAAAAATGTCCCCAGTTTAACTCCTTGGATACAATAAACAGCTACAAGGTGTTGGAGATGAAAATAGAATGCACGCTCTTTGTGTGTGCATTTGTTTATAGTAAATATGTGATGCAGTCACTTGTTTTATTTGATAAAATTATGTTCTTTTCTAAAACTGAAAGTGTATGAACAGCAAATATAAAGGGATAGTAATGTTTCACAAAAAAGCAGTTCCAATTAATCTTCATATAATTTGGGCCATGGAGAGTGTTATTTCAATACTGTCAGAGTTGTTGTTCAAGAGTAATTGAATGATAAAGTATCCCCCTCCTGCCCCTTTTACCTTGTGTAAGCCACTTCCCCTCAGATGTGGAATCTGGTCTTGGGACCAGACAGATCACAGCAAGGGACAATCTTCTTACTGTGAGCATAGGGAAAACCCTGCCTCCCTTGACAGGTTTTTCTTTGTTAATTGAAGATTGTCCATCTCTGCGATCCATCCAGACAGTCTTGCTGCTCTGAGGTGAGCAGTGTTACATCAGTAAAAGGGGCAGGAGGGGGATACTTTATTATTCAATTACTCTTGAACTACAACTCTGACAGTATTGATATAATACTCTCCATTCCCCAAATACTATGAAGATTAATTGGAGCTGCTTTTATTGTGAAACATTACTATCCCTTTAAAGTTTTGCTCGCTCTCTAGCTCTTATTTGTCACCACACTTCTTTTAGTCTCATTAAAGGCATCGATTTAAGCTGCCTATACCTTGTGCTTTTTGTTTTTCCAATCAGTGTAATAGGTTAGATATATTTGGTTTAGTAGTTATTGACTCTTTAATCTGAAATCAGTTTTCTGACCTATGTGGTACAGTTTCCTGAACTAATTACTTAGCTGTCCTGAAATCACCTCCTTCATCCTTATTGAGGCTTCCACAACAGATCTGCTTCCACCAATGGTTCAAATAAATTACTGGGGTGGAATAATCATGCATATCATGTCAAGATGGATGCTTCTACTATGGAAAGGATTTAGTAAGATGACAGGTGGTCCATTTTAAGGCATATTAAAGGAAGATAGCCCTCATTAAATTTGGGAAGAGTGGCCGAATTGGTTAATTAACTGATGTTGTGCCAAGACACTTGCTGTGAAGCTGTGAAAACCTGATTCAGCTTCCAGTGTCAAGAGCTCTATATAACAAGTCTCTCTGTCTCCTTCTGCTTCAAGGCAGCAAAAACCTAGATTATAAGCTCTCTGGCTCAGGGACTCACTGGGCCCGAAGATTTATTTCTGTACATTGCTGCCTACAAATAAATAGAGCTGTACAAAACATAATCAGTTTAAAGGGGAATTATCACCTCACATAAAGCCCCCCCCCCCAGAATTACCCATCTGGCAACTAGCTCAACAATAGTACTATTCACCAGAATAATTACCGCCTTATAGAGATGTCCTACTGCTGCCTAGACTGACGGCCTGTCAACACAGCAGACATCTTTGCTTAGAGACGCCTGCGCTGAAAGTTCAGCAAATCCCTTTTGATTTAATGTTTTGATTGCCGTGGATTGGCTACTCCTCTGGCACTCAGAGGATAAAAAGGGGTCAGATTGGGGTTTTAACCCCTTAAATGTTATAGGTCTCAAAGTCATTGTTTCACAATTCATTGAAGACCTTTAGCAATCATGGGGTTGAACGCCCTGTTTAAATCATTGTTTTTTCTCCCACATGGTACAGCTGTTTGTCTCCAGATGCAAATGTTTATTTTAACTAAAGGGATAGTAATGTTTAGAATCTCGAGCAGCTCAAATCGTTTCTTATACTATACTAGTTGAAGAGCCTGTTACACACAGGCCACAGTGCCACTGCCAGATGGTCACGGGGCAGTCATGCACAGTAGCGACTGCCCACACCGCGGCTGGTACAGTGCCAGCCTGTAGAGGTACAGTCATGCTCAGTAGAGACTGCCAGCGCCGCGGCTGATACAGAGCTGGACGCTCCTTCAGAGCGCTCCACTCTGTATCAGCTTCCTTCACGGGCAGTCTCTACTGCGCATGACTGCGTCTTTACAAACTTTCTGGCAAATTATTATATAGGATAGTCCTGATGTCTGACTCTCTCAAAGATCATAACTTAATAGTTATGCAGTTATTGTATGATTAATTTTTCCCCTCTGCCCCTTTTCCTGTTCTGATGCCGCCTCCCCTCAGATCCGACAGCAGATCACTCAGTGGACAATCTACTGTCAGGATAAGGAAAAACCTTCATCAAGGAGTGCAGGTTTTTCTTTATACTCTCAGAGGGAAGATTGCTCCCCGTTGTGATCTGTCCAGTCAAGTGACTGGACTTCAGATCTGAGGCGAAGCAGCTTCAGAACGGGAAAAGGGACAGGTGGATAATATTCATCGTACGATTACAGCGTAACTATCAACTTACGATCTTTGAGAGAGTCAGACATCAGGACTATTTAGCATAAGAAATTATCTGAGCTGCCCAATATTCTAAGCATTACTATTGCTTTTACACCTTAAGGACCCATGACGGTCCTGGACCGTCATGGCTTGTTATACACTTAAGGACCCATGACTTTCCTGGACCGTCATGGAATTCCTGGCTCCCCACGAGGCTGCACACCGTTCAGGGAGTCTGGAATCGGATTCTGAAAAAAAAAAAAAAAAAAATGGTCCCTGGTCCTTAAGTGACGGCCCTGTGCGTTCGCGGCTGGTCCTTAAGGGGTTAATATGGGCCACAAGAGTCCTCTGCATGTTTGCTTTCTGGGGTAAACGTTCCAACCTTTCTATCAATGTGTTTTTCTGTGCTTGAAGTTGCTGCAAGTAGACTGCTGTCTGCAGGAAGACAAAGCAGATGGATAACGGAGGTTGCATTGTGTATGGCAGAGGCATCACCCACAGGAACTGCTGCTTGGTCCCAAGATGTTTTATGTCTCTCCATCACACATCCACCCACCAGAAATCCACTGTACTGAGCATCTTCCCTCCCTCTAGAAGTCCTAGCCCCGGGGGTACTGTTGATGGCCTTTACTTGTCTTGTCTGCTTAGATTTTACAGCTCAGAACGCTGTCTGGGTCCTTAACAAGCAAAACAGTTTTTTTTTTTCTTCTACTCCTAAGGGGGGTTGTGGAGAGGGGGGCTAGTGTTTTGTCTGCAGTGTTACTGACTGCTCTGGGTATTGTGTCCTGAAATAACGTTTGATGAACAAGATGTAATTAGGTAATGAGTTAGTTTAAATAAAAGTTCACTTCAATAGTAATGACAGTTAATTGCGCATAATTTAGGAACTTGCATCATTTCTAGACAAAAACACACAGCCCACACCGACTAGTTAATAGGTCAGTTCCGGATCTGCAATTTACTTTCCTTCAACCTTGGATGCTAGTGTTAACCCTTTGAGTGCCAGAGGGGTACGCAACACAATGCGTTGTGTACCCTCTGTCACTCAAAGGGTTAATGAGTTAAACATATTGAAGCTGATGTCCTAAAAATTGGTGCAATTCTTGAGCAAACCAACTGCACCACAAGGGACAAATGCCATTTCCCTAAATCCCCATTGATTTAAATGGATTTTTAAACTTTTGGATGTTAGAGGGGTCCCCAGTGTATTGCAAAGTACTGGAGATGTCGCTAGCATCTGATGGGTTAAACGTATGGATGCTGATGTAGTAAGAATTTAAAGGGATAGGAATGTTTCACAATAAAAGTAGCTCCAATTAATCTTCATAGCATTTGGTCCATGGAGAGTGTTATTTCAATTCTGTCACTGTTCTAGTTTGAGTAATTGAATGATAAAGTATCCCCCTCCTGCCCCTTTTACTGATGTAACACTGCTCACCTCAGAGCAGCAAGACTGTCCAGATGGATCACAGAGAGGGACAATCTTCAGTGAGCATAAGGAAAAACCTGAAAGACTTGTCAAGTGGGGCGGGGTTTTCCTTATGCTTCCCTGCTGTGACCTGTCCGGTCACAGAGACCAGATTCCATATCTGAGGGGAGGTGGCTTACATGAGGTAAAAGGGGCAGGAGGGGATACTTTGTCATTCAGTTACTCTTGAACTACAACTCTATGGCCCAAATACTATAAAGATTAATCAGAGCTGCTTTTTTGTGTAACATTACTATCCCTTTAAGGAGTTCTGGAGTGAAACAAGTGTGTTATTAGGGGCAGATAAAAATTAGCAAAGATTTTTATAAGGGCAAATTACATTTTCCACTGGTTTAGATAAGGATTTTAACCCTTCAATGCTAGAGAGGTCTCTAACATATTGCACAGCATTCAAGTGCCTAAAAATCCCAGTTAAATCACTGGTAATATCCTATTGTCCCCTGTAGGGCAGTGGGGTTTTCTTTAGGATTGTTCTGCTTCTTCTCTGTGACTATGGCCCTCAGATTTCACACATATTATGATTACTATGGTCTATGTTTACTAAGCTATAGTAACTTATGACAAGTCATTTGCATTAACCCCTTGTGAATCAGTCAAATATTTGAAGACACCCGTGCTGCCAAAACTATTTAAATTTTTAAAAGCAGTGTTTAACCCGTTGAGTACCAGATGGGTGTCCAACGCATTGCAAAGCAATGCGCTGACCACTTCTCTGGCACTCAAAGTGTTAAATCAATGGAAATTTGATGGATTTGTTCCCTAAGGTTAATTAGTTTTGCCCCAGAATTGTTTCACTTTTGCCTTTTTGCATTGTATCTTAGTCTACCGGGTTAAATGACCAATTGATATCCTACCAGTAGTGTTTTTCTGGTTTATTATTCTAAAATTGTAGTTATTTTTCAATAAAATCAAGGCAGTTTCTAATGTAATGTGGAAGGGTACAACTATCCGTCCCTCTATCTGCATAGAACAACAGGAACACTTGAAGACTGCTGTATATGCCTGCCTTCAACATACTTCTGCTAGGTAAGATAGGGTTAATAACCAAAATAAAATAGATTTAACGTGGATATTTCACAGGGTAGTGGGACTAGTATTAGGAGCTGGGCAGTAAAAAGGGCAGACCTTCCTTGCATGGCATATACATATCTCCCAACATTTCAAATTGCCAAAGAGGGACACTTGTGTCTTAGGGGGTGTTTCTGGGGGCATGGCTGGTGGGTGGGGCATTACCGTGAATTTTTAGGCTATTTCTTGACTTATTGACACCTCCTTGTGTAACCTAATAAATGACTTATAACAAGACCAATGTATTTTATTTACATGGACTAATTTATAAACGCACATTCTGACCTTTAAACAAACAATAATGTGAGTTTTATTGCTGTGGAGCAATGCGAATCACTTATAAACACACCACACAATCTGATCTCCTAAAAAGAGGGTCATCAGGGTGGGAAAGAGGGACAGAGGGATTTAGGTCTAAAAGAGGGACTGTCCCTCCTAAAGAGGGACACTTGGGAGATATGCATATATCTTAGTTTGCAGCATCACAGGGGTTTATGCGGTTTGGCTGTTTATCCCTGGTAAGCCCTACAGTTCAGACCTACCTCTTTACACTGTCTATTATGTGGAAGACCTCTTTGTAACCATATTAATTCCGGCAGTGCTAAAATCTAATGGATTTGGCATTGTATGTTCCTTTCAGAATTGTAAGAGTTAACATGGGACCCTTCCCCCACAAAAATATCTCTTAACTTCAGCACTGCATGAGTTAATATAGTTACAACCCGTATAACCATATTACCTATGGGATACTATAAGCTAATAGATCTACCAGCTAATAATCATCGTTAAGAGTGGTGTCTGACTTTCCAGAACCGCAGGAGTTAACACGGATATGCACTCTAACAATATTAACTGCTACAGCGCAGAAAGCAAATGGATCTTCCAGCTAATGAGCATTGTAAGGAGGTAGGTATTTCCTTCCAGACCTGCAAGGGTTAATGTGGTCACATAGATTTACATTGGCAATAATGAGCAATTGAAAAGAAGTAATTATGAATACACAATTGCAAGCACATGTATATATGAGAGTCAGTACTGTCCTGAGATATTCTTGCTGTGTATATGTAGTAGTCATTCTGTTTTGTCATATAGGGTGATTGCCTGTCCTGTCACCTAGACATGGGAACAGTACTGACTAGTTTCCATCCACAATCTGCTGCTTGATTGGTCCTTCCCCCTGCCTGCCAGGCTAGAACTTTAAAAAGGTATTACCTAGTAGTGGAGTTTGAAAATACTGTCACTCCCTTCACAACCTTAATTAGGTTGTAAATAGTGTTTGTCACTTGTGGTTTTGGTGGAGCTGTCTGACTCTGCTGGTCTCTCATGTATTGGTGCAGTTTCCTGCTAGACACGTGTTCTTCCATTGTCATGTGTCAATCTGCTAGTCTCATGTAATGGTGTATTTGATTTCTGTCTTGTGTAGCGGTAGCCGTTTCCAGCCAACCCGGGGAACCAACTTTGCTTTGTAGCTGGCTCAATCTCCCTTTCCTCTCTATCTAATGGAATCCCATATGACTGAACCTTGTGAGAACCCATCCCACCATCCCCAGTGGTTGTCTGACTCATTAGGCTGCTCAGTAGCATGGGGACTCTGCCTCTGTAAAGCACTATATCCCCCCAAAAATATTTGTAGTTCCTACACTGTTGACACAGAGCTTACAATCTAAATAGAATTAACCACAGTGGGTCACCTTTGAAGTACAAGCTTGGTGGTGTCAATAGGTTCCCTCTCATTTCACCACATAGTTTACAATTTGGGTTCCATGTGACACCACCGTGCTTACACTTCACAGGATGACCCACAGTACGTCATTCATATTAGACTGTTTAATATCTGCTGCCAAGTGAGTCTGATATTGTAGCTCTGTATTGTTATGTGTGTCATAGACTATAAGTACTTTATTGCCATTTTGTTAAACCTTGTTGCACCACAGAACTTGCACTTCACACACTGTTTACTCTCTGTAAACTGTATGTTCTGTGGTATCATATGGGTCATGCATTGTAGACTGAAAGTTTTGTGGTATCGGCATGTTGATCATAAATTGTAGATTGAAAGCTCTGTGGTGACATGTATGTGACCCTCCTTGCACCACAGGACCTGGCCCATAGCACGTAATTCCTCCTAGTCTGTAACCTCTGTGATATCATGTGGGTCAGATATTACAAACTGTATGCTCCTCAGGGTGATGCAGGACATTCTGGATTGCAGGGTCTAGTATTATTCAAGTCATACATTTTATATTGTGAGTTCTGTGGAGTAATGTGGGTGATCCATACAGGCCTGCTTTGCAAAGGCTTCTGGGAAGAACATGGCATATTTAATTCAGGGCAAATTCTACCCTATACAGTACCAAGGCCAAAATTAAATTCTAAAGTTCCACACCCACACACAGTTATTTTTGTGACTATGCATCACGCAGTGCCCACCTCCACAAAACGTGCACTCTACAGAATGTGTCCCTCTGAGGGTATTGTCTTTGAGATGTTTTGGGTTTAGTGCAAGGGATGATTCACTTGTATAGCATCTTTTTACAAATGGGGAGAAAAGACCACTTTTTCTGTAGTTCTCTTATGAAATCTAAATGGAACTGGGGTTATTCTGGTGCAAACTGACTGTACCATAGGGAACAAAGAAAAATGATTATTGATAAAAATGGGAGTTTTAACTCTTTGAACACTAGGTAGATCCCTAGGACATTGTGAAGCAATGATTATAGATGTTTCTAGCATTCAAGAAGTTAGAAGCTCCATTTCAATCAATGATAATTGGTGGTATTGTTATTTGCACCCTATAGTGAAACTGGTTTGCTGCAACAATGCTACATTTCTTCTTAGCGCACCGGTCTCCCTGTGTGATACCCTAGCATTGTTCTATAGTCCACTTGGAGTCACGAAATCTCATGTACAGTCACCAAAATCCCAGCTTTGTTCCACTGTCCACCGGTAGTCATAGAAGCACAAATACAATGTCTGGCAGTCCAACTCTGTCCACTGGTAGTTAGAAAACACATACACACAGTCTGATGTCCCATCCTTGTTCTACTTGCTGCCATTACATAATGTTTCCTTTCCTTTGTCTTTCCAATGTAATACTGCAGTATCCTATAGGTTTCATATAATTTCAGTGCTCTGCTTCATTGCTCTGTTGGTCTTGTATAATGATCTGCTGTTCCCCAGATCTGAAATTCTCTCCTGTTGTCATATAATGGTGCAAAGATCTATTTGTCTCTCTAGTGTTAATGATACATATGCACTCCATGTCCCATCTTATGTGGCTCTAAAACGAATATAATTTATTTCATGGAGGTGGGCACTGCATGATGCATAGTCACAAAAAAGAATTGTGGTTGGGGGTGGGGTGGAATTTTAAAATCTAATTTTGGCTTTGGCACTGTACAGGCTAGAAATTGCCCTGAAATATACCATGTTCTTCCCAGAAGACTTTGCAAAGCATACCTCCCAAGTGTCCCTCTTTGAGACCAAAATCCCTCTGTCCCTCTTTTCTATCGTTTTGTCCTTCTTAGGAAATCAGAATGAGTGGTGTGTATTACATTGCTCCACAGCAATAAAACATACATAAATGTATTATTGTCAGTATATGTGTTTATACATTAATATGGGTAATTAAAATACTTTGGTCTTGCTCTAAATCATTTATCAGTTACACAAAGTAGTGCAGATGGGTCAAGAAATAACCTAAAAATTCTTGGAAAAGCCCCGCCTACCAGCCATGCCCCCAGAAACGCCACTTAAAACAGAAGTGTCCCTCTTTCACCATTTGAAATGTTGGGAGGTATGGCAAAGCACCAATAAGTATTGACTCATAGACCTTGTAATCAACCTGTTTTGCAGGCCTGTATGGGCTACAACAGAAACAGGCTGTTCAGTTACTGGGGGCTGAAATTCCCATCATCCAACCTCTGCATGGGGATGATGGGAGTTGCAGTCTCTAAAAACTGGAGAGCCAAAGATAGACTACACCTGGAATATGGCAATGAATTGTTTTCGTTACCTTTCCCTCAGATGAAATATTGAATTATAGCGGTGTAATTGCTCCACAAAAGTCAAAAGCTACATTCATTTGAACTAATGTGGTGAATCACCTCAAATAAATTGCCATTATTTTGCTGTGTGATAAACATTTAATGTCATTTTGTATGCAGCCCTGCTGAAAATGGAATGATAGCTTTTGAGTAATGAAAGGACGAGTCAATGCAAATAATTTTTCCAATGTATTTACGTTACTTGAGATCACCTACGCTTTCGTCTATAAATCTGGCACCCAGACACTTGATATTCTAATTGCAGGAACCAAATGAATTTATATCCTTATATCTCCCACATCTTAGAACGGCTTTTTATTATTTTTTTTCCCTTTGTGCTTCCAATAATTCCTACCCTGGGACGCTATCTCTCTGTCTCTTTGCTGTCATACCCAGCATCAAGATGTACCAAGATGACACAAACGTAATTACAATCATTTTTGATGTCTGGACCCAACACTAGTCAATTTAGAGCAAATCAAAATATGCCTGCAATTGCACTCAGTTCGTGAAGTGAAAAGAGATGATTAATGGTAAATGAATCTGCAGTCAGGAATCGACTGCTTGAGTAGGCAGGGCACATATTCTGTAAGACAGCTAAGAGAGTGGGGGGGGGGGGAGCCAAAGTACAAAAGCGGCACGTTAGTCCTTCTGTTCAAGGTTGAAAATAATGGCGTCCCTGTCAGAGCATCTCTCTCCTTATCCTGTTGAATGTTCACACCCCTTTCTGTTACCTGATTTTGACAAAGTTTTGACATACCGCTGATGCGTATGATTTTAACCACTTCAATGCTAGAGAAATCTTCAACTCATTGCAAAACTGCATGCTTCAGTAGAGCTTATTATATTAGAAATTGCATATCAGTGATCTGGGTTAAGCAATTTTCTCATAACCCTTCAGTGCCAGAGAGATATACAACTCATTGCATTGAAATGTGTTGGATACCTTTCTAGCATTCAAAGGGTTAACGTACATATGCCACTTATCTGGGGGGGGTTTTAACCTCTTAACGACCGGCCAATAGTCTCGGCGACGCGACTGAAGGGCCACTGAGCTTTTTTTTTTTTCTTTTTCTGGTTCTGGACTCCCCGAACGGCGTGCAGCCATGGGGGGAGCCCGGAGCTCCATGACGGTCATAATACGTCATGGGTCGTTCAGTCGGATCGACCCTTGACGTACTGTGACCGTCAAGGGTTGTTAAGGGGTTAATCTCATTAACATCTGTTTAAATTGCCTTTTAAGTTGTGGGGTTTTTTTTGTTTGTTTGTTTTTTTTCTAATCGGTGTAATGGTTTTAGAGACATTTGGTTCAGTAGTTAGGCGTTCTTTGGCCTGTATGGTTCACCCGGTATAAGAGGGAACATACAGGTTTATACTGTGCATTAGTAAGCAAAACAGGAAGTTCAGATAAAGACTGACTTATTTGCCAGCAGGAAAGCTTATATCATTACCTGTCCTGAAATAATTTCACTCTTCCTCATCCTATGGAGGCTGCCAGAAAAATAACTGCTTCCAGATAAGGGGTGGAATAAATGAGTAAAGAGGAATAGCCATGCAAATGCTGTCTAGGGAGATGCTCCCTCTGAAGGGTGATGTGGAAAGGTTACAGTTCTCCCTTAACCCTTTGAGTTCCAGAGAGCACAGCAATGCTTTTGACACCTCTGGTACTCAAAGGGTTCAACTTTAATCAGAAGGCTGTTCACTGCTGTGTGAGACACAGCAGGAAGTGAACAGAACTAACAAGAACTGTTTCCCTTAACCCTTTAAAAACCACCCGACCTGGCACACAGGCGGCTGTTAAAGACCATGGAACTTTTTTTTTTCCGTTCCCAGCAAAATTCCAAGACGTGCCAGGACTGACGTGATAGTCCTGGCACGTCAAGGACCATTAAGGAGTTAAAGGGGTAGTAATGTTTCACAAAAAAAGCATCTTCGATTAATTTTCATAGTATTTGGGCCTTGGAGAGTGTTATTTCAATACTGTCAGAGTTGTAGTTCAAGAGTAATTGAATGATAAAGTATCCCACTCCGCCCCTTTTACTGATGTATTTCTGCTCACCTCATAGCAGCAAGACTATCTGGATGGATCTCAGAGAGGGACAATATTCAGTGAGCATAAGCATATGATCCGTCTTGTCTGTCCATCCATTCTGGTGTTGACCTGTGGCTCTATCTGACTATTCTCCTAGTGCGCTCTGATTTGGCTCAGATATCCTTTCTGGTGCAAACCTGTGGCTCTTGCTGACTACCTGCTCCATGTATGACCTAGGCTTGTCCGACTACCCACTCTGGTGTTGACCTGGGGCTCTGTCCACTGCACATCCAGCATGCCATCGCTTCAGTGGATATCCTATCTGGTGCAAACCTGTGGCTCTGGCTGACTACCTGCTCTGTGTATGACCTAGGCTTGTCTGACTACCCACTCTGGTGTTGACCTGGTGCTCTGTCCACTGCGCATCCAGCATTCTATCTCTTCAGTGGATGTACTATCTGGTGCAAACCTGTGGCTCCGGCTGACTACCCGCTCCATGTATCCTAACTGGTACTTATTAGAAGGCCCTGTCTGTTTGCTCCGTGTGTTAGGTCCGTTCCTCAGACATCCTTCTAGTACTGACCTGGGGCTCTAGCAGACTTCTAGCTACTGACTGCAGGCTTGAGTCAGTAGCTTCCGTGTTGCATACGATATAGACTCCGCTCCTAGACTGACTGCAGGTTAAGTCAGTGCTAGATCTGGGCATTACTGTACCTCGAGACTCCAGTAGGCTGGGAGACTGCTATTCCTGATACAGTACTCGCCTCTTCGATCACCCACTGTGTGTTTGTGTATATATAATATATATATATATATATATATATATATATATATATATATATATATATATATATATATATAGCATTACCTTTATTCTCAAAATAAAGGTTATCTTAACTATACCGTCTGACTCCTGGTTTTGCTTGCCAACCATAACACTATGGCAAGAAATGACTGCATGGCATGCCTTAATTAGCATAATTTATACATCTAAATAACAGACAAAGTTTCTAAATAAAAAATGACTAACACAAAATATAGGGAATTTTGAAAGCTGTTTCAAAATATCAAAAGCTATTTTAGGGGATAGACCTTTTAATGGAGATCATGAGATGTTATATAAGTCTTTTGAGAATTCTTTTCCCTATTTATTGTTTGCTGTCAGCCTGACCCTGTGGTGAGGAAAAATCAAGTTTAAATTAAATTGAATTTTAAATGATAAACTAACCCATTAATAAAGCAATCACACTGAAACACGCATTTTTAAAAGGTTTTGTTTAATTTGCCATAATTAATTTATTCATTGTTGAGACTTGTTTATTTCAGGTTGGCTGTTGAATTTCTCTTGGTATCAAGGCTTTGTTTGGATGAATGGCCTTCACTGAACTCTAAGGGGATTATGCACAAAGTTGTGATAAAGAGGTGATAAAGTGGAGATTTCTCCGGTGATATCACTTCTCCAGTTCCTATGTTATTCTATACAACATATGCACTCAAATCTTCAAAATTGGATAACTCTTAGTGCATTGGCTCCATAGAATAACATGGGAACTGGAGAAGTGATATCACTGGAGAAGTCATCTCCACTTTATCACCTCTTTATCATAAGTATTATTGGCTTCCCAAAAACTCTGTGGTTGCCAAAGTATTCCATATAATTGTAAGTTTGGGCAGGGGAGTGCTGGCAGCTTGTGGCCTGGGGGGGGGGCAAATTCAGTCAAGTGGCCTATTTCTATTATCATTTGCTCTGTCCCAGCCCACCCCCTATTGTGAAGTAATACCATATAACTTACAGTTGTGATACTACAAAGCTTACAGTTGAAATGGAGCTATACTAGTGATACCACAGAGCTGACAATTTAAGTAAAGCTACATTAGGAATACCATTAAGCTTACAAGAGAAATGGGTTATGCTGCTAGTGTAGCTCCTTTTGGATTGTAGCCCTGTGGTATCACTAGTGTAGCTCCATTTCAATTATAAGCTCTGTGGTATCACTAGTGTAGTTCCATTTGGGTTGTAGCTTTGTGGTATCACTAGTGTAGCTCTATTTATAGCAGCAAGTGAGAGACTGAGTGAGGCAGTGGTCCACAGGCCCAGACATACGACCGGCCTGTGATGTAATCGACACCCTGCCCCCAAGGCCAGCCATCCCCCGAGTCTGGGAGAGGAAGAGTACAAAGGTTTGTGACAGGCCACATTTAAAGGAGCACACATCTTTTTATGGAAAAAATGTTATAGGGCTTTTCCTGCTAAGTAAAATGAGATTTGAGGGAGTTTTTTTATGTACAAGTTCTTATAGCGTTAACATTTTTTTAATTAAGCCATCATGGGAGAGTTTGGGTCACAGATTATCAAAGCACGGCACAATACAATGACACAGTCTCTCTGCATCACTGAAACTCCTCATGCTTTTTCTAGCAGAAAATACATGAAGTATTGGTTACTAATTAACAAAGTTTAATTGTGTGGCTTTTAAAAACATAAATGGAATGACCTCCCTCCCATCTCTCAAACATGTATAGTTTGAGAAATATAAGCTGCTAAAGTTCCCCTCTCCCACCCCTTTCATAGACGTCAGTGCTTTAGCTGACAGAAGGAGATCCTGGTCCCGGGACGAGCCAGCCGCTCTTCCACAGAGCTGGAATATAGCTCTCTCTAGAAAGAAATACTTCATTGGAACGGTCTACAAAGTGTGCTTGCAAACCAGCCACATTTTGCAGACCGTTCCAATGAAGTATTCCTTTCTAGAGAGCACTATTTCAGCTCTGCTGAAGAGCCGCCGGCTGGTACCAGGACCAGGATCTCCTTCTGTCTGCTAGAGTGCTGACATCAGTGAAAGAGATGGGGGGGGGGGGTAAGAACATGGTGATGGTGACGTTCCTGACACATCCCCGGTCCTTAAAGGGACAATAATACTTAAAATATAAAAAAATATGTTGTAGGGTTTATCCCCCTGAGTAAAACAAGAGTACTCCCACTGCTGAAAGGTGTTTCATTCAAAAGTTATTAATTTTCAAAGTTGAATTTTTTAGGTGCAATATCACAGTGGCCTGAAATTGTACAGTGGCGCTGTTGCTACACCATCATATGGAGATTTATGGTCCCGGGACCAGAACTGTCTATAGGATTATGTAGAACAGCACCACTGTACAATTTTAGGCCACTGTGATACTGCACCTAAAAAATTCAACTTTGAAAATTAATAACTTTTGAATGAAACACCTTTCAGCAAAGAAAATACCCTTGTTTTACTCAGGGGGATAAACCATACAACATATTTTTTTTACATTTTAAGTATTACTATCCCTTTAAGGGGTTAATATTTATTGATTCACTCTCATCAGGAATAGTTCCCTGTGATTGTAGGTGTAATTTCATTGTTCAAAACAGGTGCAAGATCTGAACTGGGAAGTTATAGACCTGTGAGCTTGACTTACATAGAGGGTAAAGTATAAGACGCATCTCTATCCAATACTATTCAGGAAAATGTGACTGCCAATAACATTATTAGTACAAGTCAGCATGATTTTACAAAGAACAAGCCATTTCAAATTAAGTTACTTACATTCTACAGAAGGAAAATAAATAACTTGGACAAGTAGATTGCTGTTGATGTGGTATATTTTGACATTGCAAAAGCCTTTGATACTGTGTCTCACCACAGGTTACTGTATAAATTGAGGGACTTTGGCTTGTGAGGTGATGTCTGTTAATGGACGCAGAACTGGTTAAATGATAGAATGCACGCAGTTGCTGTAAATGGAACTTTTTCAAGTTGACCTGAAGTTGTGGCTGGATTGCCATGAGCTTCAGTCCTGGGACCACTGATTCAAGTTTGCATATTTGAAAATTTCATTAAAATCTACATATGTGTCATGTTATCCAAAAGACCATCAAATGGACAGTTAACTAGATAGTCATACTTGGTACTATATTCTAATGTATGCTAATTGCAGCACCCATGTGATTTCTTATGCTAATGCAGCATTATTATTGACGTGTCTTATGATAAATGCATTCCTCCCAAGTGTCCCTGTTTAGGAGGGACAGTCCCTCTTTTAGACCTAAATTCCTCTGTCCCTCTTTCCCACCCTGATGTCCCTCTTTTTAGGAGATCAGATTGTGTGGTGTGTATATGTGTATAATATTGCTCTACAGCAATAAAACTCACATTATTGTTTGTTTAAATGTCATTATATGTGTTTATAAATTAGTCTATGTAAATAAAATACTTTGGTCTTGTTCTAAATCTTTTATTAGGTTACACAAGGAGGTGGTGTAAGGATTTTTGCCACCCTAGGCAAAACCTAATTTTGCCGCCCCTTGTGTCCTACCCCTTTATGCCCCGCCCTGTATGTGTATAAGTGTCAGTTTGTGTGTGTGTTCTGTATATGTGTATGTGTGTGTCAGTATGTGTTCCCTGTATGTATATAAGTGTGTCAGAGTGTATGAGTCTCTGTAAGGATATCAGTGTGTAAGTATGTGTGTGTGCTTCTCTATATGTGTATCAGTGTGTCAGAGTGTATGTTCTCTATATGTGACTCTCCCCCCCTTTGACTCTCTCCCCCTCTTGACTGTTGATCCCCCCTTTGACTCTTTCTCCTTCGTGTGACTCTTTATCACAGTGGCTCAGTGGTTAGCACTGTTGCCTTGCAGCGCTGGGGTCCTGGGTTCAAATCCCACCAAGGACAACATCTGCAATGAGTTTGTATGTTCTCACTGTGTTTGCGTGGGTTTCCTCCGGGTACTCCGGTTTCCTCCCACACTCCAAAAACATACTGATAGGTGAATTTAGATTGTGAGCCCCAATGGGGACAGGAACCAATATGAGTGTAAAGCGTTGCGGAATCTGTGTGCGCTATAAAAATAAAGGATTATTATCCCCCTCTTGACTGTTGGTCCCCCTTTGACTCTTTTCTCCCTCATCTGACTCTTGATCCCCATCTTGACTGTTGATCCCCCCTTTGACACTTTCTTCCCCTGCCTAACTCTATCCCCTCTTGACCCCACTTCCACTTACTCTTCCCGGTGCACGTCTCTTTCCTCTCTCTCTCGAAATAAATATTGACCAGTGCTTCCCGCTGCACGTCTCTCTCTCCTAGTGAGTACGTTTCGGTGCCCTCCCTTGGCTGGCTATTTTTTTAATGTAGCACAGCGATGCCCGTTTCTCTCTCCCCCTCTGCTCCTTCAATCCTGGTCCATGCTAACATTTTCTCGGATACCCCCCCCCCCCCCCCCCGCTATGCCACGATGCGTCCCCAGAAAATGTGTGCCCTAGGCCGGCACGTACTTCACCTATAGGTGGCGCCAGCCCTATGTGTAACCCAAATGACTAATCAGGCAGGTGGAACTATATAAACTCATCTCTCCTCTGTTTATTCTTCATTGAAGATCAGTCTGAAGTCAGCTGTTGGCCTGTTTTAGATCGTCTGATTACAAAAAAAAAAAAAATCAGACCAGAAATAACAAAGATATGTAAAACACGTTGAAATAGTATAATAGATCTAAATACTTAATGCATTTTGTGTCCACTAGAGACCATTTAATCAGTAAAAAAAATGTGATTTCTTGATCTTTATCATTTCATTTGTTTAGTATTATTTTTGCACTCTATAAATCCACAGCAGATTAATAGCTCAATTTGTATCCATCATAACACGAATGAAGATCGCTTTAATTAGTTGTGCCTTTATGTTTGGTCTTCTGGGTTACATATGCACTCATTAACAGCAACTTAATGTGGATAAGTAAATCATTCTTACATACACAAGTGCGTGATTAGCTTCCCTGGACTGGGCAACCATTTTCTCATAGTCCAAAACAGGCATCAATTTCTGGCACAGCGGTCAATAGGCACTTCTATCACTAGTGCTTAGTTCTCTGCATCTGTACTAAACATGACATTCCTCCTTGTATTTAATTTCGTTATAGTGAATCAGTGGCCATTTTAGTGAGTACAGTCTTAGGGAAGTGCTGAGAGTAGAATCCAGATTCTAATAGGTGCTTAGCAGATTTATTAGAGTTAGCATAATAAGATGAGTTAGAATATCTTATGTTCAAGGAGCTTGGGGGCAAAAGACAGTAGAGATCAGACAGCAGTAAGAGAGGCAAGGTCCACATAGGGCTTCTTTATGTTCAGTGTGTTTAATGAAAGCTTGCTATGTGCACTTTTAGAGGTTAGTTGGCAGAAAGCTCAGAAGAGAGCCCATATAAGTTGTGAGTGACTACAATTTAGAGGACAAGTTGTCTTGGTGGAAGGAAGAACGTGGTCTGGAGACCTTCTCTTCCAGTACAGAAGTACAGATGCAGAAGGAATGGTGAGGACCGTGGTGATCATGTGAAGCATTATGTCCTGAGATTCCGAGCACTACATACAAAAAAATGTGTAGCAACTCTGGGGCGACCAACTCTACCACAGGTGACAAAAAAAATCCCATTGGTTTTAAGTGGGACTTCCCCTTCAGTGTTAATGGGATCTTCACCACATTGCTTCTCAATTCAATTCACTCAATTTAAATCTGTGGAAATTCTTAGAAATTTAATTTGTCCACCGTGGATAAATTTGCCAATTCCAGGAAAGTTTTTTTTTATAGCTATTACTAGAATTACGGATAGCCATTTTTTAAAAAATTCTATTTATTTTATATTGTCATTTTACTGTCAGCATTATTTGACCTGCCATATTTTAAAGCTAACATATTTTTATGGACGCCTCCCTATTTTATGAAATGTTTACTGACTATCAGTGAATGTGCTAATGTCTGACAACCCTGAGAGGTGGTTTGCCTGAGAATTGTTCCTCTTTTTGTTCTTTGTATTTATGGCCCTGTATGTTTAATTTTACCAGTCTTATCCTTGTAATGAGAGGCAAGACCTTAAAGGGATAGTAATGCTTCATTTTAACTTTATTTTATTTTGTAGGCATTAAAAAACATGAAGAATGATGTAAGTCTTATCTCTCAAACCTTTATGGTTTATGAGATATTCACAAGCAAAGTTTCCCCTCCCACCCCTTTTACCTAGTGTAAGTCATCTCTTCTCAGATGTGGAATGCAGTCCATAGACCAGACAGATAACAGAAGGGGACACTCTTATTCCTATGACCACAATGAAAGCCCTTCCCCCCTTGACAAGTTTTTCCCTTATTTTAATTGAAGTTTGTCCCTTTCTGCAGTCTACCTGGGCACCTCCCTTCTGATCTGGCTGAACAGTGTTACATCAGTAAAAGGGGCGGGAGGGGGATACTTTGTCATTGAATTACTCTTGAACTACAACTCTGACAGAATTGAAATAACACTCTCCAAAGTCCAAATACTATGATGAATAATTAGAGCTGATTTTATTATGAAACATTACTATCCCTTTAAGCATGATTCATAGTGAAGTGTATTTGTATCATATATAAAAAGTGGCAGTTGAAAGAACTGAAGTGGAATTTACATGTGGAGAATCACTTGGAGATTATCTGGTACAGGACAAGTCTTCCATGTAAGACTGTTGTTATCCTTTGGTCTGCCATTCTACCTGATAAAACTTGATGAAGATGACCATTAAATGTGCAAATCCAAACATAATTGTAAAAAAGTGCACACACTCATATACACATTAACATTCACACACAATTGATGATCTCACCATCTGTGTGTTTGTTTGCCATACAACACTGTTCTGAACAATCTTGATCTCCAGATCTACACAGATCTTCTGAACACAATACAGTCTGTTCAGTGTGTTTAGCCATATATGAAAACACTGTATCTTTTTTAAGCTACTTTAGTCTTTAGTTCTTAGCATTGTGTGAACCTAGTTTTGAGCACCCAACATCCTATGACGTTAAAGGGATAGTAATACTTCGTTTTATCTTTATTTTATTTTGTAGGCATTAAATAAACTTGAAGAATGATATAATTCTTATCTCTCAAACCTTTATGTTTTAAGAGATATTCACAAGCAAAGTATCCCCCCCTGTTCAACCAGATCAGAAGGGAGGTGCCCAGGTAGACTGCAGAGAGGGACAATCTTCAAATAAGATAAGGGAAAAAGCTGAAAAACTTGTCAAGGGGGGAAGGACCTTCATTGTTTTCATACAAAGAAGAATGTCCCCTTCTGTTATCTGTCTGGTCTTACAACCAGATTCACATCTGAGAAGAGATGGCTTACACTAGGTAAAAGGGGCGGGAGGGGGAAACTTTGCTTGTGAATATCTCTTAAACCATAAAGGTTTGAGAGATAAGACTTATATCATTCTTCATGTTTTTTTAATGCCTACAAAATAAAATAAAGTTAAAACGAAGTATTACTATCCCTTTAATGTAAGGTAAAAATTGTGTGAAGCTACTGTAAACTGGATTACTCACACTTAGCAGGAGGGGAAACAGGGAAGATGTGCTAAGGTCTAATAAATACCCAATAAAGCAGAGATAACTTCTCCAGTGTTATATCTCCAGTTCCTATGCAATTCTTTGGAACCAATGCACTAAGATCACTCAGGTTGGAGAGATGCTGGTGCATAGGCTCCATAGCATAACATAAGAAATGGAGTATGTATCCCACTGGAGAAGTCATTTCTGCTTAATGACACATTAATGCATAACTCCCCTGGTGCAGTTATTACTTAAATGCCTAGAGAGATCTCTCAACAACTTGGAAGGGCTTTGCATTGGACTCGGCAGTGAATTTAACCCATTGAATGCTAGAGAAATCTCGCGTTGTAAAACAATTCTTTGCAGTTCCCAGTACCATGCAGGCTGTTAAGACACATATAAATCAGTATGTGTCCCCTATAGTGCAGTTGGTGTGCTTCAGTTCTACTTAGCATGTCAACCTCACTGTTTAACCCATTTATTTGCCAGATACATCTGCAAAGCAGCGCACTGGAGGAGTCTCTAGCCACCAAGTGTTTAATGTGGAACTATCGTAGGATATCAACTTGGGTCATCCTACTGTAAGCCTTATCATTTATATAAAACATCTATGAAAGCATTGAATAATGAGAAATCTCACTGTTCTTAGTATCCCTGAGTTGATGTAGATCACAGCCATCTTGGTTTTTGTGCCCCACTGCGCATGCGTTGCCTGCTCCATTCCATGTCACTCATTTTCGGAGTGTCTGCCCATAGCCCTCTTCCATGCAGTGTTCGCACTTCAGTACCCTGACCTGAATGTTCTGGAAGGCTAGTGCGTGTCAGGTCATGTGATCGAGAAGGGGCGGACACAGGCTGGATCCAGAGGACTCGTGGGAGTGACAACGTTACCTTAAAGGGATAGTAATACTTCGTTTTAACTTTTATTTTATTTTGTAGGCATTAAAAAAACATGAAGAATGATATAAGTCATATCTCTCAAACCTTTATGGTTTAAGAGAAATTCACAAACAAAATATCCCCCCCTGTTCAACCAGATCAGAAGGGAGATGCCCAGGTAGACTGCAGAGAGGGACAATCTTCAATTAAGATAAGGGAAAAAGCTGAAAAACTTGTCAAAGGGGGAAGTGCTTTTATTGTTTTCATACAAAGAAGAGTGTCCCCTTCTGTTATCTGTCTGGTCTTACAACCAGATTCACATCTGAGAAGAGATGGCTTACACTAGGTAAAAGGGGTGGGGAGGGGAACTTTGCTTGTGAATATCTCATAAACCATAAAGGTTTGAGAGATCAGACTCATATCATTCTTCATGTTTTTTTAATGCCTACAAAATAAAATAAAGTTAAAACGAAGTATTACTATCCCTTTACGGTAACGAGGCTGACATGAGCAGACCATCTCTGCCGGTCATACATGTCACTGGGTAAATTTTGCTTTACATTTTATGGCTATACGATTACTTTATTTGAATAATGAACTACACAGCACTGTATATATTACTGCTAACTTTAAATGGAGGCTACCTCGTGTTGGGATGGTAGTTCTGCTTTAATGCAGTGGTTTCCAAGCCTTTACTCAGAGGCACCCAACAGGCCATATCTTTAGGATTTCCCTGCTTGTAAACAGGTGAGTTAAATAAATTACCAAAACATCTGTGCAAAAACAGGGACATCCTAAAGACATGGCCTGGTAGGCTCCCCTGAGGATAGGGTTGAGAACCACTGAGTTCATAAACCTCGTTTGTCTCTCTCTCTCTCTCCCATTATAATACTTCCGTTCTGTATTTAGACTGTAAAAAGGAAACTGCCATAAATAATCTTCTCTAAACCACAGCTTTATTTTCTGGACATTCCAGTTTTAATTAATTCAGACTTTATTCTATCAACATTCACATATTCTGAACACAGCAGTGTAATAAAACAGAGCAAGCAGGCAGAGATGATAAATGATCTACTTAATAATTAACAAATTAGCCCAAACAGATGGAACAAAAACAAATCCTTCTATATATTTTAAGTGCACGTCTATCATTTGGCATTTTGTCAACTGTGCTATATTCCCTGCTGGAATTCTAGTAGAAACAGGGGCACGTCTGTAGACTTCATAGCTGTCTGTAGGATGGTTTAGTGCAAATAGTCATGAATTATGGGCTGTATCTGTAGTACAACAGAAGGAGGTATGAGTCACTTGAGGGATGTTCTCTATTGACATGCTAAACATCCCTCTGCTGTAAAACTGGACTCCAAACTGTGATTACCAATTTTGTGCTCCAAACTCTTTCTAAAATGTAGTGGAACTGTATATATGTAGTAATTTGGGGTCTTTGGAGAAAATGTGAATCTAATTAAGGAAGATGCGGAGAGTTTTTGATTATATGATTATCTTTTTTCTTTTGAGGAAATCCACATGGTTTCCATTATTTTCTTTTTAAACCTCATGCTCAGGGCCAGATTTCCTATTAGGCAGAGTAGGCAACTGCCTTGAGCAGTGATTCTCAAACCTATCATTAGGGATGTGTAGAATGGGGTATGGCCATAGCTGGAGCAAAGGGTGCCTAGGATGATTTGTCTATGAGCACTTTAGTTGTAAATGCAGTGCTACCACATTTTTTGTTTGACACCTACACTTTTGATATGATGTGGTTTATCTCACCTCCTACCATTTTAGTTCAGTATTGCTTTCTAAACTTTATTGCTTAACCACTGATACACTGAATGGCCTCTTCTAAAGGAAAAAAAGAGTCATACATGAAAATGTTTTGTGAAAGTCTGAACTTTCCCCACCCCTTTCTTTTACACTGAGAATTGAATGTATTTCAAATAAAGGTTGGACCAGGACTGGGCAGCCTATGGCTATCCATTTATTAGACTACTGATCTAAAGGTCTCGTTATCCTCAACTGACCATTGGCACACTTGATTAGTCCCATACAGACAAGCTCTATCCTCTTATTAATTCTTCATATCTCATCAGTTGTCCTGATGAAAATGTACCTCAATGTCAACTATTGACTGAATAAACAAAGAAACATTGAAACATAGAATTTGACGGCAGATAAGAACCATTCGGCCCATCTAGTCTGCCCAATTTCCTACTATAAAAAACACAAAACCTCAAACCTTTTTTGGTCCTTGGTCTTTTCTTATGTTAAGGGCCGCCTTATGCCTATCCCATGCATGCTTAAATTCTGTCACTGTATTGACATCTACCACTTCTGCTGGTAGGCTATTCCACTTGTCTACTACCCTCTCAGTGAAGTAAAACTTTCTTACATTACATCTAAACCTGTGTCCCTCTAGTTTTAGACTATGGCCTCTTGTCCTAACGTTTTTACTCTTTTGAAATATACTTCCATCCTGTACTTTGTTGAAGCCCTTCATGTATTTGAATGTTTGTCATATCCCCTCTCTCTCTTCTCTCCTCCAAGCTATACATGTTCAGATCCTTTAGTCTATCCTGATATTTCTTTTCCTGTAGACCAGTCACCATTTTAGAAGCCCTTCTTTGAATTTTCTCTAGAGTATCTATATCCTTCTAGAGATAGGGTCTCCAGTACTGTACACAATACTCTAGGAGAGGTCTAACTAGAGATCTGTAGAGTGGCATGACTACTTCCCTTTTTCTGCTACTAATGTCCCTAGCTATACAACCCAGTGCCCTGCTTGCATTCCCCACCGCTTTATTACATTGCCTGCTTACCTTTAAGTCATTAGAAATAATTACTCCCAAATCCCTTTCCTCTGTTGTCTCTGACAGCACAGTACCCTTAATAGTATATTTTTCCTTTGGATTTTTATGTCCCAAGTGCATTATTTTACATTTATCAACGTTAAAGTGCATCTGCCACACTCTTGACCATTCTTCTAATTTACCTAAATAATTCGCCATTTGGCTTTTTCCCCCTGGAATGTCTACCCTATTGCAGATCTTTGCATCATCTGCAAAAAGGCATACCTTTCCTTGAAGACCTTTTGCAATATCACTAATAAAAATATTAAAAAGAATGGGCCCCAGTACAGATCCCTGAGGTACTCCGCTAGTAACACTCCTTTCGTCCGAATATTCTCCATTGACTACCACCTTCTGTGTCCTGTCACTCAGCCATTGCCTTATCCATTTCACTATTTTACATCTAGACCCAAACACTGCAATTTATTTATGAGTCTTCTATGAGGGACAGTGTCAAATGCTTTACTGAAATCTAGATAAGCTATATCTACTGCTCTCCCTTGATCTATTATTTTAGTTACCCAGTCAAAAAAATCTATGAGGTTAGTTTGACAAGATCTCCCTGCTGTAAACCCATGCTGTTTGGTATCTTGCAAGCTATTTATTTTCAGATATTCGACAATTCTTTCCTTTAACATAATCTCCATTAATTTTCCCACTACTGATGTAAGACTTACTGGTCTGTAGTTACCAGACTCTTCCCTGCTACCTTTTTTGTGAAGCGGTACTACATTTGCTACCTTCCAATCTTCTGGAACTATTCCTGTTGCCAGTGACTGACTGAATAATTCTGTTAAAGGTTTTGCCAGAACACACTTAAGTTCTTTTAATAACTTTGGGTGTATCCCACCTGGTCCCATTGATTTATCTGTTTTTACCTTAGAAAGTTGAATTAGAACTTCTTCTTCTGTAAACATGCATGTTTCCCGTGTATTGCCATTTCTTTTTTCTAACAGAGGTCCCTTCCCTTCATCTTCCTCTGTAAAAACTGAACAGAAATATTCATTGAGACAGTCAGCTAGCCCTTTATTCTCATTTACTTAGTTTCCATCTTTTGTTTTTAGTCTAACTATTCCTTGTTTCGTTTTCCTCCTTTCACTTATATATCTAAAAAATGATTTATCCCCCTTTTTTATTGACTGGGCAATTTTTTCCTCTGTGTGCGCTTTTGCACATCTAATAATACATTTGGCCTCCTTCAGCCTAGTTTTGTACCGATACCTATCTTCTTCCTTCTGCGTCTGTTTATATTTCTTAAATGCTTCTTTTTTCTCTTTTACTATATTTGCCACTTCTGCTGAGTAACACAGTTGTTTTCTTTTACTCTTGCTGACGTGCCTAATGCAATACTCTGTTGTGTTTAGTAAAACACATTTCAGATAATCCCATTTCTCCTGGACTCCATCTAAAGATCTTCAGCTTGTTAAAGACTGACATAAAAATGTTTCCATTTTAGAAAAATCAGCCTTTCTAAAGTCTATAACCTTTGTTTTTGTGTGGTGCAACTCAGCCTCTGTCTTTATAATAAACCACACAGAATGATGATCACTGGAGCCCAAACACTCTCCTACAGCTACATCTGATACCAAGTCTCCATTAGTAAATAATAAATCTAGTGTGGCTTCCTTCCTAGTGGGCTCTTCTACTAACTGACTAAGAGCTAATCCTTGTAAAGAATTTAGGATATCTCTACTCCTGGCTGAACCTGCTACTTGGTTTTTCCAGTCCACATCTGGAAGATTAAAGTCCCCATAATAATAACCTCACCTTTCACAGTCATCTTAGTTAGTTCCTTGACCAGCAGTTGATCCAACTCCTCTGTTTGTCCTGGGGGTCTATAGATCACATCTATACGAGTGACCATCTTATTCCCATATTCTAAAGTTATCCAAATAGTCTCTGTGTTCTCCTCCATACCCTGTATAAGAATAAATACACAATCCTTAGCAATACAGCCCCAGTGTGAATCTTTTCTTCAATCATTTCATGTGCAACAAACCTTGTGATTTGCCCAACTTTCTCTTTTCTTTTCCCAAATGTAGGTTCCATTTGTTGAATTATTTACTACCTATGCTTCCTGTGTTAATGTTCCACTAGAGCAGAGAGTGGACATTGTGATATTAAGTGCTTATATAGACAATCATAATGGAAATACCAGGTGAGTATATATTAGGATAAAAGGTCCCTGCCCCATAGATCTACAACACCAATCATAAGCCAGTTGTTAGTTGACCGAGGATGAGATTACATTTTTAAAGTAAATTTAAATGACATAAAAATTGGTTTGATTGGTTCAGTCCATAATGACTTATTTGTAAACTGCAGAGATGGGAAGGCGTATGTACCAAGGTTGACTAGCCCCTTGTAAAATGGTGGTGAGCTAAATATGTTGCTTATTTATTGCTTCACACTCTTTACTTGCATGATTTTATGGCTGGTAAGATGTGTTTTCAATTACTTTACTCACTTCTCCACTTGGAGTGTAATACCATTGTTTATCAATATGCTTCCCTCTTTCTGCCTCTTAGGAGGTTACCAAAGCTTCTGTCACTTTATCTTTGTCACTTAGGAGGTTACCAAAGCTTCTGTCACTTTATCCTTGTCAGCGATAGTAGCATTTTCTTTAAGTTGTATGTGGTTAAGCAGGGTAGATCATTGCATAGGGCTGCTAAATGGCTTACATCTGTGACAAGCAGCTAGCATCACCCTAAGGGCCACATGTGGCCCTCAGGTTCACCAAAGGGCCACGTACTATAGTTACAATTTCTTAATGGTTGAAAAAAGTACTGCTCGAACCCTCTTAGTTGTTAAATTAGAAATGTAAGTAGAAATGTATCCTACTTCACAATAAAATGGTGCACTAGTACAGCTTATCTGAATATGTAGATCAGTACAAAATTGCTTGCAGGTTTGGGAAAAAAGGAAGGAGCCCGGCCCACAGTCTTCCCGTTTTCTAATCCTGCTGTGGGTATCATTATAGACTTCAACCCAACAGTAGATGGAATATGGCCTCCATATTGTCCTGATCAAACAAGGAGGGCCAGGGGTATCTTCCAAGGTGTCAGATGGTCAATTTTGTTGCTTATGGATATATTTGTTAATTTTAGAGTTGGCGTCAATGTTTTTTTTTACTCATATTCAAGTCATTTATGTGTGTGATGTGCTCAACCAGAACTAGACAAAGTTTCCTCCAGTTTTGTTTACTTATGAATGTATAATTCTGCACAGAGAGTAGGGGCAGGAGCTCAGCTTAGTTGTATCCTCTCGCAGTGCCTGCACCACTAGAGGTATTTATTTGCTTCTGGGTAAATAAGACGCGAAGGCTGTCACAGAGAGTGCCTGTGCTAGTGGCAAAATAGACCTCTCCTTCAGAATATCGTGGTACAATGAGGTGAGATCCTCTGATGTCTCCCACCAGCCCATGATCTAGCAGCTCACCAGGGGATGCCCTATCCCCTGATAGGACAATCCGCCCATGAGTGTAGCTATTACTTAACTCCTTAGATGTGAGAGAGGCCTCCAGTGCATTTCCAGTCCGTTGGAGACCTTTCTAGCAGTCGCAATGTTAAGGGGACTACTCTGTTTTCAGGAGGTTAAAAAGGCCCTGATTATGTAATTGGAGATCTACATTATATTGGTAAAGCTTGGATAACAGTAGCATCTCTTTGTATTCTTTATAAGTTACTCTTTTCAAAGACTAGGTTGATTCTCATTCCCTTAATTTCTGTATTTTAGTAATTCTTCACAGAAGAAAGAATAGTAAGTTTAGAATGGTCATTTCCAATGCTGGCAGAATGCTGAGTTCAGGAGATGTGTGACTGATTGAGTTTGAAGTCAGCAAATGTTCTGCGTGGATAAATGTGCCTGACGCTACGTGATAGAGACAGTAATTACATTTCACATTGAGTAATATTAATAGTGAGAGGAGGCATCACTCCAAAGTAAAGACCTGCTTTTAGGAAAGGCTGCAGGTAAAGTCCATTTAAACCAGTGGTTCTCAATCTTTGTTTGCTCAGAGTGCCTCTGACATGCAATCTACATTCTCCAGGGGACCGCTAACTTTTTATGTAATTTCTCAAGAGCATTATGAAAGATACAAGTAAGTAACATATATTTCTTCTCGGTTGTCACAAACAGAATAACAAAAACAAACATATTGTGCATAAAAATTCCACAAATCTACATTTGACACTCAACATTCACATCTTTATCAACGTCTAAACAAGGGACACGCTAAGCGGATGTCCACAGCACACCAAAGTGCCAAGGCTCCCTGACTGAAAATTTCTGGCTGAAACCCTTGGAATTCGTAAAGGCCATACAGGTTGGTCTGGCCATCAGTGTATGTGAAGGAACGGACACGGATTTTTACCAAGCAAGTGCATAGGTTTAGTTAGAATGCGTATCATAATGTCCTTCCTCTTGTTTGTCCGGCAGCCATCTTGTTTTCTAATAATTGACTGAAATGATTAATAAATCATTTCACTATTTACTAGATAAGGCGCATGCACAACTGAATATTTACAACCATGTAATGTACAAAAAATGGCCAGAGCAAAGCATTGCACATCCCTGTGGTACTTAAATGTTTAAAAGGTTAAAGGTACAGTAATGTTTTATTATGGAAAAGCATATATTTTAGAACTTTTCCTGCCTTCTTTCTTTTGATGCAGTGTTAATGTTTACATATAACTATAGCAAATAACATGTTATAATAAATAGCTCCCTCCATATAAACATAGGCAGGCTGGTCTGGGGATCATTTTATGACTCCCCCCATAAAAAAAATTATGTGACTGCACATAGTCCTGTTATAAATTAGGTAATACCATATTGCATAGCCTGTTTATAAAAGGTTCAAGGAAACCATTTTGCTGTCTGCTCACTTCCTGGTCAGGAGACTTTACTTTGCTACACGGTAAGAAGTGAATACAAATAATATACCCCAATCCTATACCTTATTTTTTTTTCACCGAAAGCAATTTTTTTTTTTATTCATATCTATGAATGTTGCAACATGAACTTTCAAATAATATATCAAGTTTTATTTTAGCAAATGTTCTTTCATTTAAAGTCTGTGTGTGTTTCCTATTTCCACCATAGTAGAAAACATCTAGAATAAAATCTAGCTTCCGCTCTATACCTTATCTCGGCTCTGAGAAGATGGTGGTGCTATTGCATTTGACAAGCAGTCTGAGTAAATCATAGCCATTCATCGGCTCCCAGCTGCCGTGTGATTCAGAAAGGAGGCCTCAAGCTGAAGGGATTTTAATTTCATATCATTCTATGACAGTGTGTACTTGGGCATTTAAGCAGCCATTGATTTATGTTACAAAAATTCCATAAACACACACGCTGTATCTTATCAGTAATTTTCTTGCGGATTTCGGCTAAATGCGCTAAGTATATTGGTCGTATAGACTATCTTTCATGCTTTTCAACTGTTAAATAGTATAATTGTCTTCTCTATCTTCAAGTCGCTTCATTTTAGATGCTAATTGCATTCAATTTATTACTTGTGAGCTTGCCACCATAACGCCAGGTATTCCTGCTTCATGATGGATTGCAGTTTAAAAATTGAATAAATGAGAGCGTTTTTCAGGGTCATTCTAAACAAATGAGTAATAAAACTAGCTTCTTCCTACTTAATTTTCAGGTGTTAGTAGGATTTTCTTTTATTTGTTGTCCTTTATAACCCTGTAATTAACCCAGTGCATTTATGGAATTGTTCTATAACCTGGACACACACAGGTTGATGTACTGAGGTGGACTGGAGCAGTCGTAGATTAGGCCAACTACACTAGAAGTGAATAGTAGACATTTCCATTAACTCTTTGAGTGCCAGAGGGGTACGCAATGCATTGCATACCCCTCTGGCATTCAAATGGTTAAAGGGATAGTAATGTTTCACAATAAAAGCAGCTTCAATTAATCATCGTAGGCCATGGAGAGTGTTACTTCAATACTGTCAGAGTTGTAGTTCACGAGTAATTGAAAGTATACGCTCCCGCCCTTTTATTGATGTAACACTGCTCACCTAAGAGCAGTAACACTGGATGGATCACAGAGAGGGACAATCTTCAGTGAGCATAAGGAATAACCTGAAAAACCTGTCAACGGGGCAGGGTTTTCCTTATGCACACAGTAAGAAGATTGTCCCTTCCTGTGATCTGTCCGGTCAGGTGACCAGATTCCACATCTGAGGGGAGGTGGCTTACACTAGGTAAAAGGGGCAGGAGGGGGATACTTTATCATTCAATTACCATAAAATCTCAGGTATAATACGTACCTGTGTATAATACGCAGGTGTATATTATGCCTAAGATTTTAGGGGAAAACAAGAGTGCCTATGTATAATACGCACCCTTGTTTTCCCCCTTACTACAAAAAAAAATAGTGGCAGCAGAGAACACTTACCTGAAAGAAGTTTTGCCTTCTCTTCTCTTCAGGGAGTTCACTTGCACAAAGTAAGGGTCATCTTCAAAGTGGTTAGCGCCGGGGGAGGGAGGGAAACATAGGGAAGATGTCTGCTGCCACTATTTTTTTTAAATAGTAAAATTCTCGTGTATAATACGCACCCACCACTTCACATAAGGTGAAGTGGGGTAAAATTGTGCATATTATACCCGAGATTTTACGGTACACTTGAACTACAACTCTGATAGTATTGAAATAACACTCTCCATGGCCCAAATATTATGAAGATTAATTGGAGCTGTTCTTATTGTGAAACATTACTATTCCTTTAAGTGGAGTTTTTAACATGCTGGGAGACCTCTCTAAGGCTTAAAGCCTCTATTTAAATCCGATGATATATAGGGAATTTGAATTAGTACCCTATGGTTCAGGGTTTGTTTGTTTTTTTTTTAAGTTCTTCATAGATCATCATCATCACTGGCAACCACATTTTATATCAAAGACTTGTGCTAAATGAAGCTAAAGAATTCCAGATGTAAGCCGCATGTGAAAGCCATTGGATTTTGTATTGCATCTTAACATTGGAGACATCTGTAGCATACCAAGGTGTTAAAGTTAGAGTATTTCCTTAGGCTGGTTTAATATTTGTAGGTAAAATAATATCCTATATTAATTCGCTAGGATGTTTGTCACGATGCAGCCATGCGCAGTAGAGGCTGCCCACTTTCGGGCAGTCTCTAGTGCGCATGATTGCATCGCATGAGTGAGGCAACGCAAGACTGCATCGCATGGAGCAGTGAGGTAGAGGCCTCTTAACCCTTTGAGTGCCAGAGGGGTACGCAAAGCAATGCGTTGCGTACCCCTCTGGCACTTACAGGGTTAACATTACCAGGACCTTGGCCCGTGTACACGGGCTTTTACACTAGTTTATTTATAAAGCACCAACAGATTCCATAGTGCTGTACAATAGATAATGGGTAGAAATATATCCCTACTGAGTGCCAGGGAGCTATCCAATGCAGTGCACCTCAATGCTTTGCAGACCTCTCTGGCACTCAAAAGGTTAAAGGGATATTTACAATAAACATTACAGGTTTAGCAATGTTGTTTTTAAATAAAATGTAATAGTATAGATATTACAAAAATTAACTGATGAAAGTCCCATCTCTCAAAGCTTTATAGTATGAGAGATATATGATGATAAGGTTCCCCCCTTCACTGATGTTAGCACTTCTGGGACCAGCCGGCGGCTCTTCAGCAGAGCCGAAATAGGGCTATCTAAAAATAAATTCTTCATTGAAATGATCTACAAAGTGTGCCTGGTTTGCAAGCACACTTTGTAGGCCATTCCAATTAAGAGTTTATTTTTAGATAGCGCTATTTCGGCTCTGCTGAAGAGCCGCCATCCAGTTACACAACCAGAATCTCATGCTGTCAGCTTTACAGCTGCTGTGAAAGGGGAGGGAGGGACGGAACTTTATCATCCTATATCTCTCATACTATAAAGGTTTGAGAGACGGGACTTTAATCAGTTCGTTTATTTTTTTTTTAATATCTACAATATTACATTTTATTCAAACTAGATATTACTATCTCTTGCAAAAGGCACTGGAAATATAAAGATAACTGGGCCTTTTACAGTCTATGAGATTGATATGCTTTGTACAGCTCCACTTCTCTCCAACCATCTGACCACACAATTCAACTGGATCCTTGTTAGAAAGACTTGAGAGATAGCAAAACAAGGTGAGGTGCCCCGGCGAACAGTAGGTAAGCCCGTGAATTAATATGCCAATAGTAACCATAATAATGTGTGACCCTTTAATGGTCTGGAGGGCTGCAAAAAGTGGCCTGTGAGGTGAATCTGTCAGTAATGTAAGGTGGAACGCAAGAAAGTAGGGCAATAGCTATTTTTTCAATGCTATAACTTTGTGCTATTTGCGATTGCTTGTGATTCAAGAAACATACTATCGCCTCGATGCTGAATAGCACATGATCCAAAACTAATGGTGACGTTAGACAAATGTGTGAAAATGTGTGCTAAACGTTAGACAGATGTGTGAAAATGTGTGTTAACTGCTTTCCTGAATTAGGTGCAATCACTAATCCTCTCACAAAATGACAGACATTTTAGCTACACCCACTTTTTGAAAAACATTCACTAATTCATAAAAAAGCTTGCACAATTCAATAACATTTTAGAGCTTATCTTTTTTTCCATCAAAAGTATATTACAAATCGCGACTACACATATTTTTTGCATTCCATCTAAAATGAAAGTCAAGGTCAGGAGACATTTCTTATGACAAAGTGAGTGCTATATACAAATAAATAGGAGTGTGTTATAGTAACAGCTCTTTGGAACTTGGTAACTGGAAAAGGTTCTGCTCGTGCACAAGCAGACACATGATGCATAGAATTCCACCTAGATTTAAATTCTTTCATATCCTGTGAGTGGAAAGTCATTTTACAGCTGAAGCCCTTTCCAGCTTCTGAAGGACTCTGTGGGCTGCCTTAGTTAAGAAGTAAGTCTCCTCTTTTTGAGATTCTTGAAAAAAATAATCTGTTTCCTCAAATGAGGAAGAAAACAGAACAATGTAAATGAGTGAGGTCTGGGGAGAAGCACAGAGATTTGTAGTTATTAATATGAGGGCCCCCGAACCAGAAAGCTGTAACTGCAGGATTAGTTCTTAATGTAACACTTCACAAGGTTGTTATTAGATTCCTTCCTACTTTCTTGTGTTTCTTTTGTATGCTATAGATGCATGCTCTTTTGAAATAAACACCTGGGGCTGTTATACTTTATATCACTCAGTTTAATTAACTTTTAAATCATCCAGTGTTAGCCAGATACATTTAATAGGAAGCACTGAACCATAGTGAGATGGGGATTTTTTTTCTCGACAGTCCCCATGGTTCCACTGGTATTGCAAGGGAACACTTTTCAATGAGTTGCTCTCAAGAGAGTGATCATCCGTTCTCTACTCTTTAGCAGTGTGTTTCCCTCTGGCCGAGTACACTGGTATGAGACCTGTCGTAATTATTTAGAATTACATTAATGGAAACCTTTATGAATGGATTCAAAGTTGGCCAGAGTAATAAGGAACCCTTTTGCCTTGTGATTATGTTAATACATTTAGGATGTTCTTTACAGCCTCCTGGCAACTGAATGAATTGAAAAGTGTTAATTTATTGCTTCGTGTTCTTTGCAGATCTAAATTTAACTTACTTCTAAGAACTTGTGACAGATGAGAGAGAAAAAAAGGTCAATTAAAAAATAAATATATATCTAAAACTAAGCAAACATTAAAGCGGAACTTTCACTTAGTATAAAGTCTCCCTCCAATAATTAAATATATGGCGACTAGCTTCATACTTCTATTACCTCTCAGAGGTGCCAGATTCTAAAGTAATCAGTCGGAGGCTCTTCAACAGAGCCGAGATCACATTACTGAGAAAGAAATCCTTCACTGGAACGGTCTACAAAGTGTGCTTGGTTTGTAAACCATTCCAGCGAAGGATTTATTTTTCAATAACGCAATCTCGGCTCTGCTGATGAGTCTCCTCTTGTCCCGGGACCGTATTCCTCTGCAGTCAGCTTGAGCACTGACGTCAGGGAAAGGGGAAGGAGGAGGGAACTTTAGTGCAGAATATCTCTCAAACCATAAAGGTTTGAGAGATGGGACTGGGAGCATTAGGTTTAATTTTTTAATGCCTACAAGATTCCCTTTTTTAAAACTTGGCAATACTATCCCTTTAATCTTCGGAGACCGGAGGCCTGGCATCAGCACAGACATCTTGTCTGTGCACCTGTGCTCTCAGTCCCTGTCTCCTCTAGGAGGCATTGTGTGTTACCTTAAGGTAACCGAAGGGACTGGCGTGCAGACGGCACTAATCTGGCCCTCAGCCTCCAAAGATTAAGGATTATTTTAGAATCTGGCACTTCTGAGAGGTAATAGAAGTATTATGAAGCTAGTCGCCATATGTTTAATTATTGGAGGGCAACTTTATACTAAGTGAAAGTTCCGCTTTAACTGTAAGTGCCAGAGGGGTACGCAACGCATTGCGTTGCATAGCCCTTTGGAACTCAAAGGGTAAATAATTATATGCATTAAAATGGAGCAATTCTAACAGCACCATAGGAAGCAAATGAAAATTCTCATTGATTCAAATTGGACTTTTAATCCGATAAAAGCTCATGCAATGTGCCTGAAACTCCTCTAGCATTTAATTGGTTAAAATCTGGGATCCGGGGCATTTTTTAATCTTCTGTGGTGTAGTTGCTTTGCCTAAGAATTATTCTACTTTTCTCCTTGTGCACATGACATTTAGTGTCATGTTTTCAGATCATCTGCACGTAAAAATGTCAATATGGAGAAAAATGTTATTTTATTGAACAAAAGCTTAATGGCACGTTGCAAACATTTTATCCATACCTCATGGAAACCCTTTATAACTCGGGGTCTGTGTGAAGCATTAAACTTGTAGCACAAAATCATTTTCCCCTGATATAGATTTCAGCTATGATACTTCTTGTTTTTGTTCTTTGCACCAAATTTCTAGCAGCATACCGTAATGCTACTGTGCAGCATGCACAAGAACCAGCCACAGTCCTATTTTACCTCATTGACTGTCGTATTGAGGGCAGAGGCGTAACTAGAAGCCACCAGGCCCTGGTGCAAAATTTGCCATGGGGCTTCCCCACCACAATGACCCTACTGTCCACCTCCAAGGATGCGCCCCCACTGTCCACCTCCAAGGATGCACCCCCACTGTCCATCTCCACGTACGTGCCCCCACTGTCCATCTCCACGTACGTGCCCCCACTGTCCACCTCCTACCTGGCTCAGGATAAGGGAGCCTCATTATCCCTAGTGGTCCGGCGGTGTGACAGGAGAGGTCTGTGTTGCCTTCTGCTCAGACCTCTCTATATGCAGCTCCTACGAGGTCCTCCAGTAATGCAGAGTGCTGGGAGATGTCATCTCCCAGCGCTCTGCATTACTTGATGGCCAGGGACGACGAGGAAGCTGCTCACAGCTTGCCGATAAGGAGATCAAACAAAGCTTTTTTTTAATGCTGGCAGTGGGGGTGATAGCAGGGGGCGACAGGGCCCCTGGAGTGATGGGCCCGGTAGCAGTTGCAACCCCTGCAACCACTATTGTTACACAACTGATGGAGGGTACGTTTTCACGATTTATGTTAGCCACTTAGCTCCCAAAAATAAAATTGCTTCCCCCCCAAAGGTGCACGGTAGCAGTTTTCTCCTTGTTTATGCATCTTTATCACACCTTGCATCTTTATATGGGTGAGGATTAATTGGGGTGGGAATCGGGAGACAGAAAGTGGACAAAACAGATCAGGAATGGGTGGGATTACTGAGCAACACAGGAAGCCAGATAATCACCCTCTGTCCTCTGAGAGTTAGTAATTAATCCTGAAAACTGGATTCTTGGGGGAAGAATTGGATAGTATCTATGTATGATCTTAATGCAGCATGGTTCGACTTGATTGCATTCTCCATGTTCTCCTGTGGCCTGCTATAGAGATCATTCATACAAGTGATATTTGAGGTTGTGGTGCTCATCTCCAAGAACTTGACGACCTGTGTAGGTGTTAGTCAGTCTGACATATATGGCCCCCTATGTGGACTGGTCATCTCAAACACCCTCACCACATTTTCCTCATATGCCCCACATGATGGAATTGGTAGGTGAGAACAATGGATAAGAGGTAAGTAAGCACAGATGGCATGTACTGTGCTATAATTAAGCAATTCTCTGTGGTCGGGATTTGCAATAGTAGAATTCAACCCATGAGTTAAGAGCAAAACAAGGTATAGTCATTCTTCCTCGATGTGCATCTGATGCTGTGTGCATCCTTGGACCAAATAGGAAATGTATTTATATATATGTTCCTTATGTCTAAGTCTAACTCTAGGTACTTCCTCTGCACCTGGTCAAGACATAGAAAACAACTACCATTGCTTGCTTCTGTTCTGTGATTGTATAAGTAGTTCACTTGTGGTCAAGGAAAACTTAAACTGAGCTTAGTGATGCCAGAGAGAGTTTATCAGATAATTGTCAAGAATGGATTTTGGTGCCAGCATTACTAAACAGGCTGACCTTTTTTTCTAACAGGGCATAAAATGATTCCACAGAATGCAGAAGGCAATTTGAACATATATGCTTGAATGCACATGCCTATAGTGTTTATATTAAGAAGGCTTAGTGGCAGTCATTTAACTGGAAGATGTTTCCTCTAAAATGATCCATCCCAGATGAGTTTGGAGTTTATAGGCATTCTGCTATAAGCAATGGAAACGCAGTATCTGGGAAATTATCACTTTTTTTTTTTTTTGTGGTAAATATCCCGTAGGCCTGTATTTTCAGCTTTCTTATTATATTTCATAAGGACAGTAATTCATCGAGCATTATATATATGTGTGTGTGTGTGTGTGTGTGTGTGTGTGTGTGTGTGTGTGTGTGTGTGTGTGTGTGTGTGTGTGTGTGTGTGTGTGTATGAGAGAGAGAGAATTCTTCTTGATGGAAACTAACACCTGAAAACAAAATTGATTGATAAATATTTATCTATCGTGTACGAAGAGCTAGTATCTATAATAATTAGTTTTTATATTGGATCCCTCAAATCTAACCCTAAATTTGCCCAGCATTGATAGTATTTAGTTAATTGTGTTTATGCAATTAGTAACGAGAGACAAAAGCTAATGAAATTAAATTGAGATGAGTACCCACTGCTCTTCTGTTCAGAAAGGCAGTTCTCATATATTGGGATGTTTAGCAACTGCATAGCAGTATCTCTCCTCCATAATCCCACCTCTCCCAGTTGAGCCCCACCCAAATTATTATGAAAATCACAGCATTTGCACACGCCTACCTGTGAGACACCTATCAAGTTTGCTATGGTAACGGTAGTCAGGGACCCTGTGAAAAAGCAGAAATGTCTTCCCCCATAGATTATATTTAAGGCTAGGATTTAAACCTCAGATGCTGGAATGAAGTACAGGGTATTTAAGTTTATTTAATCCCAGATAATTTTAGGTGTTAGTGTTCCTTAAACCCATTGAATGCATGCAATACAAAGCAATATGTTATAGACCTCCCTAGCTATCAAAACGGTAAAAACTCCATTTAAATCAATTTTGCTTGATCCCTATGATGCAGTTAGTTTGCTTCGGAATTGCTCAACTCTGCCTATATATATATATATATATATATATATATATATATATATATATATATATATATATATATATATAAAATATAGTACGTTATCTGTATACAAATGTTATGTAGAAAAAAAAATTGTGCGGGGGTGTTGTGGGTTGTTTTTTTTTTTTGTTTTGTTTTGGTGTTTTTATTACAATTCATTCCTCAACCTAATATACACATTCACATTGGAAAGAAATCCTGGCAGACATTTGTCTTTTGAATTATACATATGTTTATCTGTTCCCAATATTCCCCAGGATATCACTCTATTATTATAATATCCTTGTTTTTATACTGTTTTTATATTTTCACATGTAAAATACAGCAGAAACAAGGCAGAAGCAAACTTGATTTGTACAATGATCAACGATTCCCATTTGAACAAATCTGTTTTCTGCTCCTGATTAGTAAATTGCATCTGCCTGATTCCATTTCAAAGTAAGTGAAGTTTAATAAATCTGCAGTGCTCAGCTTATTTGTGTACTGGGGAAACATCAAACGAGATGTAGGAAACACATATAAATCTAAATGTGGCAGACTGGTAGGGGTTGGCTGCAAGGCAATTAGATACATTTAAAGTGACAGTGAACCACCTTTTTGACTTTACATATTCTGCACTTGCAGAATATTTAAAGTCAAATTGCTTTATCTTTTATATTTTATTCTCATCTTCACCTAATCTTTACACCTGAATGTCCCTTACAGGGAGCTATCTGAATTTGAATTTGGATAATTTTCTGTGTGGCACTGTGAACGCAAGGAAGAGTACAACAAAACGTACAATGTAAAAAAAGTAAAACTAGGTAGAACAGCCACCTCTACAGCAGTAGTTCTCAACCTGTGCCCTCATGACCAACTAACAGTCCAGGACTCGAGGATTTCTCTACCTGAACAGAGATGAGTTAATCAGAATGTATCATCCTCTTATTGACTTACCAGTGTTCACGTATGGAAATCTTGAAGTCCTGAAGAGTTATACACTAAAAGCCTTGGTAAGTCTTCATCTAGAATATGGAGTACAATTTTGGGCACTAGTTTTTAAAAAATAGATTATTGAACTAGGAAAAGTACAGAGATATGCAACAAAACTGATAAAGGGATTGGAGGATCTGAGTTATAAAGAGACACAAGCCAAACTGGGTTTGTTTACAATAGAGAAGAGAGGTCTAAGGGCTGATATGATTACCATTTACACATATATAGTTCAAGAACTCTCCAGTGAATTATTTACAAAAAGAGCTGAGCTAAGAACGAGAGGTTATCCATTAAGACTAGAGGAAAGGCTCTTTCAACTAAAACAAAGATTTTTTTTTTATGGAAAGAGCAATAAATATATAGAATTATTTGCATCTGGATGCTGTGCTTGCAGATTATGTAATTGCTTTCAAAAGTAATGGATGCTTTTCTAGAGAATGATAACATCTGGTTTCAAAGCAGAAAGGATGTTAATCCAGGGAAATATTTGACTGTGATATTGAGTCAGGAAGTTTTGTGGGGGTTTTTCCCCGCTGTGGGAGTAATTGGAAATGGCTTCAATGGGGGTTGTTTTGCCTTTCTCTGGACCTACACAGGTGATATGACATGGACTTAACTTGATGGACACATGTCTCTTTTCAGCCTCATCAGCTATATTACTAAGGCCCTGAGGGCACAGATTGAGAATCACTGCTCTACAGTGTACAGGTCAATTAATAATGAAGGAAACTGCAACATTGTTTAACCCTTGGAGTGCCAGAGAGGTATCCATCGCATTGAATCATAATGCATTGGATACCTATCTGGCAATCAAAGTATTAAATATCTTTGCTTTGCTTTCACAGTCTTTGACTGAAAGCTGCCTGCAAACAGAGATCAAGAGAGCTCAATGTAAGGGATATATAAGTGTAAAAATGATAGGGGAATATATATATATATATATATATATATATATATATATATATATAATGCAATTTCACTTCATGTATTATACAATTGTAGAATATGTAAAATCACCATGTAGACTGACTGTCTCTTTAAAGGGATAGTAATACTTAAAATGTAAAAAATATATGTTGTAGGGTTTATCTCCCTGAGTAAAACAAGAGTACTCCCACTGCTGAAAGGTGTTTCATTCAAAAGTTATTAATTTTCAAAGTTGAATTTTTTAGGTGCAATATCACAGTGGCCTGAAATTGTACAGTGGCGCTGTTGCTACACGATCCTATGGACAGCTGTGGTCCCGGGACCATAAATCTCCATAGGATGGTGTAGCAACAGTGCCACTGTACAATTTCAGGCCACTGTGATATTGTACCTAAAAAAATTCAACTTTGAAAATTAATAACTTTTGAATAAAACACCTTTCAGCAGTGGGAGTACTATTGTTTTACTCGGGGGGATAAACCCTACAACATATTTTTTTTTTACATTTTAAGTATTACTATCCCTTTAACTGGAAAGCAGAGAAGTGAAAAAATAAAAACATTAACTCAAGGCATCCACAGTATAGCACGGTGGATAAAATAAGTTATACTCAGCCTAAGAAAATATTAATCAGGCTGTTGCTAAAGTCTGGATGAGGGGGCTAAAAGGTCTTATGCTTAAAGACCCAGGTCTTGTTGCCATCATGGGGCATGCATTGCTGCTTAATTTCCCTACTAGTAATAGGGAAGTGAGCTGCACAGTGCACTAATAACGCAATAGATTAACATAGTTGATGATGCTGAAAAAATACACTTGTCCATCAAGTCCAGCCCATGGAATCACCCTTGTTGATCCAGAAGAAAGCAAAAAAAAAAAAAAAAAAATTTTGAAATAATTTCCAATTAAGCCCCAAGTGGGTAAAAAAATTCCTTCCGGACTCCAAATGGCAGTCAGATATTTCCCTGGATCAACAACCTATCTGCTTTGAAGCCAATTGTCAAAATTCTCAATATTGTTCTGTGCTAGATAGGTATCCATTCATTTTTTGAAAGCAGATACAGTATCTACAAGCACAGCATCCCGAGGCAAAGAATTCCATAGCATTAGCGCTCTCACTGGAAATATACTCTTTAGATATGTAACTTTTGCTGAGGCAAACAAGTACATTGGTGAATGGTTTGTATTATTCTGTTGAGTTAAACCTCTGAATGTATTATTCCAAATGGCCTCTGGAGACACCTTTCTCCTTTAAGTGCGTCACTCACATAAATGAGAGAGTATCTTGCCTCTTAGTTAATATGTTAATGTTCATTCAATACACTTCACTGTAGTATGGTTCCTGCTTGCACTCTATTATATTTAAAATGATAATTGTTGTTTCTAGTTTTCACCACACATTATTATTTCAATGTGTGCTTTACACCAGAAACTTTTAATTTATTTGTATGGCAAACATATAAACAATCTACATGCAAAGTTCACAATGTTTAATAAATAATTGCAATCAAAAATAATTGGAATAAAAAATGAGAAAGTTTCAATATGATAATCCACTCAAAATAAAAATAAGGTAGCCAACACTATAAAAATTGTAAAAACGCTATATATCACTGCTCAGCAATTTAAAACAAGTGTCCCATGAGCTTTTAAGCGTTTTACTGTATATTCAGCACTATTGCTAGAATCTTTAAAACTTCATCGCTATCATTCTGCAAACATGTAATACCTTGAATTGAAATTGTTTTCAATTTGCTCCTGACGAAGTGGCAGTCGTTTGAGTCACGAAACGCGTTGAGCGATAACAATATCATATTCAAGGTATTACATGTTTGCAGAATGATAGCGATGAAGTTTTAAAGATTCTAGCAATAGTTGAAGATGTTCTTGTTACATTGGTTAGGTTAAGGAATCATTATAGTGTGAGGGTGAGTTGTAGGAATTAGTTGAACTTTAGTAATGGATAATGTTGAGGTTTAGAATTGGTTTTAAAGTTGACATAACACCTAATAATAACTCTCCACTTATCTTACATTCAGAAGGAAATCCCAATGACCTCTATGACTTACGCCCTTGTGGCTTTGCTTGAGTCAGTCCTGTTTATGATGTCCATAGATTCAGACATAAAAAAACCTACCTTTAGTTGTTTTCTTTAAATTGAGCCAAGCAGAGTGCACAAACCTATTTAAAGTGGACCTGTCACTGTGAAAACGGTTTTGGCTCTAAAATAAAAATGAAGACTTTACCTTACATTATGGTTTATTTTATTAATTTTTGCAAACAATATTTACACAGTAACATAGTTGATAGAAAGAAAAAAACATTGAAGCCATTTCCAATTAAGCCTCAAGTGAGTAAACAAATTCCTTCCTGACTCCAAATGGCAGTCGGGTATTTCCCTGGATCAACATCCTATCTGCTTTGAAGCCAACTGTCATATTTCTCAATAATGTTCTATGCTAGATAGGTATCCATTACTTTTCTGAAAGAAGTTACAGTATGTTCAAGCACAGCACCCCGAGACAAATAATTCCATAGTTTACTGCCCTTACTGTAAAAAATCCCTGCCTTTGTTTTAATCAGAAGCTCCTTTCTTCTAATCTTAATGGATGACCTCTTGTTCTTTCCTCAGCTCTTTGAGTAAATAGTTCCTTGGAGAGTTATTTATATTGACCTTTAATATATTTGTAAATCATAATCATATCAACACTTACACTTCTTTTCTCTAATGTAAATAAACCCAGTTTGGCTAGTCTCTCTTTATAACTCATTTCCTCCAGTCCCTGTATCCGTTTTGTTGCACATCTCTGCACCTTTTCCAGTTCAGTTTTTTTAGAACTGGTGCCCAAAACTGTGCTCCTAATTCTAGATGAGGCCTTACCAAAGATTTAATAGAGGTAGAATTATATTTCCATCCCATGCATTTATGCTACCCTTAATGCAGGCTAGTACCCTATCGGCTCTTACAGCAGCTGACTGACTGTGCACACTGCTGTGAAGTCTGTTGTCTATCAGTACTCCTAAATCTTTCTAATGAGGATTCCCCAAGTTGTTTCCCATTTAGAGTATAGGTAGCATGTTTGTCTCTACAGCTCAAATGCATACTTTATTTTTATCTATAATATATAAAGAAAAGTGGACGAGTTCTGGTGCAAATCATTTGTACTACAGGGAAAACTAAAAATTCCACTAAACTCCATTGATTTAAGGAATTAAAATTCCACTAAATTCCATTGATTTAAGGAATACAAATTTCCATTTAAATAATTTTGATGTGGTTGATTCAGTGATGAAGAGCTTTTCTTGGCTTACTCTTCAGTAGACCATTAACTCTCTAATCTAGCTATGTTGTGATGACCCAGTAAATTAATTTGATTTACTCAGAACTGGTAGATGTACTGATGTAAATTTTTAAGATCTGTCGGTTTTCATGAAACTCAACTTCATTGCATAATTTTCCGGCAACCAAATCCCTTTTCCAAGTGACTTGTCACAGAGGAATTGACACTGATGTGCCCTTGCTGCCGATATTTGTCTGTCATGAAACTTTGGCTACAGTTTCCTACAAGTTTTATTTACAGAATCAATAGTGACAGACAAGCATAGTGTGACCCAGGACAAATATGTTGTATTTGGTACACCTTTTGAGTCATACTTTTGACCAAAGGTGATGGTAATGTTTGTTTAATTGAATAGAATTAAATCATGCACCACTTATTCCCACATTAAAATTATCTTCCTGTCCTTGTTTAACCTTGAAATATATATCAGTTTCTCATACACTCAGGACAGCAGAACTTCACTTGAAAAATGTGCAGAAGCTGAATATTCAGGCTGTAAGGGCCATACTGAGGAAGCTAAAGAGGGGAAATTCTGGAGAAAACCATAGAGCAGAACGAATGTCACAATTATTTATACAGATCTTTAAACTCCCTGCGGGGTGTTATTCACTAAGGAGTGATAAAGAGGTGATAAAATGGAGATGACTTCTCCAGCTCCAATGTTATTCTATGGAGACTGTGCACTAAGATTGTTCAAACTTTGGAGATCTTAGTGCATTTGCTCCATAGAATAACATAGGAACTGGAGAAGTGATATCACCAGAGAAGTCATCTCCACTTTATCACCTCTTTATCACGCCTTAGTGCATAATTACTCCCCCCCCCCATTGAATGCTAGAGAGGTGTTCCACACATTGCTTCACAGTGCATTCAAGGCCTTAAAAGCGCCATTAAATCGGTGTAGATTTAGGGAATTTTTATTTGTCCCCTATGGTGCAGTTGGTTTGCTCTGGATTTGCTCCTTTTTACCTTTCTCAGTACTGCCTTAAAATATGTTTACTAAGAGACTTGACATGGTACAATAATAATTATGTCAGTTAGCATCTGGTGATGATCTATTTGGTTAAAATGGTTTCCAACAGTTGGCACATGTAACCAGGCACCATTAATATAATGGAATAAGGAATAGTACACCTTTATTATGAAAGAGGTAATTAAACTCCTGGAACATGCTTTTTTTCCCAAATGTATTAGTTAAAACTGTTTTTTTTTTATATTAACTATGCTACCTGGTGTCCAGGCATCTCACCTGCTTACCAGCCATTCTAAGTGGAGTGTTATAGTAATAGTATGAACACTCACTGACACCCTAGACTGTAGACTGTTAGAATATAGTGAATATGTGATACTGATATTAGACAGTGGCAGTCAAAGAATAAAATACTGCTTAAATAGTTTAGGATCACGTCCCATAGAAAAACATAAACGGATATATCCATATACTCAGCCTGGGATGACTCCTAAGCCTTGCAAGAGACAGCACACAAATCCAGTAGATTCTGAAAAAAGTATTTCACTTTACTGCATCCATGCCAGATATATATATATATATATATATATATATATATATATATATATATATATATATATATATATATGATGAAATGCACTCGCTGTAACAATCACAATAAACCTGGGTGCTAATCAAAGGAATAAAGACACACACAGTTCTTTGTGTAGTGAGACAGCACTTACAGGAATTATTTTGCAAAAGAGACAATCCGTGTTTATTGATTCAATGTTTTGGCCAAGGATTGTGGCCTTTATCAAGAACCACAATCCTTGGCCAAAATGTTGAATCAATAAACAGGGATTGTCTCTCTTGTAAAATAATTCCTATGAGTGCTGTCTCTCTACACAAAGAACTGTGTGTGTGAGTGTATATATATATATATATATATATATATATATATATATATATATATATATATATATATATATATATATATATATATATATATGTATATATATATATATATATATATATGTATATTTGTAATTAAATATACATCAAGACAGTTCTTTGGGATTTTTAGGGTGATTGAAATTGTAAAGGTCATAGTGTAATGTGTCATTTTTTCAGAATGCTGGCTGTAGAAAGCATATAAAGATGTTCATGATTTTACTAGGGATAAAGTATTACTTGTTTTTATGATGTCACATACCAATAATAGTTTGAACCATTTTGTTGTGTGTAGGACAATCAGTGGTAGGGGCAGCTGACTGTCCTGCACAAATTAATTTCAACTTTCTTTGAACCTGTTTTGCTTGGTTTCATGCAGTGTCCATTTTGGACTCTTTCAATGCCCCATTTCCCATTGACAAAATATCAAAATCTGCAAAATGTCAGCTTGTTGCTACACAGAGGCCTCCTTGACACCCAGGCGGATTAAATAAATTGCTGCATTTTTTTAAAGATAATTGCCTTTTTAATCATAGCGAAATTGCTCCTATTTGCATGAATACTCCAGGCACTGGAGTTTGTTGGCCGTGGTAGCTGGTGTTCAATACATGATGAATTTTTTTTGTTTAATTGGTTTGATTCCAAAAAAGAAATGAGAACTTTTCTAATATTGTATCTGCTTGAAATCTTATCTATAGAACACGTTAGTATGATTCACACATTACAAGTAAATATTTGCCTTGCTTGTAATAAAGGTAAATTAACCCCTTTTGAAAAAGGCCTCTCTTTGAAATAGATGTCACCAAACCTGTAGCTCAGCATCTTCTCCGTATATAATGATTTGCTAGGATGTTTGTCACGATGCAGTCATGCGCAGTAGAGACTACCCAAGTTCTCTCTTCAATGCGTTGAAAGGGTAATTTTACCAGGTGAGGAGAGGACATCAGTGGCCTTCTTTATAGGTCAAATGGATTGTTTATCTGGATACTCGATTACCAAAGAATATCAGTTCAGAGCATGATGTGTTTCGTCATTGATATGAACAGATTAGTTACCTTTGGATCACTTATCATCGTTCATTTTTAACGTATTCTAATGTAGATACTTTTTTTTTTTAGTATTATCACATATTCATATAATACATTTACTGATAGTTATGATAATATTCCCAATATTGAGTATAGTGCTATTGGGGGATATATTGTTACTCAGGATTAGCAATCCACTTTGTTTAATTGGTATATAATCTTATTTCTTTATGGATATCGTATCCGTATTTTTCTGTATTTATTTATAAACTTGATTTGTCGGTAGATATTTTTTGGATTGCGAGGGAACATTTTTGCCCTCACATAACCACCTTAGCTCGGTTATCCTTGTGAAGTTTTGTGCGTGTGTGCTTTGCAATGCATTGTTTACCTCTCTGGCACTCAAAGCGTTAAACCATGTTTTTATCACATTGTATGTTGCCTATAACTAAGTGGTTCCTTTTTCACAGAACGCGTTAAGCAACCCGTTTTATTCCCTTATCCATATCTTATTTTTCCATCTATCTGTTTTTCAAACACAAAGTCTGTATAAAGATGGTGTTTTATATTTGATATACTGGACAGGCCTATGATTTGGTGGCTCTTTTGAGCACTCCCCTGTGTCTCCAATTTTGTTGAAATCAATTGCTGTGATTGTTGGGAGCTGCACTGGACCCGCTAGGCCCCTGGTGAGTATACGGTCTATACATGTTTTTGCTTATATATATATTATGTAATGAATAAATGGTAGCAACCATGACCTTCATTGAATAATGTAATAAAAAAAGTAAGAGCACTAACCAGAAAAGTCTCCGGAGACAAAAATGCAAAGAACTTACTGTCAGTATCATAAAAGTGAGAAAAAAGTAAAACTAAAATAATAAAAAAAAAAAAAGTATATGCAATTTAACTTTGCTTTTTAAGTACTTGCAGAACATGTACAGTCAAAATAAAGTGCTACTGTCCCTTTAATTACAGGCACCTGTAGCAACAATCCAGGAAATGATATAAATATATATTCTGCACTACTGCAGGAAGAACACATACCATTTGTTAACCTCTTGATAGAGATGTCTCCAGTTCATTGCAAACAATGCTTTGCATCATCCAAGGGGTTAAATTAGTTAACCGTTCGAAGGCCAGATTGTTAGGCCACGTATTGCATAACCTACCCCTCTGGCACTCAAAGGATTAAATGCTGCTTATTGTTTTGTTTACAGTAGTTCCCCTTTTACCCATAAAAGACCAGACAGGTGTGTGAAGAATTCTAAAACAACACATTTCATATCTCTCTAGTACTCAAATGGTTAAGATAGGAATACTCCCACTTGAATCCTTTTTTGTTTAGTAACAGATGGTTTAGAATCTTATTTACATTCTAGTAGCACCATCTTGTACTTTACACGGCTTATATTCTTGTTTTTTATTTACTACATTGTAAACGTACTTAGCTAATAATTCCTCTTCTAAAATGAATGGTGTAGCAGCCCATGAAATGCGTGCGTGCATTTGTGTGTGTGTAATATAAAATACACTTTTTTTTTTTTTTTTTTTTTTTTTAATTGAAGCAAAAAAGAAATGAACACTTGGATATTTTACTCTTTTCTGCTATTATTCTATGATCAAAATGAAACTGGTAGGAACCAAATTATCCGCACTGAGATCTTATTGTCTGCCTAAGGTACAGAGAGGCTGATTTAGTATGAACCCTCCAGTGCTAGTGAGGCTTTCAGTGCATTTAAGGTTTGAGAGAAAATGGGTGTTATGCACTAAGGTGTTATAAAGCGGAGGTGACTACTCCAGTGATATCATTTCTCCAATTGCTATGTTATTTAAAGGGATTGTAATGTCCCAAAAAAGTATCTTCTAAATGGTAGCTGCACTATAAAAACATTTAATGCGCTTAATCCTTTCTCTTAAACCGTTATGGTTTGAGAGGTGTAATAAAATAAAGACCTCCGCTCCCTCCCCCTTCTCATGCGTCCACTGTACAGGGGACGTCATGAGATCCTGCTTCCGGGACCAGAAGGCGGCTCTTCAGGAGCTCTGTCATTGAGATATCCAACTATAATCACTTCATCGGAATGGTCTACAACGTGTGCTTGCAAGCCAGGCAAACGTTGTAGACCATACCGATGAAATAATTATACTTACATATCCTGATGACAGCACTCCTGAAGAGCCGCCTACAGTCAGGCGACCGGATTCTGCCTCTGACAGCTTTACAGCTTGTCAGGAAGAAAGGGGAGGGAACGGAGGACTTTATTTTCTTATTTCTCTCAAACCATAATGGTTTGAGAGAAAAGATTAAGTGCATTAAGTGTTGTTTTATTGCAGCTACCATTTAGAAGATTCTTTTTTTGGGACTTTACTATCCTTTTAATGGAGCTAATGCGCTAAGATTTCTCCAACTTTGAAGATGTTAATGCATTGGCTTCATAGAATAACATAGGAACTGGAGAAGTGATATCACTGGAGAGGTCATCTCCACTTTATCACCTCTTTATCACACCTCAGTATATAACCCCCAACATCTTTCTTTAACCCTTTAAGGACCGGGAAAATCTGAGGTCGTTTTCACTTAAGGAGCGGAACAATTCTGACCTTTTTGACTATGTCTTTGTTCAACAGTGTTTTCCCTATAAGTCTTTTATTCCACCCAGATAAATTATATACTGATTTTTTAAGCACAAATAGTGCTTTCTTTTGATACCCCACTTATATGGATAACCCAACATTTACTTTATTAAAATTAAAAAAAAAAAAAAAAAGGTAAAAAAACACCGTTTTTGTTTTTTTCACTTGGGATCAATTGGGCACAAAGGGTTACATTTTTATGGAGACTGCATACCTACAAAGTGCGCAGTTTAAAGTGGCCACTGTCCTCCCTGGGTGAAAATCCACATGTCCCTTTTTCCCCACCCTATTTTCCCACTTTTTTATCTATGATATTTGGCAGTGTGTATAAGTGTATTACATGGCTCCACAACAATCACACTCCCAGTTTTGTTTATTGAGATGGGGGTTTTTTTGTAAAATAAAATATTTTTTTGTAAAAAAAAAAAAAAAAAGTGTATCATTGCAGGTCAGAAATTGACCAGCATTTAGCCAGCCTCCAGCACCAGCAGTGAAGGGATTAATAGCCCCAGCTGCTGTATTTTCTTGTTCCACTGGGTGTCTCCTCTCTGCTTCTCTCCTCCTTACTTTGGTAGCAAGGGAGGCAGATGAGAGACATACAGGTAGCATGTTTGGCCTACTGCCTCTATCATTCAGAATGCCGGTACATGTGATCGCTGCTAAGGCGATCACATGACCCGGCACAAGCAAGAAGGGCTGAGACTGAACGCCCCAGTCTTGGAGCGTTCAGTCTCAGCCTGGAATTAATGATAGCAGCGTGTACAGAGGCACCCTGCTATCATTTAAGCCATGATGGTCCAGGACCGTCATAGGTCCTTAAGGGGTTAATCATGGAGTTGACATAACGGTTAACATTAAGCTCTCTGCACATGGCAGTCTTAACTCGTCATGGGCCAGAGGGTTATTACACATTGCCTCCCCCTCTAGTTCGTAAAGGGTTAATTAGGCACACGCACGCTACCTTTTTCAGTTTGGGAAAAACTTCCAGCAACTGACATGTCCTTCTCCATGGACATAACATCAAGACTGAGTGGAGGTGTTATCTCTGGAACAAAGAACAACATTATAGGATTTTCTGGTCATAGATAAGTGGAGGGATAACGATTAGGTGGTGGTAGTTTTCCTTCAAATCAAAGGGAATTTGAGGGATTTATAGTTAGAGAAGAGCTGAAAGCGATGATTACAAACCTTTTAATTTTGGTATTTGTTTTGTTATGTCAAGCTGTAACTGAAGATCAGATCATTCCTTAAAGCGGAACTTTCACATATTAATAAGTCGCCCTTCAATCATCAAACATATGGCGACTAGCTTGACAATACATGTATTATCTATCAAAAGTGCCGGATTTTAAAGAAATCTTTAGTCTTCGGAGACCGGAGCCAGGCAACAGCTCAGACATCTTTTTCAATATTGTTTATGCTTTAATAATAATGTGTGGTTCTTTTGCACCACAGTTTATCTCATTATTTCTTTATACATAAGCCTCATTATTCTTTAATTGTCCTTGGATGTCCAAGCAGAGCTTATCCAATGCTTGCACTTCCTTTAGCATTGACCGTACAGTCAATATTACAAGGGACAAATGACTGCCAGGGAATGAGGGGTTAAAATATGCCAACAGATTAAACATGGCTCGGTCATACTGCTCAAACTTTCAGCCTCACTTACACAGTAGGAGCTGCCGAAATAACAGTGGGGGTTCTTTTTTCTTACCAAAAATCAGCTTATCCAGCTATGCACAGAGACTGCAGAATGCTTAATCAGCAAGTCTGCTCCCATAAGAAATTAATATATCACTTTTGTTATTTTCACTGTTTTGTTTTGTTTTTTCCCTCCAATTGTTCTCATCTAGTCCCCTTCCGTTACGGTCCTATACAACATTTGCTGTCCCTGCTGGTTGGCCTTTTTGGACTGACCCTTGGGTCTTAACAATTTTTTTGGGGGTATCCCTGTTTGTTTGTTAGGAATTTTCTTTAAGTCAATTTGTCTTGGTGATTGTGATGTGGTGATGTTCACTGACTGGTTTTGGGGATCTTTTTGTGGTCTCATGTATTGTGGGGACGGACATATCTACCCCTCATGTGCAGGGGCGGATTGTAGGGGAATACCAGCCCGGGCATTTTTTTTAAAGCAGCCCACTAGCTGCACCAATTTTCCTATCGACGCCCCCTTGTGGTCCCTGTGCGGCATCAAAGGCTGTCACAGAGAGTGTCTGTGCCGGTGGCAACACAGACCTCTCTTTCAAAATATCATGGGACGGTGAGGTGAGATCCTCTGATCTCACCCATGCCCATGATCTAGCAGCCCACCGGGGGATGCCCGATCCCCTGATAGGACAATCCGCCCATGCTCATGTGTATTGTGGGATCGTGTGGGTGTGTGTCTCCAAAATATGGATCCCCTAACCAAACGTTGAGTTTCTTTCTATATTCACAATCTCATGTAACCCATTTTTGAATCTTGAGCGCATGTGTGTCATGCGCAGTAAGAGCTTTATGGCTCTGGATATTGTCTTTTATCCGCTGGGCTATACTTATTTATGTTAGCATAGTATAGTTTAGAGGTCTCACTTGACATGGGAAGCCTTAGTTCCGATTACTTCTTCCTGTTGGTACACTCAAGCGCATCATGTGCAGTTTAGAATCTGGAGGAGGGGACATGTCCTGATACACACAAGCGCGTCATGCACAGTTGGGAATCGGGAAGAATGAACTTGATCTTTCGGTTGATATACATAAACTCAGCATGCGTAGTGTGGGATCAGGAAGAACGGATGTGATGATATGACGTAAGCAGTGTTTTTTCTGATGGAGGGTTGTGACCGTGGACTTGGGTAATGGTTTCCCTTCGTTGTCTTATTTGTTGTAGTAGTTTTTCTTGGTGTTGTGGTTGATCCATTTGAACACTTTTTGGTGTCCGTATGGACTAACCAGCACTTAGTAAATGATATTCATGGCTGGCCTGCCGCCCAGGCTTCTGAATAAGTGGCTATAGTGCCACGAAACATGTTAAGCCAGTGTCATATTGTTGATTTTATTTGATAGTCCATTGTAGGGCATATTCTTAAAGTGTGATTTATTTATTTAAAAAAAAAAAAAAAAAACATTTTTTTTTGTTCTTTGTTTTTTTTAATACGTTTTTGTAGACTAGTTATCTAGTCTAATTTAAATTAAAGTGGTATCACTCTGAACTCCCTGGTTTGGTTTATGGTTCTAATCCCATATCAACAGATAAATTAGGTTGTGTCCATTTTAGTGCTAGGGTTGGATACATATAGTGCTTGTTTACGCTCCCACGTCTGGTTGGAACAGAAAGAAGATCTGTGCCTCTTTAAGAGCACCATACTGGGGTGTGAGCCAGTGCGTGCGATACTCCCTGGACGCTGGTGTCAGCCTCTGAAGAATGTGAGTACGTTTCCAGATACTTATATGACTGTGATCCTTAAATATTGCACTTAGAAGAATCTTCTGCGCCTTTTGTCCATTTTTGTGCTACTCCCATAACAGCAGACCTGATAAAGAATCCCATGCAAGTCAATTTAACCCTTCGGGTGCTAGATACATCGACAACTTATTACAACAACAATAAGAGTTGTCTCTTACATTCAAGGGGTTAAATAGCAATGCATAACAATATCTTTATTTAAAGTAGCAGTGCACTTTCTTTATGGAAAAACATATTACATTTCTTTTCCTACGAGTAAAACAAGGGTGACTGTAGATTTTTTCATTCAAATATTATTTCAAACTTCTTTTTTTCTGAAAAAGGCCATTATGGAACTGGAAAAAGGCTAGAAAAGTTACATTTGTACACTAGAGAAATGCTGTCGTAGAGGAGATATGATAACATTATATAAATATGTTCAGAGCCCAGACAAAGGGCTCTCCAAAGACCTGTTCATTAACAGAATGGTACAAAGGACAAGTGTTACCCGCTAAGACTTGAGGAGGGCTACAAAACTAATAAGGGGAATGGAAAGTTTTAGTTATGAAAAAAGGCTAGAAAAGTTAAGTTCATACACACTAGAGAAACGGCGTCTTAGAGGGGATATGATAATATTATATAAATATGTTCAGGGCCCATACAAAGGGCCATCCAAAGACCTGTTCATTAACAGAACTGTACAAAGGACAAGGGGTCACCCGCTTAGACTCGAGGAAAGGAGATTTCGTCTACAACAGCGGAAAAGGATTCTTTAAGTTAAGGACAATAAAGGTATGGAATTCACTGCCTGAATAGGTGGTGCTATTGGATACATTAGATGCGTTTTAACCCCTTAACGACCCTTGACATACCAGGACCGTCAAGGGTAAATTTGCTTTAAGGACCAGTGACAGTCCTGGTACGTCAAGAGTTAAATGGTAGCAGCGCGCCGCCGTGCCGGACCGTTCAGTCTCAGCCTCGGTCGGTTGTGCCAGGTCATGTGATCGCTGCGTCAGCTATCACATGTACCGGCATTCTAAAAAAAATGACTGAGGCAGTGCTACTTACTGCCTCTAGTGTCTCCTCTCTGCTAATGCGTCCCTTACATCAAAGTAAGGGACACAGAAGCAGGGAGGAGACACCTAGTGGAAATACAAAATACAGCAGCTGGGGGTGTTAACCCCTTCACTGCTGGTGCAGGAGGATGGCTAAATGCAGGTCAATTTCTGACCTGCTAAATACACTTTTTTTTTTTTTTTTTTTTTTTTTTTTTTTTTTTTTTTAAATAAAAACAACACACTTTTTTTTTTTTTACAAATAAAATATTTTATTTAAAAAAAAAAAAAAAAAAACATCTCAAGAAACAAAATTGGAAGCGTGATTGTTGTGGAGTCATGTAATACACTTACACACACCGCCAAATGTAATGAACAAAAAGGTGGGAAAATAGGGTGGGAAAAAGGGACATGGGGATTTTCACCCAGGGGGGACAGTGGCCACTTTAAACTGTGCATTTTGTAGGTATGACTGACTAGTCATACCTTTCATGCAGTCGCCATAAAAATTTAACCTTTTGCGCCCAATTGATCCCAAGAGAAAAAACAAAAATGATGGGTTTTTTACATTTTTTTTTTTACCTTTTTCTTTAATTTTAATAAAGTAAATGGTGGGTTATCCATATAAGTGGAGTATCAAAGGAAAGCCCTATTTGTTTGTAAAAAAACAGTATATAATTTATGGGGATGGAATAAAAGCCTAAGAGGGAAAACACTGTTGAACAAAGACATAGTCAAAAAGGTCAGAATTGCTCCGGTCCTTAAGTCAAATCCACCTCTGATTTTCCCGGTCCTTAAGGGGTTAAAAAGGGCCCCGATACTTTTTTAAACGTGCAGAACATAGAGGGCTATGTATGTTAGTATTGCGATTAATATTTATTTAGTGCTTGTTGGAGTCAAGAAGGAATTTTTTTCCCCCATTCAAAAGCAGAATTTTAAATTGCTGAAATGGAGCGGGGGTTATGCCTTCTTTTGGATCAACAGCAGTAAACAAGAATTCAAAAAGGGTTGAACTTGATGGACACAAGTCTTTTTTTCAACCTAAACTACTATGTAACTGGTGTGTGCAGGACACAGTAAAATAACTCACAGAGAAGGAATTTTGTGCTTGTCTATTAGTCTGTCAAGCTTATCAGTAGAATCCTTTGATATCACGGAAATGGCAGGGAGAGGCAGAATAGAACTTCAGAAGGGCTGAATTTTAAAGGTACAATATATATATATATATATATATATATATATATATATATATAGATATATATATATAATGAGAGATGCATCTTTCTTAATTTATTACAGTTTTACTATAGTTCTTTACAATAAAAGTTTCCTCTAGTAACCAGATTTCAAACAGCTGTTCAGTTGAATTCTGTTGGAGAGGGGAGTCACTAAAAACTGTTCTTCACAGAATGTGATAGTAACTGCTGAGTCACCTCTGGGCCAGAGAGTATGACAGTTTTTAACTATTATAACCTATGAATAAAACAACGGCCAGAAGTGGGAGCACCCTTGTCTTACTCAGCATGATAAATCCTATAATATATAGGTTTTCATAAAAAAAAATAAAATCTACTGAACCTTTATTATGCGTGACTGACCAGTCATACACTTTAATGATGAACGACATTTAAAGGGATAGTAATGTTTCATAATAAAAGCAGCTCTAATTAATCATCATAGTATTGGGACTTTGGAGAGTGTTATTTCAATACTGTCAGAGTTGTAGTTCAAGAGTAATTCAATGACAAAGTGTCCCCCTCCCGCCCCTTTTACTGATGTCACACTGTTCAGCCAGATCAGAAGGGAGGTGCCCAGGTAGACTGCAGAGAGGGACAATCTTCAACTAAGATAAGGGAAAAACCTGAAAAGCTTGTCAAGGGGGCAGGGCTTTCATTGTTTTAATAGGAAGCAGATTGGTCCCTGCTGTTTTCTGTCTGTTCTTACAACCAGATTCACATCTGAGAAGAGATGGCTTACACTAGGTAAAAGGGGCGGGAGGGGGAAACTTTGCTTGTGAATATCTCTTAAACCATAAAGGTTTGAGAGATAAGACTTGTATCATTCTTCATGTTTTTTTAATGCCTACAAAATAAAATAAAGTTAAAACAAAGTATTACTATCCCTTTAAATAAAGTTATTTTCTAGCACTACTATCCCTTTAATGTCACATGACATAGTAATACCTCAAACAAAATGCAGCTTCGATTCTTCATACTATTTGTCCCATGAAGCTCTGTATTTCAGTACTATCAGTCTTGTAGTTCAGCAGCAATTGAATGAGAAAGTATCCCCCTCCCATCATATGTGGAATCCCGACAGCTCACAGCAAGCGACAACTTCCTTGCTGTGAGCACAAGGAAAACCCTACCCCCTTTGCCTAAGGAGGCAAGGATTTTCCTTGTGCTCACAGTAGATTGTCCCTCACTGCACTCCATCCAGACCAGCTTGGAGAGGAGCGTGACATAACTAAAAGGGGCTGTAGGGGGATACTTTCTCTTTCAATTCAATGGTATTGAAATACAGTACTATATGGGACAAATAGTATAAAGAAGAATCTGAGCTGCATTTTATTTGAGGCATTTCTATCCCTTTAAGAGTCGCTAAACACTGTATTACGAATATTTTCAGCTTTGAGCAAGGAAGAGTCCTAGCACATAGCTGCTGAATATTTTGTGGCATTATAAATGAACGCTAATAATTATATCCGTCAAGCTAGTGCTTTTAGTACAGAAGCAGCAAGCCTTGCTTTACATCCAAAGTGTGTATGTTAGAAGTTTCATTGCTTAGCTCTGTCATATAGGGCTGCCTGTGGCGGGACAGCAGCACAATTTACAGTCATTGTGAGATATCAAAGTGTTGTAAGGGACCTGTTTAAATAAGCTTGCTGGTAAAAGCAGTAAATGCAGATTTGTGATCTGCAAGACAAGGCTTTAACCACAAATCATTTCCCGGCCAGCATAGCCTGGGTCTAATAAAATTGAAGTTTAGTTACAAGTAGCACCTAGCAAAAGTGTATAAACATTGTGTAGAAGAATTCATTGTCAGTTTATTTCAAGGCTACTTGACTCGCCTGAGTGGTAATGATCCGACTTTGTAGAAAAAGAGCCTGTGTAGTGTTTTAGATGGTAGATTGTATGTCAAAATCATAGAGGAACAATTCTGGAGCAAACCAACTGTATCATAGGGTCTACATAGAAAATTCCCATTGTTTTACAAGGGCCTATTCACACACTGAATTAATCAAAAGACCTGCTTTGTAAACCACTGGCGACCTCTCTGGTATTCAAGTGTTTCTAAGCACATTTATATCAGTTGGAATTTTAGGCATTTTTGTATTTGTCCCTTCGCAATGCGCTGGATACCCACCTAACACTCAGAGTTAAACTTGCTTCATAGCTACTACTTTTTCTTTACGGCATACCACTTTAAATGGCCTAGAGGGAGACAGTTGCACCACACCGACAAGGCCCACGTAGGCCGAAATGTACGTCCCCTCCATCTGACACACACAACCACATGCATCAATGGGAGAAAAGGATGGTAGAAGCATTGAGGGCACACTGTAAGTGCTGTAACAGAAATGGGAGCAACGGGATGGGAGACAGTAATGCTGCCAACCAGAGGAAATAGGTGGTGGAAGGAAGGATGGGCAGAGCACAGAGAAGGGAGCTTGCAAGGGGGAAGAGGGGTCTACAAAACAAAATTCTGGCTGAGGGTAGTGTGATGAGGAATACCTGAAGTGGTGAAAGGGAGAGCAGTGAGATTAATGGGGAGGGACAGTGGATAATGGATGGACAGTTTAGATCGGCAAGCAGGGATGTTGCCCCACCCCCTTGCCACCCCAATGCAAGTCCTTGCAAAGTTTTTTGAAGGCCATCATGCCCATACCAGCATTAAAGGCAGCTCCAGGATGGGTGGGTGGGTGGGTGTGTGAGCGCATCAGGCATGCAGAATTTTGGTCACATGACCCTCTTCCTCAGTTGATGCTGTTTCAGTCTGACTTAAATCTTTGAGTCCCAGATAGTTATCCAGTGCATTCCGTCCCTCTGCAATGTATTGTATACCCTCATGCACTCATATGGTTAAAAAAAAAAAAAAAAAAAAAAGTTTCTCTGTAATATATCTCGAATGAAGCATCTTCCATTGACTGGTTGGGGATGATGAGAGTTGTTGCCTACAACTGCTGGAGTTCCAGGAATTGAATTAACTGGACAGGGAGCCAAATCATAGCGCTTCCACTGGTACAGGGGAGGGTGCTGATGGGAGAAAGCATCTTTCATCCAAAATGCTTGAAGCTGCATTCATCATTTACACATGTTGCAACTTTATTTCTCCCTTACAAGATTTCCTCTCTTACACATTACAGGAAGAAATGCACAGTGTACACAACAACTGAAATCAATAAATGTAACATAGTTACTGTGTGCTCTCTGCCTTTGCCTCTGGGCATTACAGCCTCATCGGTTGGTATAAGAAAGGCTTACTTTGTTAGGTCTCTCTCTGTAAACTCTCTTGGAACATTAAATGCTTGGGACCTTGTTTTTGTGCCTTGTTTTGTTTTATTTGGTTAACCCCATGTCCTCCACAGAGACCCCCAATGCATGGTATAAACGGGTGACTGAAATTGCTGTGCTGCTAATTAAAGGGAAAGTAACCTTTTATTTTGACTTTATATAGTATGCACTTGTACAGTATGTAAAGTCAGCCTGCCTATAAATAATATTTTTTTTGTACTGACGGTTAACTCCCTGAATCTGTTTGCAGAGAGCTTTCTTTCAGGGATTAAGAAAACCGAAACAGTGATACAATCCAAGAAATATTTAAAGGTATAGTAATACTTAACATGTAAAAAAAATATATATATATATATATATTTATTGTAACATTTATCCCCCTGAGTAAAACAAAGGTACTCCCATTGCTGAAAGGTGTTTTATTCAAAAGTTATTGCAGCTCAAATTGTCCAGTGGCGCTGTTACTACACCATCCTATGGACAGCTCTGGTCAGCAGACCACAAATCTCCATAGGATGGTGTAACAACAGTGCTACTGTACAGTTTCAGGCCACTGTGATATTGCACCTAAAAAATGCAACTTTGAGCTGTAATAACTTACCAGTAAAACACCTTTCAACAATAGGAATACTCTTATTTTACTCAGCTGCACGAATCACCACATTCTCCCCAAAAACTGAACCTGCTCATATAATTCTTAGACATCTGTCATGGCACCCTATTCAGCAAAGCATCAATTACAAAGTCCTTCTCACCTTTAATGCTCTCCACACTGCTACCTCTCCTTACATATCTTCCCTCATCTCCACTTATGTTCCTGGCGCCTCCTTCTCTCATCACACAACGCACTTCTTGTTGCACCAGCCACACACTCTGCCCTCTCCCGTCTCAAACCTGTCTTGTTTTCTGCTCCCTGCCTTTGGTTAAATCCCCCTCTGTTTTTACGTCTACCCTGAAATCTTACCTTCTGGAGCACTAGGACCAAATTCAGCACTTGATACCCTCATACCCTGTTGTTTGTCTCCTTTTACCCATTTAGACTGTAAGCATCCTATGAATGTCGCACTTATTTTATCCCCTCTTATTATTGTAACTTACATCTATTGTAGGTGATGCGTACACTGTGTGGCACTATACAAAGATATACATACATACATACATACAGGGGAATAAACCCTATAACATTTTAAGTATTACTATCCCTTTAATTTAAAAAAATGGTATACTGTACACAGAGAGCGAGAGAGAGTGAGTTCCAATTATCTTACTGTAAGGGACATAAAAGTGTAAAAATTAAAAAAAAAAAAAAATAGCTGGGAGGGTTTTTTTTCAAAAGTTATTGCAGCCCAGAGTGGCATTTTTAGATGCGCTACCTCTGAAGCCTGACATCTTATAGTGGTGCAGTTGCTACAGCCATTTATAGACATTGATGGTCCGTTGACAATAACCTGCATAGGATGCTACAGCAACAGCTCCACTGTACAATTTCAGGCTATGAGCTTATTTCATCCAGAAATTGCAAGTTTGTGCTGCGATAACTTTTGAATAAAACATCTCAGCAGACAGAGTATGCTGGTTTTACTCAAAAAGATAAACCCTGCATTATATTTTCCTTATTACTACATTTACCAATTTTACTGCTAATTACCACTCCAACATTTTGCTTTGCAGATGTCTCTAGAACTCAGGTGGTTAAATCTCATCTTGATAATTAGAAGTAGCATGAACCTGCCCATGACTGGGTTTTCTGGAGTTTTCACCCGACTGAGCACTCACTGATTGGATTTTAATGCCCTTGAAAATAAGGGCAGTGTGCTTTACATAATCTAACATGCTGACACCAAGGCGAAAAATCTTGCATACAGCAAAAGCTACTAGAAGTTTGGAACATTATTATGTGCTGAGCGTTCACACCTAGAGACAGATGCTATCGTGGGAACATGCGGTCTCCAGAGGCTGATGCATGATGCCTCAGGTGGTTGCTTTGCTATTTTCTATCAGCAATAGGCAGCAATGACACATGCTGACAAAACACTGTATTGGAACTGCCGACTCTTGTTTCATTGACGCAGGATAGAATAAACCTCAGGCACAGGGGCTGCTCTGCAGGTAGCTACTGATAAAGGATAAAACACTCTTTGTACAGGAACAAGTTCCCTCTGACTGTACAATGACTGTGTATCCTATTGTCCACAACAAATTAACTCAGTATGGTGCACACAGCCACAGAGCGTGCTGAAAAGCACTTGTATTATTTCTACTCTCCTTAACATGACTTAATTATTTTTTGTTGTTTCCTTAAAGTAGGTGGATGTTAAAGGGGCACTATCCCCTTGGAATAAGTGTCTTTTATGTATCTGCTGAATAAAGGGTTCTCCCACTGCTGAGAGGTGTTTTTTCCAAATGTTGTTGTAGCTCGAAGTTCCATTTTTGTGCAGTACTTCCATGGCTTGAAATATTACAGTATTTCTGTTGCTGCCGCAGCTTATGGAAGGTTATTGTTACTTCCAGTACTTGTCCGTAGACTGCTGTAGTGACAGCTCCACCATAGAATTTTAGGCCATGGAAGTACTGCACGCAAAAATTAAAATTTGAACTGCATTAGCTTTTGAACAAAATCTCTCTGTGCAGTGGAAATCCCATTGCTTTTCTCATCAGGATAAACTCTATAATATCCCTTGAGTGCCAGAGCATTGCACTTCATACCCCTCTGGCACTCAAAAGGATATACATGTTTTACTTAGCAAGCCTTAGCAATGTGTTGGAGACCTTCCTAGCATTTAAAGGGATAGCAATGCTTAATTTTAAGTTTCTTTAACATTGTAGACATTAAAAAAAGAATTACATCGATGTAAGTCTTGTCTCTCAAACGTTTATGGTTTGAGAGATATAACTTGCTAATGCCCCCCCCCCCCTCCAGGCTGTTTCAGAGAAGTCGGCTCTCTAGCTGACACAAGGAGATTCCGGTACCGGCCCGCCACTCTTCAGCAGAGCCAAAATCGCTCTATTTAGAAAAATATACTTCATTGGAACAGTCTGCAAATTGTACTTGCAAACCAGGCACACTTTGTAGACCTTTCCAATTAAGTATTTATTTCTAAATAGCGAGATTTCGGCTCTGCTGAAGAGCCGCAGGCCTGTCCTGGGGCCGGAATCTTCTGCTGTCAGCTAGAGACAGCTAGCTGACGTCTCTGAAACGGCCGGGAGGGGAGAACTTTAGCAAGTTATATCTCTCAGACCATAAAAGTTTGAGAGACCAGACTTGCATCGGTGTAATTCTTTTTTTAAAGGGATAGTAATACTTAAAATGTAAAAAAAAAAATATGTTGTAGGGTTTATCCCCCTGAGTAAAACAAGAGTACTCCCACTGCTGAAAGGTGTTTCATTCAAAAGTTATTAATTTTCAAACTTGAATTTTTTAGGTGCAATATCACAGTGGCCTGAAATTGTACAGTGGCGCTGTTGCTACATGATCCTATGGACAGCTCTGGTCCCGGGACCATAAATCTCCATAGGATGGTGTAGCAACAGCGCCACTGTACATTTTCAGGCCACTGTGATATTGCACCTAAAAAATTCAACTTTGAAAATTAATAACTTTTGAATGAAACACCTCTCAGCAGTGGGAGTACTCTTGTTTTACTCAGGGGGATAACCCCTACAACATATTTTTTTTTTTTACATTTTAAGTATTACTATCCCTTTAATGCCTACAATATTAAAAAAAAAATTAAAATTAAACATTACTATCCCTTTAAAATAAATGGACATTTTTGCAGAATTTTAATTTCCCCACTGGCATATTTAGTTATCTTCAGAAATGCACATTTCTACCTTGTGGAATAAGGCCACAAGTATCTTGTGCTCAGCATCTACCTTTGCTGTTTATGACATCTGTTCTGTGTGCGAGCTGCAAGACCCCCCAAATATCACAGTTCAGATCCATTGCTGGATTATGTAGGCAGCCAATAGGTTTCCTTTAATGTAAAGTGTATGTTTGCTTTTGAAGTGCATTTTTAACAGATTGCCTTATGTTCTGCCTGAATCTCAATCTTCGTTTTACATCTTGCATATCTCTTTTAGAGCAGTCGTTCAGGGCGTACAGGATGTTTTGAAATCCCAGATCTCTTGACTCAGGTTCATTCTATTTTAAGGCTGAAAGACTGTGCTTCTTTACTTTAACTGAAAGCTAGGCTATGCATGCTTCTTTTGTAAGTAAAAATGGAATTAGAATTATTTCTGAATCTCTTTATGGACAAAGGGTAAAATATATTCATCTTCCATTTGCTATGACTGCCAGTTTACTTTCTGTGCACATGGTTATCACTAAATAGATTTTTCTGCCGGTTTCTCTGTTTTCATGATACTTGGCTTTTAGTAGACTTAATTGCTAGCAGTGTAGCTTTGAAAGCAACCATCATTATAATCGACTCAAGGAAAATATTGATTCTCACCAGATCTCGAGCAGAAAATATCGGCAACAGTATGTCAGCACGGAGAACGGGGCAGCAAGAGCAAAAACAAGGGAATAAATATTTTGGCCCTGCAATGGAAGGGAAAAGTAAAAAAAAAAGATTCAGCTTGAAATAAATAATAAGGCTCTTCACCCCTTTCCTATGCTGTTCACAGCAGATGATCTGTTGACCCATAGCTAATGTGTCCAATTTTCGAAAGGCAGCACTCACCTGAATGACTGATGGGCGAGGCTGGCTCTTTAAACCATTGCGTTCAAGAAATATAGGATTTGAAAGTAGAAATTCCATATGATATCATTATACATTAAAGTGTGAGTGCATAATACTAAGATGCAGAGAAATTGTCAGTGATTTGCCAATCTCTACTCTGAGATGTGTGTTGGGCTGCAAATATTTTGCAACAGCACATCATCAATGTATTGTGTCAGGGGCTGAAGACATTTGATCTCAAGCTGCTTCCATAGTTCATATTCTGCACTGTATTAACCCTGGCACTCAACTGGCCTCATAGAAAAAAAAATTGGAGCAATTCTGGGGTAAATGACCTACACTGTAGAGAATATATATATATTATTATGTTTATGTTTTTACATTTATATGGGTCTTTTAACCATTGGAATGCTAGAGTGGTATGAAGCATTCCAGGTGTTAACCTTTAGAGTGCCAGAGTGGTACACAATGCGTTGCATACTCCTCTGGCACTCTTAAGATTAAAAGGCCCATTTAAATCAATGTGAATGCTTATTTGTCCACTGTGGTGCAGATAGTTTGTGCCAAAATGTCTCCACTTTTGTACTTGTGCATATGAACCAAAGGGAAATCAATGAGAATATTGAAATTAATCTAGTCACACTTTAACCACTTCACTGCTAAGTCTTATCCCCTCCCAGTGCTTAGCGTGTTTTCACACTTTTGTTGCAGTTTATAGTCAAATGACAATTTTCAATGCTTTTCTGTGTTATAAACTTTTTTTAATTAATTTATATCACTGCAAAGGTACCCTTTTAACTTAGAATTTCCTACTGTTGTCAGCACCTACTGCCAGCCTAAGGAAAAAGGCAACAAATTGAAATTGTTTGACATATTGTAGAGTGTACCAGGAGCTTCTGTGCGAGTACATGGGTGAATGAGATGTGGGCTTCCACACACACCCGCACCCACACACAGGCACGTTCAATTAACAAACATGGCATGTTTGGTAATTACTAGATCACTCAACATACATACTATTAATTCTTTGAGTGCCAGAGGGTAGGCAATGAATTGTGGAGCAGTACACTGCTTACAGCCTGTCACATACAGGTACTTCCCTTTATTTTTATAGCACAAGAGGAAATAGGATAGAGGGTCTTTTAGAACTCTTGCCCGCCATGCTCATGACATGTACATTATTCATGTTATTTGTGATCACCCAACACATACATGTTAAAGGCTTCCATAGTCTGAAACAAGGGTAGCCTCACATTTGTTAGTTCAAAGGGTGTATGATAGGGATGATGAGATCTTTGTGTCATGCACCCCCTCAATCTATAGTGTATGTCAGTTGATTGCAACATCAACTGGCATTCTAATACTCAAGAGCACCCTCTTTTGAAATAAGGGGAGTTTTCCTATTACAAAAGAGGGCACACTGGACTCATTTAGAGCAGGGGTGCTGGGTGTTCCCCCCTGCTCTATATAAAAAGAAAAGAAAGAAATACTTGGGCTGAGATGCACTTAAGGTCGAAGAGAGCTCAAATTTTAGATGTCCTGTCAGAGCAGCATCGAAGGCATATTGACAGTATGCACTAAGTTGTCTTCAACGTCACATCCCCATCGATCCGACAAAAATTTGCCCACTTCAACATCGATCCAACATGCCTTTGACGTGTTTGCAAATTTTCACTCATCACGTTGACAGTGGCTTATTTTCATATGGATATGTAGCATAATATCTCATTTCCATATGGAAATGCAGGATAATGAGCCATTATTGTATTCATGGGGGTGTGTTTATATATTAATTGCACATTTTACCACATGCAATAGACTCCAATAGCAGCCTATGCTGTCGGAGTTCACAGTCTTAACTTTGCCTACCAGAGGCTGGTGAAGTTGGGATCTTCCTGTAGTTTCCTATGAAGTAACAGTCCTCAATCAATCAGAAGCATCAACTGCTGTTGATGTGGAAGGGATGTTCTCCCTCACGCATCACTAGCAGTACACAACTCTGAAGTCTGAGAGCATTCTTTCTGCTTCCTCACTTGGTCAGTAGGGGAGTGGAGAGGATCCTTTCAGCACCCCCCACCCCCCAAAGCTGTACATAATCATCCCCTCAGCTCTATATCATATTTCACACATGTTATGCACTCCCAAGGGAACAAGACTGGGCTTCAGGTAGTGTCCATGGGGATTTGTGCCTACCAGCTGCCTCCCAGCCTCGTTCCCTTGCCCACTGGTAGCCATAGAACCCCATGTACACTACCTGGCCCCCACACTTGTTCCCTTTCCCACTGGTAGCCACAGATCCCCATGTTAGGGTGACCAGACCTCACCTTAAATCGGTGACACACATGAAAAATGCATACTGCAGGGCTGCTTTGATTTCAGTGCAGTCCTGAAATATTCCTATTTTCTGTGTCCCTGGTTAAAGTGAGGTCTGGTCAGCCTACGCCCATGTACACTTTCTGATCCCCACCCCCCCAGCCTTGTTCCCTTGCCTACTGGTAGCCACAAATTCCCATGGGCACTGCCAAGGCACGGGAACATCGTATATGGCGATGTGTGTTTACACTGAAAAGTCAAAGTGCTTTGAACACATCAACAAAATCATATCACCACAGCATCTACCTTTAGTGTGTCTAGTGGGATCCAGCACATAAACGTCGCTCATGAGTGATGACTTCAATAATGCATCAGGACTACCACTGGGGACTGAGAACTTTCCAACAGTAAGCCCCAGTCCCCAGTATTAACCCGTTTGCTGCAGGACTGCAGAAAACATGGACAAAGTACTGAGCAGTTTCAGGCTACCTGCTGAGAAAGTGGATGTTCACTTTCTTAGCAACAAAGTGCTGAACGATAACTTTGTAACTACAAATGGCAATCTATTTAAATAGTTTGCAAACACTTTCAAGTGTTACATTTTAAAGTTAGACAAGTAAACATTGCTGTGGAGAAATATACTCTCTTGGCCTCATGCTAATCCCATAGAATCTAGGAACAGCTGCAGCTCAATAATTTAAATGTTTCAGCTCCAATTAATCTTCAAAGTATTTGGGCCATGGAGAGCGTTATTTCAATACTCTTGTAGTTCAAGAATAATTGAATGATAAAGTATCCCCCTCCCGCCCATTTTACTGATGTAACACTGCTCACCTTAGAGCAGCAAGATTGTCCAGATGGATCGCCGCGTGGAACAATCTTCAGTGAGAATAAGGAAAAACCTGTCAAGGGGGGCAGGGTTTTCCTTATACTCACAGTAAGAAGATTGTCCCTTGCTGCGACCTGTTTGGTCAAGAGACCAGATTCCACATCTGAGGGGAGGTGGCTTACACTAGGTAAAAGGGGCTGGAGGGGGACACTTTATCATTCAATTACTCTTGAACTACAACTCTGACAGTAATGAAATAACACTCTCCATGGCCCAAACAGTATGAAGATTAAATGTAGCTTCTTTTTTGTGAAACATTACTATTCCTTTTAACACTCTTGCGCTCAAGGGATTAAAAGTGTATTGTGTTAAAGGACCACTATGGGAATCAATATCCAGTAGTTCATATATCTACAGTATTATCTTCGTTCACCCTTTGAATGCCAGAGGGGTATGCAATGCATTGCATACCCCTCTGGCACGCAAAGGGTTAATATTCAGTTTGCAATTTTTGCGGAACTGTTGGAGCTCCATCCATCCAATATTGTTTTGTAATAAACACAGATGTAAATTAGCCAACAGTCAACCATTTGCCCCATCTGACCTAGAGACAATTAACTCCAGTCTTTAGTGATTTCAGTATTACTCTATTTGTATTTTTTGCGTACCTGTTATAGCTCCATCCATCTTATTTCTGTTTCGTGATACAGACAGAACTTCCCATTTCAGAAATTGAACTCAGAATACACATTTTGACCCGTACCTGCAGATCACTATTATCAGCGGTCTGCCCCTTTCCTCTCAGACAGGAGAAGCATTACTGTAAGACGTGATAGCAGGCTTTAATAATGCGTCTGGGGACACCTGGTTAAGCTACCAGGCTGATCTGAGGTCACTTCTAATTAGCTGTATTCTGGCCAAAGTAAAACATAGTTATATTTTCATGCAGAGGCAAATCAGTCAAACCTACTCTACTTTTCTTTAGGGCCAAGCTACTGCCTGACTTTCTGTTGTAGAAATAGGTGCAAACGGAGAGGGAAGAAAACAAATCTTGATTGATCTCTGAGATAGTTTGAGAGAGGCTGGAGCATGACAGCTGTTACTATACTGTGCATTTGGGCCTGCTGGCAAAATGCATCAATTTGTATGATATCTGGGTGTATCCTCTTCTGTTTTCATAATTGCAGAGATGGTGTCTGCATAAATCTTCTCCCCGCTGTACCTCCGGCTAAAAGCTGTAGAGCACAGGAAAGCAGCCTGTCTACTGGGAGACACGACATACAAAAAGAAAGCATGTCAGAATAACGGTCTAAAAGAGCTTCATTTCTTCTATTCGTGTCAAAAGGATGACATATAATCAACACAGCCTAAAAAATACACTTCATTCTTCTCCTTCTTCTAGCAGCTAAAAAAATAACCTTTCTTCTTTTCAGAGCTCCTTGATCTAAAAACTGGACAAGGGGATGTGTGAAAAGAAGAAGAATGTATATGTAACGGTAGAACTCAAAGCCCCACGTTATAAAAGAATACAGAATAATAATGGCAATTTAGAGCTCGCCACACAGTGAAATATCCAGGTTGTCCAATGTACCAGAATGCACCTCTCTATACAGCAGTCACATTCTGACACTGCACTGGGACTGGATAATTTTGCTTTAAAATAAATGGAACAATGTCATTCGGTTTTAATATTTTAACCCTTTGAGTGCCAAAGGGGGTGAGCAGAACATTGCTTGGCAATACTTGCATACCCCTCTTGGATTCAAAGAGATTAAGTTCATATTCCAAGTATCTGAACCCTGCTTCACTGATATTGACCCCTCTGGTGTTATGCCTCTCTGTCACGCAAATGGTTAAAGTGATAGTAACGTCTATGTAAAATTATTTGCCCAAATCTTCTGTATAGTAAAAGGAACATATTGCGCTATGTCTAAGCGCTTAATTCCTTGTAGTTCAAAAGTTATGGAGCACTGAAGATCCACCGCCCACCCCTGAGTCTTGATCCTGACATCAAACAGGAGGTGCAGTTCAATTTTGTTGTAGTATAATGCTAGTCTAAGACTTTGAGATGGATGTACTTTATCTTGTAGCCCACCATAGGCATTGCTTTCTGTCACAGCAATCAATAGGCGGTCATCTAGTGTTTAGAACTTGGTGGCGCACCAGAGAGAGAGCAAGTTGCACACTGAGAAAGTGACCCCTCCCACATAGCTCCATTAGAGCCGAAGACAAGAACTAGTCTGCTCCTCTAGTGACCCCTCCCACATACCTCCATTAGAGCCGAGGACAAGAACTAGTCTGCTCCTCCAGTCACCCCTCCCACATAGCTCCATTAGAGCTGAGAACAAGAACTCTGCTCCTCTAGTGACCCCTCCCACATAGCTCCATTAGAGCCGAGGACAAGAACTAGTCTGCTCCTCCAGTGACCCCTCCCACATAGCTCCATTAGAGCCGAGGACAAGAACTAGCCTGCTCCTCTAGTGACCCCTCCCACATAGCTCCATTAGAGTCGAGGACAAGAACTAGCCTGCTCCTCTAGTGACCCCTCCCACATAGCTCCATTAGAGCCGAGGACAAGAACTAGTCTGCTCCTCTAGTGACCCCTCCCACATAGCTCCATTAGAGCCGAGGACAAGAACTAGTCTGCTCCTCTAGTGACCCCTCCCACATAGCTCCATTAGAGCTGAGAACAAGAACTCTGCTCCTCTAGTGACCCCTCCCACATAGCTCCATTAGAGCCGAGAACAAGAACTCTGCTCCTCTAGTGACCCCTCCCACATAGCTCCATTAGAGCCGAGGACAAGAACTAGTCTGCTCCTCCAGTGACCCCTCCCACATAGCTCCATTAGAGCCGAGGACAAGAACTAGTCTGCCCCTCCAGTGACCCCTCCCACATAGCTCCATTAGAGCTGAGAACAAGAACTCTGCTCCTCTAGTGACCCCTCCCACATAGCTCCATTAGAGCCGAGGACAAGCACTAGTCTGCTCCTCCAGTGACCCCTCCCACATAGCTCCATTAGAGCCGAGGACAAGCACTAGTCTGCTCCTCCAGTGACCCCTCCCACATAGCTCCATTAGAGCCGAGGACAAAACTAGTCTGCTCCTCTAGTGACCCCTCCCACATAGCTCCATTAGAGCCGAGAACAAGAACTCTGCTCCTCTAGTGACCCCTCCCACATAGTTCCATTAGAGCCGAGGACAAGAACTAGTCTGCTCCTCCAGTGACCCCTCCCACATAGCTCCATTAGAGCCGAGGACAAGAACTAGTCTGCTCTTCCAGTGACCCCTCCCACATAGCTCCATTAGAGCCGAGGACAAGAACTAGTCTGCTCCTCTAGTGACCCCTCCCACATAGCTCCATTAGAGCCGAGAACAAGAACTCTGCTCCTCTAGTGACCCCTCCCACATAGCTACATTAGAGCCGAGGACAAGAACTAGTCTGCTCCTCTAGTGACCCCTCCCACATAGCTCCATTAGAGCCGAGAACAAGAACTCTGCTCCTCTAGTGACCCCTCCCACATAGCTCCATTAGAGCCGAGGACAAGAACTAGTCTGCTCCTCCAGTGACCCCTCCCACATAGCTCCATTAGAGCTGAGAACAAGAACTCTGCTCCTCTAGTGACCCCTCCCACATACCTCCATTAGAGCCGAGAACAAGAACTCTGCTCCTCTAGTGACCCCTCCCACATAGCTCCATTAGAGTCGAGGACAAGAACTAGCCTGCTCCTCTAGTGACCCCTCCCACATAGCTCCATTAGAGCCGAGGACAAGAACTAGTCTGCTCCTCTAGTGACCCCTCCCACATAGCTCCATTAGAGCCGAGAACAAGAACTCTGCTTCTCTAGTGACCCCTCCCACATAGCTCCATTAGAGTCGAGGACAAGAACTAGCCTGCTCCTCTAGTGACCCCTCCCACATAGCTCCATTAGAGCCGAGGACAAGAACTAGTCTGCTCCTCCAGTGACCCCTCCCACATAGCTCCATTAGAGCCGAGGACAAGAACTAGTCTGCTCCTCTAGTGACCCCTCCCACATAGCTCCATTAGAGCTGAGAACAAGAACTCTGCTCCTCTAGTGACCCCTCCCACATAGCTCCATTAGAGCCGAGAACAAGAACTCTGCTCCTCTAGTGACCCCTCCCACATAGCTACATTAGAGCCGAGGACAAGAACTAGTCTGCTCCTCTAGTGACCCCTCCCACATAGCTCCATTAGAGCCGAGAACAAGAACTCTGCTCCTCTAGTGACCCCTCCCACATAGCTCCATTAGAGCCGAGGACAAGAACTAGTCTGCTCCTCCAGTGACCCCTCCCACATAGCTCCATTAGAGCCGAGGACAAGAACTAGTCTGCTCCTCTAGTGACCCCTCCCACATAGCTCCATTAGAGTCGAGGACAAGAACTAGTCTGCCCCTCCAGTGACCCCTCCCACATAGCTCCATTAGAGCTGAGAACAAGAACTCTGCTCCTCTAGTGACCCCTCCCACATAGCTCCATTCGAGTCGAGGACAAGAACTCTGCTCCTCTAGTGACCCCTCCCACATAGCTCCATTAGAGCCGAGGACAAGAACTAGTCTGCTCCTCCAGTGACCCCTCCCACATAGCTCCATTAGAGCCGAGGACAAGAACTAGTCTGCTCCTCCAGTGACCCCTCCCACATAGCTCCATTAGAGCTGAGAACAAGAACTCTGCTCCTCTAGTGACCCCTCCCACATAGCTCCATTAGAGTCGAGGACAAGAACTAGCCTGCTCCTCTAGTGACCCCTCCCACATAGCTCCATTAGAGCCGAGGACAAGAACTAGTCTGCTCCTCTAGTGACCCCTCCCACATAGCTCCATTAGAGCTGAGAACAAGAACTCTGCTTCTCTAGTGACCCCTCCCACATAGCTCCATTAGAGTCGAGGACAAGAACTAGCCTGCTCCTCTAGTGACCCCTCCCACATAGCTCCATTAGAGCCGAGGACAAGAACTAGTCTGCTCCTCCAGTGACCCCTCCCACATAGCTCCATTAGAGCCGAGGACAAGAACTAGTCTGCTCCTCTAGTGACCCCTCCCACATAGCTCCATTAGAGCCGAGGACAAGAACTAGTCTGCCCCTCCAGTGACCCCTCCCACATAGCTCCATTAGAGCTGAGAACAAGAACTCTGCTCCTCTAGTGACCCCTCCCACATAGCTCCATTAGAGCCGAGAACAAGAACTAGTCTGCTCCTCTAGTGACCCCTCCCACATAGCTCCATTAGAGCTGAGAACAAGAACTCTGCTCCTCTAGTGACCCCTCCCACATAGCTCCATTAGAGTCGAGGACAAGAACTAGCCTGCTCCTCTAGTGACCCCTCCCACATAGCTCCATTAGAGCCGAGGACAAGAACTAGTCTGCTCCTCTAGTGACCCCTCCCACATAGCTCCATTAGAGCCGAGGACAAGAACTAGTCTGCCCCTCCAGTGACCCCTCCCACATAGCTCCATTAGAGCTGAGAACAAGAACTCTGCTCCTCTAGTGACCCCTCCCACATAGCTCCATTAGAGCCGAGGACAAGAACTAGTCTGCTCCTCCAGTGACCCCTCCCACATAGCTCCATTAGAGTCGAGGACAAGAACTAGCCTGCTCCTCTAGTGACCCCTCCCACATAGCTCCATTAGAGCCGAGGACAAGAACTAGTCTGCTCCTCTAGTGACCCCTCCCACATAGCTCCATTAGAGCCGAGGACAAGAACTAGTCTGCCCCTCCAGTGACCCCTCCCACATAGCTCCATTAGAGCTGAGAACAAGAACTCTGCTCCTCTAGTGACCCCTCCCACATAGCTCCATTAGAGCCGAGAACAAGAACTAGTCTGCTCCTCTAGTGACCCCTCCCACATAGCTCCATTAGAGCCGAGGACAAGAACTAGTCTGCTCCTCTAGTGACCCCTCCCACATAGCTCCATTAGAGCCGAGGACAAGAACTAGTCTGCTCCTCTAGTGACCCCTCCCACATAGCTCCATTAGAGCTGAGAACAAGAACTCTGCTCCTCTAGTGACCCCTCCCACATAGCTCCATTAGAGCCGAGAACAAGAACTAGTCTGCTCCTCTAGTGACCCCTCCCACATAGCTCCATTAGAGCTGAGAACAAGAACTCTGCTCCTCTAGTGACCCCTCCCACATAGCTCCATTAGAGTCGAGGACAAGAACTAGCCTGCTCCTCTAGTGACCCCTCCCACATAGCTCCATTAGAGCCGAGGACAAGAACTAGTCTGCTCCTCTAGTGACCCCTCCCACATAGCTCCATTAGAGCCGAGGACAAGAACTAGTCTGCCCCTCCAGTGACCCCTCCCACATAGCTCCATTAGAGCTGAGAACAAGAACTCTGCTCCTCTAGTGACCCCTCCCACATAGCTCCATTAGAGCCGAGGACAAGAACTAGTCTGCTCCTCCAGTGACCCCTCCCACATAGCTCCATTAGAGTCGAGGACAAGAACTAGCCTGCTCCTCTAGTGACCCCTCCCACATAGCTCCATTAGAGCCGAGGACAAGAACTAGTCTGCTCCTCTAGTGACCCCTCCCACATAGCTCCATTAGAGCCGAGGACAAGAACTAGTCTGCCCCTCCAGTGACCCCTCCCACATAGCTCCATTAGAGCTGAGAACAAGAACTCTGCTCCTCTAGTGACCCCTCCCACATAGCTCCATTAGAGCCGAGAACAAGAACTAGTCTGCTCCTCTAGTGACCCCTCCCACATAGCTCCATTAGAGCCGAGGACAAGAACTAGTCTGCTCCTCTAGTGACCCCTCCCACATAGCTCCATTAGAGCTGAGAACAAGAACTCTGCTCCTCTAGTGACCCCTCCCACATAGCTCCATTAGAGCCGAGGACAAGAACTAGTCTGCTCCTCCAGTGACCCCTCCCACATAGCTCCATTAGAGCCGAGGACAAGAACTAGTCTGCTCCTCTAGTGACCCCTCCCACATAGCTCCATTAGAGCCGAGGACAAGAACTAGTCTGCTCCTCTAGTGACCCCTCCCACATAGCTCCATTCGAGTCGAGGACAAGAACTCTGCTCCTCTAGTGACCCCTCCCACATAGCTCCATTAGAGGCAAGTACAAGAACTCTGCTCCTCTCGTCTCCACAGTGTCCCTGAATGGCAGAATGGAAATGTGGTCATCCTAATGGAAATCAAGCCCTTCCATTGTTAAACTGAAATTGAACTTTGGATTTGTTTCTTCCAGGAAGAGTCTTTGTTACAACATTACTTCTGTTTGCATGACGCTACATTATAAAATACAAAACCGGGAGAGAGATGTTGTAGATGGAACTCAACAGAAGGATAAATGTTACAACAAATTGCTTAGGCCAGTGTTTTTCAGCTTTAGTCCCTGGGGTTCGCTATAAGTGCCTGTTTTCAGAATAACCCTTCTTTATCACTGGCCAGTATTATTATTATTCTTTATTTATATAACTTATTCCACAGTGCTGTACAATAGGGAATAGATGTACAGAGATAGTAAATAGTACAAATGGAACACAAAAACATCAGAAAGCCCTGCTCATGAGGATTTACAGTCTAGAGGAAGGTAAGTTAGTCAGTGGTTCAGTCATAGTGATTCATCCGCATGCGCTTAAAGCGGAATGATCACTCAGATTAAAGTGTCCCCCCTAACCATTATGCACATAGCAATAGGCATATCAATACTAGTATTATCCTGAGTAAGCCCGGCATTATTGAGAAATCCTACTTGTTCCGAGATGCACAGGTCGGCATCTTGTTGTAGCAGCATCTGTGCGCCTGCACTGTCAGTCGCTTTCTGTACCTTAAGGTACAATGCATCTGTCCCTCACCAATCCTAGAGGAGGCCGGGACAGACAGCGTAGGTGCACAGATGCCTCTTCCACAAGATGTCTGTGCTGATGCCTGCGCGTCTCAGAACAAGTAGGATTTCTCAATAAAGCCAGACTTATTCAGGATATTACTAGTATTGATATGCTTATCCTTATAAGCATAATGATTTGGGGGGCACTTTAATTTGAGTGATCCGCTTTAATCAGGTTTATTATTAAAAACTGAACTAGAAGTGATGTCTCAGTATGAGGAATTGCACATCTAATGTACCACGTGCATGTAGTTGAAGTCACAGTTCAATTGAAACATACAATCTCAGAAAATGACACCAATCAAATAATCATAAATCTTCATTTTTCAATGGAAAATAGTATTGAATCTGTTAGATGGTAGAGAGGACTCTAAAGCATTGCTTAGCAACGCACTGGAGAGCACTCTGGGATCTAAGAGGTTTAACCCTTTAAAGACCAAAACAATGTACCATGCATTCATTTGCAATGCATCTGGTCCTAAAAGGTTCAATAGATAACATCTCCAGTCAGCTCTGGGTGGTGTTCATGGAGACAGACATGGCCGTTACTCACAGGACCACTAGGCCTCAATATTCTTCATGTGGCACATGGTAATCGTAGCCCTTTAAGGACCTGACTGGTGTGCAGCACATTGCTGTGGTCCATAAAGGGATAGTAATACTTGAAAATAATTGTATTTTATATTGTAGCCCTTAAAAAAATATGAAAAATGATATAAGTCTTATCTCCCAAACCTTTATGGTTTGGGAGATATTCACATGTAAAATATTGTAAAATGCTCTTTTCCTGGCTGTTTCAGCCAAGTCTGCCATCTAGTGGACAGATTTGGAATCCGGTCCACAGATCAGCGGGTAGCTCTTTAGCAGTGCCGAGATCACGATCTTTGAAAAGAACTACTTAATTGGAACTGTCTACAAAGTGTGCCTGGCTTGAAAGCACACTTTGTAGACCATTCCAATTAAGAAATTCTTTTTAAAGATGGTGATCTCAGCACTTCTGGAGAGGCACGGCCGGTCCTGGAACCGGATTCCAAATCTGAAGGGGTGGAGCAATGACATCACTCCAGGGGAAACTTTACTTCTGAATATCTCCCAAACCATAAAGGTTTGGGAGATAAGACTTATATCATTTTTCATGTTTTTTCAAGGGCTACAATATAAAATAAACTTATTTTCAAGTATTACTATCCCTTTAAAGAGTTAAGTAGGCTAATGCACTCTGCCTGCTTCAGCTGGGAAAAGACTGCTGGCAACTGTCATATGCCCCCATTGCTGTGGTCCTTAAAGAGTTAAGTAGGCTAATGCACTATGCCTGCTTCAGTTAGGAAAAGACTGCTGGCAACTATCATGTCCGCCTCCATGGACATGAATTCCAGCATGAACTGAGGATATTGCCTCTTAAACAGAAGGCACTAGGGAAACATTTATCAGGGCCATTAGGATTTTCAGGTCACAGTAATGTATATCAGGGGAAGGAGATTTCTCCTTTAATCCTTTCAGTTCCAGAAGGGCGTCCAAAGCAATGCAAATGCTTTTACATGTAATTAAAGAACACTTTACTTGACTGAAAGGGCGGTAAAGAAGTGGAATAGTCTACTGGCAGAAGTGGTATAGGTTAATACAGTGAGGGAATTTAAATGAGCAGTAATTTTTTTTGAAAAAAGTTATATTGTAGGGTTTTTACTGTTGAGTAAAATAAGAGTACACCCACTGCTGAGAAATGCACATTTACATAGTTATTACAGTTTAAACCCGTGTTTTTACATTAGCAGTGCACTCTAAGGGTTAAATTCCAATTAGTTTTTCTGTTACATTCTACTGGAGAGAAAAGTCAGTGACTCACAGTTCTCCATAGAATGTGATTAGAAGCTTCCAAGTCACTTCCTGTCAGTTAGAACTTTCAGGAAGTAAACACACAGTAAATTCACTTCCTGATTATTTGAACTATTATAACTTTTGAAGAAAACAACTGACAGCGCTGAGAGTAACCTTGTTTTACTCAGCAGGAAAAGCTCTATAACATATGTTTTTGTTTTGTTAAAATTTACTTCTCCTTTAAGCATGCATGGGCTAGGCAATAGGCTATACTGAACATAAGAAAAGACCAAGGAGCAACTAAGGTTTGAGGTTTTCACAGTAGAAATTATGTGCAGACTAGATGGGCCGAATGGTTCTTATCTGCCGTCAAATTCTATGCAATGCGTTGGACTCCTCCCAGACATTCATAGGGTTAACATTTGGTCTTTGTAATGTGAAACACTTGGAGAAAAATTGCTAAAATAAAAACTAAAAATCAGCACAGTAATAAATTGTAAGACCCACTTAATGCTGTAGATTGCTTTTCATTGAGCGTTCTCTTCCAAATTACATATTCTGCAACTCTCTATGTTTACTTCAAAATCCAGAGTACTTTGGACAAATAATAGTAATCCTTAATGCTGGAGCTGGTCGGCATTTACATAACAAAAAACATAAAGTCCATTAGTACAGTAAATATAGCAAAAGGCAGCTGTAAACTGCTTCCTTTTCCAGACTTTATTTAAAGTTCCCAGAATATATTCAAATAAGTGTTCTCTTAAGTAGACAGCAACCAGATCGTTCTACAGAATGGTTCATAAACAGAAAGTCACTTTGGAAAATCAACTCACTTTGTAAAAGTGAACACTTTGTCCAAATTATCGGGCCATGTTCTTTCACGCCGCTAACCATTTAGTGTTCCATTTTGTGACTTTCAGGTCGGACTTCAATAAAAGAAGCCCGCCTCCCTCCTGTTTGCTTTTATTTTACACCAAAGAAAATATTTTCTTTTGCTTAGCCTCTGTTCTTGTCTTTGACACTCACACCTCCATTGATTATAAAATGACAGTGCAAGTAAGATTTTATTTAAGTGAGATAAATGAGTTTTGCAGCTCTTGTGTATAAGTGTTGGAAGGAAACATTTTAGGGCAGGGACGTCCAAACTGAGGCATAGAGGCTAGTTGTGGCCTTTGGCCATGATCAATCCGGCCCTTCATGTAAACGCTATCAAATAATAAAAGTATGACCTCTTGCAAAGTATAATAATCCTTGCCTGACTTTAGGCAATCAAACAGAAATGTAATGCATAGTCTGTAAGTTTATTTATTGAAATTTGTGTTGACCATATTAGTCTGGCTATTGATTTTATGTTGCTATATCATTTAGTAGTGTGTGATCCCTGGATTCACTGTTGTCACTTAAAGGGAATGTAACACCTTATAAAAATGTGTTGCCATGTATTTTGTTAATAAAAAATAATAGGAAAGCTTTTTTTTTTTTTTTTTTTTTTTTTTTTTTTAATAAATGTAAGTACTTACAAAGATATTCTATATTCAAGCTGTGCCAGTCAGCATAATGGACACGCTAATTCTTTGGCACAGCTCTTCTTCACGTCCTAATTCTCTTCCCACCTCCCTCCCAGCTGCCCCAGGGAGCGCATTCAAGCTTCCCTCCGGTGTGCTGTGAATGGCTTCTATCGTTATATCAAGCTCCGGTTAGCATTATACTGAGGTTGCAACATCAGTGGGAGGAGAATTAGGACATGAAGCAGAGCTGTGCTGTCTACATTATGCAGACGTGCACAACGCAGAAGATAGAATATCTTTGTAAGTACTTACATAAAAAAACAGCATTCCCATTACTAGTTTTATTAACAAAACATATGGTAACACATTTTTATAATGTGCTACATCCCCTTTAAAAGGATAGTAATGTCAAGAAATAAATCTACATTCCATTATTCAATTAAATTTTTTATAATGAATTGTACGTTCTGAAAATTCTTTACCTTCATATTTGGCTTCAAAATCCAGTTAAAAGTTCCCCCTCTTCAGCACGTCATGCAGACTCCCCTCAGATCAGAAAGCTGGTCTGGACGGATCGTAACAAAGGACAATATTGTGTCAGCATAAGGAAAAATCTGTCCTCTGTCATGGGGGTCAGGGTTTTCCTTACACTGACAAACACAATATTGCTCAAAAGGGGCGGGAAAATTTTATTTGGATTTTCAAAACAAATATGTAGATAAGGGAGGTGCAGAACATACTATCCTATATAATATTTTGGTAATGTATGTTTGTCAGAAGCTGTCATGCTCGGTACAGACTGCTGTGTGTGCTGCGGTCATATGCAGTACAGACTGCCCGTGCCGCGGCTGATAACGGAGCAGGGCGCTCCGAATTCCTACTGTAGTCCTCTCTGTGCACCAAAGGTGTGCAGAGAGGACTACAGTCTGAATTCGGAGCACCCCTCTCCATTATCAGCCCCAGAGCGGGCCATCTCTACTGTGCATGACTGCACCACGGCCGTTGCTGTCTGGCACTGTGGCCCGTGTACACGGGCTGTTTAACTAGTTCATTATAAAAAAGTATATTGAACAATCGCAGTTACGTTTATTTGTGGTCTTTACTATCTCTTTTAGTTGAGCAAATAATGCAGAAAGTAGCTTTTCAGCCTTATAACCTCCAAAGTGGCCATCGTTTTAAGGGCATTGAGAGATGGACGGATTGCAGCAAGGGTCAATTTTGTGTTCCTCAGTGTACAGAAAACCCTGGCCCCCATGACGAAGGAGTGCAGATTTTTCCTTATGCTGACACAATATTGTCCTTTGTTATGATCTATCTGGACCAGCTTTCGGATCTGAGGGAAGTCTGCATGACTTGCTGAAGAGGGGCGGGAGGGGGGCACTTTAATGGAGCATCAAACCGGTCAGGTCAGGGCAGGCTGAGAAGGTTTACAGGTCCAGGTTATAGTGCTGAGATCAGGGCAGGCTGAGATGGTTCACAGGTCCAGGGTACAATGCTGAGATCAGGGCAGACTGAGATGGTTTACAGGTCCAGGGTACAATGCTGAGATCAGGGCAGGCTGAGATGGTTCACAGGTCCAGAAGTACAGTGCTGAGATCAGGGCAGACTGAGATGGTTCACAGGTCCAGGGTACAGTGCTGAGATCAGGGCAGGCTGAGATGGCTCACAGGTCCAGGGTACAGTGCTGAGATCAGGGCAGGCTGAGATGGTTCACAGGTCCAGGGTACAATGCTGAGATCAGGGCAGGCTGAGATGGCTCACAGGTCCAGGGTACAGTGCTGAGATCAAGGCAGGCTGAGCAGGTACTCAGATACACTATACAATGCAGAGGTCAGGGCAGGCTGAGCAGGTACTCAGATACACTATACAATGCAGAGGTCAGGACAGGCTGAGCAGGTACTCAGATACACTATACAATGCAGAGGTCAGGGCAGGCTGAGAAGGTTCACAGGTCCAGGATAAAAAAATATAAAGGTAAAGGATTTTCAGAACATACTATTCATTATAAAAAATTAAACTGAACAATCGCATGTAGATTTATTTTTTTGATATTCCTACCCCTTTATGTATTTTAAATCAACCTTAACATGGGATTAAAATAAAAATGTCCTTTCATATAAGTGAGGATTTTAACACCTTGAATGCTTGAGTGGTCTCCAACACTTTTCTTCACAATGCATTAGAGACCTCTCCAGCATTCAAGGAGTTAAAAGCCCCATTTAAATTGATGGAACTTCTTGATTTCTTTGTCTCTCTCCTTTATCCTGTATTTGGTTTGCTTTTCGTCTGTTTTCTGTATAAGGTCCTAAAAATGTTTCTGCCCCTCAATCAACTACAAAGGGCCTTATGACCAAAACAAAAGAGCAGTTATTCTTAGGAAAACCATTTGTTAGCTTACTGGAACAAGATCTGGGTAGGAATAGCTGCCAGAGATTAGTAGGACACTGTTTGTTCTAAATGAAGTAAGGAAAGCCAGAAATGCAGAATAACACTCATACCTGAATAGACTGAAGAGAGAGCCAGGTACAGGCTGAGGTCAACAATGTACAGCAGGTTACTCAGGTCCAGGATACAATGCTGAGGTCAGGGCTGGCAGAGAATATCCAAAGGTCCAAGGTTACAGTGCTGAGGTCAGGGTAGGCTGAGATGGTTCACAGGTCCAGGGTACAGTGCTGAGGTCAGGGCAGGCTGAGAAGGTTCACAGGTCCAGGGTACAGTGCTGAGGTCAGGGCAGGCTGAGAAGGTTCACAGGTCCAGGGTACAGTGCTGAGATCAGGGCAGGCTGAGATGGTTCACAGGTCCAGGGTACAATGCTGAGATCAGGACAGGCTGAGATGGTTCACAGGTCCAGGGTACAGTGCTGAGGTCAGGGCAGGCTGAGAAGGTTCACAGGTCCAGGGTACAGTGCTGAGGTCAGGGCAGGCTGAGAAGGTTCACAGGTCCAGGGTACAGTGCTGAGATCAGGGCAGGCTGAGATGGTTCACAGGTCCAGGGTACAATGCTGAGATCAGGACAGGCTGAGATGGTTCACAGGTCCAGGGTGCAGTGCTGAGATCAGGGCAGGCTGAGATGGTTCACAGGTCCAGGGTACAATGCTGAGATCAGGGCAGACTGAGATGGTTCACAGGTCCAGGGTACAGTGCTGAGATCAGGGCAGACTGAGATGGTTCACAGGTCCAGGGTACAGTGCTGAGATCAGGGCAGGCTGAGATGGTTCACAGGTCCAGGGTAAAATGCTGAGATCAGGGCAGGCAGAGATGGCTCACAGGTCCAGGGTACAATGCTGAGATCAGGGCAGGCTGAGATGGTTCACAGGTCCAGGGTACAATGCTGAGATCAGGGCAGGCTGAGATGGTTCATAGGTCCAGGGTACAATGCTGAGATCAGGGCAGGCTGAGATGGTTCACAGGTCCAGGGTGCAGTACTGAGATCAGGGCAGGCTGAGATGGTTCACATGTCCAGGGTGCAGTACTAAGATCAGGGCAGGCTGAGATGGTTCACAGGTCCAGGGTACAGTGCTGAGATCAGGGCAGGCTGAGATGGTTCACAGGTCCAAGGTACAATGCTGAGATCAGGGCAGGCTGAGATGGTTCACAGGTCCAGGGTACAATGCTGAGATCAGGGCAGGCTGAGATGGTTCACAGGTCCAGGGTGCAGTACTGAGATCAGGTCAGGCTGAGATGGTTCACAGGTCCAGGGTACAGGCTGAAATCAGGGCAGGCTGAGATGGCTCACAGGTCCAGGGTACAATGCTGAGATCAGGGCAGGCTGAGATGGTTCACAGGTCCAGGTTATAGTGCTGAGATCAGGGCAGGCTGAGATGGTTCACAGGTCCAGGGTACAATGCTGAGATCAGGGCAGGCTGAGATGGTTCACAGGTCCAGGGTACAGTGCTGAGATCAGGGCAGGCTGAGATGGTTCACAGGTCCAGGGTACAATGCTGAGATCAGGGCAGGCTGAGATGGTTCACAGGTCCAGGGTACAGTGCTGAGGTCAGGGCAGGCTGAGATGGCTCACAGGTCCAGGGTACAGTGCTGAGATCAGGGCAGGCTGAGATGGCTCACAGGTCCAGGGTACAGTGCTGAGATCAGGGCAGGCTGAGATGGCTCACAAGTCCAGGGTACAATGCTGAGATCAGGGCAGGCTGAGATGGTTCACAGGTCCAGGGTACAATGCTGAGATCAGGGCAGGCTGAGATGGCTCACAAGTCCAGGGTACAGTGCTGAGATCAGGGCAGGCTGAGATGGCTCACAAGTCCAGGGTACAATGCTGAGATCAGGGCAGGCTGAGATGGTTCACAGGTCCAGGGTACAGTGCTGAGGTCAGGGCAGGCTGAGAAGGTTCACAGGTCCAGGGTACAGTGCTGAGGTCAGGGCAGGCTGAGAAGGTTCACAGGTCCAGGGTACAGTGCTGAGATCAGGGCAGGCTGAGATGGTTCACAGGTCCAGGGTACAATGCTGAGATCAGGGCAGGCTGAGATGGTTCACAGGTCCAGGGTGCAGTGCTGAGATCAGGGCAGGCTGAGATGGCTCACAGGTCCAGGGTGCAGTACTGAGATCAGGGCAGGCTGAGATGGTTCACAGGTCCAGGGTACAATGCTGAGATCAGGGCAGACTGAGATGGTTCACAGGTCCAGGGTACAGTGCTGAGATCAGGGCAGACTGAGATGGTTCACAGGTCCAGGGTACAATGCTGAGATCATGGCAGGCTGAGATGGTTCACAGGTCCAGGGTACAATGCTGAGATCAGGGCAGACTGAGATGGTTCACAGGTCCAGGGTACAGTGCTGAGGTCAGGGCAGGCAGAGATGGCTCACAGGTCCAGGGTACAGTGCTGAGATCAGGGCAGGCTGAGATGGTTCACAGGTCCAGGGTACAATGCTGAGATCAGGGCAGGCTGAGATGGTTCACAGGTCCAGGGTACAATGCTGAGATCAGGGCAGACTGAGATGGTTCACAGGTCCAGGGTACAGTGCTGAGGTCAGGGCAGGCAGAGATGGCTCACAGGTCCAGGGTGCAGTACTGAGATCAGGGCAGGCTGAGATGGTTCACAGGTCCAGGGTGCAGTACTGAGATCAGGGCAGGCTGAGATGGTTCACAGGTCCAAGGTACAATGCTGAGATCAGGGCAGGCTGAGATGGTTCACAGGTCCAGGTTATAGTGCTGAGATCAGGGCAGGCTGAGATGGTTCACAGGTCCAGGGTACAATGCTGAGATCAGGGCAGGCTGAGATGGTTCACAGGTCCAGGTTATAGTGCTGAGATCAGGGCAGGCTGAGATGGTTCACAGGTCCAGGGTACAATGCTGAGATCAGGGCAGGCTGAGATGGTTCACAGGTCCAGGGTACAGTGCTGAGATCAGGGCAGGCTGAGATGGTTCACAGGTCCAGGGTACAATGCTGAGATCAGGGCAGGCTGAGATGGTTCACAGGTCCAGGGTACAGTGCTGAGGTCAGGGCAGGCTGAGATGGCTCACAGGTCCAGGGTACAGTGCTGAGATCAGGGCAGGCTGAGATGGCTCACAGGTCCAGGGTACAGTGCTGAGATCAGGGCAGGCTGAGATGGCTCACAAGTCCAGGGTACAATGCTGAGATCAGGGCAGGCTGAGATGGTTCACAGGTCCAGGGTACAATGCTGAGATCAGGGCAGGCTGAGATGGCTCACAAGTCCAGGGTACAGTGCTGAGATCAGGGCAGGCTGAGATGGCTCACAAGTCCAGGGTACAATGCTGAGATCAGGGCAGGCTGAGATGGTTCACAGGTCCAGGGTACAGTGCTGAGGTCAGGGCAGGCTGAGAAGGTTCACAGGTCCAGGGTACAGTGCTGAGGTCAGGGCAGGCTGAGAAGGTTCACAGGTCCAGGGTACAGTGCTGAGATCAGGGCAGGCTGAGATGGTTCACAGGTCCAGGGTACAATGCTGAGATCAGGGCAGGCTGAGATGGTTCACAGGTCCAGGGTGCAGTGCTGAGATCAGGGCAGGCTGAGATGGCTCACAGGTCCAGGGTGCAGTACTGAGATCAGGGCAGGCTGAGATGGTTCACAGGTCCAGGGTACAATGCTGAGATCAGGGCAGACTGAGATGGTTCACAGGTCCAGGGTACAGTGCTGAGATCAGGGCAGACTGAGATGGTTCACAGGTCCAGGGTACAATGCTGAGATCAGGGCAGGCTGAGATGGTTCACAGGTCCAGGGTACAATGCTGAGATCAGGGCAGACTGAGATGGTTCACAGGTCCAGGGTACAGTGCTGAGGTCAGGGCAGGCAGAGATGGCTCACAGGTCCAGGGTACAGTGCTGAGATCAGGGCAGGCTGAGATGGTTCACAGGTCCAGGGTACAATGCTGAGATCAGGGCAGGCTGAGATGGTTCACAGGTCCAGGGTACAATGCTGAGATCAGGGCAGACTGAGATGGTTCACAGGTCCAGGGTACAGTGCTGAGGTCAGGGCAGGCAGAGATGTCTCACAGGTCCAGGGTGCAGTACTGAGATCAGGGCAGGCTGAGATGGTTCACAGGTCCAGGGTGCAGTACTGAGATCAGGGCAGGCTGAGATGGTTCACAGGTCCAAGGTACAATGCTGAGATCAGGGCAGGCTGAGATGGTTCACAGGTCCAGGGTACAATGCTGAGATCAGGGCAGGCTGAGATGGTTCACAGGTCCAGGGTGCAGTACTGAGATCAGGGCAGGCTGAGATGGTTCACAGGTCCAGGGTACAGGCTGAAATCAGGGCAGGCTGTGATGGCTCACAGGTCCAGGGTACAATGCTGAGATCAGGGCAGGCTGAGATGGTTCACAGGTCCAGGTTATAGTGCTGAGATCAGGGCAGGCTGAGATGGTTCACAGGTCCAGGGTACAATGCTGAGATCAGGGCAGGCTGAGATGGTTCACAGGTCCAGGGTACAATGCTGAGATCAGGGCAGGCTGAGATGGTTCACAGGTCCAGGGTACAGTGCTGAGGTCAGGGCAGGCTGAGATGGTTCACAGGTCCAGGGTACAGTGCTGAGATCAGGGCAGGCTGAGATGGTTCACAGGTCCAGGGTACAATGCTGAGATCAGGGCAGGCTGAGATGGTTCACAGGTCCAGGGTACAGTGCTGAGGTCAGGGCAGGCTGAGATGGCTCACAGGTCCAGGGTACAGTGCTGAGATCAGGGCAGGCTGAGATGGCTCACAGGTCCAGGGTACAGTGCTGAGATCAGGGCAGGCTGAGATGGCTCACAAGTCCAGGGTACAATGCTGAGATCAGGGCAGGCTGAGATGGTTCACAGGTCCAGGGTACAGTGCTGAGATCAGGGCAGGCTGAGATGGCTCACAAGTCCAGGGTACAGTGCTGAGATCAGGGCAGGCTGAGATGGCTCACAAGTCCAGGGTACAATGCTGAGATCAGGGCAGGCTGAGATGGTTCACAGGTCCAGGGTACAGTGCTGAGGTCAGGGCAGGCTGAGATGGCTCACAGGTCCAGGGTACAGTGCTGAGATCAGGGCAGGCTGAGATGGCTCACAAGTCCAGGGTACAGTGCTGAGATCAGGGCAGGCTGAGATGGCTCACAAGTCCAGGGTACAATGCTGAGATCAGGGCAGGCTGAGATGGTTCACAGGTCCAGGGTACAGTGCTGAGGTCAGGGCAGGCTGAGATGGCTCACAGGTCCAGGGTACAGTGCTGAGATCAGGGCAGGCTGAGATGGCTCACAAGTCCAGGGTACAATGCTGAGATCAGGGCAGGCTGAGATGGTTCACAGGTCCAGGGTACAATGCTGAGATCAGGGCAGGCTGAGATGGCTCACAAGTCCAGGGTACAATGCTGAAATCAGGGCAGGCTGAGATGGTTCACAGGTCCAGGGTACAATGCTGAGATCAGGGCAGGCTGAGATGGCTCACAGATCCAGGGTACAGTGCTGAGATCAGGGCAGGCTGAGATGGCTCACAGGTCCAAGGTACAGTGCTGAGATCAGGGCAGGCTGAGATGGCTCACAGGTCCAGGGTACAGTGCTGAGATCAGGGCAGGCTGAGATGGTTCACAGGTCCAGGGTACAGTGCTGAGGTCAGGGCAGGTATTCAGGTCCAGGATACAATGCTGAGGTCAGGCAGGCTGAGCAGGTACTCAGATACACTATACAATGCAGAGGTCAGGGCAGGCTGAGAAGGTTCACAGGTCCAGGATAAAAAGCCATGTTCAGGATACTGTTGAGTCAAGCCAAAGAAAAACACAGTAGAATAGTGCGCACAAATACTAGCTATAGCTGAGCGCAGGGTTTTTTATAGGAGTAGAGACTCAGCCTAATGATGACGCAATGCCAGATGTCACCCTGCCGCACACCACGCATACTCCATTAGGAGGCACCAGATCTTGCTGGCAACTCCGGAACAGGTGAATTATTTAGGCCACGTTAAGGGAGAAATCCAGATTCCCACAATTCTAACTGAATTAAATAGCGTGTTTAACCACTTGAGTGCTAGCGAGTGGCCTCCAACAATTTGCGTTGGATAACACTGGAGCCTTTCTAGCATTCATGGGGTTAAATGCCCCATTTAAATTAATGACATTTTTTATTTTATTCCTGATCGTGCAGTTAGTTTACCTCACAATTATATCTGGGAACCTTCTTATCCCAAGTTTCCTGAGGTCTACTAAGGTCTGGTGTGCAAATGACATGAGTCACATCAAAGTGGGATGGGCTTGAATGGGGTGGGTGGGATTAGAAGGACAAGAGGCAGGGTTTGCTCTTAAATGGGTGGAGGCTTGGAAGAACAGGGAGAAGAATGACACGGAAGTAGGTGGAGTTACAGTGGAAGTCCCGGAGCCCTGAGCATCAGTGTCTGTCCCCAGAGACCCAGTCATTATGTAAAAAAAAAAATGGAGTTTCTGCCTCAGAACCAGAAAGTTAGCAGATATGGTCATAATTATTACAGATTTTGTTTAAACCAAACATTTTGTTTTACACGTAAGTGCTGTTGGGTGATACTGTTTGCTCATAGGTTTTGCCTACAACATGTGGTAACACATTTTAATACATTAATGTCTGTCTTTTATTGAAAGCACATTTTACAAGGAAAACGCATTGTAGACAAGGGAAAATATACAGAAAGATATAATTAATCACAAGCTGGTGTCTGCACAGTTGTAAAGTAACAAACATGTTCACTGATATATGCCTCTTGGGCATTTTGTAATCTTTTCATTTCTATACTTGCAGTCTACCCACCAGCATCCCACATTCCCATACACATCTACTATCTCTCGCTCAACAAGGGAGAAAAAACTCAGTTCACAAAAATCCGGTCAGAAAGCAAAGCTTATTTACAATTTCAAGATGGTGGGTGGTGGCAGAGAGTGCATTGCCTCCCTTGTGCTTAATGCATTTTGACTTCATGCACAAGCTATTGGACTATCCACAGGAGTACACTACCAGTCAGCTATTTCACTCTTTGCCTTCCCAACGGTCCTACAATGTATCTGAAGTGCTAATTAGCTCTGAACTGGAACCAGCAAACACCATAGAGACAATCCTAAACAAATATTGTTGAAAACTTTTGATATTTCTGATCAGTTAAAATATGTCTGTGCTGTAAAGTTATAGTATTGAGCAGTTCAAACACAAAGAACACGGGAGCACAAGCACATCTATGAATAAGCTCTTGTGTTTGAACTGCTTCCGTTTGCAGCTTCGGAGCGCCGCATCGGAGAGCACCCTTTAGCTGCTGGTGAATTGTCATTCCTTCTCATGGCTTACACCTGTTTCAATTATATTTAACGTGAAGCATTTATCCTGTTGTGTGTATAGTATTGTGCAGCCCTTCATGCAGTGTTCATAGGTTTAGTTAGTTTTCTGAAAGCGACATTAGTATACACAGCATTTGCAGATGTATGCGAGATAGCTCACTTGCTAAATACACTGACTTTACTTGCTCAAACCTGAGTGTTGCAGCATAGACTTCCATTATTGAAATGTCATGCTGGTAATAGGACGTGTCAAAACGGTGACTTCAGAATATCTCGAGTGTGAAAAGAGCCCTTTCAGTATGTCATCCTAAACATGTGGCAACCTAAGAACCCCATAAATATCTAACCTAATGACTTGCCTAAGCCACCACCGAAAGCTAACAGAGACTGACCAGGGGTCAAGTCCTGAGTGTGGGAAATCACCCAAGATTACCCGCACCCATAATAAATACTTATGGCTCACGTCAAGTGTTTCTCTCTCTATAGGTGTGTGTGTTTGTGTGTATCATTGTATGTATGAGTGTGTCTGTCTCACTGTATGTAGGTCAGTGCATGTGTGTGGGAGTTTCTATGTCTATATGTGTGTGTTTGTTGCATGTGTCTTTGTCTCTATCGCTGTTGCATGCATGCACACAAATTGCCACCCATCATCTCCGCATTGCCCTCACATTACCCCCCCATCATCTCCACATTGCCCTCACATTGCCCCCATCATCTCCACATTGCCCTCACATTACCCCCCATCATCTCCACATTGCCCCCCCATCATCTCCACATTGCCCTGACATTGCCCCCCAGCATTTCCACATTGCCCCCATCATCTCCACATTGCCCTCACATTCCCCCCCATCATCTCCATATTGCCCCAATCATCTCCACACTGCCCCATCATCTCCACATTGCCCTCATCATCTGCACATTGCCCCCCATCATTTCCCCCTACCAGCTCCACATTGCCCCATCATCTCCACATTTCCCCCCCATCTGCTCCAACTTGCCCCCCATCATCTCCACATTTCTGCCCATCAGCTCCAACTTGCCCCATCATCTCCACATTGACCTCACATTTCCCCCCACCAGCTCAACTTTGCCCCCATCAGCTTCATTTTGCCCCCTGTGTTCTTTTCCTACCTCCCTGGTGGTCTAGCGGCCTGGCAGGAGAGGTCTGTGCCAGTAGCTGCTGGAGCTCCCGCGCGGTCTTCTGTAATGCAGAGCACTGGGAGATTGTCATCTCCCAGCGCTCTGCATTACTAAAGAGCTGATGACGACGAGGGAGGTCAGTAGCTGCAGGTCTGTACTGAAGAAGGTACAGACCTAACTGTGTTGTGGTGCCGGGTGGGGGAGTCCTGCTAACGGGAACTGCATTCCTGCTGTGGAAAATATACAGGAACGCTGTTCCCACACGTTCCTGCAGGACTTGAGCCCTGAACCTAACAGATACTAACTTGCCGACATTCTAGAGACTGACCCGAACCCAACAGATACAGCTTGACACAGCCCCCACACCTAACACAGACTGATCATAACCTAACCTAATGGATACTAACCTAACATATACTTACCTGGTGATAACCAGAACTGTGACAACTTTCAGGTGCCCATTTGATGAATGCAAAGTTGTAAGAATGCCATAATGAGTTTTGCCATGTAGGCAGTACCATTTCAGTTGGATACCGATTAAATTATTACTATTGAATTGGGTAATAATAACAGCTATTATAAGTTGCCATTAGACACTTTGTTTAGAAGCCGTGCTTTAATGTGTCCCAGTGGGGAGAAAGTGCTTTGTAAAATAGATTATGATTATTTTTATAAGAGAATCTATTGGATAAGTAATATGTGGTAAAAGCAGTAGACTTTGCCAGGAGGAGACTCATTGGCCAAGTAAGAATGATTGGAGTCATAAGCAGCAGAAATGGTGAGAGAGAGTGGCCTGTCCTCACCAAATTTGCTCTCTCAATCACACTTCCTTTTTATGTCCAGGGTGGACAACATGCCACCTTCCAGTTGTTTTTGGACTACAATACTCATCAGAAGCAGCAAGGAATGATTAACGCAGTTACAGGGTCAAAGAAGTGAAACCCCCAACAGAAGCAAAATCGTTGTCTTTAAACGTTAAAAACCAAAAGTAACACCACTGAGGCTAATCTGCCTTATGCATTTCGTGCCATAATCAGTACTTAATCATAGGCTAATCTGCCTTACGCATTTCTTACTATAGTCGGTACTTAGTCGTAGGCTAATCGCCTTAAGTGTTTTGTACCATAGACGGTACTTAATCATAGGCTAATCTGCCTGCGCATTTCATACCATAGTCGGTACTTAAAGGGATAGTAATGTATCACAAAAACAGCAGCTCCATTTAATCCTCATAGTATTTGGGCCATGGAGAGTATTATTTCAATACTGTCAGAGTTGTAGTTCAAGAGTAATTGAATGATAAAGTATCCCCCTCCCGCCCCTTTTACCTTGTGTAAGCCACTTCCCCTCAGTTGTGGAACCTGGTCTCTTGACCAGACAGGTCGCAGCAAGGGACAATCTTCTTACTGTGAGCATAAGGAAAACCCTGTCCCCCATGACAGGTTTTTCCTTATGCTTACTAAAGATTGTCCCTTTCTGTGATCCATCCTTGCTGCTCTGGCTGAGCAGTGTTACATCAGTAAAAGGGGCGGGATAAGGATACTTTGTCATTGAATTACTCTTGAACTACAACTCTGACAGTATTGAAATAACACTCTCCATGGCCCAAATATTATGAAGATTAATTGGAGTTTCTTTTATTTTGAAACATTACTATCCCTTTAATACAGGTCCTGGCACGTCAGTTAAGGACCCATGACGTGCCAAGACCGTTATGGAATTCAGGACTCACCGCACAGCTGTATGCTGTTCGGGGAGCCCTGAACTGGATGCCGAAATAAAAAAAAAATAAAGGTCCGTGGTCCTTAAGTGATGGCCGCATGCGTGATCGGCCGTCCTTAAGGTGTTAAATTAAAAGTATCAAAGAAAAAGTGTTGTGCCTGCTGATTGGCAACATTGTGAGTGTCACTGTCACTTTATGTTCAGTTCTCTCAGATCTTCAAGATGCAAAGACTGTGTAATGAATGGTAACAATGGGAGACCTATTAAGTCCTTTGCAGATTTTAATGCTGAAATCAGCTAGAGAAAGGTAATTTAGTGTCATAGCTGAAGGTACATTTCCTAAATGCCTTGTTCTGGTGTCAGTGATGTCTCAAAGGGAAAAGTCTGGAAGCTCGATTCATTTTAACGATGACACAAAGTACTTTTCTCTGTTGTATTATGTCTTTATCTCCTTTTTGTTGTCCCTATCTCTTCAAGAATAGTGATGACATTCTACTCCAACTTTCTCTTAAGAGAGACTTTGTCTCTTTCACCATATCCTACACAAACACTTCTCTTATTTAATTCTTCTTCTGATGTCTCATATTATTAACACTCCCACCGTTTATATTGTGCCATTACTATCCCAAGGTTTAATCTTTTTTTAATCTCTGGCTGTGGTTCTTCTCTTGCACAAAGCTTTTGTCAGAGCCTGTTTTCAAGCACACAATGTTGCCTTGGTCACCTTACAAAATAGTTGCAGGATTCTAAAACGAATGTAACAAGAATCTTCATGTTGACAGATCCAAGTAGACTGAACTATCTATTCAATGCAACCAGCTACCTTGTTTTCTTTCTTGGCTGAATCAGAACATCACATTACCTTAAAAGAAAAAAAGGTAAACCTTTATGTAATGAACATTACTTATGTTCGTCTACGAAACGTTTCATAAAGTCATGCATGACAAGAGGATAGAATACTACATTCTTCACCACCTTAAAGGGACACTAATGTCCCATAAAAATTATACTTGTTTTCTAGAGGTTTAAAAAATAAGTTATTTGGCACAAATCCTCTCTCTCAAACCTTTATTGTTTCATATGTAAAGTTCCCCCCTCCCTCCCCTTCTCCTGACATCAGCGTCTAGCTGTCAGCAGGAGATCTCGGTCCAGGGACCAGTAAGCTGCTCTGCAGCAGAGCTGAAATTGCCTTATTTAAAAAGAATTGCAAGCACACTGTAGACCATTCCAATGAAGTAGTTTTCTTTAAATAACACGATTTCAGCTCTGCTGAAGAGTCTCCTCGAGTCGGCCGACTCTAATCTACTGCTGTCAGCTTTACAGCTGACATCAAGAAAAGGAAAACTTTACAAGCGAATATCTCTCAAAACATAAAGGTTTGAGAGATAGGATTTGTGCCAAATACTTTTTTATGGGAAATTACTGTCCTGTAAAGGCAAACTTAATTACTTAATACCTCTACCCCATTTACCTAACTATGACCAGAAAATCTTAACTGGCCGAATGATTTTTCCCTTGATTTAAGAGATAACCTGTCCAATCAGCTCAGGATGTCGTGCCCTCGGAGGTAGGCATGATGGTTGTTGGCAGTGTCACAGGATTTCAAACTCTGCTTATTGCAAATGATAATATTAATTATTTAAGGACCAGATAGATGTATAATGTATTGTGTACCCCCTCTGGACCTTAAAGGGATTAAATTGGCTAATGCACACTGCCTGTGTCAGAATGAAACTGCCCACAATTATATCCACTTCCATGGACATAGCACACAAGAATAAAATTCCTTGGGGCAATTTTTGGAGTCAAAACAAGCAAAGGGGAGGGTTACAATTAGGTGGTCGTTCCCCTTTAAAGAGGAAAATGGCAACAAATCACACTTCCTTCACTTTGAGCCAAATAATACTTCCTCTTGGGGTGAGAACATTCCACAGGTAAAAAAATGGGTTCCTCTTTATGTAGAAGAAACTCCATATTGGCCAAAGGTCATTGTCAAGTACAAATTACTGTGTAGAAATATTTCTCTTGTAAAGAGAAAGAACTTGCTAGAGAGTATACTGAAATTATATACAAAATAAACATTGGATATACTCATGAGTAAAAAAGACATAGGAAAATAGACATGGCCCAGCTGAGGATGATGGGAGCTGTAGTCCAACAATGGTTTGAGAACCAGACTGTGCCTTCTTTTAATGATTTGTCTTCTGGTAGGGCAGTACTTGTCAAGAATTTCATACACTTAGGGTCAAAGATACAGCATCTTGTTATGAGTTGCATTGTGGTGAGATCTCACTTCACATGTAGGTCCTAATGTCACACGAAATGTCCTCTCTATGCTTTAAACATATGAGACTTTCTGATGAAGACATTTCTTCCCCTTGTACTTCAGCACAATTTGTTGGAGAAGAAATATCTCCTAATAAGCACCCCCACTTACATTACTTTAGCCAGAATTCCTAATGAATTTTGTCCTCCTTCCTGTGTTCAAGAGATTGCATGTTCAGTTAGCACCAGATGTCATTTTCATGGTGGTGGACATGATAAGTGCTTGTAGGACTACTGGACCTTACATTTTATAGTGTTATTAATACTTTAATGAACAAAGCAATTCACTTGTGGTTTTTATATTGTTAGTGATGTCCACAAAAATGTTTTTTGCATTTAGAAGAGCTTAAAAGGCTGAGCTAAATGCAAAAAAACTATCTCTCAAACCGCTATAGTTTTAAGAGATACAGGGGTTTAAAGTTTGATCTCTCCTACTGACAACTGTAAAGCTATCAGCAGGAGATCTGTGTCGGCCGACACGGAGGCGCTTGAGACGTGCCTCAATCTCTTATTTACCACGAATCCCTTCATTGGAATGGTCTAAAATGTGTGCCTGGTTTTCAAGCCCTCGTTTTAGACCATTCCAATGAAAGGATTCGTGGTTAATAATGAGATCGCGGCTCTGCTCAAGCGCCTCCGTGTCGACCGACACGGATCTCCTGCTGACAGCTTTACAGCTGTCAGTATGAGAGGTCAAACTTTAAAGGCCTGTATCTCTTAAACCATAGCGGTTTGAGAGATATGTTTTTTTGCATTTAGCTCAGCCTTTTAAGCTCTTCTAAATGCAAAAAAAAAACTTTTTTGTGGACATTATTAACACTTTAACTGTTTGAGTGCCAGAGAGGTATCCAACGCATTACAACACAAGGGGGGATATGCACTAAGGCATGATAAAGAGGTGATAAAGTGGAGATGTCTTCTCCAGGATATCACTTCTCCAGTTCATGTGTTATCTATAGAGCCTATGCACTAAGATCTCCAGAGCTGGAGAAATCTTAGTGCATTGGGTCCATAGAATAACATAGGAACTGAAGATGTGATTTCACTGGAGAAATGATCTCTATTTTATCACCTCTTTATTGCATCTTACTGAATCCCCACCCCTATATGTTTTCAATAAATGTGCAAGGGCAGAATTCGTAGGGGACATTGACAGTTTCTGACCATAGTACGATAAGTGTGTGATTGATTATTATTTGGAAATGCAAGTTCTACTTTAATCTCTGAATAGGGATTCATGTGTTTGGCTGTGTATATATAGATATATTTCTGACGTACCATTAAATGGATCGTGCCGAGGTGTCCTTTGGGACAAATCACTCACTTTCGCTGACTTGATGTATTGGCCTAATAATAAATTCAAAAATTGCTTTCAACTGTGCAGCTTTTATGGGATCCTCTCCCATTAGTACTGAAAAGTAAAGCAAAGGAACCTGAGCGCCAGAAGAATAAAAGAAAATATAAATCATATAGCAGAGGCTGCTGCCGAAAAACTGCTTTTTCAATATTCGATTACTTGTAGTTATGAGCATTTCTTGGGATAGCGCAACACTTTTTTCTTGTGCCTGATAACTTCTTTTGTGCTATGACATGCAGCTTATATGATGGTGTTTGGGAAATGCTTGTGTTTTTACGGGGTGGGTTCAGGGGTGTAACTGGAACCTCTTTGATCCTGGGATTAACCCTTTGCGTGCCATTGCAATGCTTTGGATACCTCTCTGGCACTCAAACGGTTGAATTTGATGCTGAGACGACTTGTTCACATGCTCTGATGCTGAAAGGATTAGGAACAACAGGGAAATGACTTACAGACACTATTATCTTACTGGCTGATGATGTCCGCAGCTATCTGCCAAGGTAGGAAACTAGTCTGATTATGAGGGTCTACAGTATATTGCACAGCTAGTTGGTCTCTTGAATGCGTGGGCCGCTTTCACAACTGCACACACTGCCCAGGGAACTGTACCGCTAGGTGAGTTGATTTTTATTTTTTGCTTTGGGGAGGATTAAAACCATATTTTAGCCCATTTAAAACTGTGGTGTAATACAGCAGCCGATAAGGAGTCCTCAGATAGATCGCAAGCCACCTAAATGTCATCAGGGTTGTTGCTAAGTACTTGCTGCAGGGGCTGAAGAACAAGGTCGCCCTTCGTGGCTCAAAGCCAACACTTGTTTCACGTAATAACTGCACTCTTCCACTGGAGGGCACCAGACGCGTTGGTGTTACTTTTACCTTTTAAAACCTGCTTATAATTAAAGAATTAATAGTCTTATTTAAACGTAAATTTTGGAATTTGAATTTGTCCACTATGGTGACATTAGTTTGCCCAAGTACATCGTAGTACATCAGTCACCCTCTGTCTTGTGCCCGACAGCATCTATCTTTTTACACTCATAATGTTCCATTTTAACCCTTTGAGTGCCGGAGGGGTACGCAACTCATTGCTGACAACACCCAGACCTGCAGAACACACAGATCTGCAGGGAAGAGTTTTAACCCATTAAGGATCACAGGTGTGCTCAACGCATCTCTTCTGACCCATCTTGTCCTTAAGGTGTTAAGCTATAGGAACCTGGGTTCTAGTTCAACAAGCTAATTCTAGTGCAAGCCATCTGCTCAATAGGGCACAAATGAAAATTCACACTGAATGAAAGGGAGTTTGTAAACCCTTGAATTTTATGGAGAACTCCAGTGCATTGCAAAATCCCATATTTTGCTACCTTGTTTAGTTCCTGGATTTGGAAAAAAAAAATCTTAGAATAATTAATTTGCCGTTCATCATCTGTAGGGTGGAGCTTGGGATACCAATTATTAGTAATTATTGTGAAAAATAAAGGAATTTCCATATTAGGAAGTGAACTAATTATAATAACCAACGGGATACTAGTAAATATGATAATGCTTTTTTGAGGTTGTGCTCAAAATGTCTGCAGACGGAATGTGCAAAGGAAGAAAAGAAAAGCTCACCATGCTAAGACACCATGAATATACATATATCAGGGCTCAAAATTTCCACTCGCCTACTCGCATTTTGCGAGTAGATATTTAGTGAGGGCGAGTGGAAACTGATGCCCTGTATTCAGTATGAATATAACCGTAATCTCGCGGTGCTAGTGTCCCCCCTCCTCCACTCTGCAGTTTGGCGACATGAAAATCTCGCAAGTTCCATCCTCCCGCATCATCACGCGCCCCTGCGGGCCGTGATGACATGACAGAGAAGAGGAAGAGGGCAGAGGCACCGGAAGAGAAGCGCTTGCTGCCAGCAGACTGATCGTTACTGTCTGGCTGCAAGCGCTTCTCTTCCGGTGCCTCTGCCCTCTTCCTCTTCTCTGTCTGTATGTCATCACTGCCCGCAGGGGCGCGTGATGATGCGGGCGGGCAGGAGGGATAAAGAGAGGTGCAAGGGGGGAGAAAGAAGTACAAGGGAGGAGAAAGAGACACATGGGGGAGAAAGTACAAGGGAGGAGAAAGAGACATGGGGGAGAAAGCGAGAGACACATGGGGGCGAAAGTACATGGGGGAGAAAGGGAGATACAAGGGGGAGAAAGTACGTGGGGGAGAAAGAGGCACAAGGGGGAGAAAGAAGAAGTACATGGGGGAGAAAGAGAGACACAAGAGGGAGAAAGAAGAAGTACATGGGGCAGAAAGAAGAGGCACATGGTGGAGAAAGAAGTACATGGGAGAGAAAGAGGCACAAGGGAGAGAAAGAAGTACATGGGAGAGAAAGAAGTACATGGGAGAGAAAGAGGCACAAGGGGGAGAAATAAGTACATGGGAGAGAAAGAGGCACAAGGGGGAGAAAGAGAGGCGCAGGGGTGAGAAAGAAGTACATGGGAGAGAAAGAGGCACAAGGGGGAGAAAGAGAGGCACAAGGGGGAGAAAGAGAGGCACAAAGGGGAGACAGAAGTACAAGGGGGAGAAAGAAGTACTGGGGGAGAAAGAAGTAGTACATGGGGAGAAAGAGAGGCACAAGGGGGAGAAAGAGGAAGTACATGGGGGAGAAAGAGGCGCAAAGGGGAGAAAGAGGAGCAAGGGGGAGAAAGAAGTACATATGGGGGAGAAAGAGAGGCGCAGGGGGGAGAAAGAAGTACTGGGGGAGAAAGAAGAAGTACATGGGGAGAAAGAGGCACATGGGGAGAAAGAGAGGCACAAGGGGGAGAAAGAGGAAGTACATGGGGGAGAAAGAGGAAGTACATGGGGAAGAAAGAAAAAGTACATGGGGGAGAAAGAAAAAGTACATGGGGGAGAAAGAGAGGCACAAAGGGGAGAAAGAAGTACATGGATGAGAAAGAAGTACATGGGGGGAGAAAGAGGCACAAGGGGGAAAAAGAAGAAGTACATGGGGTAGAAAGGAGAAGTACATGGGGTAGAAAGGAGAAGTACATGGGGTAGAAAGGAGAAGTACATGGGGTAGAAAGGAGAAGTACATGGGGTAGAAAGGATAAGTACATGGGGTAGAAAGGATAAGTACATGGGGTAGAAAGGATAAGTACATGGGGGAGAAAGAGAGGCACATGGGGGAGAAAGAGAGGCACATGGGGGAGAAAGAGAGGCACATGGGGGAGAAAGAGGAAGTACATGGGGGAGAAAGAAGTACATATGGGGGAGAAAGAGAGGCGCAAGGGGGAGAAAGAAGTACATATGGGGTTGAAAGAGAGGTGCAAGGGGGAGAAAGAAGAACCTGATATGGGTGGAGTTAAAGGCGGGGACATGGGTGGAGTTAAAGGCGGGGCTATGGGTGGGGCTAGGAGTGGAAACTGGTGGCGAGTAACTTTTCAGGCCTGGCTAGTAGCTCAGGACTTGAAATTTTGAGCCCTGCATATATGCTATAAATAAAATGTTATTAGATTGTGAAGGAATATGAAAAGCAGCATGGAAAGAAGGGATCCTCCAAATCCCCAAACAGGGGAAAACAAAACAGAACAAGAGGAAAAAAAAAAAAAACGTATTCCTGCGCTAATCCATAGAGATTGCCCAGAAGTTATAAATCCTGTATAGTGTATATTATATATCTATGTGTATATTAATATCAAACAAATGAGGGTTTTGTTGCATCATTTTGCCAAAGTATAAGCTCTCTTACCACTCCAAGATACCTCAATTTGGGGATGGGAGTTGTAGTCCCTAACATATGTTGGGGGGTCAAACTGTGGGGGATCTGCAACTTCCAGTACCCAATGAAAGCAGGGTTTTAGGGTTTTGTTTTTTGTTTTTGAGGGGGGTGGTCAGGGGTCAGACAGTGTATGTGGGGATCTGTGACTACCAGGGTGCAGATGACTCCCCTGTCGCACATATAGGGTTATTTTTTTTCCATTATATTTTTTTCAGACCTTGTTGGTGGGCATCAGGGGACCACACCTGATGTCTTCTCCCCAACGCGGGGCTAGACTTCCCTGTGGCATACCCAGGGCTGTTTTATTTATATTTATATATTATATATATATATATATATATATATATATATATATATATATATATATATATATATATAACATTTATTTTTCAGACCTCATTTGGGGGCACGAGGACCCCTCCTGATGCCACCCCCACCCACAGCTGTTGATCTGTCAGACGATCTCACTGGGAGATCAGTACTGGCAATGCAGGAGAGCAACATGCTCTTGTGCTTCACTCCTACCCAAACCGGTAGGAGTGGGCAAGATCGAGGAAAGCCTTCTTACGTCACCGGTGATCATGTGGTTTGTTATATGGAGAGACTTTCCCCTATCCTGCCCACTCCTACCTGAGAGTTCACGTAGGAATGAAACAGGAGAGCACATTGTTTTACATTTATGTTTTACAATGTCACAATAAATTATATTGTAATTTAAACAAAAGTAGAAAAACAGGGTTAAATCTTAATTTTTGTTTTCAAAACAGGTTAGAACTGTAGCCTGGCTGTTTCATTAGCACTGAGATATAACGCTTTTGGTTGGAGACTACAGTATGAAACCAACAAAAGGAGAAAAATACATTCCAGGAAAATGCTAAGAATTCACAACTATCACTGAACCAACTAATTTACCTAGGGAAAGATAAATGTGTGTTTTCTACTAAATTGCTTAGCTGACATGCTTCAGAACCTTGAGAAACTGAACATATAATAACATTTAACTTGATTAATCACAATTGTTTCAATTAGTGAATACAAGAATATATACGAGTTGATATGAAAGCACTGGGGCATGTATATGAAGGAAGAGTATAGTAATTGTGGAACAATCCTTCTTCACCACAGGGAACCAGTAAACATTCCTACTGCCTTAAATGGGACTTTTAATAGCTTGACTGCTAGAGATGGGTCTCTAACACATTTGCATTCAAGAGGTTAAATGTCCCTTTTAAATAATTGGGGATTTTTATTTCACACACATGATGCTTTTTGTTTGCCCCAAAATTGCTTCTCTCTGGCTTATTAATATGGCCCCAAGTGTTGTGCTACCCCATCCTCTGGATAACCAATAAGTGAAGCATGATTTGATTACCCGGCACAAAAGAATCCCAGGAAATCTTTTTGTCAGGTTATGCACATTCTGCTGTAAATTAACCACAATTAAGCAGAAAAATAACAATTTCCAAATTCACATTGATTCAAAGCGGAACTATCATCAGGGTAACATTGCCCACCAAACACTTACTAACATAGTGATAGGCAAATGCATACTTCTGTTAGGCTGAATGAGTCTCGCTTTGTTCAGCAAAAACAACCTCTTCGGCAGGCACCAGCGAACAACAGCGCAGACATCTGGAGAAAATGTACCTGTGAGTCTGTCCCGTTCACTGCCAGAATTGGTGAGTGACGTTCCTTGTTACCTTAAGGTACCGGACGTTACTGACGGCACAGGCGCACAGAGCTTCTCTTGTAAGCTCTGTGCAGCAGATGCCTGCCGAAGAAGATATTTTTCCTGAATAACACGGGACTTATTCAGCATAATAGAAGTATGCCTTTGCCTATCGCTGTGTTAGTGTTTGGGGGAGGGGGGTAATGTTATATTGATGATAGTTCCACTTTAAATTGGGCTTTTATCCACTTGGATTCTAGAGAGGTCTTCACTGCATCGGATTCAAGGTGCTAAAAGCCTCAAGGGGTCATTAAGCTCCACCCTTCATGTCCAAGTACAGCTCAGTGTCATCCCAGAGCAGTGGCCAACACGCACTCATAAACTTTGAGACCCTGCATATTGGCAGCAGTGCCATCTGGTGTTCTGACAGTTTTTCTTTTGCATTTTTTTTGGTGGGGGAGAGCCTCCATTCTCTATTGAGTGTAATAGTAACAGCTGTTTCACATCAAGGTAGTTTGGACTGTATTAACCTTTGTGTGTGACATCGCTCAGCAATAGGGATACTCTTGTTTTACACAATATGAGAAGCACTGCCATATTTTTTTTTTAATTACCGTACTGATCCATAACCGTCTCTTCCTCTACCACACTTTATATCCTTCATCCCCCATCTCCTCCCTCTATATACACACACAAACACTCATGCATACCCTACATTCATCTGTGGTGAAAGGGTGTACCCTGTCAACATGACTGAGTGCTCATACTGCTGTTCAACTAGCAGTCTTCTGGGCTGATAGTTTCTCCAATCTCACAATGCTTTATTGACACCCAACTAGGTATAACTAAAGAACAGTATCATGAAAAATAACCTATATCTTTTGACACTGGTAAAGAGATTTTTTGCAGAAGGAATTTCTGGAATTATATTGTTATGCAGAGTCAGAGCAATTATTTCTATTATGAACAATCCACTTTAACTTGCATTATGCATATTTATATTCCGGAAGCTTTAATATACTGTGATGCATTGGCTTTTGGCTCAGATGAAAGGTGCCATTATATTTTATACCTGCCTGTGTTACACACACTACACGTTATGTAAATGTCTGTGATCACAGCTCATTATTCCCTGTTTGGATCTCTCTTCTACTGTCTCTCACTGGGTTTCTTTACCGCAGTGTATTGAGAATCGACTTTTGACATTTAAAAAAATCTCTGGAAAAAAAATAAAAATGAAAATCAGAATGCAGAAGTAAAGGAAAATGTCTAGTTAAAAGGTCATGTGTTTTCATTTTCTGATTTTTTTGTGACTTTTGAAATGAAATTTGTTCTTGTATTTTAAAGTATCAGGTTAGCTGTAGGACACACTTCAAAACAGTTTAGTTGGAAACAGGAAAAACATTGTCACTTTAATTGGACAGGGGACCTTGCAAGCCCAAAACAATGTTAAACTTTTTGGATCTTTTGAAGTTAGTTGTATTTGGCAAACCATTTGTTGTTGTTTTTTGTTTGTTTGGTTTTTTAAAGGCATCCTACCACCTAACAACACATTTGGTGAGTTTGAAAGAGATTTTAGAATCATCTATATGTATTAGCTGTTTTTTTTATTTGTAAAACAAATTTTGAGTTATTTAGATGTATAGGATATGCTATTTCCTGGAATGCTGTGAAGGCACTTCCTGTCTTAGCCTTACGTTACCTCCCCAGTAAATGACACTCAACTCTTTTAGTGGTAGGAGGGGTGATATAGTCTCTTTAAAGGGAAACCCTCCTATGTTCGGTTTTGTACTTAGCAAATGAAAAAAATTTACTCCGTCCCCTAAAATGTGTACATAACTGCAAGCACCTTGGATTTGTCCAGGATAAATACATCAGTGATCCATAGTAAGCTCCATGAAAGACAGCGTTAAAGGGATAGTAATACTTCGTTTTATCTTTATTTTATTTTGTAGGCATGAAAAAAACATGAAGAACGATATAAGTCTTATCTCTCAAACCTTTATGGTTTAAGATATATTCACAAGCAAAGTTTCCCCTCCCGCCCCTTTTACCTAGTGTAAGCCATCTCTTCTCAGATGTGGAATGCAGTCCATAGACCAGACAGATAACAGCAGGGGACAATCTTCTTTGTATGAAAACAATAAAAGCACTTCCCCCCACTTGACAAGTTTTTCAGCTTTTTCCCTTATCTTAATTGAAGATTGTCCCTCTCTGCAGTCTACCTGGGCACCTCCCTTCTGATCTGGCTGAAAAGGGGGGGATACTTTGTTTGTGAATATCTCTTAAACCATAAAGGTTTGAGAGATAAGACTTATATCGTTCTTCATGTTTTTTTAATGCCTACAAAATAAAATAAAGATAAAACGAAGTATTACTATCCCTATAAGAAAAGTTCCTGTTTAGAATTGTCTTTTTCAACTAAATGACAGAAGCTAAAAATGTGGTAGTGTAGAATTTCAGCAACACCTAGAGAGCATGCTGTAATTTGATTGGTACTGGGGTGGGGGAATGTGGGGACAAGAATCCAATAAGTTTACATATACAAATAGAATAATAATCAGTGCCCAGCAAGAGAAGGGGGTGGCGGGGAGGATATAAGAATATCACTAATGGATGTGCCCTCCCAAGAAAATAATTTAAAATAAATCCCAATCAAGTAAATTTACAAGTTTCAAAAAGATTCCACAGCTGTGAGGAGTTCTTTATAGTTATTGAGTCAGTGTCTATGCTGCCAGTCCCTTTCGTCTCAGGATCCCAGAGACAGAGTTTTCACTTGAAAAACAAAAGAGAGGATGGAGTAGGGAGGGACAGCGCAAAAGAATACTCTAAGTGTAGTATTGGTTTATTAGGACAATATCATAAAATGCAAAGACATCCAAATATTGATAAAATAATAGAAATCAATTGACAGGATCATAGAAACATGGAATCTGACGGCAGATAAGAACCATTTGGCCCATCTAGTCTGCCCATTTTCCTACTGTATAAACCTCAAACCTTTTTTAGTCCTTGGTCTTTTCTTACGTTAAGGACAGCCTTGTGCCTATCCCATGCATGCTTAAATTCTGTCACTGTATTAACTTCTGCCACTTCTGCTGGTAGGTTATTTCACTTATCTACTACCCTCTCAGTGAAGTATAACTTTCTTGCATTAAATCTAAACCTGTGTCCCTCTGTTTTTAGACTATGGCCTCTTGTCCTAACATTTTTACTCCTTTGAAATGTACTTCCATCCTGCACTTTTTGAATCCCTTCATGTATTTGAATGTTTCAATCATATCCCCTCTCTTCTCTCCTCTAAGCTATACATGTTAATTTATTCAGTTACACAAGGAGGTGTCAATAGGTCATGAAATAACCTAAAAGTTCCTGGCAATGCCTTGCCTACCAGCCACACCGCCAGCAGCACCAACTAAAACACAGTTGTCCCTCTTTTACTATTTGAAATGTTGGGAGCTATGAGAGTGGCATAACCACTTCCCTTTTTCTGCTACTAATGTCCCTAGCTGTACAACCCAGTACCCTGCTTGCATTCCCCACCGCTTTATTACATTGCCTGCCTGCCTTTAAGTTGTTAGAAATAATTACTTCCAAATCCCTTTCCTCTGTTGTCTCTGACAGCACACTACCATTAATAGTATATTTTTCCTTTGGATTTTTATGTCCCACGTGCAAAATTTTACATTTATCAACGTTAAACTGCATCTGACACACTCTTGTCCATTATTCTAATTTACCTAAATCATTTGGCTTATTCCCCCTGGAATGTCTATCCTATTGCAGATCTTGCCATCATCTACAAAAAGGCATACCTTACCATGAAGACCTTGTGCAATATCACTACTAATTCTAATAGTGGTAACTACAACTATGTAGCAATGGTGTGTTCCACTGATAGTCTTATATGAGATGGCAACAACAGCATATGCAAGTTGTGTTCCACCTAACTGCAAATTAAATTAGTGGCTGCTACAACATGAATAAGTGTGATCTCCACTACTGACGATATGTAATAAATGGATTTGAAATATAATAATGGTGGCTGCAACCAAAAGAAAAAGCTAAAATTACAAACAAACACATATACAGATAGGATCAAAATAATCCAAAAAGGAATGAAATTAAAGTAAATAAAACAATGAGGGCTTATTACACAAGTATCGTTACACCCCACCTACATGTACACATAAAAATCTGCTTGATAAGCTCCAAGATTATGGTCCAGTATATGTAATATATATGGGATCACAGTATGGTCACACTGTGTTCCATAAAATCTAACAATCAAAGCAAATACAAAGAGTGCTTAAAATCAAACGTGACACTGGAAAACAATTGCAGTCTATCAATGTCTTAAATGCAAGTGGAGGTATTATGGGTGGTGTAAAACAAATCCAGGGCTTTCCCCAGCAGTAAATGCCCTTACTTGAGTTAGAAGAATATTGCGCCTAATCGGAGTGGGATTTACCTGGTCAGGTCCTTATGGTAATCTCCATACTGTGTTCCCTGGGTGGCATGATCCAGACCATGATCTCTGCAATGAAGAGGACCGTCTGGTTACTCCTGTCCTATGCTCCGATCAATATAGGGTTGGGGCAACACCATACACACTACACTCCAACTCCACTTGTTTTATTGTATATTGACCATTTTTTCATACAGTTAATTCAACAACTTCAGCACGTTTCGGCGGAAACATCTGCTTTCCTCAGTGAGTGACTCCTTGCCTCTTTCTCCCTCATCCACATATTATAATTTTCTAATAATATAAATGTTATGTATTTTTGTAGAAACCTTATTTATACTAAGAGAATTTATTTCTGAAAGCTCATTCACGCTCTGAGTACCAGTGAATTTCCCATGCATTTCAGAGCAATATGTTGGACTCTGGCACTTGTAAGCTTGACCCGTTGCGCCCAGAAAGGTGCCTTCCTTGCCTTAAAAGGGTTGGGGGGGTTGGGTGTAAGGTGAATTATTTTGGGGGTGTCTGCCTAAAGGTTGCCTTAGAATGCAGCTTTCCTGTCCTTACTTTACCTGTTTGCGTTTCTTGTACTAATTCTTTTGCAGTCACCCAGTGGATATAAAATTAACTTGTGTGCGCTTACATTTTTCATCTAGAGTTTCTCAAGGTCAACAAGAAGTATGTTCTCTCTGCAACAAGTAAACTGCAAAAGGGTTTTTTTTCAGAATTATATAAATGTAGAACGCCAATTCTATTTTGTTCATGTTTTCATCATTCAGATGTTTTCATTTCCATTTCCATTTATGATAACTTTAACCCTTTGAGTGCCGGAGGGGTTCGCAACACATTGCTTTGCAATGTGTTGCGTACCCCTTTGGCACTCTAAGACTTAAAGGGGAACTAACACCTCCTAATAATAAACCTGCACTTGCCTTAATATGGCCAGATAATTCAAATATCCCCTATGATTTTTGCTCTTGTGCCTTTTTCAGGATAGCACCTTCAGCCAGTCCTGAATGTGCTATTTATTGAGACGGACATGACAGTTACAAACTTATCAGGAGGTGCGCACAGCTCTTTGCGAAGTAATGCATTGTGCACCCTTGTGGCATACCTGGGAACAACTCCTCCTCCCCGGAGGAGACTCATGCAGTGCGGGTATAAAAATTATGTTTGCGTCATAAAGGGGTGTGGCTTCATTGGAGCAGGGCTTAACGGGCTGTTCAGGGAAGTGGGCAGAACAGGCTGGGGAAGGAGGAGAAGTGGGTTGGAAATGGGCAGAACAGGATGGGAAGGAGCACAAGTGGGCAGAGTTTCATCAGAAACTCCCCACATCTGGAGAATCGTAGTCTGCCCCGGAGACCCTGTAAAGCTGAGTCAAAACCGGAGTCTCCGGGGGCAAATCCGGAGAGTTTCCAGCTATGTATATCTCCCCATAGTGTCTTAAGTCCTAGATAATGGGGCTAACAACTGACCCATTATGGAGAGCTATTAATTCCCTTTGATTGCTAGAGAGGTCTTCATCGCATTTGCTTCACAATACCTTGAAAACCTCTTTAGCAATCAGAGTGTTAAAAGCTATGTTTCAAGTCACACAGACACCAAGCGGAGCTTTTACTACCTGGTTATTATTACTAAATCAAAACATAAAAAATAGGGGAAAAAACAGGTTTGAGCTGTAATAATGTTTAACTCCTTAACGACCGGCCACGCGGGCGCGTTGCGGTCACTAAAGGACCACGGGCTTTTTTGTTTGTTTCGGATTCCGGACTCCCCGAATGGCGTGTAGCCACGGGGGGAGCCCGGAATTCCATGACGGTCATAGTACGTCATGGGTCGTTAACTCGGGTCTACCCATGACATACTATGACCATCAAGGGTTGATAACACCTTAAGGACCATTGCCATGCCAGGACCCATCACGGCAGTCCGGCACTTAAAGGGATAGTAATACTTCGTTTTAACTTTATTTTATTTTGTAGGCATTAAAAAAACATGAAGAATGATATAAGTCTTATCTCTCAAACCTTTATGGTTTAAGAGATATTCACAAGCAAAGTTTCCCCTCCCTCCCCTTTTACCTAATGTAAGCTATCTCTTCTCAGATGTGAATCTGGTTGTATGACATGACAGATAACAGCAGGGGACAATCTTCTTTATATGAAAACAATGAAAGCCCTGCCCCCCTTGACAAGTTTTTCAGCTTTTTCCCTTATATTAACTGAAGATTGTCCCTCTTTGCAGTCTACCTGGGCACCTCCCTTCTGATCTGACTGAGCAGTGTTACATCAGTAAAAGGGGCGGGAGGGGGAAACTTTGCTTGTGAATATCTCTTAAACCATAAAGGTTTGAGAGATAAGACTTATATCATTCTTCATGTTTTTTTAATGCCTACAAAATAAAATAAAGATAAAACGAAGTATTACTATCCCTTTAAGGACCAGTGACGGTCCTGGTACATCACGGAGTTCAGGGCTCCCAGTGCGGCTGCACGTCGCTCCGGAAGCCCTGAAGTGGAAGCGAAGAAAAAAAAAAGTCCCGTGGTCCTCAAGTGCCGGCCCTTAAGGTGTTAAAGTAAGCAACTCCCTGCCATGAGAGTAGAGCTGTTTTGCTCAACAGACAATATATATATATATTTTATATCAAACCTTCATAATAAAAGCGGACTTCTCCTTTAAATGCTTCTTTTGCACATAAATCCCATAATACATTGGACTTTGTGGAAGTGTTGCTTCTGTGTTTGTTCCTTTTATGATTTATTTACAATACTAGCATTTCATACCAACATTTCTTCTCTGCGTAAGACCTTTCCTGAATGACATTTTCATCCTTTACATCATGGGAAGATGCTATTCACTGAACAAAATGGTTAATATCAAGATGAAATGTAATCTAAACAAGCAATTTTCTGAAAAAGAAAGAAAAAAAAAAAAAAAAGCACTTGCATATTTTTCTCCATAAGTGTTTACACGATCAGAAAACTGAAGTCGCAAATCTGCCAACAGCCCTCGATTTACTGCTACGTGCCCTGGGTTTTGGATCCCTGTCCCTAGTTCCTGCTGTCCCTGTTTCATCCCTGATTTTGACATTGAAACTCGAACCTGTAATTTGTGGTTTTCATCAAAAAGTTAACCCTTTGAGTGCCAGAGGGGGTACGGAAGCATTGCTTTTCAATGTGTTTCGTACCCCTCTGGCTCTCAAAAGGTTAATGTGTTATGGCTTCCCCTATGTTAGACCTTTGAATTCCACAGGACTGTCTGTCACGTTTCTTGACAATGTGTTGGGCAGCCCTCTGGCACTCTAAGGGTTAGTATTGCTTATTTATTTGATGCCTTGTAGTATTTAGGTGTTGTTAGTATCTGTACGGTTGTTGAAGTGCAGTTGTAGGTATGTTGTACTGGGAGGATTTTCTGTGGATGCAGTACTCAGTGCTCTGAATTCTAGGGACCATCTGTAATGTCACTGCACGGGGGGAAAGTGTCCCGGAAAATATTTTTGAAAAGTGGCCAACTATGAAATCTGCATCAACAGCATCCATTAATTAAAGCCCCACACTGATTCAAGCATCTGATATTTGTTTTGCTCTATATCACATCTGGTATCTGGCAGTAGACTCCCACATGCTATGACCTGAGTGACTTTGTTGTTATTTTTTTTATATGTAAGGCACATGATCAGGGAAAAACAACCAAACATATGTGCTCTGATTAACCATTGAAGAATCAGTATTAAGGGAGAAGTATCACATCCTAATACCATGTACAGAAAATCCTAATGTCCCCAATAAATTTTACCCTTGAGTCTTTGTTCAAAAGATAACCTCTTCAATCTTTCCCGGATGTTGTGTCCATGAAGGCAGACATGTCATAAGCAGAGGGTATGATGCCCAAATAAACACAGCCATGAATCTTGAGGATAACAGGCCACGGCTTTATAACTTCACATTTTTACTTTATTCCTTTTTTTTTTTTTTTTTTTTTTTTTTTTTTTAATAAAACCATAAACGTTAAGTAGGCAATAACTAACAGTCCTTGCCAACCCAAATTCCTTGATCCAAGCATGGCCAAATTGCACAGGCTCATGCTGTACGCCCAACATCCTTCTGGACTTAAAAATGACTCCACTCAATTACCCTATTGGCCGTTCACCTTAGCTTCAGTGGGTAAGGTAACCACCTGCAACCTAAGTTTGGTGCAAACTCCCAAAATCTTTAGCTTCCATTTGTAACATTACCATCTGCAACCTAAGCTCGGTGCAAACTCCCCAAGTCCATAACTTCCATGTATAACATCACCACCTGCGACCTAAGTCCAGTGCAAAACTCCCACAGGGCTTTGGCCCAATGACAAATCCACATAAATTTACCATATGTTATCGAACTCTGAAAACCAGGCAAGGTCTACCCGCCTCGCTGTGACAAAAACACGAGCACCAAAAATTAGGGAAGGAGGGATGCTTCTCCTTGTCTTTCCCTTTCTCACACTGCCGCCACTTCCTGCCAAACCCCTTATAAGCCCTCCACCGTACCCCTCCCCCAACACACACATCCATCCTTTTAGCTCAATCCTCCCTATGACATGCTTCCCCTCCATGCACACTTCGTTGCCCTTCAGGGGAAACCTTGACAGTTGCTGGGAGGTTTTAAAAGCAGAGAGCATGAACAGACTTAATCCTTTAAAGACCAGAGGGGTTACAATACATTGCTTTGCAATGCATTGCACACCCCTCTGGTACTTAAAGGATCAATTTTACCCTTTGCAGTGGGTGTAACATGTGTCATGTAGATCTTCTAGCAACTGTCATGTCTTCATCCAGGTACGTGACATTCAGGACTAATTGGAGATGTTCTCTCCTGAGCAAAGGCAAAAGGGTAAAATGTAGGGCCATTTGGAATTTTTATAACCATAGTAAAGTTATTTGGGGTGGATATTATTAGGAGATCTTCTTCTTTAATGAAAAAACATCCTCACCCCACCATGTTAATGGAGAACTTGCTCAGATTAAACACTTTGTCTTGTACGTTATGGAGTTTGATGTTGCAGACTCCAGGGAATGTGGGTCCTTTCTTGAGATAAAGGACATGTCACGAGAAGGACTAATGTACTATCATGGTTTTACAAGACTGTAAGACTTCTTAATATTTTAACCCCTTGAATCCTACAGAGGTCTCCAACATCTTGCTTCTCAGCATATTGATGACCTCTCTAGAATTCCGGGTGATAAAAGATCCATTTTAATCGGTAGGACATTTTTATATATTCCACTGTGTAATGAACTGACTGATTGCAGGGTAAAAAGGACTTGTGCATTTGTCTGAGATATATATGTTGAATTTGTATTCATCAACTGCTATTAAGTTTACTGGAGATTCAATGCCTTAGAGAGACACCATTATGTTACCTAGAAGATGAACTAAGAGATGGTGAATCCTTGAACTTAAATTGTTCTACTCATCCAGAAACCAGGTTAATTACTCTTTTCCTTTTTTATCAGTCGTCCAGCTCCTCGGGAGGCAAGATGCAGCTGCTGGAAACAGACTTCTCTTTGACCTTGCGTGACTTCATTGACCTTCACTTGCATCATCAGAACAGCATCCCAGCATTCCTCAGTGCAGTCACCCTGGACCTCTTCAGTCGACAGACCTTTGCATAAATGTTACCCACCTCTACCTTTTCATCTTCTTAAAACTGTATTTTGTAGCAGTCCTAAAATATAACAATTAATTTTCCTTAACCCTATGAGTGCCAGAGGCATGCTCAAGGCATTGCTTTGCGTACCTCTCTGGCATTTAAATGTTACTGGAGTAGTAAACCTTTGTTATGATTCATTTGTAGTATAGGACTTGTCCTATTGAGAAAAATAAATATAATCTCATTCCTAGGAGTTGCATTGTTTCAAAGTTATTACACTTTAAACCTGTTTTTGGAGACTGTTTTTTACATTAACATTTGGTGTAGAGAGGGTTCACCTAGAGTTCACCTGGGGGAAGATGAACTAAGGTGTGATAAAGAGGTGATAAATTGGAGATGACTTCTACAGTGATATAATTTCTCCAATTTCTATGTTATTGTATGGAGACTCTGCACAAAGATCTCTTCCACTTGAGAAATCTTAGTGCGTAGGCTCCATAGTATAACACAGGAACTGGATAAGTCATCTCCACTCTGTCACCTCTTGATCACGCTTTAGTGCATCTCCCTCCGGTATCCAGACTGTTATTGTATTGCAATCTGTATAAGAGATGAGTCACTGACTACAGTCACTCCATGGAACATGATGGTATCAGCTCCACCTCCTCCTGACAGAAGTTTTCAGTGAAGCATCTACCAGCAATGGGAGAACCCTTTCTTTTATTCAGCAGGGAAAGCCTTACAATAAATCTTTACAGATCATTTAAAGGAACAACAAACTTTTTGTTTATGAAAATACGTAACTGGTGAGGAGAACAATGGTACTCCTACTGCTGGGTGATTTATCATCCAAAAGTTATCCCAGCTCAAACTTTTTTGTTTTTAAATCAAACCATTAGCAATAGCACCAACAGTTGTCCAAAAGGCACATTTTTGTTATAATGCACTCTATAGGGAGTAATACACTATACTCACTATAAGTGATAGGAACAGCTCTACCTGGTGGCCAAAATAGAAAGTTGTAGATCAGTTAAAATCTCACAGTAGTGGCTTTTCATATTTTACTCCCATGAAAAGCCATATAGCATATATTTTTCATTATAAAAAAGTACAGTCCTTTAAAGCTGGTGTGGGTAAGATTATCATTGTGAAAAAAGAATCAGTACTATGTATGAAAATGTGAGTGGTTTTTTTTGGTATGTGATAGACATGTGTAATGACATTGTTACCATATTGTAGTCATTAATTTTGATGGGATATTTCTTTAAAAAAAAGAAAAGAAAGTGCTTTATAGCTTCAAAATATTTTCCAGGAAGAATCCATTTTTAACCTCGGCTCAGCTTTAATAAATATTTTTCTACCGTTCTCCTTTGTTCCATTCTCACTAATATTCTGAACTGATCATCACCATGGCAATATATCCTAAATATGTTATTTATGTATAGAGCTCATTGTCCATATTGATATGAGGTCAGTGACTTCCTGTGTCTCCAGATACCTCCATTTTTCTTTGATGTGTGTTTGATTTCAACATCAGTACCACTAACTAGAAGCTATATATATATATATTACTGGAGCTCAACTACATACCACATTCAAAGGCTTCCATGAATTATGGATTTCTTTTAGTTTTTCTAAATATGTTGGTTAGGAAAAAAATCTGTAACAAATGAACCTTCCCAGAATTACCGCTGGTTTAAATTTTGTCTTTTAACCCCTTGAGTGCTAGAAAGTTCTCCAGCGCATTGCAAAGCAAAGCAACTGAGACATCCCTATCATATAATGGCTTAAAAAGATAGTAATGGCAGAAAAAAAAGTATTAACTTATATGGTAGATACAATTAAAAGAGAGTACTTGCGCTTATTCGTATCTCTCAAACCGTTATGGTTTGAGAGATATAGGAAAATAAAGTTCTCCGCTCCCTCCCCTTTCTGCTTGATGAGCTGTAAAGCTATCAGAAGCAGATTCTGGTTCCTGGACCAGATGGTGGCTCTTCAGCAGCGCCGATATAACGATATCTAAAGAAAAATACTTCATTGCAATGGTCTACAACAAGTGCTTGCAATCCAAGCACACTTTGTAGACCGTTCAGATGAAGTATTTATCTTTAGATATTGTTATATTGTCGCTGCTGAAGAGCCGCATCTGGTCAAGTGACCAGAACATGCTTCTGACAACTTTATAGCTCGTCAAGCAGAAAGGGGAGGGACCAGAGAACTTTATTTTCCTGTATCTCTCAAACAAGAATGGTTTGAGAGAGTAAAATAAGTGCAAGTACTCTCTTTTACTTGTATCTACCATATAGTTAATACTTTTTTCTGACTTTACTATCCATTTAAAAACCCTTTTTAAATTGGTTGAAATGCTTATTTTTCCATATGGTACATTTGTTTTGCCCAGACACTTTGCCTTGATACATAAGACACATTTACTCTTTTTAACCACTTGGAGTGCATCCTAGGAGTTAAAGGAGCGGTAAAGTTCTGTTATGAAAATGTATATTATAAGGTTTTATCTGTTGAGCATAACAAGGGTATGCCCACTGCTAGTTTTTTCATTCAGAATTTTTTTTTAATCAACAACGCCATCTACTTTCTAAAATGCATTTTTTTATATAATGCTCAAGTCACTGACTGTGCTCTCCATAGAACGTGGTAGGAACAGCACAACCTAGTGACCAGAATAGAAAAATGCAGTTTATTTATAAAACCAAATTGAAACTGTAATAACATTTGAATTAACAATTTTCCAAACTGGGTGGGGGGTGGGGGGGTACCCATGTTTTACACAGCAGGAAAAGACGTCCAACATATGTTTTCATAAAAAAATTATTACTGCTCTTTTAAAACGATGGTGGCTTCCACAATTCAGCTGGCATAGACATAGCAGAATGAAATGTCGAGTTCCTTGTTATTGAGCAAGAATCTGTTTGCTTCCAGAGTTCTGTGCAATCAATATTTTTAAAGGTTGCCTTCCACTAATTATTTTTGCCATTTGCTCTCTGGCCTTACATTACTAAAGGTATACAACACCTTAAGATTTCAGTGTCTGGTTTAATATCATGGGTCAGATTTTAATAAAATCATTAGTTATCATTCATTTAATGGACAATTAACATGCACTAATTGTTACATAATATGGTGTGATTAACAGCAGTTAACGGGAGTAAAAACATCTTAAAGCATCCCGAAAAGTAATAGTAACAAAATCCAAAGAATATTTAATTGGCACATAAATATCCTTTTATTAAAATCTTGCCCAGTGACTCCAGGATTATGCTTATTGGATGGGACTATGGGATGTATGTAAAAAGCAAGCCGATGAACAGTTCTGTTGTAAATCAACTGCATTGTACTGGAGAAATAAAAATTCCCTAAACTACCAGTTTTTTAAATGGTGATTTTTAACCCGTTGAATGCTAGAGCAGTCTCCAACACATTGCTTTGCAGCTTCTCTAGCATTCAAGGGGTTAAATGCTCCATTTAAAAGGGATCCAAGGGGATCTATCACCCTTATACAAGTTGGTTATTAGTTAAATTATTTAGCGAATATGTTTAACACGTTATTCTTTTTTTTTTTTTTTTTTTTAAGGCTATTTATAATACTATTTGAGATGTAAATTAATGTTTAAAGAGTGCCTTGCACCCTACTTCTGCATAGACTCTGGTTACCTGCTCAGAAACCACAGTCCATCACTCTGCCTCTGCTCCCCTCCCTCTATCCAGCCTCCACCAATGACGGAGGCTTTCTGCCTGTATGCTGGAGCGCTCTCATTGGCAGAGATCGATATCTAGCCAGTGAGAGTGCTCCAGCTTACAGGCAGAATGCCTCCATCATTGGTGGAGGCTGGATAGAGGGAGGGGAGCAGAGGCAGAGTGATGGACTGTGGTTACAGAGCTGGTAACTGCAGTCTATATGGAAGTAGGGTGCAGGGCACTCCTTAAACATTCATTTTCGCCCAAATAGCATTTAAAAAAAATTTAGCTTTTTAAACATATTCGCTAAATAATCTAACTAATAAGCCTAACTTGTATAGGGGTGATAGATCCCCTTTAATTCAGGGTTATCAATTGTCAGATCTTCAGTTATTGGGGACTTTAACTCCTGTTGGCTGTTTGGGGGTGATAGTTCAAGTCCCCAACAGCTGAAGGTCATTCAATTGACTACCTGTGGTTTAAAGCCATGGACAGTTTCCTCCCCGATCCCTCTCCCAGGGTGCAGCTGGTTTGTCCCAGAAATGCTCATCTATTTCTTTCTGCATATAACACTCTGTGTTCTCACAAATCTAATGGCTCTTCCTTGTTATCGACCTTAATAAATCAAAAACGAAATGTTCCATCCACATTCTTGGTGCGGCTTCGTTTTCACAATAAGAATGACACTAGATGGGGTCTTGTATTGCCCCTTGCACTGTAATTGCAAAAAAATGTATATTCCTTTAATCATTTCAACACTGAATGATAGTATTTCTCCTCTCTCTCTCTCTCTCTCTCTCTCAAATGTATTAAATGAGTTGTAATGCTTATTAGTACATTTTAATGTATGATTCTCTTTTATGAATAAAAAGCAATGCTCTACACTAGCAAGTAACATTTTATTCCACTGATAACAGATGCTTGGAAAAGAAGCATACAGTGTTTTAATACATGTGGCAGGTACTTTTTTGCAACACACATGCCTTTTTCAAGAAGGCATAACTTTCGAGACTTTAAAGGAATAGTAATACTTCATTTTATCTTTGTTTTATTTTGTAGGCATTAAAAAACATGAAGAATGATATAAGTCTTATCTCTCAAACCTTTATGGTTTCAGAGATATTAACAAGCAAAGTTTCCCCTCCCGTCCCTTTTACCTAGTGTAAGCCATCTCTTCTAAGATGTGGAATGCAGTCCATAGACCAGACAGATAACAGCAGGGGACAATCTTCTTCCTATGAGAACAATGAAAGCCCTGCCCCCCTTGACAAGTGTGTCAGGTTTTTCCCTTATCTTAATTGAAGATTGTCCCTCTCTGCAGTCTACCTGGGCACCTCCCTTCAGATCTGGCTGAGCAGTGTTACATCAGTTAAAGGGGCGGGAGGGGGATACTGTGTCATCGAATTACTCTTGAACTATAACCCTGACAGAATTGAAATAACACTCTCCAAAGTCCAAATACTATGATGATTAATTAGAGCTGCTTCTATTATGAAACAATGCTATCCCTTTAAGTAGGCGGATGGAATGTGCCTACTTCACTTTGAGAAGAAGAAGAAAAATGCAGGAAACTGTCATGTCCGCCTGCAAGAAGAGGAGATCCAGGACAGACTGAAGATGTTCTCTCTTGAACAAAGCTGCTTTTATTATGAAACATTGCTATCCCTTTAAAGGGATAGTAATGGGTGATAATTAATGCAGTTCCTATTAATCCTCATATGGTGTGGGCCATATAGAGCTGTATTTCAATCATCTCCTATTTGTAGTTCAACAGTAATTCAGTTATAAAGTATCCCCCCTCCCACCCCTTTTACCTCATGTATACCGCCACCCCTCAGATGTGAAATCTGGTCATGCGAGCGGACAGGTCGCAGCGAGGGACAATCTTCATACACTGAGTATAAGGAAAACCCTTCTCCCTTTGACGAAGGAGGGCAGGATTTTCTGTATACTCATGGAAGATTGTCCCTCGCTGGGCTCCATCTGACTGACTTAGAGAGGCAGCGTTACGTGAGTAAAAGGGGATGGAGTAGATACTTTTTAATTGAATTACTGTTGAACTACAAACTGGAGAATATTGAAATTCAGCTCTACATGGCCCCACGGCATATAAGGATTAATCAGAGCTGCATTTATTCTCAACCATTAATATAGCTTTAATGAGTTATGATTAGTGCAAAATTTTGTTTCTATATTGGACCTTTTGGTCTTAATTAAGGGTCACAATGGCATCGCTGACCATTAAACAAGTCCTGATCTTGATGATTCTCGAATTTGTATATAGCATATTTTGTTACCCATATATTAATTCACATATTTCAAGTTGAGGCTTTGTTGCATAGCTTGTCCAAAATATGTTTAACCCCTTAATGACCTGCCGAAGCAGCACGCAGATGGCCTTTAACACCTTAAGGACCCTTGACGGTACTGGTACTTCATGGCTGGATTTGCTTGAAGGATCGATGACATACCAGGACTTAAATGGAATTCCAGGCTCCCCGCGCAGCTACACACAGTTCTGGGAGTCTGGAATCAAATTTAAAAAAATGCTCCGTGGTCCTTAAGTGACCGCCGCATGCGTGCGCGGCCGGTCCTTAAGGAGTTAAGGACCATGGGTCTTGTTTTTTTGTCGTAGCAAATTCCAGGGTTGCCAAGAGAAGTGCAGTCTTATGGTGATCCTGGAATTCCATGACATGCCAGGCCATCACTGGTCCTTATGTGCCAGAAAAGGCGTGCCGGTCCTGGAACGTCAAGGGCCATTAACGGCTTAAGCTTGTTGGTAGGTGACACACTATGAACACCAAAGTGTGACACGCTTGGCCTTAAAAACACACTTGACATAAGCAAGTACGTAACACAGGAATGTGCACATGTAACGTACTTGCTTATTAATATCTATGTGAGACAAACTCTCTCAGTATATACGTAACACATTCTTATGGACGTGAAACACTCATCCTCATGTGCTCAGATGGATGAAAAGGGAATATGGACCCTCACCCATTTTCATTTCGACATGAATTCTCTGTGCTTGTGAATTCTTCCAAATTCATGATCCCTTACCTATTGCCACTCCACTATATGTTTTAAAGGTATCAAGAGAGTTGCATCCTCCCGGAGCCTGACTGCTGGTATTAAAGTGAGAGCTCTAAACCCACTGTTCAACAATAATCTCTCTAATGCTTTGAAACCTCGAGTTAAGAATGGAGACCACACAGTGAATGTGTACATTACAAGCAAGTTGATAACAGATGGCTTTGGAAATGAGAACATTCATCTCTTTCTGCTTGCCATTACAGAAACCATTATGTATTAAATCCTTAAGGTCCCTCCCTTCATTAACCCCTTAAGGACCAGAGAGATGTGCAGCATATTGCTAACCAATGTGTTGAACACCCTTTTGGTTCTTAACCCTTTAAGGCTAAAACAGAATGGGAGATCAATGTGTCAGGGCACTGAGGGTTCATCACCCTTAAGCCTCTCAGACCTGCCTTGACCTGACCTATAGCCCAAATAGGCTTAGCAGAACAAGAAGTATGCTGAAAAGCCATCCTCTGCATGACTTTCTGGAGCCTGGTCCATCCCTGCCTGTGAGGGGTCACGTCCACCTTTTTCAAGATGCTTGTACATCATCTGTGATGGACCAGTGGGTTTTGTGGGTCATTTTGGAAAGCTACTGCATATACTTAAAGTCCCTTCCGCCTTATCACTTCTTTTTGTCATCCATGTTGGACAAACACGTCCTAGTTTTGGTCCCAGCCCAGGAACGAGTCTCAGGTTTTTCATCAAAGCATTTTGTGGTCCCAAAAATCATGGCACTTGCCACCCTATATTGTATTTGAAATGCCTCAACAACTACATGAGACCCACTCAATAGAAGATGGAATCCCTGGCGTCTATTATCAGAATCCCTAGCATCTGTTATCTCAGCAATATGACCAGGAGAGTATGTAGCCTCCCTAGGACTCATACCTACGTATCCTGATTCATCAAGACGTCCAACAAGCACATGGACGCCAACATCTTGAAGAAGAGAGGTTTCTTTGATCATGTCATCTCCACCATGATCCAAGCAAGGAAATATGTTTCATCCAAAGTGTATCATTGGATCTGGTCCATTGTTTTACAGTGATGTGCTGATAAAGATGTATCATCTCAGTCCTTTAACCTTCCTTTGATTTTTGCTTTCTTACAAGATGACATGAACAAAAGTCTCAGCCTGGGATCTATCAAGGTATAGATCTCAACTCTTTCAGCTCATTTCCAGAAGAGTATTGCCTTCCTACCAGATGTTAAGACCTTTGTTCAAGGAGTGTCTCATGCCTTCTCCTTTGAGATCCCACTCCTCCTTGGGACATTAACGTTGTCTTATGCGCTCTTCAGAGACCTCCATTTAAACCTCTTTCATTGTTTCCTTATGCAAAGAGTTGCTGAATTACAAGCCCTGTCTTATAAGCCTCCATTCCTGTTTTTTCACCAGAACAAAGCTGTACTTTGTACCTTGAAAGGTTTCTTGCCTAAAGTTGTTTCTGATTTTCACATTAACCAGTAAATTGTCCTTTCATTTTGTCCTGATCCTTCTACCAAACAGTAACAGGATCTTCATCTGTTGTGTGTAGCTTGATGTGTTACGTATTATGTGCATCACACAAATCCCTTTAAAACAGCAGATCCTCTCTTTTTCATCCCAAGTGGCCCTAGAGGGGGTCAAGCTGCATCCAAAATAGCTATTGCTTCTTGAATCAGGGATGCCATACAGCAAGCATATGTGTTCAGAAAGAAGCCTGTTCTCTTCAAGGTCACAGTGCGCTCCACCATATCTGTGGGTGCCTCCTGTGTCTACAAGAACCAGCTGTGCAAGGCAGCAACATGGCGATCTTTGTACACATTCACTAAACACTACCATGTCAATTTCCTGGCCTTGGCTGAGGTCAGCTTTTGGCCAGAAGGTGTCTTTTATGGACTTTTTTTTATTTTTTTTTATATTTAAAGGGATAGTAATGTCTAAAATAAATTAGATCACCGAGTCTTTGTTAGCGTAAGCTTAACAATTTGTGTTATGTTTAACCCTTTGAGTGTCATAGGGGTACGCAACGCACTGCAGAGCAATGCATTGCATACCCCTCTGGCACTCAAAGGGTTAAAAATGTATTTTGCTGTCGTTTTAAAGATATTCCATGTAAAAGGATCCCCCCTCCCGCCCCTTCTGGCCTCCTCCCCTTGGAGCTGCAATCCAGTCGTGGGACCGGATCGATGGAGGCAGGATTTTCCTTTGCTTACTGAAGATTGTCCCTCGCTGCTGTCCATCCGGACCACACTTTGATGAGCGTGACTTGGTAAGAAGTGGAGGAAGGGGGATCTTGAATATCTTTAAAACTACTGCAAAGTAAGTTATTATACATACAGCAAATTGTTATGCTTACCATAATGAAGACCCAGAGATCATTACTATCACTTTAACCCTTTTTTTTCTTTTTTTTTTTTTTTTACATTACTACCACTTTAACCCTTTAAGTACCAGAGGGGTGCTCAACTCACTGCAAAGCAATATGTTATACATTTCTATTCCTTAAAGAGTTAAAGGGATAGTAATACTTCGTTTTATCTGTATTTTATTTTGTAGGCATTAAAAAAACATGAGAACGATGTAAATCTTATCTCTTGAACCTTTATGGTTTGAGAGATATTCACAAGCAAAGTTTTCCCTCCCGCCCCTTTTACCTAGTGTAAGCCATCTCTTCTCAGATGTGGAATCTAGTTGTAAGACCAGACAGATAACAGCAGGGGGCAATCTTCTTCCTATGAGAACAATGAAAGCCCTGCCCCCCTTGACAAGATTTTCAGGTTTTTTCCCTAATCTTAATTGAAGACTGTCCCTCTCTGTAATCTACCTGGGCACCTCCCTTCTGATCTGGCTGAGCAGTGTTACATCAGTAAAAGGGGCAGGAGGGGGACACTTTGTCATTGAATTACTCTTGAACTACAACTCTGACAGAATTGAAATAACACTCTCCAAAGTCCAAATGCTATGATGATTAATTAGAGATGCTTTTATTATGAAACATTACTATCCCTTTAAGTTTACCTAGTTAAGCTGGTGCAGATTGTATTCCTTGGTCCTGCTAGCAACTGTCATGTCTTCCTCCATGAACGTGACATCTAGGACTGACTGTAGATGTTATTTCTGTAACAAAGGCACTAGAGTGAAATTCATAGGGGACATTAGATTTTCTGGCTATAGGAAGGAAAGTGAGGGTTTAGTATTAGGAGCAGTTACTTTTTCTTTAGGAAGGAGAGAGGCATTACAGTAGCCCCATGACAATCTTCCTGTATACACCAGCTCATGCACGTAAGCTGAATCGCCCACTTCTCTGTGCCAAAGGAAAAGAACCGGATTCGTGTTTCCAAAGCAGCATTATTAGCCACCTCAGTCAGACATTGAATTAAAAAATGGAACTACGTCAGCAGTGGTCCGCTTGCCAGCTAGCACAATGGCCCAAGTCTGACTGACACTGCAAATCTCTCCTGCTCTGCTGCGAAGGATAAATTAAGTAATTAATAGGTTTACAATGAAGGCCCTATCTTAGACGAGCAGAGTGATGTGTAAGGCAGAGATGGCAAGTGGTGAAAAGGAAGAATAAATCTCATTGGTAGAAGCCGTCTGTGAATGAAGAGAGATGCTAAGCTGAGGCCAATTCACGGCTCAGCATTCAAAATGGCACATTTTACTGTGGCGAGGAAAAAGTGTGTGAATACCAAGGAAATGTAAAGGTTAATCATTAACCCCCCTTGGTTGCTTGAGACGTAATGAGGTGGAGACCTTTCAGCCATCCAAAGCAACTAACCTACCTTGAACTTTAAAGAAGCAGTACAATTTTTCATTAAAAAAATGTCAGGCTGCTCTAGGTTGTTGTTAGCAACACCGTCAACTGGCGTCCAGATACCCAATACCCATCATCCCCAGCAATTTGTTGGCTGGCTGGGAATTATAGGACTTGTAGTCACGAACAGCTAGAGGGCCTTAGCTTCCACTCCCCTTGTGTAATGAGTGCAGGACATTTATTATTATACAGCAGCAGCTGCAACCATATTGACAGGCTGGGCATACCAAGTTGACCAGGGATGTCAGAGAAACACGAAAGATCAATAAAATATGAGGAGGCAGCTACAGAAAAAAAAAAAAAAAAAAAACACCGAACAAATCGTTAAAATCATATTGCATACTAAAGCTATATCCATACCTCCATGTCATGTTTAATATATGAAAATACTTGGGACTGGAGGAGGTGCTCAGTTCTGTTCTGCCTCTACCCTCCACTGGTTCTCCTGTTCCTCATTCAGACCGACAGAGTGACACAGCTACGTCATATGCTGTTCGTTGCTCTGCCACTATTCGTGTGACAGGCAGTCACATTAACTGACTTGTCCAATGAAACGCCATAAGTGATAGCTGATATTTCATTGGACAGTTTCCCCCACCTGTGGATGAGACTCCAGGGCATCAACCAGCTCAAGTAATGTTTTTTTGGTTTTTTTTGGGGTTTTTTTTTTGTTTTTTTTTTAACAACCAACGCAGGAGCAGCACATTTTCTCGGAAACCCGGAGAATTTAAGGTTCACCTGGAGACAGTGCCTTAAATCCGGAGTCTCCGGGTGAAACCCGGCAAGTTCCCAGCTATGGTTATATTCTGCAAAATAACACATCATAATATGTATCACTTTCAACAGAATACACCCCTTATATCAGCAATGGAAAAACAATGGTTGGCTGAGTATGATGGGAATTGTAGTCCAGCAGCAACTGGGGCGTCAGGATGCCCTTCCATCTCTTGGAAGAGAGAGAACTTTTCATTTTAAAGGGAAATGATACATTTTAAATAAATGTTTCTCAATTTATAGAGGAAACTTCATTAGAAAACGAATGTATAGAACTCTAATGCAACACTACAATATTGGTCATCAGTCTAGTTAGGTTCTTTTGTCAGTTTTGTAACTAATTCCTATTCAGTTTTGTTTAAACAATACTCAGCGTGCTGGGTTTAGTGTAGGAGGTGTAATTTTCTGGTAAACTGCACAGTGCAGACATTCCCTCCCCCCCCGCCACCTTGATAATAGCCTATAGAACTCTGATAAAAATAAGCCGACAGTCCTATCCTTATGTGAATGGCCGTTAGATTTCACAGAAGCTGCACAGAGCTGCTTAGGCAATGGATAAGAGGGTGGGGTGGAAACAAAAAGCAATTTGCATAAGATCCTAAATCCCACAGATCATAAGATATTACACAAAAACTTCAATACACTGAAAAAATCTCACACGTTATTTCAGCATGTTTATCAAAATAAGTACAGCTTGTTTCTTGATGAAAGTTTCCCTTTAATAAGACTTGTATTTGAACTATGCTAAACAGGGCCTCTATCCTACCACCCCTGTAGCAAAAAATCAAACAAACACCCAATGTTATTTCTTCAAGCGCGGTAAGCAACGTGGTTACCTTTGCTATGAAGAAATACCGGCAAAAATGAAACCACCTCGGGTGCTAATCTTTCAACTGTCTGCGCCCATTGACACACAACAAAATGATGAAATATGCCATACAATTCCATGCGTTAGCACGAAGATACATTAAGGGACTGTTAAATCTAAAATCTAGTTCTCAAGGTTAAGTTGTGAATAGTCAAGGGTGTACAGGCCGCAGCATTAACTAATGACATCATGGCCTAGCATCTGTGCTAATCAATCAGATGTATATGTAGGTATAACACGTGGCTAATTACATATTTAGGAACCCCAGCCCCACAATGTATAATATCCATATTTAAACATAGCAATAGGTATTATCCTTATGAGGTGCTACTGACCATGTGTAACGACTCTTTTACAGTATAGATATTTGGTCATTGGGCCTAAGAGTAGGAGGGACACAGCTGACCACCATGCTGTCTCCATACCAAGAAAACATCATGCTAAATTAACTCTTCATCTACTGAAACATCCTGTAACATCTTGTATCATCTGTTCCTGTTTGCTGAATAAAAGACATCTACTCAACTTCTCTGGCTCTCTTCAGCTCTGGTCCTTTAAGAGTTAATGAAAGACTTTAACCCTTGGAAAACGCAGTCTAACAGGGACCCATTGTAATGGGTGAAAATCTGCACTTAGGTTTTTTTTTTGTTTTTTTTTTTTTTTTTTTTTTGCAAAGAGTCCCTTAATGGATTTCAAAAATGCCGACGCAGGAACTGAAAAGGAAAAAACCCTAAAAAGCCTGTCACCAGTAGATGTATTGATATGGGGCCCTAAGCCCCATATCAATAAATCCAACGCAATGCCAAAATGTGTGAAATGTTAGCAGAATTAATACTGTGATATGCTTACCCCACTGTCACTCACAGGGTTAATCTGAATAAGTTAACAAAAAAAGACCCTGATAAGAAACACTTACCAGTAATGCTGATGTCCAGCAGAGTCCTCAGCACCCTGGTCAGCTACTGTCCAGTTCTTTCTTCTGTCCAATCTGTAGTTGAAAAAAGGAAATATGTAAATACAAGATGTATTAGAATAAACCAAATTCCCCCAAGATATGCATGAGTTAACCCTTTGAGTGCTTGCTCTGGCACTCAAAGGGTTAAATGCAGTCTGACATATATGTTAAAATGAAGATGCTGCCATTACGGTTTAAGAATATGGTATGCCATTCTTATTGTCAATCAATAAAAGGCCTTCCTTGGCTTACAAGTGTATTTAAGACCTCCAGCCTTTCCCATATACCTCTGCATCAGTGGGTCATTCCCCACCCTATTCCTTGCCCCCACCTTTTTATATTCTTCTATCTTGGTGAACCCTCATTTCAGATTGGCCTATTTTCCACTACACTCCGCCTACCTATAGCGATGTGTTAAGACACTACTATTCTTACCATTTCATACATTATCTTCTCGCTTTAAGGTCCAACCACAAATGTTCCCCGCTGGTGGTGGCAGGAATGCACATTAACACAGGTGCCCCCCCAATACCTTTCAGGCCGTTGCCCAAGTCTGAATGAGGGAATTATGAACATACTGGCTTTTTTTATGGCCAGTCTCTGTTCAAAATGGATTCCAGTCTACAATTGGCTGGGATATGTGCTTAAGCACCTCCCAGCTGATCAGCTCCTAGTGGGGGATGACGAAACGTGCTAGAAGCTGATTGGCTGGAATTAATTTTAAACAGAGACTGGCCATAAAAAAGTCAGTATGATAATTAGATACTGACTTAGACATTTTATTATTTTCATCCGGTAGCCAATTTTGTCCAATCGCATGTTTTAGTGGAAATAATTGGATCGAGCCCTAGGTCTCTTTCATATGAGTGACAACTGTTGTAGTTCCCCCTGCATCAGTACTATAACAGAACATAGTTGATGAGGCTGAAAAAGACATGCGTCCATCAAGTCCAGCCCATGCCCAAAACACCCCTACTGATCCAGAGGAAGGCAAAAAAAAAAAGCCCTCTGAAGCCATTTCCAATTTAGCCCCAAGTGGGTAAAAAAGTCCTTCCTGACTCCAAATGGTACTCAAATAGTTCCCCGGATCAATAGCCTATTTGCTTTGAAGCCATCTGTCATAATTGTCAGTATTGTTCTGTGCTAGATAGGCATCCATTGCTTTTTTGAAATCAGTTACATTATCTGCAAGTACAACATCCAGAGGCAAAGAATTCCATAGCTTTACAGCCCTTATTGTAAAGAATCCCTGTCTTTGTTTTAGTTGAATGCGCCGTTCCTCTAGTCTTAATGGATGACCTCTTGTTCTTACCACAGCTCTTTGTGTAAATAATTAATTGAATAGTTGTTTGTATTGACCTTGAATGTATTTGTAAATGGTAATCATATCACCCCTTAGACGTCTCTTCTCTAATGTAAACAAACCCAGTTTGGCTAGTCTCTCTTTATAACTCAGATCTTCCAATACCTTTACCAGTTTTGTTGCACATCTCTGCACCTTTTCCAGTTCAACAGTGTATTTTTTTAAGAACTGGTGCCCAAAATTGTACTGCATATTCTAGATGAGGCCTACCCAAGGATTTATACAGAGGTAGGATAATATTAGCATCCCTTGCTTCTACACCTCTTTTTATGCAGGCTAGTACCCTATTTGCTCTTGCAGCAGCTGAGTGACTCTGCACACTGCTGTGAAGTCTATTGTCTATCAGTACTCCTAAATCTTTCTCTAATGAGGATTTCCCAAGTTGTTTGCCATTTAGAGAATATGTAGCAAATTTGTTTCTACAGCGCAAATGCATAACCTTACATTTATCTACATTAAATGTCATCTGCCACTTTTCTGCCCATTCACTTAGTTTATCTAAATCTTTCTACAGAGAAAAAAACATCCAGCTCTGTATGCATTTCCTTACATAGTTTAGTGTCAACAGCAAAGATTGACACGCTACTTTCCATTCCCACTTCTAGATCATTAATAAACAAATTAAAAAGCATTGGACCCAGGGCTAAACCCTGTGGCACTCCCCTTACAAATTTAGACCAATTTGAAAAGATTCCACTTGCAACAACTCCCTGCCATTTATCATTTAACCAGTTCTTAATCCATGTATAGATAACACCGCCCAAACCGAAGCCTTTTAATTCATGCAGTAACCTGTCACCCATGTAATTACACCAAACTTCTACAGTGTTCTGCCACTTATCCAGACACAAGAGAGGTATGTTTACGGTTGGGCCTTGTGTTCTCCGCCCAGTTATTATTGGCTGGCGCCCATTTGGGTTAGACATTAATTGCAGTTTATGATGTGTGTTGCAAAAGCCAATAATCGTTCATAGGCAGCCAATCAGATCCTCCTTACTGCTTTACTGTGTATGTGAGGGTATGCAGTAAAGCTGCAGATTCCCACACTTTGGCGCATGCACACAAAGCGATAGCTGCTCTTGTGAAAGGCACCATTAACCCTCTGACTCAGATAATTAAAGCATGGCAATTCAATGTGTTGAATACCTCTCTGGCATTGAAAGGGTTTCACAATGGGAGACCAAATGGGTGCAGCATCACTTACCTCATTCAGACTGATGTAGATTATTGCTTATTGTGTAGATGTGAAAACTAAATACACACAAAATGGTGGACACTAAATACAGACGACTGCTGATCTAGTACAAAAAAATAGATATACCAGAGCTCTGTGTGAAGGATTCCTTCCTATGTGAGTCCTTCCATTAAACATCTAAGCAGCCACTTACTCCTGAAGACATAGTTTTCCTTTAAATTATATTTTACCTTTAAAATGACTTTGCAGAGAATGGAAGTATTGTTACCACAGCTACAGGTGTAACCAAGTCTTAAAGTGATAGTAATGTTTCACAGAAACAGCAGCTCCAATTAATCTTCATAGTATTTGAGCCATAGAGAATATTATTTCATTACTGTGAGCATTGTAGTTCAAGAGTAATTGAATGATAAAGTTTCCCCCTCCCGCCTCTTTTACCTAGTGTAAGCCTCCTTCCCTCCGAGGTGGAATCCAGTCCATAGACCAGACACCTCACATTAAGGGTGAATATTCTTACTGTGAGAACAATGAAGACCCAGCCCCCCTTTACAGGTTTTTCAGCTTTTCCCCTTATCTTAATTGAAGATTGTCCCTCTCTGCAATCTACCTGGGCACCTCCCTTCTGATCTGGCTGTGCAGTGTTACATCAGTAAAAGGGGCGGGAGGGGATACTTTATCATTGAATTACTCTTGAACTACAACTCTGACAGAATTGAAATAACACTCTCCAAGGCCCAAATACTATGATGATTAATTAGAGCTGCTTTTATTATAAAACATTACTATCCCTTTAAGAGATGGTTCAGCCATGATGAAAGCAGCAATAAATGACATCCAAGCACAGACGGAGCTTCTCTTCCAGTCATATCAGGTAATGCCGTTTCTTTTTTTAACATTACTTTTTTCTTCCTCTGATGGGTTTAGCAAAAAGTCACTAATCCCATTGGTCTGTAAAACTCCTTTTCTTGCTATCTGTATGAAATTCACTACAGGCAGCAACTAATCACAAGCAGCAATGATCTGAGGCCTCTGTGCATTTTGTAATAGGCTTATTACATTCCAGAGACCCCCCTCAGGAGCAAATCATTTCTTTTTCTTCTCTTTTTTGCTTTTCTTAAGAGCCTGGTAAGCATCCAGACTATTTTCAATTTTTATTGAGTTGTAATTGGGAAAAGCAATGTAAATTGTGATACAATAGTACAGGTCAGAGAAGCTCATTTATGAACAAACCTGAGAGAATTTAACAGGCTCTATAGGAGCGGTGTCCTACCCAGGGTGCAGTCTCTCGTAGCGCACCAGTGCCTTACACAGACAGGAAATATCCTAAAGCACAGCAGACTGATCCTGACAAAACAGCAGCCCAGCCATGCATGCAAATATAAATTGTGAGTCTAAATGCTACCATTACTCTTGTAGAAAATAGTTTAACTGTTCAAGGACCAGAAGGTTGCTCGTGTGCTGGGAGCTTGTTCAATTTAACAAAAAATGACACAAAAGGTTAATTGTGCATATGAAGCACCATACCTCCCAACATTTCAAATTGTCGAAGAAGGACAGGAGGTGTTGCTGGTGGGTGGGGCTGGTGGGCGGGGCATTAGCGAGAAGTTTTAGGCTATTTCATGACTTGTTGTCACCTCCTTGTGTAACCTAATAAATGACTTATAACGAGATAAAAGTATTTTATTTACACAGACTAATTTATAAACACATATACTGATGTTTAAACACATATCAATGTGAGTTTTATTGCTGTGGAGCAATGTGATACACTTATATACACAACGCACAGTCTGATCTCCTAAAAAGAGGGACATCAGGGTTGGTAAGAGGGACAGAGGGATTTGGGTCTAAAAGAGGGACTGTTCCTCCTAAATAGGGACATTTGGGAGGTATGAAGCATGTGCGCTTGAGAGAACAAGAACATAATCATTAACCCCTTAGTGACAAGGGGGGTTTTACACTAGAGGACAAGAGCAATTTTGGTCTTTTTAGTATGCCTTTATTCAACCATATTTTCTTCTAATTCATTTAGAGGATGGACTCTTGTGTTGATCCTGGCATATCATCAGGGATTAATGGGTTAAAAAACAAAGTCTGACTGAACATTGCACTGAAAAAAGTACTTAAAGTGGCCTTGTCACCTTGAATTTTTACATATTTTAAACCATCATTCAGAACTGCCTTTGGGTCATGTTAAACAAAAGTCCAATGGGTGTAAGGTTTAGGATATATATACAAACATTAATTTTTGGGAAAAGTGGAAATCTCCTGGTGCATCACAGTGTTTCATTAGCATATGAAAAGTCACTATAAGGTGTAATTACCATGTGAAATGTCACTGGTACCGCAAATACTATACATTAACATATGGTAACAAGTATGAATATCTCCTTAACTATACATTTGCTAGTCTTTTGGCTAACGTGACACATAAACCGTTTTTAACCCCTTAAGGACTACATGATGTACTATGACCGTCATGGTCCTTATACCCTTAAGGACCGGTGATGGTCATAGTACATCACATACTTTTTACTTACAGCGCTCCACCGGGAGCGCTGTAAGTAAAAATAAGGCCTAAAATTGACCGCTCCAAGACTGAAGCGGTCTCTCTTAGGCCCCGAAGCGGTGTACCAGTACACGTAACAGGTCACGTGTACCGGCGTGTTGGCAAGCGAAACATCCCAGGACCGCTGATCCTTTAGGGGTTAATGAAGTTTTCAATGTGCAATCTTGAATTAAGGTGACAGGACAACAAAAAGAAAATGGAATTCATATGTAAAAAAAAAAATGGTTTAGAACCTCATTACCCCTTATTAAATAAAATGTATAATTTTTACGTGGACAATTTTATACTAGCGCACATATATTTAACCCCTTAACGTCCACTGACGTCCCAGGACCATCACAGCTGTCCGACACTTAAGGACCAGTGACGGTCCTGGCACGTCATGGAGTTCAGGGCTCCTGGCGCGGCTGCATGCTGTTCTGGAAGCCCTGAACTGGAAATTACATAAAAAATGCCACGTGGTCCTCAAGTGCCGGCCGTGCGTCGCGCAACGGTCCTTAAGGGGTTACGTTACTCTCTTGTTTTGACACAGTGGCCTTTGGCACTGTTAGACGCAAATTTTAAAGATTGCCTAAACAACTCTTAAACACCAAGCTGAAAAAGGGGATGTCCTCAGCTTTGTGCCAGCAGGAGCTACAGGCGGTTAAGTTTACGGACAAAAAAGGATGTGTACATGCGGGCTACCATGCGTGATGAGAGAACTGTGCCAGTCTCAATCCGTAGCAAATCTGAGGCACTAAGAAAGCATGTCTGCATCAGAGACTTCAACAAACATATGTGGGGAGTGGATCTATGTGATTAACTAATGCAGTCTTACCTCACTATGAGGAAATATAGGGCCTGGTACAAAAGGTTGCCCTTTACATGATGCAGACTGCGGTTTATAATTCATAGATTTTCCTAACTTCATGAAGGAAAGCCAGGATTTTATTAAAGACAAGGAGGCGAGTATTATGCAATATCTCCATCTTTACTTACTCAGCAGTAAAGTTTTTTCAAGCATTTAAATGGTAAAAACAGAACATGAAATAGTAACCCCACCCTACATATATTTGACCAATCATATATCTCCACTGGTATATAACATCAGAAACAGGTAACCCAACTTCCTCTTTCTTTAACATAATTCAGGATAACTAGTGAAAATAGATGTTTTCTATAAAGTCCATCACTCATCTTCTGGACTGGAACATCTCCATAGAAACCGGTATGTTAACAGTATGTAACGCTGGGCAACCCAAGAATGGCCAGAGGGGAAGGCTGCTAGAGTACGTTGCTGGAGAGCGATGCTGGAGAACACTGGCTTCTTGACCCCTGAACCAAGTCTGAGGTATGAAGCTGGGGTACGCGGCTTGGGTACGAAGCTTGGGAGCGTAGCCAGCTCCCTTACTTACCTTGCTGCGGCCAAAGCCGAAAATAAAGATGCTGGCCGCGAAGCCAGATGTCCGACCCCAGTTGAGCCGGGGCCCAGACCAGGATGGTAAGTAAGGGAAACTGGTAGACCTCAGACACTGAGTTAGACAGGACCCCGAATGCAGAACTATGATAAGGGAACAAGGAGAGCGAACAGAAGGGAGACAGGGAAACCCTACAACAAAATAAACAGAGCAGAGAGGGAAGGGTTGAATACTAGGAGCCCATAGGACCCCAAGAATCGGACACCGCCAGGGGATCCCAAGCAAGACTACTCCTTTCCCTGATAGCCCAGAACTACGCCCAGGAACACAACCAGTATCTCCCAGAAGCTACCGGGCTAGGGCTGGCCTCCCACCAGAGCTCAATAAGGGGGCCTACCCCAAAGAAGAAGGAGAACAAGCAGAGGCTAGAGAGAGAGAAAGAGAGGGACCAAAGACTACTGCTCAATCCTCAAAGCCCACAGCAATGGAGGGACCAGCTGGTGAGAGAAAGCTCAACAATGGAGCCTGCAGTTCCCCTCAATAACCACCGGAGGGCGGCAGAGGACCCGCCCCAGATCAACCCATGGAAACGGGAAGGAAGCCCGACCCCAGGAGCTAGCAGACGGGCCGCCCCCCAGCAAACTAGGGCAAGCCCAGAACCCCCTGACCGGATCCCAAGGATCAGAGCCCCAGACCTGGAGGCACAGGGTCCCGCTGGAACCAGTCCTACCCTCGGTGGACACGAGGAGAGGGAGAGGCTAGGCACAGACGCGCCTTGCCAAACTCCCACTGACCCCTCCGAAAACGCCAGGCAGAGGTGACCGGGACAGGGAGGAGGAAAGCGGCGAGGAGAGGGAAAAGCACCCGCTCACCCGAGTCCACCGCAAGGAAGACTCGGACGAGGACTGGGAAGGAAGCCAGCCGGCCAACAGCAGCCAAAGCAGCGGAGAGCAGGCACGGGAACGGCAGCAGCAAGAACACCCGGCGGGGAGCCGAATCAAACTACAAACCCGAACAGAGCTGAAGGAACTAAACGGACAGGCCAATAATCGGGCAACAAGTGAGCGTCTGGGAGAACTCTATATACTCCCACAGACCAATGGGGAGAAAGGTAACTACGGGTGCCTAACAGTCCAAACCCTGACACAGTAGAATCCTTTAACCTGCAGTAATACAGGGAAGAATAACAAGGGAAGGGTTAGTATAGGGGGCGGATAATACTCGCCTCCGTGTCTTTCCTTCACGAAGTTAGGAAAATCTACGAATTTTAAAGCAAGACACGGAGGCTCCTATTATGCAAGTTTAAAGCTGTTGTATAACAGTAGTCGATACATGTTTAATAGGTTTAAAATAGAATGATTTGAAGGTGGATTCACTGGACCAGTCGGCAGCTTTTATCTGAATATCTGAAAGGCTTCCGCCCAAAATTAAAGATTTGGAGGCCATCACCCCTCGTGAGGAGTGTGCTTCATAAAGATTGGTATCAATACCAGCTTCCTACATGATCCAGCGAAACCATCTTGCCAGAGTAGCTGTAGAAACTGGTTTTACAAGAGAAATTAGCAATTGATGAGTTTCAACACATCTAAACTCAGAAGTATTAGGCTCATAAGCTTTAAGGCATAAAACAATACACAGTTTTGGGTTTTGAGGGAAAGATGGGTAGAAGATTTCCCTAGAAGTAGATTTAGTACTTCTAGAAATTAGGAAACAGATTCTGTCAGGTTCATAGGATCTGTTAGTAATGTCTAATGCATGTACATCTGAAACCCTACGAAAAGAGACCAAGCATTAAAGCATGGTAAGTTTAGCCGAAAGTTGTTTGATAGAGAGTTCTTCGTTAGGAGTCCAGGATTCTAAAAACAAGAGGACTGTATTGACATCCCATAGATTAGAATATTGAGCCAAAGTGGGTCTAGACATTTTGATGCCCTTCATTAGTTTACATACTAATGGATGTTGGTCAGATGGGATGCCGTCAAAGTATTTGTGATTCACTGAAATAGCAGACCTATAACAAGTGATCATTCTATATGCTCTCCCCTGTTGAAAGCAATATGACAAAACATTTAAAGTGGGATTTAAACTGGAAGAAACGGGATCCAGATCCCGTTCCATGCACCCACGTGTCCAGGTATTCCAGCAAGACCTGTAACATGCTCTGGTACCTGATGCCCATGCTTCGGAGATGAGAGTCTGAGCTGCCTCCGAAAGGTTATCGACAGACCATCCACTCCCGAAATTTGGCATTCCAAAAGGTATAATTGATTTTGAAGTAGAAGTTTGTGCGGGTTCACTGCCAGATACCGTAATAGTTGAGGGAATGGTCTCAGATATCGAGGGAAGTCCTCGGACATTTTGAGAAGTGGAGGGAACCACGGCTGAGCTGTCCAAAAGGGCGTGATTAGGACTAAAGAGATTTTCTGCCTCCTGACTTGAAGGATAACTCTGGGTATCATGTCGAACGGTGGGAAAGCATAGCTCCTGTGAGAAGGCCACACTTGAAGGAAGGCATCCAGAGCCAATGCGTCTGGATCTGGTCTCCAACTTGAAGAAATCTGGCACCTGAGTGTTCAACCTGGACGTAAATAGGTCCAACACTAGGGGACCCCAAATTGAATCCAATTGATTGAATGTTGTCCTGTGTAGCATCCAATCGCTCAAGTCTGAAAGGTACCTGGAATTCCAATCCACGACGGTATTGGACAGACCCGGAAGATATTCCGCTTGTACTGAAATGTTTCTATCTAGACAGAAATGTCACAGCTTTTGCTAAAATTGCTAGAGTTTTTGACTTTGCACCCCCTAGACAGTTGATGTATCGCACCGCCAATACATTGTCCATCTTCAGAAGTATGCTGCAATTCAAAGCCTCTTTCGTGAAACTCTTGATTGCGAACGAGCCCGCTAGTAGTTCTAGACAATTGATATGCAAATCCTTCTCCACAGAGGGGACCACTTTCCTTCAGTAGTGAGGGATTCGCATCTTGCTCCCCAACCCAGAGTGCTGGCGTCGGATTCTATAACGATTTCCGGAGACATCCCAAAAATCGCCCTCCCGTTCCATGCCTCCATGTGGTTCAACCACCAAAGAAGTTCTTCCTTTGCATCTACTGAAAGGGGAATGAGATCCGAATAGCCCAAACCTTTGCAAAGGTGGACAATCTTTAGTCTCTGATGAGCCCTGTAATGGAGGGGGGCTGGAAAAATGGCTTGAATAGAGGCCGATAAGAAACCCACCATCCTTGCTATTACTCAGAGAGAAATTACACTCTTTTTGAGAATTGTTTCTATTTCCCTTCGAATATTTTTTAGTTTGTTTCGAGGCAGAAGAAGGGTCGTATTCAGGGAATCCACCACAAAACCCCAAAACTCTATCTTTTGGGTCGGTATGGTAGTCGATTTCTTTTAGTTTACAATGAAGCCGAGATTGGATAAAATCTAAATCGTCACCTGAAGCTGATCCATGAATATATGTAAGTCTTGTGACATGACCAATATGTCGTCTAGATATATGATCAGGCGAACACCTCTGGTTCTCAGAAAATAAATATCGGTTTTATGATCTTCGTGAAACATCATGGAGCCGAGGTCGGACCGAACGGAAGGCATGTGAATTGCCATATCGACTCTTTCCAAATATATTGGAGAAGGTGTTGTTGTTGATGAGCGATGGGGATGGGAAGATAAGCGTCTTTCAAATCTATTTTGATCATCCAGTCTGATGGCATTAGAACATTCCTGAGGCAATGTATGCCTTCCATTTTGAAATGTCTGTACATAACAAAACTGTTTAATTCCTTTAGATTTATTACCGGGCGAACCCCTGAATCTTTTTTGTGAACCAGAAAAATATTACTTATAAAGCCTGGTTGTTGTAATGGGGCCTGAGTGGCAGCGCCTTTTTCCTGAAGTTCTAGTATCTCCATATCTACTAAGTGGAAATCTTCTTTTGAGGCACAATGTTTGGTCTTTCTCTTTTGACCAACCTCATATTGAATATCCCTGTCAGGGGATGAATCTGAGGGAACAATTTGCTTCTTGTGTACAGATTTTTGAACTGGAACAGGGTTACTCACTTTATTCTGTTGAAATACTTCAGCTAGGGACTTGGCTAAAGTTTCTGTCATCTGACGTATGCAAGATGATCTAGCATTTGAAACGGATTTATTCACAGACAAGTCCATAATTGACTGAAACTATTCCTCAGCAATTCCTGAGGTAAATGCTATAGCTTCTTGGGAGTCAGAATGCCCAGACACATTGTCTTCAACAATAACATTTGGAGGGCTATTATTACCCTTCATAGGTGTACAGGGTTGCATAGATTTTTATGTGACATCATGAAGTAGCATGATGTACTATAATGTAAAATCCACTAAGAGTCTGAAATGACCACAATTAAATTATAGAAACTGTATGGCCAGAAAGACAATAGCTAATATATATTTTGCAATTATAAATGTCCCAATTTACCACAAATACATTAAACATATGAGTGAATCAAGTACACGTCTTGTCGCAAGCACAGGCAGCCTCCGAGTGGTATTGATGCCCAGGAAACTCCTGCGCATGTGCAGAAGGTCTGTGCGGCTATAGATCATAACCAAGATGGCTGCAGTGAGAACGCCTCACTGTGAGAGCCGAGTCAATGGCACTTTCCGGATGGGGATAGCAAGCAAAGGTGGAGTGACCCGCCTCAACAATCAAGGTAGAGGACAGTTAACTTAGCGTGAGGGAGAACTAACCGGTAATATGAACCCTCCGGGTAGACGAGGCTGCGTATACCATGAAACGCAGTAAAAGTGACGAGGGAACAGAGAGATACACCCAGATAGCAACCTTCCAGCTATGGTATTGCCCTGTGAGGACATTCAGATCCTCACAAGGCATTACCATTGGCTGGAGCCGGTAGGTCCTGAAGGAAGTGGGCGGCGAATGGAAGTATGCCTCCCTAGGGAATATTGACATCTGTTATATGTTGCCTGCTAATGGGGAAAATGCGGGGACTTGAACTTTGAAGTAAGTAAATGGTATTTTAGCAGCAGATAATGCTGGGAGAGGGAGGGAAGGGATCTGGCAGGCTTAATTTTTTTTTTTTTTTTAGAAAAAAACTCTCAGGTATAATACGCACCCCCCCACTTCACATAAGGTGAAGTGGGGTAAAATTTGCGTATTATACCCGAGATTTCACGGTATTTATTTAATCCTCCCAATGAAGTGGTGTGCTCACCACGAAACATGACGAGGAATTTTAGTATTTTTTTAAATGATAAATTTTAATTATTTTGATTCTACTGGTCTGCTGTTTCTACATCAATACATAAAAAGAGTTGCACATGGAATTTTTGAATTGCTACACGAAACCTGTCACAGTGGGTTTTTTAGCGGGGAGAATCAGCATCCAAAATCTCAGTCAGCCTTTAACCGGTTTGCCATTTACGGGAGCCGGTTTGATATGTAGTGTATCTGATCGTTACTTAAAAGTTGAATACATGAATACGGTTAGAACCAGCACTACAGCTCTCCTTGCATTTCTTTTCTTGGAAATAATGGTGTTCATCTTGTAATATTTACCCTGTAATTGTGAAAGAGGTATTGAAATACTAGGCATATGTAGTACTCCCATATTCAGGAGATGCAAATGAATACATCTGGGTGTATTGTTTTTTTTTCAAATGGACTAATAATGGACAAATCCTGACAGGAAAACATATGCAATCGAATTGATAAATGTGGGATCCATATCAATGTGGTATCAAAAGAAAGCCTGGCCTAAGCTTTGTATACTCCTTTGCTTCCCCTCCTTCCATCCCCCTCCTTCCACACTCTGACCTTTCACAGGTGAGCATGGAAACAGGATTTACATATTATCATCATCACTGATGCCCAATGGTTTTGGTTTCATAAATCGCATGTTTCACTTATCACAAATGTGTCCCACAAGGGAAACCAATTACAAGCTAATGATGCGGTGGTACCGACCACTGTTATCGCCACACTGCATTAACCCTGCAATACCTAGTGAGTGCTGGAGGTGTGGGAACTACGATGGTTCTCTGCTTCACATTTGGTGGGGCTGCCCTAAGATACAATCTTATTGGCATGATGTCCATACCCACTTGGGCAAATTGACGGGAATTAAGACACCGTTCCTCCCCAAACCATATTGCTCAGCATATGGCCTGAGAATGAGGAGCCCAGGCAAGTTCTGGGGACCGCATTTAGGGCTTGACTACTGACTGCAGCAAGAGCCTGTGTTCCTCGGTTGTGGAGGTCTGCTGACCCACGACGATGTCCAACTAGAAGTTCAGGTTTTGTACCGTTCAGTTAACAGAAGGGGACAATCTTCTTCCTATGAGAACAATGAAAACCTTGCCCCCCTTGACAAGCTTTTCAGGTTTTTCCCTTATCTTAATTGAAGATTGTCCCTCTCTGCAATCTACCTGGGCACCCCCCTTCTGTTCTGGCTGAGCAGTGTTACATCAGTAAAAGGGGCGGGATAAGGATACTTTGTCATTGAATTACTCTTGAACTACAACTCTGACAGAATTGAAATAACACTCTCCAAAGTCCATATACTATGATGATTAATTAGAGCTGCTTTTATTATGAAACATTACTATCCCTTTAAGTGCAAACCACCCCTGATTCAGCTGGTCCTTAAGGGGTTAATTAGGGGGGTCTGTGCAGGTCATGAATGTAGATAAAAAAATGCATATTAGTTATTGGTGTACTCAGGGGTTACAGGGCTTTTTAAAATAATAGAAACTTGCACAATCAATACTTCTTTTTTCCTTTTTTTTGTATTTATGGCATCATAGCTTGTTGCATAATGCTATATTTATTTAACATAAGGCACCTCAAATTAGCTGAATTTGTTCTTCAAATAAAAAAACAATCATTAGATTTCTATATATAACTAGAACGTTACCTATGGGAATCACACCAAAACAGATGGCTAACAAAATCTGAAAATGTGTCTGGCTTCCAGGATACAAAGAAAATCCCCTTAGCCTCCGTCACTGATATGGTTAAAAAGTGATGCCTTCAGGACACTATTTCTTGTACATTTTTTATATCTGATTGCAGAAAAAACATTAACCCTTTGAGTGCCAGAGTGGTACGCAATGCATTGCAAGGCAATGTGTTGCATACCACTCTGGCATTCAAAGGGTTAACTGTTTCTAATCTTAAGCTTGGAAGGTCTACATTGTCCTATGGGAGAGAGAGAGAGAATCAACATTCCTTGCACACGGAACATTATCAACATGGCGGAAAATGAAGACGCGTTTTCACTTAGTCACGGGAATTGAATCTAAATTGTTCTTTGGTGTCTGACATTGTTATGCAGCTCAGAGGTAGAGTGAGGACACAAAGGGCAAAGTTGATTAAGGTCAGCTTTACCTGGGTATTTCAGCCCTGCAGTTTAAGGCTGTATCTTCAACGCGAGCTAAAATGTTATTGGTTTATATAGAGTAAATGATTTTCCATAGTTCTCTCTCCACATAGGCTCCTGTAGATGTGAATGAGTTTGAGATAGGATGGCATTCTTTCTTTAACCCTTTGAACACCAGAGGGTATGCATCACACTGCATAGCAATGCGTTGCATACTCCTCTGGCACTCCAATGGATAACCCTTTGATTGCCAAAGAGGAATCCAATATATTGTAACACAATGCTTTGGATACCTCTCTGCCACTCAACGGGTTAATCTAGAATAGCTGATTAACCCAGGGATAGTCAATTGTTAAACCTGCACACTAGCTGGTTGGGGATGTTGATAACTGTAGTGTCCAACACCTGGCATTCTGGCAATTGACCACCCCAAGTTTAACCCATTAGATCAGATGATCTCAACCCCCCACCCCACCCCTTCAGTACATTTTCATGATAAGAATTCCCCCACCCATAAAGAAGGGGAATCATGTCTGGGCTGGGGGGTGATCAGTAAGAAAAGTGTGGGTTGGTTAAGAGGGCTATGGATAGCGGAAGGCGTGGGTTTGTAAAACTGATATAAAGGGCTTACCGGTAGGATTACTTCCTCTTTTGATTTCGTCAAATTTCCCTCCATCCCTCCCTGTTTTTTTTGTGTTTTGGGTTGTCAGGTCGTAAAAGCACCTGGGGTTGTTTGTCACAGCTTTGGGCCCTTGCCAACGGTAAATGGTAAAATAATTGTGTGGTCTCGTTATTTAACAGGTGGAGGTCAGGGCAATGGCACATATTGCACCCAGACCTTTGTCGCGGGTTAGGTCACCGATCCCCATTGAGCTGCATAGACCAGCTAATGGGGTGTGGTGGGTGGAGTGGTACATGTGGTTGAGCTTTCAGCTCTGTATGGGTTGGGCATACGGGGTTTGCCGGGTAGTTGGCAAAGGCTTTAAAGTGGTTGTTGTAAGATGTAAACATTTAATAAAGCTGTGGCCTGTTTTCATCATTACCTCATGCCTATGACATGCTCAGTTAAACTCAAGTGAATATCATTAAAACTGACCTGTCACCTTGATACAAGTCTGCATATTTGAAAACTTAATTCAAAACTGCCTATGTGTGATGTTAACCAAAAGTACAGCAGATTTATAGTTTATAAAATATTCACACTTTTATTTCTGAAAAAAGTGAAAGTCTCCTGGTGCAGCACAGCACTTCAATAGCATATGAAACATCACTAAAAACCTTCATTAGCATATGAATTGTCACTGAAACTGCACAGATACCTCAATTAGCATGTATCACTATACAGTACCAAGTATGAATATCTCCTCAAGTATACCTTGCTAGTGTTTTTGGCTAACATGACACATAAGCAGTTTTTAATTAAAGCAGCAGTAAACTTATTTTTATGAAAACACATATTTTATAGAGCTTTTCCTGCTGAATAAAACAAGATCATTCACGCTGTCAGATGTTTTATTCAAAATTTATAGCAGTTCAAATAATCATTAAGTAAATTTACTGTGTTTACTTCCTGATCGTTCTAACTGACAGGAAGTGACTGGCAGTTTCTATCACATTCTATGGAGAACTGTATGTCTGACTTTTCTGACTTTCCTCTCCATTAGAATCTAACAGTAAATCTAATTATAACTTGACCATTAGAGGGCACCGCTAATGTAAAGAAAAATATGGGTTTAAACTGTAATAACTCTGGAAATATACATCTCTCGGCAATGGGAGTACCCTTATTTTACTCAGTAGGAAAATCCCTACAATATATATTTTTTCATAAAAAAAGTTTACTGCTCCTTTAAGGTTTCAAATATGCAAGCTTGCATCAATGACTAAAGCACCAATTGAGTCACCAGTCTTCATGTGAAGAGATCCTGAAAACCTGTATCAATAGGGGCGGGTGGGGGGCTGAAGACAGGTTTGAGCACCCCAGCTTTAGATCAGAGATGGGCAATTATTTGGGCCCGACAGCCACATCTCTGTTCAGTTTTTTCTGTGAGCTGCCTGCCTCCCTGCCTGTCTATATGTCCAGTGGTGTCTGTAGAAATGTTTAAGGGGGGGGCAAAACCATAATATGAACCCCAGGCCAGCCCATCCAGCCCCCTTGTTTATTAGGAGGGGATAATTGTAGGGGGGGTGGCTAGTGACCCCTTGCCACCCCCTCCAGACGCCCCTGTATGCATCTGTCTATCTTTCTGTCTGTTTAACTACCTGTTGGTTGTCTCTCTATCTTAAACTAATCTATCTATAATATCCATAAGGACATCAGTATTAAAGGATTTCATTTTAATAATGTTCAGGAGGGAAATATTTAACAGACATGGCCTATAACCGGAGAATGGAAAATGAAAATGAAATGTGAGAGAACACTTTGATAGATGCATGGAATAGTCTTCAAGCAGACATGGTAGGGGTTAAAACAATAAATGAGTGGAAGTACTTTTGGAATAGATATATGTCTGTTCTTATGATTAAATAAGCTTGAGCTTTTTAAACAGACATAAATGGACATACTAAATGGGCCAATGGATTTTCTGCTGTAAAAGTCTGTTTCTTCCTGTTATGAAGTCCTTTCTCCTATCTAATTTTGATTTGACCTCTCTGTGAGGAGTTAGCCCTTTAAATACTTGCCTGTTATGTTGCTCTGTGCCAGATTATTGTGTCTGTCACCTTCATTCACAGTTCTATTATCATGTGACTGACCTGTGGAATGACCTTGGCTTTTCTGATCTGTTTCCTGTTGGGTTCACTCCTGGCCTGCTGAATCAACTGATCTCTGAGGCTGATGCATTAGGAAGAAATGGAGAAATTCTAAAGCGATCCAACTGCGCCACAGACCACAAAGAAACATTCCCATTGATTTAAATAAGGGTTTTAACCTCTTGAATGCTAGAAAGGAGTCACCCTCATTTAACCCTTTGAGTGCCAGAGATGGTATCCAACACATTGCTTTGCAATGATTTGGATCCTTCTCTGGCACTCAAAGGGTTAACCTCCTTTCTCCCCTTTTCCTTCATTCTGATATCCTAAGAAGAGTTGGAACAATTCTGGAAAAACCCAGCTGCACCCAGCAAAGACATACAAAATAACCAAGTACCGATTGATTTTAATGGGGACCAGTGACGTAACAATAGGGGTTGCAGGGGTCGCACCTGCGACCGGGCCCGTCACTCTCAGGGGCCCGGCCGCCCCCTGCGACCCCCTCGCCACGCGCCCGCAGCACAAGTGATCTCCCAGCGGCCGGCGCTCTAGTAATGCAGAGCGCTGGGAGATGACATAATCTCCCAGCGCTCTGCATTACTAACAACCACGCGGGAGCTTGACTCACCACTAGACCACCAGGGACTTGAGGTAGGAGGTCATTAGGGGCATTGTGGAGAATGAGGGGCACTGTAGAAGGGGCATTGTGATGGGGGAATTGTGGAGAATGAGGGGCATTGTGGAAGGGGCATTGTGATGGGGGCATTGTGGAGAATGAGGGGCATTGTGGAAGGGGCCTTATGGAGATTGAGGGGCAATATGGAGATGGGGGCATTGTGGAAGGGGCAATATGGAGAAAGAGGGGCAATGTGGAAGGGGCATTGTGGAGAATGAGGGGCATTGTGATGGGGGCATTGTTGAAGGGGCAATGTGGAAGAGGCAATATGGAGAAAGAGGGGCATTGTGGAGACGAAGGGCCACTGTGGAGCATGAGGGGCATTGTGGAAAGGTCAATGTAGTGGTGGCCAATGTAGTTGAGGGGGGCCAATGTGGTCGGGGGGGGGGGGCCCATGGCAATTCTTGCACCAGGGCCCGGTGGCTTCTAGTTATGCCTCTGATGGGGCCTTTAACCCCTTGAATGCTGACCTCTGTAGCATTCAAGGGATTAAAAGCCCCCATTGCAATCATTGTGAATTTTCATTTGTCTCCTGCCATGCAGATGGTTTGCTGGAGAATTGATTCTATTAAACAATGAGTCTTCAGCATGGCCCTCAGTTTATAAGAAAGACTTGGCTGCCTGGATTCTTTCATTGTCTGATCAGACCCCTACAGTGTAAACCAACACTTTGATTGGCAGCATCTGAAGTGACACATTTCCCAGTCCTGTTTATCTTGGCTTTTATTTTTTTTCTCTCTTTAAACTAGAGGAAAGAGAAATGACAGAAGGTGTTGATGTTAGAAAGGCTGATAAAAGTTCCCCAGATAACATCTCTCTTCTGGGTTGATTTAATAAACCAACCGTTATAGTTTGTCAAATCCCCTCTGCTCCTTCTGCCAAACAGAATGGAAATAAAGCAATTTAAAGGAGACCTGAAAGAGAGCACGGGAATAAGGAGGGGATGCTCGTTTGGTTAACAACGACTTGATTTAAATGTCAGAAGTGTTTTTGCTTGATGCTGATAAGCATAAGTTTGTCTGTGACCTGCATAATGCAGACAAATTGCCTTTTTTGTGTGGTTTACACTTGAATTCATGTCCTACGGTACTCTGTTCAATGCCGATCATTTCCCATAAATGTGTCCATACTTATCACTGGATAATTATATGTGCCGGTGGCTAGTAACAGTTGTAAGGTGATGATGAGAGGATTATGGCTTTAGTTAAACAATTGTTAAGTATGTCGACTCATTAAATGATTTGATGCGCAAAATTGCTACTAATGACTGATTTGAAGGGATTACTGCTGTTGTAAACCATAATTAACAGTTTATAATAGCAATTCTTATTTTAATTATACTTTAGGAGAGTCAGATGCGTAATATTTCTAAACACAGTGGGATTGTTACGTGCTGATAGTAAAACGCTGGGCATGTTGTGTGTCTAATTTGTTGTGGTAAATAACGAGATGTATTTTGTGAGCTTGAATGGCCAAAGGTTTGTTCTTAGTATAATCCTATAATCTTTATCCTCGGCTAAACCTAGTATGGGTATTTAAACTCACAATGTAATTTTTGATCAGCTGTTGACCATTTACAGGTCAGGAGTAATTATTTTTGATGACTTAAATGTAGGCAGGCAATGTAATAATGCGATGCGGAATGCAAGGATAGTGCTGGGTTGTATAGCTAGGATAATTAGTAGCAGAAAAAGGGAAGTGGTCATACAAACACATTCAAATATATGAAGGGATTCAGCAAAGTACAGGAATGAAGTATATTTCAACAAAGAAGAAATGTTAGAACAAGAGGCCATAGTCTAAAACTAGAGGAACAGAGGCTTACATATAACGTAAGAAAGTTTTACTTCAATGAGAGGGTGGTAGATAAGTGAAATAGTCTACCAGCAGAAGTGGTAGCGCTTAACACAGTGAAGGAATGTAAGCATGCATGAGATAGGCATAAGGCTGTCCTGAACATAAGACAAGACCAATGACCATACCAGGGAACTTTCAAAATGAGCTGACCCTGAGATTGTGTAAATATTAACCCTTAAATTTCCCATAATATAGATTATCCGCGATATATCCCTGATCGCTGTAATTGAGAGTCGCTCCAATCAGCATTGAAGGAGCCATTAATACACAACAACTTACAGATATCACTGCATGAACATACAAATCAAGCAGCACTTCTCCCTCTGCCTTCCTGGTACAAGTGGCACCAATTTAGAGACTAAAGAAGCCTTTAACGGGAGTATAATATATAACAGGGAGCACTGAACTCTCTCACCCTGAGATTTTGGCTCTTCACCCTGAGATTTGGGCCAAAACCCTGAGTCTCAGGGTCAAACCCTGAGAGTTCCCAGGCATTGGCAATGACCAAAGAAGTTTTGCGTTTTTACAGTAGGAAAAATGGGCACACTAGATGGGGCGAATGGTCATTATCTACCATCAAATTCTATGTTTCAGGACAGTGCTTTTCACTCTTTTTTATGTATCTCAATGTACCTTCCATGTCTCTGTGTTGACCTCCTCCTATGTTTATTTATTTAGAAAATGTTTAACCAGGAAGAATACATTGAGATTTCTCTCGTTTTCAAGTATGTACTGGATTTAAGAAACATACATCGTCTCAATGCATCGTCTTCCTTCTTGATAAAAATCTCTCTGCTTCCTATCAACTTCCACATCCAATACAAACTTCTTCTGCTAACCTTCACTACCAGGCCCTTAACCAGAGGAGGAGGCCAAAACAGAGACACAGAAGGTACATTGTGGTGCATAAAAAAGAGCCAGGAGCATTGTCCTGAAACAGGATTTGACAGCAGATAAGAACCATTCGGCCCGGCTAGTCTGCCCATTTTTTCTACTGTAAAAACCGCAAACCTTATTTAGTCATTGGTCTTGTCTTATGTTCAGGACAGTCTTTTGCCTATCCCATGTATGATTACATTCATTCGCGGTGTTAAGCTCTACCACTTCTGCTGGTAGACTATTCTACATATCTACTGCCCTCTCATGGAAGTAAAATGTTCTTATTTTACATCTAAGCCTCTGTTCCTTGTCACCTCATATAATTACTGCTTCATAACATCTGCAACCATTTTCCTATGCTGCTTATAATTCATGAAGCAATGCCACTTAAGCACAGGGGATTAATTGTATTTACAAACAGCAGTTTTTACATGTTACTGATACTAAGAAGAGGTAAAATAATTCTGGGGCAAAACAGCTGCATAATAGGGACACATAAACATTTCCCACTGACTGAAATGGAGCATTAAAGGGATAGTAATGTTTCATAATAAAAGCAGCTGTAATTAATCATCATAGTGTTTGGACTTTGGAGAGTGTTATTTCAATTGTCAGAGTTGTAGTTCAAGAGTATTTCAATTATAAAGTTTCCCCCTCCCACCCCTTTTACTGATGTAACATTGTTCAGCCAGAGCAGAAGGGAGGTGCTCAGGTAGACTGCAGAGAGGGACAATCTTCAATTAAGATAAGGGAAAAACCTGAAAAACTTGTCAAGGGGGTCAGGGTTTTCATTGTTCTCATAGGAAGAAGATTGTCCCCTTCTGTTATCTGTCTAGTCTATGGACTGCATTCCACATCTGAGAAGAGATGGCTTACACTAGGTAAAAGGGGCGGGAGGGGAAACATTGCTTGTGAATATCTCTCAAACCATCAGGGTTTGAGAAATAAGACTTGTATCATTCTTCGTGTTTTTTTAATGCCTACAAAATAAAATAAAGATAAAACGAAGTATTACTATCCCTTTAAGACCTGCTATACTAGAAAGATGTTCAACACATTGCTGCTGATTTGTAGCACTTTCTTAGTACATCAACCTCCCGTTTCTTACCTAAATCTCAAGCTGAAGGGTCAAATTCTCAGAGTTGTTTAACCCAGGTTTACCTGCTACATGCTGTCCAATGATTGAAACCCCGAGGATGGCACCATTTCTACCTAATATTCAAAGAGGAGAACCAAGATTGTCTCTTGTGTATTAGAAACCATCTGGCCTATCCAGTCTGTCCATTTGTCTGTCTAATAAAAATGCTCAATCGTTCATACTTCTGAGGCTAGACTTAGGTCTATCCCAGACATTTCTGAATTCTCTTACGGTATTAATCCCTATCAGCTCTGCTGGGAGGCAGTTTCATGAGCTTATCAACACTTATGTAAAGTACTGCTTACACCATTACTTCCACCATCTAACTTTAGAAAGTTACCTTTTGTTCTAGTATTCCTCTTTGTCTGAAGAGGAACATAGATTTTGATGGTTCAAGGAGATGTATCTTTAACTGCAGACATATTCAGGATTCCCAGAGATGTTATTGGCTCTTTGCTGGGTTAGAATAAGCAGTGAAACATCATAAAGAATTTATATTTTAAGGAGTACTAATGGTTCATATTTCAGAGATTGCAGGGTCCACTTATTTACAAAGGTCCCAAGTATGGATGTCATGGTATTGTTGAAGAAGGGATAGCAATGCTGGGAAATGTTTAAATCTGTTTCCTCAATATTTACAGGGATAATATCACTTATAGGGATAGTAATGTTTCACAAAATCAGCAGCTCCAAATAATTTCAATACTGTCAGATTTGTAGTTCAAGAGTAATTGAATGATAAAGTATCCCCTCCCGCCCCTTTTACCTAATGTAAGCCACCTCCCCTCATATGTGGAATCTGGTCCTGGGACCAGACAGATTATAGCAAGGGACAATTTTATTACTGTGAGAACAATGTTTATGCTAATTGTAGATTGTCCCTCTCTGTGATCCACCTGGACACCTCCTTTCTGTTCTGAGGTGAGAAGTGTTACATCAGTAAAAGGGGAGGGAGGGGGATACTTTATCATTCAATTACTCTTGAAATACAACTCTGACAGTACTGAAATAACACTCTCCATGGACCACATACTATGAAGATTAATTGGAGCTGCTTTTATTGTGAAACATTACTATTCCTTTAATATTGAAAACATAAAATGTTGCAGGGTTTCTCCCACTGAACAAAACAAGGACCAGTTGACATTATTTCTTTCACTGTTGAAGGACAATCATCGGCGAAAGGAGAGAAAGCTAGGTATACAACTGTAATAACTTCAGAAGGGCAGCATTGTAAAGAATGCAACTGATACGAGTTACAGTCTCATAGGATAGTAATATGAAAAACATTTATTTACAGGATTTATCCTTCTGTGTAAACAAATGTACTCCCACTGTTGAGAGGTGTTTTATTCAAAAGTTATTGAGGCTCAAACTTGCATTTTTAGGTGCAGTACTTCCATTGTCTGAAATTTTATGTTGAAGCTGTTGCTAAAGCCGTTTACGGACAGCTATTTTTAGTGACAATAACCCTCCATAGGTTGATAGGACCAATTTAAAATTTCAGGCTATTGTGGTACTGGAGAACAGGCAACTTTGCTTTTGTTCGTGCTCAGAGCCTCTCACATCATTTGGCTTGTTTCTGAGAAACACTTAGGGTCTCTCCTTAAGTGTAAATGGTAATCCAGATGTGAACCCCTTGCTTTCAGTGCCTAGGGAAGCCAGCTGCACTTCACTGACGAGCAGGGCCGGATTTGCCATAAGGCAGAGTAGGCATCTGTCTACAGGCGCACACCACAGAGGGGCGCCTGTCACTGAAATCAATTTTTTTTTCATAATTTTATTCACAGCGCTCGCGCTGTGCACAGTGGAAGCAGTAACAAGCCGCTTGGTAAAGTCTGTGCCTTCTTCGGCACAGACCTGTATGATGTTGCTCCCTCGTCGGCTCTTTAGTAATGCAGAGCACTGGGAGATGACATCATCTCCTAGTGCTCTTCATTCCTAAAGAGAAGACCGCGCGGGAGCATCAGCATACAGGTCTGTGCACAGACTTTTTCTGCCGCTGGACCACCAGGGAGGTAGGAAACGGATAAGGGGGGGGCAATGTGAAGATGATGGGGGCAGTGTGGAGATGAGAGGGGCAATGTGAGGGCAAGTTGGAGCAAGTTGGAGATGATGGGGCAATGTGAGGACAAGTTAGAGCTGATGGGGGCAAGTTGGAGATGATGGGGGCAATGTGAGGGCAAGTTGGAGATGATGGGGGCAATGTGAGGGCAGGTTGGAGCTGATGGGGGCAAGTTGGAGCTGATGGGGGCAATATGTAGCTGATGGGGGGCAATGTGAGGGTAGTATGGTTATGTGGGGGATAATGTGGAGATTTGGAGCATTATGTAGGTGTCCAGTGTAGATGGCCAATGGGGGGGCACTTCAGTTTTGTGTGCCTACAGGCTCTTGAGATGTAAATCCGTCCCTGCTGACGAGGCCCAAATAAGGCCGAAATGTACATTTGGGGCTAGCTGTTTTTCCCATGCAGAGGGGACTTGCCCATCATCTTGGTACTGGACCACCCTTATGGACAGGATTAGTCTAATGTGTATGTGGAAATTTCTCCTCTGTAATGACACTAGAGAGCTAAAATGTGACACTCTTGAGATGTGACTAGCCGTAGAATAGTCAACTTTGCTTTTGTTCATGCTCAGAGCCTCTCACATCTTTTGGCTTGTTATTGTGCTACTGCACACAAAAAAAAAAATGCACGTTTGAGCTGCAATAATCCTATGTTATAATTCGCTAAGGAGGTTTGTCAGAAGCCATCATGCACAGTAGAGACGGCTGCACGAGCTGCAGTCATGCTCAGTGCAGACTGCCTGCGCCGCGGCTGATACGGAGCGGGGTGCTCCGTATCAGCCGTGGCAGTGGTCGCCCGTGTACATGGGCTTTAAAACTAGTTTGTAATAAAACATATTTCGGTAATTGGTGTACCATTGTTTGCTCGGCAGGTTAAATCCTGCAATATACAGTGTTTCTGTATTTTTATCCTGTAAAGGGATAACTGATTTCAGTCTCACTCTTTAAAATACTGACACTCTTAAAGGGATAGTAATCCTTTATTTCTACAAGCTTTAATATAGTTCTTCTTAAAAAAAAAATCAAATGAGCTAAGTCTTTTTTTCATAACTTCTATAGTTGTAGTATAATAGCGTTATAAATATCCCCCTCCCGCCTCTTTTATCCATGTCAGCACTCTAGCTGACAAACTTGTATTCTGGAGCCAGGACCGGACGGTTCGTCTGCAGAACCGAAATAGCTTTGCATACAAAGAGAATCTTTATGAGAAAGGTCTACAAAGTGTGCCTTATTCATAAAACGAACACATTAGTCAGCAGAACACATACCTCTGGTCTTCAAATTGTTAAATCTGTTGTTTCAAAATGTAAGACGTTTCCAGACTGGGAAATCCCTTCCATTTTGTTTCCTTTTCCTGTCAGTAATGGGTGACAGGTCTTACACGTAGGCCTTGTCTCTTCGTTACGGCAGCTCTATAATTACTGTAATTACCACCAGACTTGTTTTTGCAACTTAAAAATGGAAATTCGGTTTTGTACCCAGCCTGTTCTTGCTGACAAGCATCAAATAATCAAGGCAACTCAGAGGCCTCATAAATCAGAGTGAAAAAACGGGCTTGATTTGCATATTCATATTTTTAATAGAGTTCAGAAAGTATATTTGTAACTGATGAGCAGGATTAATTAAATCAAATATGCATAGATGAGGTATATTAACCCCTTTTGTTTGCATCTTACATATCATTATCCTAACATGATTTTAAGCCATTTAATCAGGGAGATTTTAAAGGAATACTAACATCAAAAGCCAAAGTTGCCCCTATTACCTGTCATTAAGAAAATATGCACCATACAACCTTCCATGAGCCAGAACTCCGCTGCAGTCCAAAGCAGCAATCTCCCCAATTTAATGGGCTCTCTGACTCCCCATGTACATGAAGACTCATGGCAGGCTCCCCGAACTAACTGTATGTCTGGGTGCAAATCCCATTTTCTCTCATAACGGAGATCTTTTCATCAGGGCAGGATTTACCTTTAGGCAACACAGGAAACTGCCTAGAGCTCCAAATCTTGAGGGGTAAGTTGGCTGCGCTGGTCACACCCACATTTAGAATTGTGGGGAGGCCAGTGCAATCTCATTGTCCATGCACTAGTTTACATATCCTTTTGCTGGCTATATAACCCCTTGGATACTAGAGAGGTCACTGATGCACTGCACAGCAATGTGTTAAACATCTCTCTACAGGGGAGGGCTGGCAATTTGTGGCCCAGGGGGCAAATACATTCAAGTGGCCCATTTCTATGATCATTCCAGGCCACTGTTCCAGCCCACCTATCACAGTGCCTGTGATTCCTGTCAGTCTCATCTGTGGCAAACACTGATTTGCTGTGTTGGTTTGGCCCGCCCCCTGGTGACCTTTTTATACCTGGCTATCACATCTGTCAGATGCCCTTTCGTGGTGTTTCTGAGCCAGTTATACTGTTGCTGTGTTCCTGTGTTCCGGATTCCTGTGTACCGACTCGGCTTGCCCTGACTATTCTCCTGTGTTCCTGCTTGTGTATGATCCGGCCCGTCTGACTACCACCCTTGGATCCTGACCCGGTTTGGCTGACGTTCCTGCTTGTGTATGACCCGGCTTGTATGACTACCTCCTGCGTGCTCCGACCCGGCCTGGCTGACTTCCCGCTCCGAAGATCGACTCCTGCTTGCTACAGTGACCTGCGTTCCAGTTGTCGCCGCCGCAACATTTCTATCTGCTGTTCCAGCTTTTGGTGTGACTGCCTTGCCTGGTGTACTCCGATCAGTGCAGTGTATCTACCTGTGCAGAGTTGTGCGTTTGTACACCTCCCTCATACTGCAGAGCCTTGCTATACCGCTGAAAAGCCTTGAGTAAAAGTGCTATTTAACCCTAGCAGTGCCGCCTGGGTTTCACTCTCTCTCTACTCCCGTAAGAGTCTCGTTCTCGGTGATACTCCTGCTGAGTTGGCCGCTCTCCGTCGGCAGCTCTGTACATCCGTGCAGAGTATTCACATCCGTTGGGCCGGTTGGGCGCCTAAGACTCTCTCTCTTGTAATACTGGGCGATTCCGTTATACAGAGTGGCGGCAGGCACAGGCATCAGCATTAGCAAATCCGGTAACTACGCCCGTGGGGCTGTTGGCTCTTGCGCGTCATATCCCGGTGTCCGCTTAAGTCTGAGGAGGCTTGGCGGCTCTCGCATTGCAGGCCGGTTCCAATAACGCCCGTGGGGGCTATTTGCACTTGCACTAGCTGAAGCAGTTCCAGTAGGTACGCCCGAGGGGGCTAAGTGGATTCCTGTGCTTCTTCTTACTGAACACCGTGGCGAGGCAGTCCTGTATTCAGCCTATGATGAACTTTGTCTCCAGCACAGCCTTATAACACCCAGGGCGTTCCAAACATCCACATCTGAGACTGACTGTTATCAAGGACTTAACCCTCTGTGGGTATATTCAATTCTACTGCTGTGTATTTGTACATGTAATTCATTTGTGCATTTACAATTGTATCTTCCAGTCCCTACTGCTGGTGTATATCAACCGCCACTAGAGGGCGTACTTCTGCCTTAACTTATTCTAATAAATTGTGTTTTTATTTCACACACTGGTCTGAGAGTCTTAAAAAACCATTGCACCACCCCCTTTTGTTAATTTTAAAATTGGCATTAATGTTGTGACGTAAGTCACGTGATACCACGTAGCCATACCTGGGAACTTTTGAGGCAGGGCTACCCGGAGGGTAACCCTGTCAGTGCCGAACGGGGAGAAAAATGACGCGATTTGCTCCATAAAAGGGGCGTGGCTTAGTCGAGGAGGGGGGCGGGGCAAAAAAAAAGAAACCCTGCAAAATGGAGGTAAGAGGGAGGAACTGGGCGGGATGGAGCAGAAGTGGGCAGAGTCTCTACTTAAACTCTGCCCACCCGGTCATTCACACATTGCCCCGGAGACCCGGTAATTCAGTTTGAAATCCGGAGTCTCCGGGGCAAAACCAGAGAGTTCCCAGGTATGCCCATAGCTTACAGTTGAAATGGGGCTACACTAGTGCGCCACTACAAAGCTTACAATTTAAGTAAAGCTTACGTAGTGATACCATAGAGCTTACAAGGGAAATGGTTTATGCTACTAGTGTAGCTCCATTTGGATTGTACCTCTGTGGTATCACTAGTGTAGCTCCATTTACAGCAGCAATCGGGAGATTTAGTGAGGTGCAGTGGCCTACCAGCCCAGACATATGACCAGCCCAGGGGGAAATTGCCCCCCCGGCCAGCCCTCCCCTGTCTCTCTAGTAACCAAAGGGTTAAACATTTTTTTTTCTTGTTTTTTTCATTGTATGTGATTGGCTAAGGGTATTTTCTGTGCCAGGGAACAGTGGATGGGATTGGGGCAGGATCATGTGATGAGTGGGGGTGTGGCCATGGGCAGAGCTAAGAGAGACTTGAGTGCCATGCCTAGGTGCACCTGGAATGTAAATCCAGCCCTGGCTTTCATATGACATCCTCATCTCAAAGGGAAGCAATGCGTTGCACACCCCTGTGAAATGTGTTGATGACCTCACTAGCATTCATGGGGTTAAATGGGAACTCTCACCTCTATAAAAGTTTAACTCTATGTAATCTTCCTACAGTGTTAACATTAGGGTGACCGTCCTAGAATTTATGTGCGTCCCATGTCCCGGGAAGACCCCTTCAGGGACAGTGCAAAGTCCCTGAATAAAGAATCTAAACACTAGAAATAGAACTGCCCATTGTCTACTGTGACACAAAGTGATGCCTCTGCTGGGCTACAAGAAAATGGCTTCCATTATTGACAGAACTGAGCATTGATCCTGAAATCAAACAGGATTTGCAGTGCAATTCTGCTGTAGTGTAATAGTTGTCCATGTCTTTGGGAGGATGTATGTTATCTTGTAGCCCGCAACAGGCATCACTTTCTATCACAGCAGTCAATGGACAATTCTCCCTCTACTGTTTAGAATGCTGTGGTGTGATGGATAAAGAGCAATTTGAGCACTGATGTCCAGTGATGTATACTGACCCTTCCTGCAAAGCTGCCCTAGAGAGAAGTACTCTCATCACCACAGTGTCCCTGAATAGCAGAATGGAAATGTGGTCACCCTAGTTTAAATGTAATCTGTGTTTTTGAGATTTATTTAATGCAGGCTATGGCAAAATGTACAATTTTAAAAATGAGCTAGTGTCGTCACTTTAGGACAGGCTGCAGCACAACTCTGCACCACAACCTGTCAATCTTTGTCTCTTCCCCACCCCCAGTATTGCCTCGTTCCAACCTCCTCCAGCATGATGGAGGCTTCCTCCTTGTGAGCTGGAGCGGTCTCATTGGCAAGAGAGCACTTTAGGGTTACCGCCTGGCTGGTATTTTACCGGCAAAGCAGGTAATTATCACACTGGAGCCCGTGTCGGTATAACTACTATACCCGCAATTGAAAAGCCTGTATTTGTGAGTGTTTGGGGAGGGGAGTGAAGTGACTGAGCGTTGGGAGGCAAAGAATATATAAATTATGTGGTTAGTGGTCCCCCGATCATGCATGCAGTCTCCCTGGTTCCTCCCATCACCCATCCACGCGTAACTTCTGCTGGTGTATAGAAGACTGTGACTGGACCGCAGCACTGTGGGCGTGACAGTTTGGAATACAATAGAGGGTGAGCTGCCAATTGCCGAATGTGATGATTTGTGAGGCCAGGATAGGACTATGAGAAAATGGCCACCAAACTGCTTTATAGATATTACTATGAAAATATACAGGTAAAAATACTTTGCTGTGATTTTCAATTTTTTAGGGTCACAATGCAACATTGAGTGGTTCTGCCCCTTTTGTGGCTCCTCCCTTTTGTGGCTCCGCCCTCACCAACCCACAGCTATGGCCGGTATTTTTTTGAGGAAAAGGTGACAACCCTAACTCCAGCTCACATGGAGAAATCCAACGTCATAGCTGGAGGTTGGAACAAGGCACTACTGAGACAAAGATTGACGGGCTGCGGTACAGAGTTGTGCCACAGCCTGTCCTAAAGTGACGTCACCGGCTCATTTTTAAAATTTTAAATTTTGCAATAGCCTTCATTAAAGGGATAGTAATACCTGAAAATAAGTTTATTTTATATTGTAGCCCTTAAAAAAACATGAAAGATGATATAAGTCTTATCTCCCAAACCTTTATGGTTTGGGAGATATTCATATGTAAAATATAGTATAGGTCACTTTTCCTGGCTGTTTCAGCCAAGTCTGCCATCTAGTGGACAGATTTGGAATTCGGTCCACATAGCAACCGGCAGCTCTTTAGCAGTGCCGAGATACGATCTTTGAAAAGAGCTACTTCATTGGAACTGTGTACAAAGTGTGCCTGGCTTGAAAGCACACTTTGTACACCATTCCAATTAAGAAATTCTTTTTAAAGATCATGATCTCAGCACTTCCGGAGAGGCACTGCTGGTCGGGCGACCAGATTCCAAATCTGAAGGGTGGAGCAATGACATCACTCCAGGGGAAACTTTACTTCTGAACATCTCCCAAACCATAAAGATTTGGGAGATAAGACATATCATTTTTCATGTTTTTTTAAGGGCTACAATATAAAATAAACTTATTTTCAGGTATTACTATCCCTTTAAATAATAATAAAAAACACACACACACAGATTACATTTTAACGCTATAGGAAGATTACAAACAGGCAAACTTTTATAGAGGTGAGAGTTCCCCTTTAAATGTCCCATTTAAATCAGTGGACATTTTTGGAATTTTCGTTGTCTCTCATTGTGCTTTAGGTTTGCCCCAGATTACTCCAGTTCATAGTACATCATCCTCAATGACTGTACATCCACCCTCCCAATATACAGAAAAGTCAGCATTCAGCTGGTTATTTTAAGTAAAAGCCGGTACTGTTTTATCCATACACGCATGACACCGGTAGAGTAAATTAGATACCTTTATTTGTTAAAGGGGAACTACCACCCCGCAATAACTTTACATGAATTCAGTCTTCATCTGGTGTCTAGCTGCTTAGTAGCGCTAGTCGCCAGAAATATTACCTGGTTCCAAAGATTTTGCAGTTTTTCCGGCCAGCTCCAAAAGGGACTGACAGCGCAGGCGCACGGACGTCACTGTAACGAGATGTCCGTGCTTCCTGCTCCTGTGAGCCTCGGAAAAACTGCAAAATCTTTGGAACCAGGTAATATTTCTGGTGACTAGCGCTACTAAGCAGCTAGTCGCCAGATGAAGACTGAATTCATGTAAAGTTATTGCGGGGTGGTAGTTCCCCTTTAATGAAGTGGTCACTTAGCCAGTAAAGGTATCACTTTTAATCTTCAGCTGGTTAAATACAACCTTTCACTATGCAGCAGACCAAAAAACCTTATAAAAATACAGTGGGAAAAAAAATTAAATTAAATTAGTAAATTGGGAATCTTAACTTTAGGTCAAGTTGAAGTCTACTCCAAAAGAAGCCCAGGACTGTTTCACTGCCTGAGGCTGAGGTCATGGCGTATTATTCTGAGGCCTTACAGCAGGGAATATTTAGAGTCCTCCTGGCTTCCAGCCACAGGCAAAGCTTAGTGCTGTATAATATTCAATGTTCAATCCCAGCCCTCTGTCCATTTGAGGATATTAAGCCTTCCTCTCGGCTGCAGCTAAAGCTGTCTCTTTGTTTTCTAGTGACACCTGGGCTGAAGACCACATCCCTAGAGTGCCTCTGTTTGCATCTCATTATCTCCATCTGGACCTTTGGTGGTGAGTGGTCAGCATATTCAATATTGACCTCTTTAGCATTCGATGGCTCAGCAGTGTACAGTGAAGACAAGTCTTTTTTTAACATTCACTGAGGCAGGGAAAACTGTGTAGAGTACTATGATTTTACTGCTATGATCATACCTTAGATTGGAAATTAAAAAATATATAATATGTATACAGTTTGTATAACCCTTGGAATGCAAGAAAAGTCTCCACTGCGTGATTGGTGATGCCGATGCCGCAAAAAGAACTTGTGGGAGATTCACTAAGGTGAGATAAAGAGGTGAGATGACTTCTGCAATGATATCGCTTCTCCAGTTCCTATGTTATTCTATAGAGTGTATGCACTAAGACCTCCAACGTTGAAGAAATCTTAGTGCATAGGCTCCATAGAATAACATAGGGGGGAGATTCACTAAGCGATGATAAAGAGGTAATAAATAGGTGTGAAACTGGAGATGACTTCTCAGGTTTATCACTTCTCCAGTCCCTATTTTATTCTATGGAGCCTATTCACTAAGCTCTCCAGTGTTGAAGAAATCTTAGTGCATAGGCTCTATAGAATAACATAGGGGGGAGATTCACTAAGCGATGATAAAGAGGTAATAAATAGGTGTAAAAGTAGAGATGACTTCTCAGGTTTATCACTTCTCCAGTCCCTATGTTATTCTATAGAGCCTATTCACTAAGCTCTCCAACGTTGAAGAAATCTTAGTGAATAGGCTCCATAGAATAACATAGGAACTATAGAAGTCATCTCAACTTTATCACCTCTTTATCACTGATTAGTGAATCTCCCCCACCGAAGTGGGGCAAACCAACTACGACATATGGGACTCATAAATATTCCCTTTAATTTAGAATTGCTCCGCAATGCACTGGAGACCTCTCTAGCATTCAAGGGGTTAAAAGCCCTGTTTAAATCAATGGTAAATTGTATTCATGCCCCAATAGCGCAGCTGTTATGCCCCATTTCTTAGTCCATATACATTGCCAAACTCATTGACACGTAATGCAGTGGAGATCTAAGTAACATGCAATGAGTGTATAGGCCCCATTGAAACCAATGGGAATGTGGATTTCTCACTCTTCTTAAAGCATTGGCTTCAGTGACTTTTCTTGCATCTAAGATGTTATCGATCCGTTTATTGTAACACAAATTATGACCCCATTTCAAATCATATATAAATTAGCCTATGACTATTCAATACGCATAATTCAGTCCTAGAATTAAAATATTGATTTCCGATGAACCCTTGAGTGTCAGGGGATCCATTTTGCTAGGTCCCCCCCCACATAACATTCCTGGGTGTAGAAGTACAAGGCAGCACACAAGGATTTATGGTTCTGTTGTCAGACTCCTCATATACCATAGTCCAAATGTAGCAGTGCACAATTTAGCTGTAATATTTAAAGGATGAGTAAACTTTTTTTGTATGGAAAAAAAAATTCCTATATTATAATTCGCTAAGTATGTTTGTCAGAAGCCATCATGCACAGTAGTGACGGCTGCGTGCGCTGCAGTCATGCGCAGTACAGACTGCCCGCGCCGCGGCTCATACGGAGCGGGGCGATCCGAATTCAGACCAGAGTCCGGTGTGCAGAGAGGACTATGGTCTGAATTCGGAGTGGCCCGCTCCATATCAGCCGCGATGCGTTCTGGCAGTCAGTACTGCGCATGACTGCAGAGCCGCCAGTGTTGGCCCATGTATATGAGCTTTAAAACTAGTATATAATATAGGGCTTTTCTTACTGAGTAAAACAAATGTGCTTCCTTTGCTGGAAATTGCTTTATTCAAAAGGTATAATAGTTCAACCTGTCATAAAGTGGTAGAGCTGTTACAATGACATTCTATGGGGAGATGTAGTCAGTGACTCACCTTTCCCATAGAGTGCAATAGAAAAACTATCTGGAAATCAGATGACACTGATAGTGTAAATAAACAGCAGTTTTAACTGTACTAACTTTGGAACAATGCATCTCCCGGAAGTGAGTGTACCTTTGTTTTACTAAGAAGGAAATGCCCTTTAAAGGGATAGTAACACTTAATATATATTAAAATTGATATTGTTAGGTTTATCCTCCTGAGTACAACAAGGGAACTCCCACTACCGAGAGGTGTTTTATTGAAAACTTATTGCAGCTCAAACTCACATTTTTTAGGCTCGATATCTCAGTGGACTGAAGTGTTTACACAATTTCATAATTTTTGGCAATTTTTAATTATCTGTTCATTGAGGCATCCACAGAAAAAATGTTTATCAAAATAAGAAAATCAGCTTGCATATTGATGAACAGAAATTTTTAGTGGGAGACCCAGAAAGCATGGGGACATTGTGCACAGGAAGTCACTAGTTCACGCTGATTCTGAAATACAGTTCTCCAATTCATTATAATGGGTCTATGTGCCTTTCTAAGGTTAGATGTCTAATGTTCTTAAAGGAGCAGTAATGTTTCATTAAGGAAAACTATGTGCAATTTTCTTTGTTGAGAAAACAATAGTAAACCAGCTGTTGGGAGATGCTTCTTTTGAAAGTTATTACATCTCAAACATGTGTTTCTTATTAAATAGCAATTTTTGATTGTGGTCACAATGTGGCGATATTGCTATCACTTTCTGAGGAGAGATTTAGTCTATGACTCAAGCTGTCACATAGAGTGTTTTATAAAGAAAATTGCCCACTGGGAACTAAGTGACCCTGTTTCAAAGTTTGATTAACCCTTTGAATTCTAGAAGGGTATGCAACTCATTGCATCACAATCCATTGCACACCCCTTTGGCTGTAATAGCTTTTGAATGAAGCAACTCTCTTTTACTCAGCAAGAAACGGTCAGCAATATATATTTTCATTAAAAAGGTTACTGCTCTTTTATTTAATACACTGAACTGAAAAGTGTCCATTTTTTATTTTCTTTCTTAAAGGGCTTCACCCAATAAAAGCTAACTAATTTTAGAGTTTTTGTTAGCATTTGGAAAATTGAATCTCAGCAGAGATTTGTTCTCTCACCTGTCTGCCAAAGATACATAGTTTAAGGAGCAGTAAACTTTTTTCACGGAAATATATATTTTAGGGCTTTTCCTGTTGAGTTAAATAAGGGTACTTACACTGCGGAAAGATGTGGGTTTTGTTTTGTCTTTTTAAATTAACAGTGCCCTCTAGTAGACAAAATCCAACTAGTTCTGTTTCATTCTATTTGAGATGAAAGTCACTGACAAACAGTTCTCCATAGAATGTGACAGAAACTGCAGAGTCATGCTGTCAGGTAGCAATTTCAGGAAGTAGTCACAATGTAATTCACTTCCTTATTATTTGAGCTGTTATAAATTTTGACTATAACAACTGAAAGAGGTGGTAGTACCCTTGTTTTAAACAGCAGGAAAGGCTCTGCATCAAATCAGTTTTCATTAAAAAAGTTTACAGCTTTAACCCCTTAACGACCGGGGAATCCGGACCCGGACGCGACTGAATGACAAAGGAGCATTTTTTTTTTATTGCTCCGTTGCATTCCGGACTCCCCGAACGGCGCGCACCCGCGGGGGGAGCCCAGAATTCGATGACGGTCATAGTACGTCATCGGTCGTTCAGTCAAATCGACCCTTGACGTACTATGACCGTCAAGGGTCGTTAAGGGGTTAAGCATTTACATGTGAAGGAAATCACCTCTCTCCACCATTTACATGTCTTGAAAATCACCACTCTTCACTGTTTTTGGCAGGGTTGCCACCAAGCCGGTATTTTACCGGCAGGCCGGTAAAAAATTGGCTTCTTTCCAATGTTAAGTCTATGGAGGGAATGCCTTGGCCAGTATTTTTTTGAAGAAAAGGTGGCAACCCTAGTTTTTGGGCAGCTTGAAACTATCAGTTTCCACCAAAGGAGTGGGATAAATTAATGGAGATCAATAATCACGCAAATCTGCCCAAAATGGAGTCTCCCACCAAGGAGAGGATTTGGAAAGGTGACAGCTACTCAGTACAAAAAAGCAGTTATTATTATACTGAGGAAATCCCTTTATGTATTTTTGCAGATATAAACCTGCCTTATGAAGTGACCTAAGTGATCTTGCAGGCTTGCACTCTAGACCTGCTCAGCTAACAAATCTCTCGCCTTTGTATTGCTTGTTTCCTGCTGCAAATGAAAAAGGAATCTGCAAAATTAATGATGAGCCTCACAATTTGCTCCTGTCCATCATGGGAGGCGAGCTGTTCCTTTGACTGCAAGTTCAGCAGAATCCTTCTCTAAAAAGAGTACAATTTGGACATCCAAGGATAACTACATACACAAGCAGCACCCCAGCCATGACCTGTCATATGTACTACCTATTTTAGAAATGTTTCTAAGCAGCACATTGTTTGGACAGTGAGTAATACTAATGATTTCACTCACTGCTTTTATTGATAGCGTGATAGTACAGGCATTACTTTGAATTAAATGGGAACTGAATGAATAACATAGTTACATTATAATGCAGAGTTTTAATGTCCCTGAAATAATCCATAAAAGCATAATATGAATCAGTATAATTTTATTTTCAAGATATAATCATGATTTATTAAGCAATATGGTATGTATCTGTTATCAAAAGACCCAGTGCAAATTCTTTTAACCCTTTGAGCGCCAGAGGGGTGCGTGACGCATTGCAACGCAATGCGTTGCACACACATCTGGCATTCAAAGGCTTAATTAGTCCCCAAGTGAGTAAATTAGGGTTTTTCTCAGTGTGAATTAGAGTCTTGAACGTACCTGATTTAAAGCAGATCTTTCATTAAAATTAAAGTGCCCCCCAAATCATTATTCATATAGCAATACGAATATTAATACTTTTATTATGTTATATGAGTCCAGCATTATTGAGACATTCAATGTGTTCAGAGACTCACCAGCAGGCATCTTGCTGTAGAGGCATCTGTGTGCCACTGTTAGTCTCTTCCTGTACCTTAAGGTACAATGGAGCTCCTCCTCACCAATCCTGGTGGAGACCGGGACAGACAGCGCAAACTCACAGATGCCTTTTTTGGCAAGATGTCTGTGCTAATGCCTGCCAGACAAGTTGTATTTCTCAATAATGTCAGACTTATTCGGCATAATAAAAGTATTAACCTGTGTATCGCTATGTTATTAATGATTTGGGGGGGGGCAATTTAAATTTTGATGAAAGTTCCTCAAATGGGTACCCATCTCTAGTTTGTATTATTTAGTTTTCTGCTGTGGTAGTTTGGTTGTTACTCTCTTTCTAAAGAGCAGGGGTAGGGAACCTTTGGCCCTCCAGCTATTGAATTTATAGACAAAGCCACAGAAATGGAGACACGCATTGGGTTTTGGGCTGGCATGTTTATTATGACTTGATATTCCCCAGTGTTACCATTTATTAGCTAAGTATACAGTTTCTGTATTTTCACTTTTTGAATAATTCTCACTTATTTTATAATATTTTCAATATGTATTTAGTCACTCTTGTGCACTTTTTAAGATTTTCTCATTACATTATCTTATGAGAATCTCTCTGCTTTGTATCCAATGTACTTGTTGATTCAGTTCCTGTATTTTTGATATTCATTATTTTTAGGACTTGCCTGTTGTGTTTGTAATTGTTTTTATGCTACCCATTTATTTTTGTATCTTCAATAAAGTTTTTTCTGTATATTTTGTGATACCTTTCTTGTGTGCCTCGCTTTATCAGGCTTATGTGCTGGGAAGACCATTTGATTCTCTATCTCATGGCCTCTCCTTTTGTGATTTTTGACCTGTGAGTGCACCAAGGTTATTATTGTTGTATTATTAGGTATCCAAAACTTTCTTTGTGTGTGTATTGAAGAATACAACTCTCATCTTCCTCAACCAGCAAACTGGTAACAAATAGACATTCCCATTTAATTCATGTGAAGCAATGTGTTGGAGACTTCTACAGCATCCAATAAAAGCCTCATTTAAATAATTTGTAAATGTTTTTTTACCTCTGATGCAGCTGGCGTGTCCCAGAATTCCACCACTTTGGGCCATATGTTTAAAGAAGTAGCAAAATAGCTTTTGTTGTTTGTAACGACATTTCAAAGTACAGTGTCGTTCGTGTCAATAATATTTTCAGAGAGTGTCGATTGTGATTGGAAATATGTCATTTTGTCATTAGAGTATGATTCCTGACTGAAACTGTCACATGTAACCACAAACATTTTGTAACTAATGACAAAAATGTCAGTATATAGGAATGGTAATTGTGTTTTTGTTGTGTTTCCTTCAATTATTATAGGTTTCTCGCATTCAGAATGTCACATTCCCTCCACTTTTTTCTTAACATACAAGTTTGGTCTTTTGCGAGACTTTTTTTGTCATTGTATACAACAAATTTTCTTGTCCTCTATACGACACTGGAGAATAGTTTAGCCCCGCCCTTGCCCCTACCCTTTGTCTGCCAATTCTGGAGTTGTGTCGTACACAATGGACATTACTAATTTTTTGTCATTATCCCTTTGAACATATGGCCCTTTTAGTTCTAGGTGAATAGACTAAGGAATGATATTTACTGACAGAGGCAGATAGTGGCTATTGTCAGAATCTCAGCACTTATCTTTTCTTCACAGTATTTTCAATTCATTTCACAGACAGGGTACCTTTGCCAGTTTTCACAAAGAAATGCAGGAGAAAGACAACGTACTTCTTGGCATTTTAACAAATGATTTTAATTGCAGCGTCTTTGGCAGTATACCACTAAACATCTAAATTAAATATTTCTCTGTCCCAAATCCCACTTTCAGATGTTTCTTTCTGACTGACCATACAGCACACCATAATCAGGAGGTGACATTCCGATGTTCCTGAGCCAACTAACGCTGAACCAGCATCTCACAAACAGGAATACACTCTATACTATTACAGCTCAACATGAGCTCTCACTCTAATGGGCCGATGTTGCACAAAGTGGAGCTATTCTGGGGCAAACCAACTGCATCACAGGGGACACATAAAAATGCCAGTTGATTTAAAAGTGGCTTTAACCACTTAAATGCTTTACAATGTCTTGGCATTCTCGCTAGCATTCAAGGAGTTAAAATCCATATTTAACTCTTTGAGTGCCACTGGTGTTCCCAATAAATTGCAGAGCAATAAGCTGGACACCCCATGGCACTCAGAGCATTAATCCAGTCGAGATTTTGGATACAGAACTCCTCCACCATTCTATGGTGAATAGAGTTAAAGGGATAGTAATGTTTCACAAAAGCAGCAGCTCCAATTAATCTTCATAGTATTTGGGCCATGGAGAGTGTTATTTCAATACTGTCAGAGTTGTAGTTCAAGAGCAATTGAATGATAAAGTATCCCTCTCCCACCCCTTTTACGTAGTTTAAGCCACCTCTCCTCAGATGTGGAATCTGGTCTCTTGACAGGTCACAGCAAGGGACAATCGTCTTACTGTGAGAACAATGAAAACCCTTCCTGCTTGACAGGTTTTTCAGGTTTTTCCTTATGCTCACTGAAGATTGTCCCTCTCTGAGATCCATCCGTACAGTCTTGCTGCTCTGAGGTGAGCAGTGTTACACTAGGTAAAAGGGGTGGGAGGGGGATACGTTAATCGGAGCGGCTTTTATTGTAAAACATTACTATCTCTTTAAAAAATATACTTGCTGATGTGTATATCTGGACAAAAAACAAACAAACAAACTACAAATATATCATTCTCTAAAAACAGTAGTATGTCCTGTGTTTGCAATCACCCATTATAAAATCCTTAACATATGTTACAGTTGCATATATCTATGTCATTATAGCCCAGAGTTCCTGAGGAACGGATCAGGCAATCTTGAAATGCATCGACTAGGCAACTGGTTTTATTATATTGCTGATTATTTTAAAATAAAAACTGATATATGCTTTATTTGGCTGACTGTCATTTCCACAAGAGAGATCCAGTAATACATGTTCAGGGGCAGGTTAACTCCTGTTGCCACTTACTACTCAACCAGTAGGTCTTCTTTTGTGCGTATACTAGTCAGGGGCATACCTAGAGCATTTGGCACCCAGGACAGATACTATATTTGCCACCCCCCCAAGTTTAAAAAGTAAAAAACACCTGGCAGCGTCTGAGGGTGCGGTGAGGTATTTAAGCATCTGCGTCCTCCTGCTCCAGTTTGCGCATTGTACTGGCTGCGTCACTGCTCCACTCCCGTGACCATGTCCAGGCATCTCCTCCAGACCACGCACAACAGCATCACACACACAACCAATGAGAGAGGAGTAACCTGTCAAAGCACTCCTCTCTCATTGGCTGCAGTGCGACTGCAACATCATGCTTAGGAAAAGAAGCAGCAGGTACTGAATGGTGAGGAGCATCTAATAACGTCAGTACCTGCTGGAATTTAAACGGCATTTGGGCAGCGGGCTCAGTCTGAGTGGCAGTGTGGCACCCCTTTAATGAGTGGCACCTGGGGCGGACACCCCCATTAGTACTTCATTTATACTACAGTTTCCAATTATTCATTGCTGATTTAGGTTTGAAGAGCACCCCCATTTACTGGTACTTTGGTTATGTTTATATTAGCTATTTTTTGTATTTCAAATAGTAGTTCATGAGATATTTATCATCAATTATTTGTCAGTTTATGAAAATGAGCTAGTATTTTCCAGTACGGAGTAGGAGGGAGAGCAGTGTGGAATGTTACTATCTGCATAATTTGCATAAACAAACAACTACGCAGAGCTAACTATCTCTTAAACGTATCTTTTATCTAACAACGGCTAATGGAACTATACATGATTTTGAAAGCTCTTTCAAAATCACATATCTATAATAAAGTGTCATTTACACGTTAACACCTACAAGCATAACATTACAAAAAAAATGCCCCTATATCTCTTTAACTGTCTGTAGATTTGTTTCTTTTATTATCAGCTTTCAGTCAATGATGATAGGGTGTCATCGTGATCTCAGTTGTTAGCAAGCTCATACTCCCAAGACCAGTATAGATGATGTTGTGATGGTTGGCTTACAGTTGCTGTTTTTTTGTGTGTTTTGCTTTGTAAGCTGTCTGTATTTTTCAAACAACACAAAGTCTTCTTGGAGTAACTTCACATTTAGCCAGTCATGGAGAAGGAAAAGAAGTCACACTTGCGTCATATATGAGCCCTTCCTCTGTTCTCTGATTGACCTGAGGAAGGAATCACATACACTTATGCGTGATTGCTCCCTCCTTATCCATGATTGACTGGGAAATCAGGTTACTCCAGGACACATTCTGGGCCCAGTGTAACCCCACCTCCCTGCCAATGGGAGAGTGGGAAAAAATGTGAAGCCTAGTCAATATTTTTTCCCCACATTTGCGTGGGCTGGGGTTTCACTTTATTTTATGTTTTATATGTTAGTGACAGTGAGTGTGGAAGCAGGATATTGGGAATTTTTTAGGTATTTAATTTGGTTAGGTTACTGATGTGGAAGACCAGTGAGTCAATGTCGCCATGTTTTTTTTTGTTTGTTTTTTTACATGCAAACACCATACTAATGGTGTGGGAGGGGGTGAAAAATATCAGAAACAATAAATGATCTGAACACGCATAGCTTGGAGGAGAGAAGAGAGGGGATATGATAGAAACATTCAAATATTTAAACTGGAACTACCACCCGACAAAATCTTTAGCTTAACTAAGTCCCCATCTGGCGACTAGCTGCTTAGTAGCGCTAGTCGCCAGAATAATTACCTTATTTAATAGATTTCTGCTCTCTTCTATGGCTGACAGTAGCACGGAGTGTGGACATGTTGTCATTTTGACGTACTCACACCTGCGCTGTCAGTCACAGCCGGGTCTAGTAGGCGTTGCTAGGAGCCATTTGGCTCCGTCTGGGACTGACAGCGCAGGCGCGCGAAAGTCACGATGGCAAGATGTATGCGCTCCGTGCTACTGTCAGCCATAGAAGAGAGGAGAAATCTATTAAATAAGGTAATTATTCTGGTGACTAGCGCTACTAAGCTGCTAGTCGCCAGATGGGGACTTAGTTAATCTAAACATTTTTGTCGGGTGGTAGTTCTGCTTTAAAGGGATTCCACAAACTGCAGGAGGCAAGTACATTTCAAAGAAGTGGAAATGTTAGGACACAAGGTCATAGTCTAAAACTATGGGGACTTAGATGTAATGTTAGATTGCTTCTCCAAGAGGATGGGAGATAAGTGAAATAGCCTAACACCAGAAGGGGTAGAGATTAATACAGTGAGGGAATGTACGTATGCATGTGAAAGGAACAAGGCTCTCTTGTGGTTCGATGTTCTTATAGTAGATAGAATGAACAGTCTAGATTAACTGGATGATTCTTGTTGCAGTTTATATGTTTCTACACCCTTCAGACTCCATATCAGTCTTTTTTACTTGGCCAGTGTATAATTCAATACTGGGCCCCCACACTTGGGGAGGCCTGACTGGTTGTTAAAGGAAGCCCACTCTTGTACAATGTGATAGCAGAAGGCCATTTGCTATGTTTTTGCTTTGTTTTTTGGGTGATTTTGTTATCCATAATGATTTGGGAAATTGAGTATTCATAACTGGCCAGTAGAGAGTGGCAGAAATAGGAAAGTAGCTAGGGAAAAAACTGTTTTCTACTCTGTTGCCAGCCAATTTCTATACTGATGGAATGTAATATCATCATCTATTTCTTCTCACTGGTAATCTCTTTGGGTTTCTCATCTCTTTCAAGAATTCTAGAAGACTGAGACTTACATAAGAGAGGGGTACGAGGATTTGTCTCGTTCTGTCTCTTCTATTCATCATTTCCCCCTTAGCATAGTCATGAACGACTTGACAGACAAGCAATGTCCCTAAGGGTAATATGGCATTAAAAGCCCCTTGATACTTGCAGTGTGTCGCCTGTCACAGTGAAGCCATGCTTGTCACATCCTGCAAGTGTCTGTGATGTATGGTTACTAACGTTTGAGCTCCTCCAGGATTCTGTCACGGTTTGTTTGTAGAAATGGTCAAACATCACATTTCTGTAGATGACAAATGGCTTTTGTTTACAAAGGTTTCTCTATAGGCTATGTGTTTAAGAAAAAGTGGAGGGATTTTAGACTAAACCAATTGCATCATAGGGGAAAATATAAAGATCTGAAAATTTATATTGATTTAAATTGACATTTTTACCACTTGAGTGCTAAAGGAGTCTCCAATGCATGCTCTAGAATTCAAGAGGTTAAATTCCCAGTAAATCAAGGGGAAAATAGGAATTTTTAGTTATTTCCTATAATGCAGTTGGTTTGCCCCAAAATTCATCTACTTTTCTTTTGAACATACATTCCTATATGTGGTTCCTATGACCGTGGAAAACATGAATAATTTAGGCAAATAGTTTACACGGTGACTTTGATATGTGTGTTCAGAGATGTAAGGCTAGACATTAGCAGATAAATTGGAACTGTCCACATTCTAACCTCAGTGTGATCATCCATCTTGACAGGATTTGTGCAACTGTCAATTGGTCTCATAATGCAAATTAGTACAGACTGACAGAGTGTGTCAGGTAGGAGGGAGAGCAGTGTGGAATGTTAGACTCTGGCTGGTTTGCCAATCAGTACTTGCAAATAAGTGTGCATTGAAATATAGTTAAAGGGATAGTAATACTTCGTTTTATCTTTATTTTATTTTGTAGGCATTAAACAAACATGAAGAATGATATAAGTCTTATCTCTCAAACCTTTATGGTTTAAGAGATATTCACAAGCAAAGTATCCCCCCCCTGTTCAGCCAGATCAGAAGGAAGGTGCCCAGGTAGACTGCAGAGAGGGACAATCTTCAATTAAGATAAGGGAAAAAGCTGAAAAACTTGTCAAAGGGGGAAGGGCTTTCATTGTTTTCATACAAAGAAGATTGTCCCCTTCTGTTATCTGTCGGGTCTTACAACCAGATTCACATCTGAGAAGAGATGGCTTACACTAGGAAAAAGGGGCGGGATGGGGAAACTTTGCTTGTGAATATCTCTTAAACCATAAAGGTTTGAGAGATAAGACTTATATCGTTCTTCATGTTTTTTTAATGCCTACAAAATAAAATAAAGATAAAATGAAATATTACTATCCCTTTAAAGATGAGTATCTCATAAACTATAATCTTAGATATAAAAAACATTAATATAGGTAGCTTGGAAAGGTCTTTCAAAATAACCTATTTTTAACGAAGCGGCAATTTCAATTTACAATTATAGTCTAGATCAAGTGTATGCAATCATTAGCACTCCAGTTGCCGAGAGCTAAAACTGACTTCGGCCACAATTAGGAGAGTAGTCATCTCCCACAACAACAGAGCCAAAGGTGTTCCTTGTTCCAGGAAAAATAGCTGGGCTTCAGTACCCCCTCTGATATTACTGGGCTACAAATCAGATGCAAATGATGGGAGTTATAGTCTAACAACACATGGAAATCCACTGTAAAAAAACAAAACAAAACAAAAAAAAACAACAGTTTTGCCTTGGGTACCTCTCTGGCACTCAAATAAGCAGAAACATTTCATTATGAAGTACTTACTTTGAGGCTTTTCTTGTCGAGTTAAAATAAGGGAGATGCTTCTTTCAAAAGTTGTTACAATTAAATTGTCATTAACAGGGGGAGCTATAGAATGTTGGTACTAACTTAGCCTCCTAGGGCCGTATGTTGAAAGGGATAACGACGAAAAATTGTCCTGCGAAAGACAAAAATAAGTAATTGTATGCATGAACGACATATTTTCTATAGAGTATACGACAAAAAACTAGCAATGTCCGCTGTGTACAACATAACTCTAGAACCGATGGGCAAAGGGGCGGGGCAAGGGCGTGGCTAAACTATTCTCCAGTGTCGTATAGAGGAAAAGAAAATTTGTCGTAACTAACGACAAAATAACGTCATTCAAAAGACAACATTTGCACATTAAAAAAAAGTGGAGGGAATGTGTTCTGAATGTGAGAATTTTTGTCTTTAGTTAAGACATTTTTGTCGTTAGTTAAGACATTTTTAAAGACATTTTTGTCATTAGTTAAGACATTTTTGTTGTTAGTTAAGACTTTTTTTGTCATTATATACGACAATTTCAGTCAGCACGAACGACATATTTCCAATCACAGCCAACACTCTCTGAAAATATTAATGATCCCAACGACACTCTACTTTTAAAAGTCGTTACAAACAACAAAAGCTATTTTGCTACTTCTTTGAACATATGGCCCCTAGTCTGATTTCTCCCATCCAGTTGGGTACCCCAAAAGTGGGTGGGTATTCTGGTGGGTGAGCTGAAGTAATTATTTGACGCGTGCTTTGTATTACTGCAAAGCCAAGATCGTGTCAATGGTATAGATCAGGATCACTGTAGGGAAGAGGGGGCACACTATTCAATTCTTTGCTCGCTTCCCTGGTACTCACAGGTTAATAATGCCACCCTCTAGCACTTGAACGGTTAATCAGCAATGAAGTCTTAACCCCTCCACACACATTTTTTGTACATTTGTTGAAAAACCAAGGAGTGTTCCTGCGCATGTTTATATATATATATATATATATATATATATATATATATATATATATATATATATATATACACATACACTGTAAGTGCTGGCACTCATATGACTAATTTCTATCACTGTGTTCTCAATATCCTGGCTTGATGAAGGTCCAGTGTAGAGGACCGAAACGTTCCAGTTATTTGTTCACATGATCTTGGCTATAATATAATTTTTTTTGACATTTCATCCTGTGAGTGCATTCATTCTTTATCTGTTTACTAGTCTAAAAGCCCGTGTACACGGGCCAAGGTCTGGGCAATGTTAACCCTTTGAGTGCCAGAGGGTTATGCAACACATTGCTTTGCAATGCATTGCGTACCACTCTGGCACTCAATGGGTTAAGGCTGACAAGGAAAAAGATCAACAATTAAAAAAGAAAGAAGAAAAATGCTGCATTTTACAAAAAAATACCACCCCTGTTAAACTTTGGCCCAAATAATTACCCATCTGGCGACTAGCTGCTTAATAGTGCTAGTCGTCAGAATTATTACCTCGTTATAGATAATTCCTACTGCTCCCGGACTGACAGCCAGGAAACAACACGGACATCTTTCCATAGTGACGTCTGCGTGCCTGCACTGTCAGTCCCAGCCTGCTCTAGGAGGCGTTGCTAGAAGCCGTCCGGCACCAAAAGGGACTGACAATGCAGGTGCACAGATGTCACTATGGAGAGATGTCTGCGCTGTTTCCTGGCTGTCAGTCTTGGAACAGTATAGAATTCTCAATAACCAGGTAATAATTCTGGCGCTAGCACTACTGAGCAGCTAGTAGCCAGATGGGTGATTATTTGGGCCAAAGTTTAACAGGGGTGGTAGTTCCGCTTAAAACCATAATGTAATCTTTTCATTTTTAACCACCAGGCAAACGTTTTTTGTTTTTTTAAGTGATAGGTCCACTCTAAGTCTTTCGATTCTAGAAACATATCTGTGACATATCTAGCATAGTAGAGGGTAAAGAGCTATTTTCATTACTTCACTAAAAATACAGAAGTTGCTGAAAAATATAGTCCTCTACAATCCGTGCTTTTGTATCTTAATAACATGCTTTTGGGCCAAGATTTATTATTTGGTGAGTGAGGCAGAATATCTCATACATTGCTCACCTCCACTGCTTGCAAGCGATCATTCATAAACACACTGAATATTTCACTGAGAGTTAAGCCATCCACACAATGATAAATAGACCCCTTAGTCAATATACCTATCCTAAATTAATTTTAGTGACAGGATCATATTAATTATTGTCTACTCTGTTTGCTAGACTGCAGATATCTTCCTTCTTAGTCTATTTATACCCAGAGCCAATAAGGCAACTGTAGAAGTGATTAAGGATCAGTGAAAATATTCTATAAGTTCAGAATTTATAGAAAACATTCTATTTAGCAAGGCATGCCACAGGTGCTGTGAAATGGTTTTATTGTATTGTGTTTCATATGCTTTTGAGAGTGTCCAGGTAGATTGCAGAGAGGGACAATCTTCAATTAAGATAAGGGAAAAAGCTGAAAAACCTGTCAAGGGGGCCAGGGTTTTCATTGTTATCACAGTAGAATATTGACCCTTGATGTGAGCTGTCTGGTTTATGGACTGCATTCCACATCTGAGGAGTTGGGGCTTACACTATGTAAAAGGGATGGGAGGGGGAAACTTTATCTTTCAATTACTCTTGAACTACAAAGCTCACAGTAATGAAATAACACTCTCTATGGCTCAAATACTATGAAGGTTAATTAGAGCAGTTGTTTTTGTGAAACATTATTATCACTTTAAAGTAGACAATGGGCAGTTCTCCTAGTGATTAGAACACTGTGCTCTGGAATCTTCATTCCAGGACTTTGTATTGTCCGTGAAGGGGGCTGCCAGGGACATGGGACATACATTTCAAATCAGGGACTGTCATGGGCAGTCAGGAACACATGGTCACCCTATCTGGCTCTCCTACATTCCTAGGACTTCTCTTTCCCGAGCTCTACATCCCTGCCAGTCTCTCTATCTCCCATGACCTCCAGCTTTTTCCAACTTTCACCCCCTCCCTCTTGATAGCTTCCAACCCCTCTTGTCCCTCTATTATTCTTCCATTGTCTGTAAGCTATCAATTCGAAATTGATTTTGACTGATCTGAAATTTACTCTGGGCCCTCTGAATTGATTTACAAAATGATCTGCTGATGTTTCGCTCAACTCTTGTAGTGATATTAGTCTAATTGTGCTACCAAGACCCAAACGTTAGATGAGATGTCTGGTTATTGCCAAAATAATTGAAGGGGGCTGTCTGATTCCTCTATGATTTTGAACGTATTAAGCTGACGCTCATCTAAAAACAAGATACGTTGATGTTTCCATATAAATGCTGATTTAGAAATAGATTTAGTGCAAGGAGCAAGTCAATAATAGATGTTGGCAGCCTTATTACTTGACTATAGACAGAGGTCAGCAATTTGGCTAAAAATAGAATCTGCATCACAGGTCATCTAAAAATAGACTTAGCTGAGCTGGCCATAATGAAATTAGACATAATTAATGTGTCTTCGTGCTGCACAGTCCCTTCTGTTGAACGCCAACCTAATGAATGTTATACTTAAAGTAAATCAATCTTGCAATTTAATTTTGTGCAGATATTTTAAGAAACACAAAAAAACACTCAAAGGAAACCATTTTGTTGTCACTATTATTCATAAGCTTTTTAGAATTCTGTAATTTTTTATATGAAGATCATGAAATTATAAATGCCATTTTTATTTCTTGTTTGTTGATAAAAATCCTCTATGCTCTCTTAACACTTTGGTTTCTAGAGATGTTTATAACTAACTCAAAGAAATGCAATGGAGATGTCTCAAGCATTGAATGACTTATAGCAGGAGTAGTCAAGTGCTGGACATTCAGTTTATGGGGACTACAACTCCATTGGCTGGTTGGGGATGATGGGAGTTGTACTCCACAACATTTAGATGTCCAATTATTGACTACCACTGGCTTAAAGGGACACCAGTAATAACACGGATGAAAGCTATATATCTGGAATGCAGAATCGCAGCTGTCTGGAATGTATGAAGAACCATAACTTTAAAAATGATAGCCAGACAGGTCTCTTGCTTTATTCTGTGGACCACATTGTGGACTACGGGGTCACTGAGCAGATTGTTCAGTTGGGCAGTTGTATTGCACTCTTTTAAATAATCCAGACATTAGGGGTCCGCATGGGTACTAGCCAATCATGCCTGGCTGCTATTAATGCATCCCACCTGTGGGAGTTGCAACACACAAGCTCACCTGGTCAGCAGGAGCCCCTCCATGGGTTCTGGTCTTGGATACTCAGGATCAGGCAGGAGGCAGGAACAGATGGCAGACCCTCACGGGTAGACTGGAGAGGCAAGTGAATTTAGCTCTTGCAGTGGCTGGGATGGGAACCACCAGCCAACTCCTTTCCATGCATCCCCTGCAGAAATGCAGCCGAAACTTGTATTGTGCAGGGTAAAACAGGACACATACAGCTTTTATATACTTTTAGCTGGCATCCTTGTGCACAAAGTCAGATTAAGGCTTAAACCTTACAATATATTTTGTTTTGCATTTTAATATTCCTATCCTTTTAAGTCACCCATGTAAAACTAGCCTACAATTCTCCGTTGTGAATTACTCCATAGAAAACAATAATATATCCTATAATATAAACGGCCAGATGTATGTTTGTCTGATGCAGTTATGCGAATTAGAGACTGCCCGAACGTCTGATGCAGTCATGTGCAGTAGAGACTGCCTGAACGCAGGAACGCAGGTCCTTGGAGGACCTTGTATGCAGGCTTTTATATATATATATATATATATATATATATATATATATATATATACATTCTATAAATAAAGTTCAAATGGTAGCACTCTCTGTAAATCTTAATGTTCATGCCTGGGTGCATGTCAAACAAGCAAATCATACATACAAGTCACTGGAAGGTAGGCGGGACTCACAGGGTATTTTGCAGAAACAGAAAGTGTTAATTTGAATCGACTTTCAGCCAAGTTACATGGCCTTATATAACAAAACTGGCGCACCAAAGTCACCCATGTGATCAGGGCATAGAATCACAATTCATGTAGTTCATCCTTCCTTGTTTAACCAGTCAAGGACCAGAAGAGTATGCAAGGCATTGCTATGCAATGTGTTACACACCCCTTCTGGTCTTCATGGGGTTAAAATGGTTAGCTATTTTATATGTGAGCTACACAACATTTTCTCGCCGTATGCTTACATTTCACATCAGATGTGTTTGTGAATATTTTTATTGCTTTACATTCTCTGTTATTCCAAATGCATTTATTGTTTTTGTGCCTGACATAAATTAACGTGGACTTGTTTATAACAAATCTTGCAATTTCTTCTTTCCACATTGCATGATCATCCGCCTCCCTCGTACAGATCCTTACCTGGAAGAAATGGTCCCCTCAGTCCCGCTGATTATTGTTTATTACACATGGGCTATTTCTCCTCTTGTCTTGTAAAGTGAGGGATAGAATTGAGCTTGATGAGAAATGTTCCACTTTGTGCAATTACGATATTGTATGTTAGCAGGTGTCATAATTTACTTGAATGATGGAGGAAAAAAAGCCAACAAAGATAGAATCTTATGCATTGCAATGTGGTTTACTTAACTCCTTAAGAACGTCTTGTAGACTGTGCGGGAATTCATTCTGTGTTGCAAAGCATTATGAATAAGTCAGGGCCGGATTTATACCCATGGCTTCCCTAGGCAACACCTCACCTCCTCATATGACCCCACCCCCAGCCCCATTTACTGTTTCCAGGCACAGAGAAACCCCTTAGCCTATAACAAGTAAAAACAACGAAAAAAAGGTTTAACCCCTTGGTTGCTTTGGCGATCTCCCTAACATCCAAGGGGTTAAATAATAGCCTGTGCAGGGGCATTGAGGTTGTTCTGGCCACACCCACAATTCAGAATGTGGGTGTGGCCAGTACAGCTGATGTGCCCCTCAAAAAGGTTAGCTCTGGGCAGTTGCTTACACTGCCTGTTGGGAAAGCCATCCCTGGAATTAGTAAAATGCTTTTCTAGATAATAATGAGTTAATCTCACTAGACTTTTTTTTCTGGCTTATGTCACTTTTATCTCACATTAGTGCATCTCCCCCTAGAACGCATACACAGATGAGTGGACACACCAAATCTAGGCTTTCTGGTCCCTCTCAGCAGTTAGATTGCCTGTTCATCCATGTCATCGAATCTCACAGCCCTAGCCCAGATCTCTGTGGTTTTGATCTGTTGAGGCAACATGCCAGAAGATCAACATATCAAACTGGATCTGATTTAACTGATCCATACACAGGGAGATGACCAGACTGGATGATTTTCAGCCCATGTGCAGCTGAGTTCTCGCTTATAGTCCTGTACTCTCACTGCCACTGAAAATCACCCTCAGATTTTCAGTGGTAGTCTGGCAGAGAAAAGAGCAAAAGCCCAAGCAGCATCAGACAGCACCAGCGGAACAGTCCCAATTCTATCCAGAGGCACCTCCGTTCAACCCCTCAGTCATAGTCTCCACATACCTTAAGCACAGCTTTAACCCTTCAGTATGCGCACCTGTGTCTTTGCGGATATTGAAGCAGAAGTTAAAGACACAGGTGTGCAGGAAATAATGATGCCAGAAGCCATAATCTGCCTCACCAGTTACTTTCCTTCTGGACTTCTGCCCCTCCAGCTTGCCTCTGCGGGCCGGAGGCAACCAAAGGGTTAAAGCTGTGCTTAAGGTATTCTGGCACTAAAATGGATGCGGGTTGAAGCAACGTTTAAGGTGGCGACATGACAATCTTGTGTTTTTGATGCAGACCGAGATTCTCATGTCGCCCCTTTCATCACGCTCTCTTGTCTGCGACATTTTCAAACTGAACAGTGGACATGTAACATTGAATCCAAGTTTGCATATATGAAAGCTTCATTCAAAATTCCTGTGTATCATTTTAGCTAATAAAACCCGGCAGATATGTACTTGAGAAAATATCGAAACACTTGTATGTATGGTGAACTATCTGAGTGCTGCACCTGATAAAGTCACTATTAAAATGTTGAAAGCCTGAAGTCGATCCTTATTCAGAGCCCTAGATAAAGTATTTTTAGAATACCTGCTACTCAGTAAAGTGCCTGCAACATGGAAAAATACAGAACATGAAAAAAGTGATAAGGTGGATCTAAAAAACACCACCCAAGAAGCCTATTGCCAGTCATCTACATGGACACATGTAATGGACACAATATTTGATGCAGCACAAAAACAAGCAGGCGTCAGAAGCGGTTCCAGTAGAATGGACCATGTTCAGACAGTACAAGTTATAGAGCGGTATAATGAATATAGTCTTTCATTTTGCATAGCCTTCATTGACAACAAAAAGGCCTTTGGGTGAAAAAGCAAGCAATAATCAATATTCTGATCAACCCAGATATACAGTGGCGTAACTATAGGGGTCGCAGGGGTCGCAACTGCGACCGGGCCCGTCACTCCAGGGGCCCAGCTGCCCACTGTGACCCCCTCCACCTGGCGCCGCAATCTCCCTCCGGCACTCTAGTAATGCAGAGCGCTGGGAGATGACATCATCTCCCAGCGCTCTGCATTACAGAAGAGGACAGCGCGGGAGCATGTTGTGCCAGCCCGTCTCTCCTGCCACTCCACTGGACCACCAGGGATTGGGAGGTAGGAAATGAAGGCATTGTGGAGGGCCCGGGGACCAATGTGTTCGGGGGTTGGGGGGGGCCCATGGCACTTCTTGCACCAGGGCCCGGACCATTCTAGTTACGCCTCTGAAGAAATAGAGCTTACATCAATATCCTCCTGTCAAATATGAAAATGCAATTGTATCGAGACAGGTCAACAATGATACAGTTCATATCAACATAGAAAAAGACATCCGATAAGTAGACACAATCTCTAAACTATATTTTGCTTGTTTTGAAGAACTTTTCCACAAACTAAATTGGGACAAAAAAGGACTTACGATCAATAGAGATTACCTAGATCACTTACTCTTACTTTGCCAATAGTCCTGAAGAACTGCAAGAAAGCATTGAGAAACTGCAACAGGAAGCAAAAACTTTGGTCTGAAGATGAATTTTAACATAACGCAAGTCATGTTTATCAGATTTATGATCCAAAGGAAAATCTCAGTAGATGGACAGGAACAAGGAGAAGTGGAAGATCATGTTTACCTTTGACACCAGATGGAAACACCATGATGGAAATTGACAAATAAAATTGGGGTAGAAAGCATTTCGAAAACTTAGTAATATTCTATTTAAGACAAATTTGCCACTACAAGTGAAAGGTTTCTGACTAATGTGTCCTCCCGCTTTTTACATATGGTTTTGAAACATGGAGACCAAATGCCAAAGTCATACAAAAACTTAAAGTTACCTAGAAAAGTATGGAACATTGAATTTTAAACATAAGAAAGAGAGACCGAAAAACATGTGCATGGATTTGTCAGGAAACAAAGGTTTATGACATCAGGGGAAAAGTAACGTGCTTGAAATGGAAATGGACAGGTCACATAGCAGGAAGACCTGATAGTAGATGGACCAACAAATTTTGGAATTGATTCGACTTGATTCTTAAAGGGACTGTAAAGTCCCATAAAAACATTTTATAGAGCCTTAGAAAATAAGCAGAATGGTGCAAACCCTATCTCTCAAACCGGTATGGTTTGAGAGATATAGGCATTGGAAGTTCGCCCCTCTCTCTCTCTCCTTCTCCTGACATTCGTGTCTAGCTGACAGCAGGAGATTCCAGTCCGGGGACCAGCAGGCAGCTCTGTAACAAATCCGAGATCATGTTATGTATAAAGAATTCATTCACTGGAAATGTCTACAAAGTGTGCTTGAAAACCAGGCATACTTTGTAGATCTTTCCAGTGAATTAATTCTTTATAGATAACGCAATCTCGTCTCTGCTGCAGGGCCTCCTCGAGTCGTACGACTCGATTCTCCTGCTGTCAGCTTTACAGCAGGAGAGAGGTTTGAGAGATAAGGTTTCACCATTCTGCTTATTTTCTAAGGCTCTATAAAACTATAAAAAGTTTTTGTGTTGCATTACTGTCCCTTTAATGCCCAAGAAGAGGACCAAAGACAAGACAGGTTGGTGAAATTACCAAATTTATTGGTGCACAGTGTCAACAGAAAACACAAGAATGAAGATGTTGGAAACTTTGTAAGGAGGTTTCATCCTGCAGTGATGATGATTATATATATATATATATATATATATATATCCTATTTAATAATTCGCTAGAACGTGTGTAACGCCACGACATGCGCAGTAGACACTGCTGCGTGTGCTGCAGTCATGCGCAGTAGAGACTGCCCGCGCCGCGGCTGAGCATCCAGCTCTGTATCAGCCGCGGAACGGGCAGTCTCTACTGCGCGTGACTGCCCCGCGAACGGGTGGCAGTGGCATTGTGGCCCGTGTAACGGGCTGTTCAACTAGTATATATATATATATATATATATATATATATATATATATATATACTGTATATCTATCTATCTATTTATTTATCTCTATATATATATATATACACACACACAGTTAAACATTTGTGTGCCATAGGGATGTGCAGCGTTGTACGCATATGTGGCACTCAAAGGGTTAACCCCTTAAGGACCACAGACTTTGATTTTTTTTTCCAGTTACGGGCTCCACGGACGGTCCTGGCACGTCATGGGTAGTTAACTCAAAACATCCCATGACATGCAATGGCAAGAGTCTTTATTTTCAGTTTCTTTTACGCAGGTGATGTCAGCTGCCCAGATGTCATCCAGTCCTCTCAGCTCCTCCAAATTTTGTTCAGTGGGGTTCACTTTGGCTTATTAGTGGGAGGTTTAACTGGATTTGCAAGAAGAATACACAGGTCAATGATTTAAAAAAAGTTACAATGCATTATAAAAAAAATTAAATGGAACAATCATATATCAAATTATTATTTGACAGTACTATCCATTTAAAGAGAAAACATATAAGTGAAACCATAAAGGTTTGGGAGATTGAAAATGGCACAATTAATGTATTTTTAAAATATCTATTGAATTAAATGTAAAAGTTTTCAAGTATTACTGTCACTTTAATGCTGTCCTCATCTACCCTCTCTATCTGGCTTGAAAACTTGACACAGTGTGCTTATAAAGACTGAGCATATAACAAGGGATACTGATGGAGGTCATTTTTAGCTATGTAGTTCAGCTCCCAAATTTTTTTTTACTAAGTTTGTTCCCATAGGTGGAAACCTGGCTGGTGAGATAGCTCTGGTGGTTAATGCTATAGAATCTGTTCATACATCATAGGTTCACAGATTCTAGTCCTGGCAGCATCTTTAATCTTTCTGAGGCTGATGAAATGAGTACCATTAAAGGGATAGTAATACTTTATTATTACTATCCCCAATATTGTAGATATTTGCAAAATAATTTAATAGCCCCCAGGTTCATCTCTCAAACCTTTATGGTTTGAGAGATAACCGAAGGCAAAGTTCCCTCCTCTCTCCCCTTTCCCTGAAGTAAGCGTTGTACTGACTGCAGGGGAAGTCTGTTGTACGACAGGCTTGCGGCTCTGCAGCAGAGCCGAGATCCCGTTAGTAAAAAAGAATTATTTCACTGAAACGGTCTTCTACATGTGTTTGGTTTGTGCTTGGTTTGCAATCACATGTAGAAGACCGTTTCAGAGAAATAATTCTTTTTCACAAACGCGATCGCGGCTCTGCTGCAGAGCCGCATGATTAAAGTCAGACCTGATATCCCTGCAGTCAACACAGCGCTGACTTCAGGGAAGGGGGAGGGAGGGGGGAACTTTGCCTTCAGTTATCTCTCAAACCATAAAGGTTTGTGAGATGAACCTGGGGGCTTTTAATTTATTTTACAAGTGTGTACAATATGGGGGATAGTAATAATAAAGTATTACTATACCTTTAAGTTGGGTAATAATAAGATCTATACCCCCAGGACATGCTTGAAAATGAGAGATAATATCAATGTAGGTATTTGATATTATTATTATTAAAATATGATAACTGCCCAGTAATGAAGGGAAGAGGCTCATGGCCCTATTCCCATCTTACTGGGTGTCAGTGGCCACGTGTGATAGTGTCAGTGTCCACCAGCCAACATAAGAAACTGTTCTGATTGTAAGGGATTTCACTATAGGGCAAAATGTGATAGGCTTCCTGGAGGCTTGGCCTCATCACAACTGTTCCATCGTCTGTACCTCCTGTAGTTATACCCCTCAGGCAAAGCAGTTTGCTGAAGAGTGGACCTTATCAAAGGAATAGTAATGCTTGTTTTTAACACATTTTAATATTGTAGATGTTAAAAATATGAATACAATGAGGTATGTCTCATCTCTCAAACATGTATAGTTTGAGAGACAGAAGCATCTAAGTTCCCCCCTTCCTCCCCTTTCATAGATGTCAGCGCTCTAGCTGACAGAAGCAGATCCTGGTCCCGGGATTGGCCGGTGGCTCTTCGGCAGAGCCGAAATAGTGCAATCTAAAAGGAGATACTTCACTGGAACGGTCTATAAAGTGTGCTTGCAAACCAGACACACATCGTAGACCGTTCCAGTGAAGTATTTCTTTCTATATAGCACTATTTCAGCTCTGCTGAAGAGCCACCAGCTGGTCCCAGGACCAGGATCTGCTTCTGTCAGCTAGAGCGCTGACGTCTATGAAAGGGGTGGAAGGAGGGACATTTAGATGCTTCGGTCTCACAAACTATACATGTTTGAGAGATGAGACATACCTCATTGTATTAATATTTCTAAAATCTACAATATTAAAATTTGTTAAAAACAAGCATTACTATCACTTTAAAATTTGGTAGTCTATTGGACCATACCTGAGAAAGTTTGGTTTTCAGACCGAGTAAATGGATCTGTGGGGACAGAGTGATTCTTCTGCTTGGTGAGTTCAGTTGTAAACCCCCATCCCCACAAATACACTTTCTAGTCTATTCACCCCACTCCTACCCCATTCTGACTCCTTTCCCACCCATTTCATGGCACCCCCCCCCTTTCAACCACCCATGCCCTCCTAATTAAGCCCCACCCACAATAAGACACAAAATGCTCCCATCCTCAACTCTGAAGTGTTTCTGTGGGGTACTTGGGAGTAGGAGGTTTCTATGTGTACATTAAACTAATCTCTCTCCTTCATTCCTTCTTCCTCTTAGCAACATCTCTGACATTCACTAGTCTTAAAAGAATGAAAGACAAAACATAATAAAATAGATTTTCTTTTCTAAATGCTTATCAATGTTTGATTAAGTAAGAAACCCGGCTTCCTTGCTCTGCCTGCCTCTGGCTCTCCCTACCTCTTCCTTGCATTCGCAGCTCCCGAATGAAATGGAATTAATAACGCATACCCTAGGGATATAGCCTTGCCTGTCACGGTGCTGGTCAGGTCTAAGGAAATTAAAAGACAATCACACAATAAAGAAAAATGATGCAAAGCAGATGTAGAGATTCAGTATTTTCCAGCATGCACCTACCACTTATTTACATAATGTTCAGTTTATTTTTTTTCTTAACTTATTAGGAATCAGCTGAATACAGTTCAGTCAGAGAGGAACCATACACCGGGAACACTGAGGATGATGTACAAAATAAAAGGGGTGTAATTCTGGGCAAAACGTCTGCACTGTAGGGAAGAAATTAAACTTCCCGTAGATTTAATTGGGCTTTAACCCCTTGAATACTAGAGAGGTCTCAATGCATTGTGTCATATGCTAATGAAGGTTTCCAGTGATGTTTCATATACTTCTGAAGTGCTGTACTGTACCCAGAGACTTTCACTTCCACTTTTCCTAGAAATAAAAGCATGAATATTTACCAAACTATACATCTGCTGGAATTTTGCTAAACATGACACATAGGCGGTTTTGAATGAGGTTTTCAAATATGTAAAGAAAATTCAAGGTGATAGGTCCAATATAATTATTTTTAGACATGCTCATAAAGGGAAGCCTTAAGAGAATAAATAATTTAATATTACCTAAATTGACGTATCACCCAACAAATACAGCAAGGAACAGAAATGCAACTCTTATGAACAGGGTATTCTCTGGGATCAGACCTGCCAAGGAATCTGGGGCTGCATTGTGAGTCCTGGCGGATCATTGGGAATAGGGGGGATGAAAAACAATGCCTGCAAAGTTGACCCCCCTTTGCAGGCATGTAACTTGGAGGTATATGGATCTCAGCTGCAAACAATGCAGGTTGTGTGCACAGCCTCTATGTTGGGCTTCCAAGCAGGAAGCAGATGGTCTTTGTTACTTAAGACAAGAAACTGAAGTCCGGGACTCCAGTCTTGCAGTTCAGTCTCTTTCCAGGGGTAGGCAAAGGCAGTGGCGTAACTATAGGGGTAGCAGGGGTCACAGCTGCGACTGGGCCCGTCACTCCAGGGCCCAGCCGCCCCCTGCGACCCCTCCACCTGGCGCCCGCAATCTCCCTCTGGCACTCTAGTAATGCAGAGTGCTGGGAGATGACATCATCTCCCAGCGCGCTGCTTTACTGAAGAGGACTGCATGGGAGCTAAACTCACGTAGAGGTCTCTCCTGCCATGCCATTGGACCACCATGGAGGTAGGAGATGGAGGCACTGTGGAGATTGAGGGGCACTGTGGAGAATGGGGGGCCAGTGTGGTCGGTGGGGCCCATGGCACTTCTTACACTAGGGCCCAGAGGCTTCTAGTTACCCCTCTGGCCAAAGGGGAAGCATTAGGGATCATTTTCAGTTGCTCGTTCTGCTGTCTTGTTAGCCTGCTGGGGCTCACAATGCAGATGTGACTTCATCGGCAAGTCTTCTCCCAAGGGAGCAGATCTGTCAATAGGACATGACTGAAGGGACTATAAAGGTCAAGTTACGTGAGTCCCCATAGACTGCTAGTGACAGGTTCTCACAGTAACAGGATTTTCACAGCAATCTATGAGGCTGTGTGTTGTACAGCAACGTCTGTGGCTGCGAGCCGCTGACTTTCTGGCTGTGTCCAGTACAGAGGCCAGCGAAGGAAGGAACACATTGACACATAACTGCATCATTAGCTTTCTCCTTGCTTCTAGCATCGCATTATAAAGCAGAATTTGCTAGCTAGTTGAGAGATACTAATACACTTTGGGCATCAAGCAGAAAGCTAAAGTTATGTAATTCTGGAGCACACCAACTGCATCACAGGGGACAAACAGAAATTACCACTGATCTAAATGTGACTATTAACCTGGTGAATGCTACAGAGATCTCTAACGCATTGCGTAGCAATGAGCTGCAAACCTCAGTAGCGCTCAAGGGGTTAAACGTGTCATTTAACCCTTTAAGTGCAAAGCAATGAATTGCAAACCTCGCTAGTATTCAAGGGGTTAAAAGTGTCATGTAACCCTCTGAGTGCAAAGCAATGAGTTGCAGACCTCACTAGCACTCAAGGAGTTGTGTCCAATGAACACCCCTCTGGCACTGAAACATAGCTGGGAACTCTCTCTGGTTTTGACCCACAGACTCCCGTTTTGACTCTGCATTACCGGGTCTCTGGGACAGAGGCTGATTCTCCGGATGTGGGGAGTTACTAATGAAACTCCACCTACTTCTGCTCCTTCACAAAAAAACAGGTGCACTATAACGTATAGTGATAACGGAATCATGTGTTAAATATAACTTTAGTTTTGTTTAGAGATGCACCGATACCAATTTTTTAAGACCGAGTACGAGTACCGATACTTTTTTAAAGTACTCGCCGATACCAATTACCAATACTTTTGCCATTTTCCAAGTACCTAAAGTATATTATATACATACATATATATATATATACATACATACACATACACATACACACCACCTCTTGACTCTTGATTCTCCCCTTTTGCCTCTTTCTCCCCCTCTTGATTCCCACCTTTTGCTTCATTCTCATCCTCTTGAGCCCCCTCCTTTTGTCTTGGCTTTCTCTCTCTCTTTTCATCCCCCTTTCTTCCCCTCCTTGACTCTTCTTGATCCCACCCTTTTGCCTCTCTCTCCCCCTCCTGATCCCCCCTCCTTTTGCCTCTTCTTGGCCCCCCTCCTTTTGTCTCCTGATCCCCCCTCCTTTTGCTTCTTCTTGGCCCCCCTCCTTTTGTCTCCTGATCCTTCCTCCTTTTGCCTCTTTCCTTTTTTTTCTCCCTTAGTCCCTTTTGCCTTTTTTTCTCCCTCTTGACCCACCTCTTTCTTCACCCCATCTTTCCTCTATTGATCCCCCTTTGCCTGCCTTACCCTCCTCTGCAGGGTGTTCGCTGTTCTCTCGCGAGTCCCGGCAGAGGTCAGCGTCGGAGCGTTGCCATGGTAACCCACAGTAACGGTCCGACTCTGCAGGAGGGAGAGAGTCGACCGGAGAGCATTGTGAGCAGCTCCCCGGGCTCCCTCTCTGCAGCACCGACCCGGACACAGGGTATTGGTGCTGGCATCGGCCACATTTGCGCGAGTACTCGTACTCGCGCAAATGCCGGTATTGGCAATGATACCGATAGCAGTATCGGTATCGGTGCAACCCTAGTTTTGTTCCTACCAGATCTCCATAGAATGACTGCGTGGTGAAGGAGATCATTTGGGTGTGCTGATTGGCCATCACACAATTCAGGTATAACCACTGGACGTGTGTTTGATCTTTCTATTGATCATGATTAAGCGCTGGTTTGCGCGAAACATGTCGATCTGAAATACTATCACATCTACAGTTTGAAAGGTACCTGCTAATTAACAACTTCTCCTGCTGCTCAGAAAAGATTGAAGGTATTGTCCGTGATTTTACATGTTTGTATCAATAAAAGTATATTTTGCTTTTACCACTGCGTGATTCTGTTATCACTGTACGTTATAGTGCACCTGTTGTTTTGTATTTGTGCTTGGTTTCCAAAGGGTTAATGAATAGACCCTAGGTTGCACATACATGAAATATAAAGGGTGTCTCATGTAGTTTATGAGGAATGAGGTTTTAAATGTATACAGTACATAGAAGAAATTCATATCTCAAAGAGGATTGCACATGTGTGGGATTGAAGCTGCTGATTGTTCATTCAAGTGTATGTACTCTTTTGCTCCTTCCCAGCCTGTTCCTCCCACTCCCCGCCCACTTCTCCTTCTTCCCCACCCTGTTCCTCCTACTTGTTCATGTGTATAAAGACCCGCCCCCACTCACTATTAAGACCCACTCCTTTTTCAATGCTTGTTTATATCCCCCCTAGTAGCACCACAAGACTCCCTGGGGAATCCACAAGACAAAGTTCCCAGGTATGCACTCAAAGGGTTAAATTATTTGGAATTTTTATTTACAGACTATGTTGCTATTGGTTTGCTCCAAAATGACTAATCTTTTGGTATCTGAATAAAGCTCTAAAGGTATTAATGTAGTTCAGGGAAAGTCAGTTGTCAAGCCTCCAGCTGTTGTGGACTACAACTCTCATCATCCCCAGGAATAGCCTACCCTTTCTGTACACATGCAATGTCTAGACATGAACGAGTCAGTCTGCCATCACCACTGAAATTAGCAGCATCAATTAGGCTGCAATAAAATGAATGTAGTAAATTGTATTATGCCTTTTCGACCATTTATTAATGCTTGGATTATAATTATAGATTTGTTTAATGGATTTGAAAATATGAGTCTGTTTATCAGTCATTTGCAGTTGTTAATTGCAGGTTGTATTTTCCTTAAAGGGATAGCAATGCTTTATATTGAAAAACATTTATATATATTTTTTGCAAGGTTTATCCTGCTGAGTAAAACAAGGGCCCTCTCACTGCTGAGAGATGATACATTCAAAAGTTATTGCAGCCCATACTTGCAGGGATGTGCACAGACATTTTGGGGGGCAGGGGCTCAAATGAAAAAAAGGGCACTTCGCATAATAATTTTTTGTCTTTTGTTAAAAGGGCACAAGGGCACTTTGGACAAAAAGGGCAGGTGCTCAAGCCCCCTTGGTGTCTATGTGTGCACGTGCCTGCCTACTTGTATTTTTTTTTGGGTGCAGTACCTCGATAGCCTTAAATGTTACAGTGGAGCTGTTGCTACACCATCCTAAGCGGATTTATGGCCAGGCGACCAGAGCTTTCCATAGACTACTGTAGCAACAGCACCACTGTACAATTTAAGGCCATGAAAATACTGCACCAAAAATGCAAGTTGGAGGTCAATAACTGTTGAATACATATCACTCAGCCATGGGAGGACTCTTGTCTTACTCAGAAGATTAAACTCTGCAATATATATATTTTCTTAACATAAACATTACTACCCCTTTAAGAAGTTTTCTTGAAAACATAACCCTTTAAGGACCAGACAGTTGTGCATCACATTACAAATCAGCACGTTGCACACTTCTTTGATCCTTAACCCCTTAACCACTCATGACATGCCAGGAATGTCATCGGTGAATGTGAGTCAAGGACCAGTGACGGTCCTGGCCCATCGTGGAATTCTGGGATAGTGTCACAGAATGTATCGCTCCAAAAAAAAAGTGCAGTGGTTGTCTAGGGTTCCCACCCCCAGATCATGACATTGTTACGGGGTTAAAGGATTAAGATTAGCATTTGTAGTATGTGGAGTTTGTGTTCTGTGCTCCTGCTAATGGCTGTCATGTCCACCTCCATGAATATTAAATCTAGGACTGACTGAAAATGTTGTCTCTTGAAAAAAGGCACAAGGGCAAAATCCATAGGGGCCATTTAGGACTTTCTGGCCATAGTAAGGTAAGTGGTTGGTTTACATTAGTGTTTGGTACTTGTTTAAGAATATCTATACTTATGCAGGTAGATCACTTGGAATTGTTGAGCCACTAAATAAATTCCCACCTGTGTTCAAGCCAAGCGGGGATATGCTGAAACTCCGACATGCTGGTTACCTGAGGACTAATACTGAGAAACACTGCATCTGTCTGATACATCAGTATTTTTGTCCTGAACTATTACCACTGTTCATATAAAGCATTGTCTGCATGCGTGGTACTGTACTGTATGATGATGCACACACAAATGATAAGAACCTTCTACTAACAATCAGAAGCCTTCAGCTCCTCTAGAGAGAGACTGATCAGATGCCCTTAAAATGGACCTGTCTGTCATCTTGAAATAAATGTAGTTAAACAGGGAAAACAGAGAACTGCAAACTTCTTATATGTTATACTAGCCGTTTGTAATATAAATCATTTTTAGAAATTAGCCTTTGTTTGTTGGTGGTGTGCTGAGTGAATTAATCTTGGTTGAGCCCATACACTGGGGAGACTTCTAATAAAGCAGCCAGCAGTGTTTGGCATTGAGCTGAATGAATTAGCATACTGTGCAGGGAATTAGCATAAAGTGCCCCACTGTGCCACTAAAACAAAAGGTTAATGTCTGAAGGAAAATGGCTAGTATAACATATAGGCAGGCTTTAATTTTCTGTAACACAAACACATTATGCCTTAAAGTGACAGGTCCTCATTAATGACAAGTAATAATAATACCAGGTCCACTCTAAGGACCATTCTCTTTCCCCCAAAAAACACTACCCTTATTTCCGGACACTAGCAGGTGTCCAGGTCAAGCACAAGGCACAGAGTTTTGATGTACCATGAAAATCTGGAGCAATTCTGGGAAAAACAACAGTACCATAGGGGACAATGGAAATTCCCTAAATTCTCAGTGATTTCAATGGGGAATACCCCATGAATGTTAGAGATGTCTCTGATATTTCTTTGGAGACCTATCTAGCATTCAAGGGGTTAAATGCAGTTGATCAGAATTGTTCCAGTTTTCTTAGTACATCAGCCACTAAAAGTACTACACTAATCACTGTATCCATGTGCTTCTGCTGCAGTCTTCTGCAGCAACAGCAGATGGTTATAGCACGTGAGGCAAGGTCTTCTGCGGCAGCATCTACATCCTGTTTGGTAAGGTCATCTGCAGCAGGAGCTACATAGTGTAACGCAATTTCATCTGCACCGCCAGATATTTATTATGAAGCAAGATCATCTGCAGCAACAGCTATATTGTGTGAGACAAGGTCATCTGGAGGTCATCCTGAATATGTGAGGAATTAATTATGCAGCTTTACCAAAAATGTCAGAGAACAAAGTTTTTTGCTTGAGATTATATACAACAAATAAAAAAAAATCTATAAAACTATTAAATTGATTGAAAAACAAAAATCACAACGTAAAGGCAGGTTAAACAGATACATTTAATGAGACTAAAATCTGAAAGCTGACAGGCCCACTTTAACTAGTTAATCACTGAGAATGAACATATTTGTTATTCCTTTCATGTTAATTGCCTTTTAACTGATGCACTTATGCTCAAGCAGGAATATTTTAAATCCCTTAGATACTAGGGAACTGGGGTGACTCTTCCATAGGAGACAGTGGGGTTCATCCCCATTTTCTATCCATTCCTTTCTCATTGCTTCTCCCTGTTAACAAATAAACACACCCCTCCACCTGAGGAGGCTCAGGTACAGAGAGAACAAGTGTAAGTCACCTAGGGGATGACTGAGATTAATTCCCAAGTGAGAGTGTTTTTTTTTTTTTTAACACGTAAATTAACCAATCAGAGTACAGCACATTGCATAAACGGACACATTCAGCAGCCCTTAGTTCGCGTATATTTCATTGTCCCCAGACAGAGCTATGTATGATCACTTAGTAACTGCCAGGGACTAATTACAAATAGATAAGGCTGGGGGATAATTAATAATATCTCTACTGAGGGCTATAGAGCATGTATGTTTATGCAGTGTTCTGTGCTATGATTGGCTGCTCCAAAATATGTTTCACTTTGGGAATGAATGTTAGTCATTGCCTTGCTCCACCTGTAACAGTGCAGGAGACAAACCACACCCAACAATAGAATCATGGGCAGGTAGCCATAGAGTTTTGGCGGGAAGAGCTTCCTGATCCACGTGATACGTCACGTAATTGCTGGAGAAACAAGGGCAGTGACTTATCTATAAAGGGCTGCTTTTGCAATGAGTAGACTTCCCAGCACCCTCTTCCAACAACACACACATTCTCCTACTCCTAAACATACAAGACAAGGTAACACCTTCCCTGCTAGCTGGAGGTGCAGTTGACAGGAGCCCAGCCTGCAAGTCTGACAGAAGCTTGCACAAAATACATGCTGTGAGGAACACCATGCTTTGTTTTCTATCTCCCTGCTTAATTATTTCAATGTGATAACCTTATGTGCAGCTATGTAGAGCTGACACCTACCTACTATCCAAGTGGTTAGAACATGGGATATTTGGAGCCCTTGAGGAGAAGAGTTTAACACTAATATTAAAGGAAAACATTCTGGCTGCCATCTTTTTCTATTGCAACCTGCTAGAGATTTTTGAGCTCTGCAAAAGAATTTCTTCTACTGTGAAATAGGCCTAGCATTTACACTTACATCACTAAAGGAACTGACAGTACAAGGCAAGTGACCTCAGTGATTTGCCCTCTCTAATACTATGTATGTGCACTTTATAGCCGAAACGACACAAATTGTAGGGTGGGTGGAGTAATAGACTTGTGTTCTCTGGAGAGTCATTTTTCATCATTGACAGGCATTCAGAAATGTAAATAAATTCCATCTCCAGACTCTTGTTCTGTCAGCTGCACTATAAATAGATGTTAGACGCTGTACATTGCAGCCTACAATCATTTCCACTGATTTAGCCTTCACAGACCAGTTTTGTGGACCCCAGACAAGAAGCTCTACTCTTCTGACTCATTCTGTGCATTATTGTAGGTCACTGCTTTGTAAATGGGGTAATGCAACATGCAAACAATCTACCCCTTTCACAGCTGCACGATGAGTGCTGCAGAGATACATTCAGATCTGACTAGGAACCCTTAAAGGGATAGTAATACTTAAAATGTAAAAAAAAATATATTGTAGGGTTTATCCCCCTGAGTAAAACAAGGGTACTCCCACTGCTGAAGGGTGTTTTGTTCAAAAGTTATTAATTTTCAAAGTTGAATTTTTTAGGTGCAATATCACAGTGGCCTGAAATTGTACAGTGGCGCTGTTGCTACACGATCCTATGGACAGCTCTGGTCAGTTGACCATAAATCTCCATAGGATTGTGTAGCAACAGCGCCACTGCACAATTTCAGGCCACTGTGATATTGCACCTAAAAAATTCAACTTTGAAAATTAATAACTTTTGAATGAAACACCTTTAAGCAGTGGGAGTACCCTTGTTTTACTCAATGGGATAAACTCTACAACATATTATTTTTGACATTTTAAGTATTACTATCCCTTTAACTGCCAGAATTACCAAAACAACAGAACTTTGCAATGGCTGGTATATGAATTTCTTTAACCCTGGAGGTTCAGACACACAAACTGTATGTAGGGAATGAAATAATCCTCCAGAATATTTGCATTTGTGTTAGACTCCATCAAGAGTTGCTGGACTTCTGTTTATGGACTAAAACGGTGGTTCCCAACCCTACCCTCATGAATCTCTAAAAAGGCCATGTATTTAGGGTTTCCCATCTTGAGTACAGGTAAGTTAACCAGAGGCTTGGTCATTTAGTTAACTCACCTGTGCACTTCAATAACTGAAGGATGGCCACAAGCTTGTAATTAATTTCATAGACATACACCCCACCTCGATAATGATAAATCCTATTGCTGAAAAAGCTTTGTCTCTAGCTGATAGGGTCAAATGAATACAAAGGAGGGGATCTGGGCAACTGGAAACCCCTCTCATTTTGCCAATGAGCAGGGATGTTAGTATTTAAGGATGAGATTCAATTGCCCATATGAATGAAAGTAGAGTAGAGTAATTCTGGAGCAAACAGACTGTATCATAAAGCAGGGCTGTCCAAGTTCAGTCCTCAAGGGCCACCAACAGGCCAGGATGTAAGGATTTCCCTGATTAATCACAGGTGAGTTAATCAGTGGCTCGTTGATTTTGATTGGCCCACCTGTGTTCAGACAAGGAAATCCTTAAAGGGGAACTACCACCCCACAAAATCTTTATCTTAATCCAGTCCCCATCTGGCGACTAGCTGCTTAGTAGCGCTAGTCGCCAGAATTATTACCTGGTGTAACTGATTTTACACTTGTGCCGAGGCTGACAATAGCAGGAAGCATGGACGTCTTGCCATAGTGACATCCGGCCGGCTCCAAAAGGGACTGACAGCGCAGGCGCATGGACGTCACTATGGCAAGATGTCCGTGCTTCCTGCTACTGTCAGCCTCGGCACAAGTGTAAAATCAGTTAAACCAGGTAATAATTCTGGCGACTAGCGCTACTAAGCAGCTAGTCGCCAGATGGGGACTGGATTAAGATAAAGATTTTGTGGGGTGGTAGTTCCCCTTTAAATCATGGCCTGTTGGTGGCCCTTAAGGACTGAACTTGGACATCCATGCTATAAAGGACACATACAATTTTCCCATATCTCCAGTGAATTAACTAACTTATTGTAGAGTGACAGACTGACTTTAAAAGTCCTCTTTAAATCACTAAATCAGTGGAACATATTATCTGTCTCTTACTATGTAATTGATTTGCCCCAGAACTGGACCACTGTATTTCTATACATATGTGCATATGAACAGAAATCTACTTTCAGCACTGTTGAGGGTAACAGACAACAGACCCCTACAAGGAAATCATCCACTGAAATGCAACACAAGACCTTAGATAAAGGGGTGTAATGTTGGAACAAACCGTTTGTGCCACAGGGAGAAAAAAAATTCTTATTGCTTTTTAACTCATTGAGTGCTAGAAATGCATAGGCGAACTCAATTGGCATTCAAGGGGTTATATTTACAAGCCCTATTTAAAACAACAGCAATGTTGAGAATTGTGATTCATCCCCTATGGTTACATAGTAGTTTAGATTGAAAAAAAGACTTGTGTCCATCAAGTTTAAAGGGATAGTAATGTCAGAAAAAAAGTATTAACTATAAGGTAGATACAATTAAAAGAGAGTACTTGCACTTATTTGTATCTCCAAAATCCAAACACAGTTCGCTTCAAGTGCTCAATATCTTCAGATGTAAAGCATTCACTTATATGGATTAATCATCAGTAGAACTCACCGCCTATATAGCTGTTTTGCCGGTCCGGTGCTACCCCCAACAGTCTCGGCCACAGACTTCGACAAAATCAACAACACAGATAAGGGGTGCAACACGGTCCGGCAGTAATCACAACAGCCAACTCCTGCTCCGCAGTTCCATAAAACGTTCTTTATTGGATACAAAGTCATATAAAAGGCAAAACTTTTGCCAACAGGCAAGGCAAATCCCATATAAACATGCACTTGATGCTCTCACCACCTAACGCGTTTCATGCTATCGCACTTAATCATAGGTCTGTGATTATGATTAAGTGCGATAGCATGAAACGCGTTAGGTGGTGAGAGCATCAAGTGCATGTTTATATGGGATTTGCCTTGCCTGTTGGCAAAAGTTTTGCCTTTTATATGACTTTGTATCCAATAAAGAACGTTTTATGGAACTGCGGAGCAGGAGTTGGCTGTTGTGATTACTGCCGGACCGTGTTGCACCCCTTATCTGTGTTCTTATTTGTATCTCTCAAACATTTATGGTTTGAGAGATATAGGAAAATAAAGTTCTCTTTTCTGCTTGACGAGCTGTAAAGCTGTCAGAAGCAGATTCTGGTCGCTTGACCCGATGTGGCTCTTCAGCAGTGCCGATATAACAATATCTAAAGATAAATACTTCATTTAGAAGGGTCTGGTTTGCAAGTACACTTTGTAGACCATTCCAATGAAGTATTTATTTCTAAACAGTTTGATTTTAGCTCTGCTGAAGAGCCTCTGTCTGGTCAAATGACTGGAATCTGCAGCTGTCAGCTAGATGGCAGACTTGAGTAAAACAGCCAGGAAAAGGTAACTTTAGCAAGTTATATCTCTCAAACCATAAAGGATTGAGAGATAAGAGTTACATCGATGTTAACCTTTTTTTAATGTCTGCAATATTAAATACATTTAAAATTAACTATTACTATCCCTTTAACCCTTTTCCTATTTTTCTTTACCGCTGTTGATCTGAAAGAAGGGAAAAACAAATTTATTTCAGCAATTTCAAATTCTGCTTTGAATGGGGAGAAAAAATTCCTTCTTGACTCCAAATGGCAATCAGATTTCTCTTTGTATATACAAGCACTACATAAATATTAATCCTAATACTAACATACATAGCCCTCTATGTTCTACTCTTTTAAATAAGATGCTTTATTACAAAATCACACCTCGTTAGCATGAATATAGTCCATAATGTTGATCAATTGAGATGGCAAATCCTTGGAAAACAAAATGAGCTGTAAATGTAAATTTTGCTATTTATTTATTAACCCCTTGAGTGCCAGAGGGGTACGGAACACATTGCAAAGCAATGTATTCCATACCCCTCTGGCACTCAAAGGGTTAAAGAGTGCATGCTATTGGACACACACATATGACAAACGGGGCAATAGTGGGTGCATTTCGATCACCTGGATGATAGACAAAACATAATGCTGAATGATTAATTTGATGCTTATTTATTAATCAGACTACTTACAGAGCAAACCACACTATTTACAGAGCTCAGTAAGAACAGGATGTCCAGGTCTTGGTTCTCTTAGGTGACTAGGAGCTTGGTTCAAAGACACGAAGGACACCTGATGCCTCTCAGTCTGGTCCGGATGGAGTGCAAATCAGCTGAGCAGTAAGCACAGGATGTTCAGGTCTTGGTTCTCTTAGATGACTGGGAGCTTGGTTCAAAGGCACGAAGGACACCTGATGCTTCTCAGTCTGGTCTGGATGGAACGCATATCAATTGTCCAGTAAGCACAGGATGTTCAGGTCTTGGTTCTCTTAGGTGACTGGGAGCTTGGTTCAAAGGCACGAAGGACACCTGACGCTTCTCAGTCTGGTCTGGATGGAACGCATATCAATTGTCCAGTAATCACAGGATGTTCAGGTCTTGGTTCTCTTAGGTGACTGGGAGCTTGGTTCAAAGGCACGAAGGACACCTGACGCTTCTCAGTCTGGTCCGGATGGAGCGCATATCAATTGTCCAGTAAGCACAGGATGTTCAGGTCTTGGTTCTCTTAGGTGACTGGGAGCTTGGTTCAAAGGCTTGAAGGACACATGATGATGAGCACTGAGATGCGCCTCTAAAAAATAAAACAGAAACACTGTGAATCTCCCATGCTTCTGTCTGTTACTGTAGAAAAAGAAGAAAAAGATAGGAGGTGCTCCTAGTGTAATAGCCTCAAACTGAATGATCACCAAAGCAAGAAATCTACTCGCAAGGAAGGTGGATGAAACAACACACATGCTATCAGCAAGATAGCAAGATAACTTGTGGATTATTTGAAACTGCTCCCCTCTGGCAGTAACTCTCCCAGATGATGTCACCAGGGAAGTAAAGGAAGTTTGACTCCAAATGAGTCCATGAAGTGGGAGAACAAGATATGTAAAAAATAAAACAAAAAAAGAAAGAGGGAGCCAATAGAGTCTTATCTGACACATATACAAATAGATAGCAGTAAACTTGCCTGATATACGTTCACATTCATATGATATTAAAAATCTGTTATATACTTGTAATCAACTAATATTGCATGCAGGGTACCCGTCCCTACTTGGGTTTTGTCATCTGTAACTGTTCCTCCACGGTAGAATGTCCACTCTCAATCTTGAGGAAGATGGTGTGGTGTGAATACCATATATATATATATATATATATATATATATATATATATATATATATATATATATATATATATATATTAAAATGAAGGTAGTCGTTCCTCTAAAGAATATAGAAGGTTACCTTTATTATTCTTATCATAAAACCACAACAGGCTCAGTGGTATGTTTTTCTCAGCCAAAGACAGCTGCTTTATCAACCTCAAACACAGAAGACACACACATAGAAGAACGTCTACCTTAAATTATTTTATATATACTGTATATTTTGGATATTCACAACCACACCATCTTCTTCGAGCTTGAGAGTGGATATTCTATTGAGAAAGAACAGATACAGACAACAAAACCCAGGCAGGGACTAGTAAAGTACCCTGCATGCAATATTAGTTTATTACAAGCATATGCTTGATTTTCAACGTTATATGAATGTGAGTGTATATCTCGCACGTTTAATTCACTCTGTGTGTATATATATATCGGATATGGCATTATTGGCACCCCTTTCTTTTTTTCTCTTCTTCTGTTTGTTGCTAGCATCCCTTAGGATTAATATAGGGACATATGAATGAAGCAAAAGTAAACATTTCCAAAATGTTCACTGGTTTAAATAAGCCTGACTTCTTGAATATCAAAGACGTCTTCAAATAATTGCAAAGCAATATGATGTGGACATCTAGCATTCCAGGAATAAAAAGAGCTGCCTGCAGGTGGTGGCAGAACAGTATTACACCCATCTCCGGTGTCACATTTGACATTGCATTGATACTGAGGAGCTGTGGGAATTTACTGGCTTCCAGTGTCCTGATTGGTGGATGAATATGGACGTTTCCTCTTCTGAACCTGTGCATACGCTTCACTAGAATATAAATGGACAAGACTATGAAAGTGTTATCACCTCCTCAATACATAAATACACTCACAGATTTATGTGTACAAAAACATGGAATATAAAGGTGTGTAAAATGTAATCAAGGGGTTTATGAGGATGTAGGAAACATACCTGGATCTCCATTTGATTAATGGCTGCCAAAAGATATTGAGGCTCGTGTACTAAAAAGAACTGGAGTATTTCTGAGGAAAATCAACTGCACCATAAGGGAATCATAACTCAATCCCCTATACAGTACAAAAAACATTTAACCCTGTGAATACTGGTGAGGTACCCAAAGCATTGCTTAGATGGGTAGTTTTATTAGTTCCCTATGGGCAGTTTACCTCAGAATTGCTCTTTTAGTACATCACTCTCATTACTTGTCAGACCTTATAATGGATAAGGACACACACATTAATAGAAGGGATTTCTAATTTCCCATTGTTGTCCTGCATGACTCCCTGAATGATGGGGTCCTGCATTATTCCTGGGGTCCTTGTTATTCCTGAGTTGCTATTAAATTTTTGTTAATTATTTTTCTTATCTATTCGCCAGGACCACCCAGTTTCAGCTAAGACCGAAAGTAATTATCCTTAGCCAGAAAATAGCTGGATGTGGATTATGGGTGTTGTAGTCTACCACCAGCTGGTGAGCCATATGTTCTCACCAGGTTATTCCATTAAAATAATTTAGCAGGGGGAGAGGAAGCAAATCACAGCACTCCTCACAGCAGGGCATGTCTTTTGTGGAAGCTTTTGGCAGACTTGCCAGCTTGGATCCTGTCAAATGTACTCCTGGCTAACAGGGAAGTTGCACACTTGTCCTTGTTCATAGGAGCAGATGGTGGTGTGGTTGCTGGGTAGCCTTGTCACTGCAATACCAGATAATCCCCACTGCCCTGGTTTCTCCAGCAGGAAGGTGGGAAGGTGAAGCAGGAAGCTATTCCCTCCAGCACTCTAGGGCTGCCTGTCCATGCTTTAAGTCATTTGTGGACATGGCTTGTTGCCTGCATTTTAAAGGAGCAGCTAGAGGATGACTGATATTCATCCCCAATGTGAAACCTTTTTCTTCGATCACATAAAGTATACAGCACAGTAGCCCTCAGTGTGGATATTATTACTACCAGGGCTCAAAATTTCCACTTGCCACTAGCCAATGGCGAGTGAAAATTTAGCCCTGGCGAGTAGAAATTCAGCCCTGGTGGGTATGTTATGGCTTGCAGTGGCGAGTAACTTTTCGGGTCTGGCTACTAGCAAAGGACTTCACATTTTAAGCCCTGATTATTACCCACCGCTATCTATTTCCCCCCACACGTCCTTGGCAGGTACTAAGGGCGCATATGTAGGTTTATCTGAGGACTATGAATGAGGGCCCCACTTAGGGCTACTGAACATGACTGTTTGTGCAACATGCTGTGCTCTAATTGACTACTTCATAATTTTTAACCCCTTAGTGACCGGCCGCGCGCACGCTGCCGGCACTTAATGACAGGGTTTTTTTTTCCATTATAGCGAACGACTTCCTGGACTTACCAGATAAGTCGTCTGTCACCAAGTGACATTTTTTCATGACTTACCTGGTAAGTCCATTGTCACTAAGGGGTTAAAGAAGACGTTAAAAAAAACAAAACAGGAAGGAGGTGGGAATGGATAGAAAAATGGGGATGGACTCCACTGTTCCCTGTGATAGAACGGTTTCAAGAGATATCCAAAACCTTGTTTTGACAATCCATTGGACATCCCTGTTGCACTCATATGGTTAGGGAGTGGTTTACATTAACATTTGTGTCATGATCCTTAGGAAACTGTGGCTGTAGTGTCTAAAGAGAGGAGCCCTTCTCCGACTGTGGCAGAGTTTCCATTACAGCCAATTAGCTCTTCAGGATTCCAAAAACGGTTTAATCAACTTTCGGCAATTTTGCTATCACACTGTAGCTGATGGGAGTCTGGATTCCAGAGTGTAAAAAAGTGCCAGAGACTCTAATGCAAATGATGTGACTTTGAAGAAAACGTTGTTGCATTTCAGATGGAGCCTGAAACTCTGACATTCTAGGAGCAGACAATAGCAATGAGTAAAGACAATTTGTAAAGAGAGCATCTCCAATGAAACAGATGAGATTGGTTCAAAAGGAACAGACATTACCTCTGATAGAACCAGAGGTAGACCCCAGGATGGAATCAAAAACTTAGAGGTCAAGTTAAAGGGATAGTAATACTTCGTTTTAACTTTATTTTATTTTGTAGGCATTAAAAAAACATGAAGAACGATATAAGTCTTATCTCTCAAACCTTTATGGTTTAAGAGATATTCAGAAGCAAAGTTTCCCCTCCTGCCCCTTTTACCTAGTGTAAGCCATCTCTTCTCAGATGGGGTATCTGGTTGTAAGACCAGACAGATAACAGAAGGGGACAATCTTCTTCCTTTGAAAACAATGAAAACCCTGTCCCCCTTGACAAGTTTTTCAGGTTTTTCCCTTATCTTAATTGAAGATTGTCCCTCTCTGCAATCTACCTGGGCACCTCCCTTCTGATCTGGCTGAACAGTGTTAGATCAGTAAAAGGGGCGGGAGGGGGATACTTTGTCATTGAATTACTCTGGAACTACAACTTGGACAGAATTGAAATAACACTCTCCAAAGTCCAAATACTATGATGATTAATTAGAGCTGCTTTTATTATGAAACATTACTATCCCTTTAAAGGCTTGCCATTTTGTACCTGTAAGAGCCAAAATGGCTTAGAGTTGGACACTTAAAGTACTGGTAATGAAGCCCTTTTACTGGCCTTCAGAAAAGAAGTTCAGATTGTTCTGATACATTTCCTTCCACCTTGCACAATCATAAACAATTGCCCAAATCTAATAATATGCAGCAGAAGTAGGTTTTCTAAATTTGAGCAAAAGTTCGATTACTCCTTTAGAGGATTCCCGATGAAGGAGCCTTTTACACTCCGTTTCTGTTCCATTAGCAGAAAATACCAGGGGAAGAATGGATAACTGGACCTTGTCACAGGAGAGCCCCCAACAGTGGCAACATTCAAGGCTGTGTTACTTAGTGTTATAAAAGTAACAGAAAACAAGATCTCCTGGTCCAAAAAGAAATCATATCTATCATGTTTGCTTCATTCTTGAGGACCTACTGAATCATAGTGGGGGGAAATATGCCAGCACATCTGCTTCTTCAGTTTGAGTCAGTTGGATTCAGATGGGTCATGCTGTGGAAGCTGGACCTCACCTTGTCTGGACATGGAATGTGTACAGCCTTTATGTCTGACTGGTTGGTCACAACCCATTCTATAATTGTAAAGACTGAGACTTCCTGTGCCTCTCTGTTTTCTTATCCATGTGGCCGGCTAGCCTCCTATTGTCTATATCTAAACTCAATGGGAACTCCCTGCATTAACCTTCTTCCAGATAAAGCAAAGTTTGATGAGTTGCTGTTCACTCAAGGATGTTGGCATTTAAGTCTGAAAAAAGACTTTGCCTTATATTTTGGATAACCTTTTAACTAGAGTCATAGTCGGATTGATAGAAGATGGGTACAGCCTGGTGGAATATTTCACTCACTACCTTTCTGCCGTCCTCTAACTCACATCCAGGAAGAAGCCTTGAAGATATGCCTAGTAGCCAGCATGTTTGTATTTGCCACATGCTTCCTTTCTTGTGTTTTTATGGCATTTCAGGTCCTTTCACAACCAGATATGATTTATTGAGTGCTCACTGAAAAACAGGTCTTGGAAGGACCTGAAAGCCCATAGAAATGAAAGGAAGGAAGCAGGTAGCAAATTCAAATACGCCACCCACCAGACATACGCTCAAGGCTAACCTCTGGATGCGAGGTAGAGGGAGACAGAGAGAGAGATCGAGGGAATAGGGAAGTAGATGGAGACAGAGGATTGATGGAGGGAGAGAGGGGATATTAAAATTAAAAGTTGAATTCTTGGTCACCCTATATCCAGGCAAATACAGAACCAATTGGCCATAGTGTACGATGTAGTGAGTAGGGCTGGACAAAACATGTATGCCCAATAAGAGAAAAATAGCACTTTTTGCCTTCTGTGGGAATTCCTGCAAAAGTACAAATTTTCCTCCATGCACATACTGATCCCAGCCTTGTCCTACTACAATGGTAGCCATGGAGCCATGTCTAACAGTACCCATAGTTCCACACATACTACCCCCCTCCAGTCTTGTTCCCCAGCACTGGTAGCCATAGAATAACACATACTTTCTGCCCAGCCTTGTGCTGCTGCATTGGTAGCCATAGAACCACATATAGTCATTTCTCAGTACCAGCCTTGTCCCACTGCACTGGTAGCCATGGACCCACACATACTTAGGGCGAGATGTTGAAAAAGTCATCATGATAAAAAAATTGTCGGATCATGAGTTGGTGGTAAAAGAAGGACAACGTTTTCAGAAGTAAATCCGTCACGTTTGAAAATCTGTCTAAAAAAATTACGGTAACAAGATCTTGATGAACACTGCCTTTAAAAATCTGGATGTCTTTGAAACAAAATTTTCAAAGAAACAAAGTCATTTTTTGTCTTTGAAACAACAAATTGCTTCTCAGTCCTGCTAACAGTACTTTCATTTGACTTCTCCAAGTTTAGACCATTTTTATTTTGTCGGGAAAAAATGAAGTTAATCAGACAGAAAATTAACGTTGAAACAAATATCTTTTCTGAAAATACCTTAAAATATGACGGTAGAGTAAGCCACACCCACTTTTAAGACAGGTTTTTCCCTCTGACGGAGATGGCGGAACTGTATACAAAAAATGACAGAAACAAGTCTGAGAATAGACGAACCAAGGCGTAAGAACTTTTTATTCTGATTACAGATGATTTCAGTTACCACCACTTTCTGAACATCTCGCCCTTAGTCTAACCTCCTCAGCAGGAATTCTCAGACATAGGCAGAAACTGGCAACATTCTCCTGGAAAATTGGGGGGTACTGGGTAAGATCCATGAAGAAACATAGACAGGCTTACAACAATAAAATACCTAACACATGAAGCATGGAGTATCCAATCAATTATTTGCAATAATTTGAATACTCATGTTGTTTTACTTTGGGCCTTATGTTCAAAAGAAAAGTGGAGTAATTCTGGGGCAAACTAATTGCACCATAAGGGCAAATAAAAGAACCCATTTGATTTTAACTTATTGAATGCTAAAAATGTCTCCAATGCATTGTAAAGTAAGTCTAAGTGCCTTTTATTGAAAACGTATCACCACTGATAACAGGATAGGACTCTGAGTATATATATCTTATATAATAATTCGCTAGGATGTTTGTCACGAAGCAGTCATGCACAGTTCTGGCTGTCATCAATGCAGTCAGTGGGGGGCCAGATCTGTCAAGAATTATGGAGCCAAGAAGCAAGGGGGTGGGAGAGGGAGAAAGAGGCAAGGGTGGTGAAAAAGCCATGGGGGATGCGAGAGTGTTGTGAAAGAGGCATTGGGGGCAAAAGGGTTGCAAAAGAGGTATGGGGAGCAAGAAGGCGGTGAAAGAGCCTTGGGGGGGCAAAGAGATATGGGGGGGCAAGAGGGCGATGGAAGGAGCAAAGAGGTGGCAAAAGAGGCATGGGAGGGCAAGAGGGTTTGTAAAAGAGGCATGGGGCAAGAGGGTGGTGAAAAAGGCATGGGGGCAAGAGTAGGGAGAAAGGCATGGGGGGCAAGAGTAGGGAGAAAGGCAAGGGAGGTTAGAAAGAGGCAACAGGAGGTATAAAGAGACAAGAGGGGGCAAAGGAATGGAGAAAGAGGCAAGAGCGGAAGGAAAGAGGGGTAGTTTAGTATTTCTCCCTCGCTTGCCTCTTTATCTTTATTCCATTCTTAACTCGCACATCAGAAAGAAACCAGAGAGCAACACGAGCGGGAGAGGAATGCTGCTCAGTCACATAGAACAGCCACAGTGCCAGATAGTGGCAAGGGGAGGAGGTGGGGGAATTGGTGGGAGGGTCATTAAAATGCACCTTCGCCTGTGTAGACAAAAATCCTTGCACCAGCCCCAGCGGCCTCTTAACCCTTGAAGTGTCAGAGGGGTACGCAACGCATTGCAAAGCAATGCGTTGTGTACCCCTCTGGCACTCAAAGGGTTAACATTACTCGGACCTTGGCCCGTGTACACGGGCTTTTACACTAGTATATATATGTGTGTGTATTATAATTATTAAGACTACATTTCTCTATCCTTTTGTATATAACTAAAGAATGGCAGTCAAAAGGCTCTCAGCTAAGTCATCTTTAGCAGCTGTGTCTCACACGCTTGAAATGTTTACACTGGAGCCAATATTCGTCTTGGACAACAGAATACACACTGCACTGTCCTTAGAATCCTGTAACATAGTGGTGCTCAGATGGAATCATCATTATTGTAATGACAGATAAGGCTTCTCTCACAATAATGGGAACTGAGGGCTTTCAGTATATTGCTCTTAAAAGGCACATGATCATCTAAAAATAAATTCTATGATTTTGAGTAGCCATTTTTATTCTTAAAACTACCATTGGGTTTATAGACTATGCTAATTAAGGCATGCAATGCAGACATTTCTAGTCTAGCCCAATATTACCTACCTAACTCGCTGGCACTGCTCAGCAATGCATTGCATACCTCCTATAGCACCTAAAGTGCCAGTGACTGGGGAGGTAATGTAGGTCTAAGAAACAAAACGTCTGCATGGCATGTAGTCATTGGCATCAGCTTTAAATCTATGTAAAATGCAAAATGCTATTAAAACCAGTAGGAGGAATTGAAATCTCATAAAAAATCACCAAAGTAGTTTTTTATGTGATAGGGTCCTTTTAATTTGTTTAACAGAAGGACTCACTTAGGGGGGTGTCACCTATACATCAGTAGGAACAAAGCAGAAAAGATAGGGGGTGCCCCTATGCCATCCAAAACAGCTTGAGTGCAGCAATGCAATGAGAAATAAACTCACAAGTAAAGTAAGTCATATTGGGGTCCCACAGCTTAAAGGGAAAGTAATGTCAGGAAAAAGTATTAACTATATGGTAGATACAATTAAAAGAGAGTACTTGCACGTATTCGTATCTCTCAAACCGTGATATGGTTTGAGAGATATAGGAAAATAAAGTTCTCCGCTCCCTCCCCTTTCTACTTGATGAACTGTAAAGCTGTCAGAAGCAGATTCTGGTCTCTTGACCAGATGCGGCTCTTCAGCAGCGCCGATATAACGATATCTAAAGATAAATATTTCATCGGAATGGTCTACAACATGTGCTTGCAAACCAGGCACGCATTGTAGACCTTTCCGATGAAGTATTTATTTTTAGTTATCACTATGTCGGCGCTGCTGAAGAGCCGCCGTCTGATCCAGGAACCAGAATCTGCTTCTGACAGTGCAAGTACTCTCTTTTAATTGTGTCTACTATATAGTTAATACTTTTTTCTAACATTACTATCCCTTTAATATGCAAGTGGGGAATGTTAGAACTGACCCCACACATATACACACAGCTGTTTCCCACATCAACGGAGGAACCCAGTTTAAATGAAAATAATGGAAAGACCAACAGGAGAGAGCTGGTATATATAAATCAGTACTTGTTTTTCCCAATAGTAGTTTACTCACTGTCTTTGATTGCTGGTAAGCAGCTGACTGTGCTGACTGGTATAGACAGAATGCAGGCATAAACAATACTCACACTGATGAGGGTTTGGAATGTGTTGAAAAGTTTTATTAAAATACCCGTGAACACTTAACAAACAAAGAAAAAAAATAGAACAACTCATATGTTGACTCTTTTCTAGACCTGGTATTTTCCTCAGAACAATTGTCATCTAAGAGACACTGGGCATCACATCCTCACTTTTACTATACATAACTCTCAGACGCATCCTATCCAGATGGTCTCTGAAAACAAACAATCCAACCAGACGGCTGTTGTCCTCCAACCAATTAAATGAAGCTCCCAATGGAGGTGTGCCCATAACAGCTTCTACTATATATTAACTTGAATGTTCATCCAAATAACCCCAAATAACAAAATGCTTACTGAAATGAATAATAAATTCCATAACTCTCTGAACTAGCTAGGTTGTCAGTAGGGGTGGGCAAAATGTTGAGGTTTTGTACTTGCAGGAATTTTCATGGAGAAAAATGTAATTTACCACTTTTCCACAGAAATTCCTGCACATAGAAAATACATAAAATTTCCACCTTTTAACTGCTGCTGTTTCCTTGTTTTCTATGCTTTCTATGGATGTGAGAATTCCTGTTGTAATGCTACTGCTGCTGAATGCTGAAGTGGAGAAATCCATATAAAAAACTAAAAGTGCTACTGCAACATAAGGCTTAAACTATGTGAGTTTTTTTTACCCTTTACCCATGACACTAACCATCTGCTTGTACAACTGGCTCAGCCGCCCTTGACAAATAACTTAGTCTTGGGATATGTCAGTGGTCTGCAACACATGACATACAGTATGTTCTTAAAAAAACCTCTGATTTCACAAATGAATAGGGCAGCATGTCAACCACCAGCATTTGGCAAGTTTGCCATTGTATAAGCTAACTTTTGGATTATTTTGTCTAAGTTCTTCTTTCTAAAAACCAGATAAGGTTGGGTTGGAAACACATAGAAGAAGAACTGTGTAGCTTATTTTTTAACAACATGAGTGGTGGTGGTGTTGATGGGCCTGGAGGCAGGTATGGAGACTTCATGACTCTTGTCACCACCAAGTAACTCAGAATCCTCCTCCTCCTTGTTTTGCATTTGTACAACAGCAGCAGTAGGAGACGTGGGAAAAGCCCTAAGGTGTGATAAAGAGATGATAAAGAAGAAATGACTTCTTCAGTGTTCAAAACTCTCCAAGTCCTATGTTCTTCTATGGAGCCTTCTGATTGAGAAGGAAAGTAAGCATGATGTGTCTTTCATCTGCTGCAAGTTTCCTAGGCCTTCCACTTTGTCTATGGTACTCATCATTGCATGTTTCTTTGTGCTTCTTCAAGAGCGCTTGGACAACACATCTGGAACCCCCTGTCTGCCTTGAAATTTCTGCCCTGGAGAGACCATGCTGATGCAGTATAACTACCTTGTGTTTTGTTGCTGTGCTCAGTCTTGCCATGGTGTATGACTTTTTACATTAAAGGGATAGTACCCCCCCCAACAACTTAACGCCAAAATACAGCAATCATACAAACATACCGAACGCACTTAGTCCCATCTCTCAAACCTTTATGGTTTGAGAGATGTAAGGCAAGACAGTCCTCTGGTCTCCCCCTTCTGCCTGACGAGCTGTAAATCTGTCAGAGGCAGAATCCGGTCGGCCGACTTTCGGCGGTTCTGCAGGAGCTCTGACATCTAGATATCTCCGTATAATTACTTCATAGGAATGGTCTACAACATGTGCTTGCAAGCCAGGCACATGTTTTAGACCATACCCATGAAGTAATAATGCAGATATATTTATATGACCGCGCTCCTGAAGAGCCGCCATCTGGTGCTGGAAGCCAGATCTCATGACGTATGAGAAGGGGGAGGGAGCGGAGGTCTGTCTTGCCTTACATCTCTCAAACCGTAAAGGTTTGAGAGATGGGACTAAGTGCGTTCAGTATGTTTGTATGATTGCTGTATTTTGGAGTCAAGTTGTTGGTGGGGTTACTATCCCTTTAAACTGTCTTCAGCAACCCCACCTTGTTAGCTGAGTTTGGCTGTTCCTCACCCAGTTTTATTCCTCTTACACAACTGTTTCTGCTTCAGTTAATGATTGTGTTTCAACCTACATATTAAATTGATAATCATTACCTAGTTGGTATAGTTGTTCAATCATACACCTGACTATATGTCTACACAATCCCTGACTTTGTGCAAGTGTACCTAGAAGAATTTATACTGTTCTGAAGGAAAAGGGTGGTCACGCCAAATATTGATTACATTTGTGAAGGGAAGTGTCTTTCATTTGCTGCACTAAGTTTCCTTGGCCGACCATTGCGTCTACAGCGTCTTCAACGTTGCCTGTTTCTTTGTGCATCTTCAAAAGAGTTTGGACAGCACATCTGGAAACCCCTGTCTGCCTTTAAATTTCTGCCTGGGAGAAACCTTGCTGATGCAGTATAACTACCTTGTGTCTTGTTGCTGTGCTCAGTCTTGCCATGATGTATGACTTTTGACATTAAACTGTCTTCAGCAACATCACCTTGTTAGCTGAGTTTGGCTGTTCCTCACCCAGTTTTATTCCTCCTACACAGCGGTTTCTGTTTCAGTTAATGATTGTGTTTCAACCCACATATTAAATTATTGATCAATAGCACCTGTTTGGTATAACTGTTTAATCATACACCTGACTATATGCCTGCAAGATCCCTGACTTTGTGCAAGTGCACCTAGAAGAATTGATGCTGCTTGAAGGCAAAGGGTGGTCACACCAAATATTGATTTGATTTAGATTTTTCTTCTGTTCACTCACTCACTATCATTTTGTTAATTGATCAAGATAAACTATTAACTCGTCTGTTTTTGAAAGCATTTGCATGTGCCTAAGACTTTTGCACAGTACATTCCAGACTTTTTTAATGAAACTGGAAGCAACAGAGCCAACTGCTATTCAAAAATAATATTTTTTTATAATGTACTCTTTGGGAGAGTTTAATTCATAAATTACAGTTCTCCATGGTAAGTGAAAGAAACAGAACAGATCAACAGTTGCTTGCATGACCTTAGGACCTTAAGCTCTGCTCACTGCACACAGTAATCTGAACCCTTTAACCTTTTGATTGCCAGAAGGGTATCCAATGCATTTCTTAGCAATGAGTTGGATACCCTTCCTGCACTCAAAGTGTTAAGGACCAGAAGGGTGCACAATGCATTGCATCTCACCAGAGGAGTGAAAGGAAAGTAAGAAACCCCAATTTCACATGCTACACTCTGTATATACTGTATGATTGCAAAAAAAGCAAATTGGGTCAGGATCTTTGCATCCTAAATAGACCCCGCAAATCTTCTTCAGAAAAAAAAAAAACAAAGAGTGGGGAAAGAGGTGAGAATGGGAGGCGGGAGAAGGAGAAAGCTACCACTTCAACAACAACTTTCTAGACTAATCTATGTTAAATATAATTTTAATATACCCATATGAATTTTCTATCCTTTTTATTAAGTGCTTTCAATAAGACTGTGATGATTATTGTTTGAATTAATTAATTCATTTTCATCAGCCATATGTTCGTATAATAAAATAAAATTCAAATATATATATATATATATATATATATATATATATATATCACTAAATACTGTAGGTAAAAAATATCAAATATGTGAAAAACAAAATATTTGAATATGTGAGTAAATTAAATAAAAAAAAAAAAAATAGAAGCCCTATTTGTGGAAAAATATGTGTGTGCATAGTGACAATGTAAAAAAACCCAATAATAATCATTAAGAAAATCAACCACAACCCAAATATTTTAACATATAAAGTCCAGCTATGCCATAGTTACTGTCCATAATCTAGACATACGCTCATCAGATCACATTTACAAGCAATTATAACCATTCAAAAGATCATCCACAGCTTTTATCATACTAATCTGAAGAATGTATCCATTTATACAATCCATTAAAACAATTTATGTATTATTAAAATGCTCACTCATGTCTGCAATTAACCTCATATAAAACAGCATTCATCAATTTATCACACACGAACATTAATTTACAGAATACATGTGCGCACATACATACACTTTCAATATACACGCACATACACACACATATAACATATAAGCTCATACACATGTTATATATATATATATATATATATATATATATATATATATATATATATATATATACAGACACAGACTTATAACCTACATTTATATATGCGCACATACACACACACACATACATGCACATACACACACACACACACACACACACACAAAGCATATGCACATACACACACATACATATAATATACATGCACACATATATTCAAGTCCATACTCACATAAGAGAAGGGGGAAGTGGGGTTGAAGAGGGGAAGAAGCTCCCATCTATCTACATGTTTTGGTTTCTGATCAGTCTTGTATTTTATTGGAGGTGATGATTTCCACGTGGGGAAGCAGCTGAAATATTTGTGTGTGTCTGCATGTACACAGGTTGAATATTCTACACTTGTCTGTTTGTTACTATGTCAACAATCCCATTAACCATTATGACCATACCTGAGAACTTGCTTTTCCTAAACCCCCTGGAGTACCAGTAAGATCTTAATTGGAGTGATGGGATTAGGAAGAGAAATGGTGGGATTTGCCCATAAAATGAGTGAAGAGTAGTCAGAGAAATACAGAGTGTGGGCAGAGCAGACTGTGAAGTAGTTGGGGTTACCATGCATCTCATTTAGTCTGGAGGATCAAACTCTGTCCCTGGAGACCCGGTAATTATCTCTGAACAACAATCTCCAACTAGAGCTACACCTGAAGGAATGTGGATGCTTTCTGAATGGGTTTCCCTACAGGGTTCACTTAAACCACACCATAGCCGTTCTCTACAGCTTTTGTATTAGCAGAGTCTGTTATCAGGACTCCCTGGCATATGGGGAGAACTGGACTGAGGAAGAAGAGGGGGGCTGTAATGGCTTTTTTCTTGCCTGATGTTTCAAGCTCACCTCAGATTCAGGAGGTTCCCACCACTGAGGCACTGGATGCCGGTGAAGCAGCACTGAGCTGTGTGCTTATGCTGGCAGAGATGGCTGATTATGTCACAAAGGACAACCTCAGATGTATACTTTCCAAAGATGACCTGAAGAAATTTGTCATGAGAGAAAACATTAGGCTGCTTCCTACAGATGGTGACATTGAGGCCCTGCTATTTAAAGTAAGAGACTCTTTGAAGAAGGATATTGGCACCCTAAGGATGAATGTAAAATAGATCAGTATATCAGTTTCATGTCTCAGGGAAACTACTGAACGTCTGGCTTGTACACAAGATGACTTACAGCAGAACACACTGCAGCAGGAGGAGGAAATCAGCACCTTAAAGATGCACTGGAGGACTTTTAGAATTTCAGCTGAAGGTGCAATATCCGGGTGTGCAACTTGCTGGAATGAGTTGCTTCAAGTGATCTGTTACTTTACAAAAAATCTTTGCCAGTATTTTGGAAGCAGATTATCTGAAGGTTGCAATAGAATGGGAACATACAGTTATTTACTCGAAATCCCCTGCTGACAACAGGCTACAACTTTTCAGAAGGCATCAGCAGCAGGGATCTTGCTGTAGGCGCTATCTGCACGTGCGCCATCAGTCCCTTCCAGTACCTTAAGGTACAAAGGAACTCCACTCTCCAATCTGGAGGTGAACAGGAAGGACAGAGCAGACTCAGATGCACTGTTGCCGCTGATGCCTGGCGAACAAGTTGTATTTCTCACTAATGCCAGACTTATTCAACATAATAAAAGTATGTATATGTGTATCACAATGTTAATAAGGATTTGGGGGGCAAGTTAATTCTGAGGAAACTTTCGATGGAAGCTCAGAAAATGGTACCATGCTGTCTTGCTTTGAGTCCCCAGTGCCGATCATGAAAATTCCCAGGTAGAATTATTACATGAGAACAGCCATAGAAATGCTTATTATATTTTGTTTATTGGATTACTAGTGTAAAAGCCTGTGTACATGGGCCAAGGTCCGGGTAACGTTAACCCTCTGAGTGCCAGAGGGGTACGCAACACATTGCTCTGGCACTCAAAGGGTTAAGAGGTCGGTCCTGCTCTGTGTCCTGCCGCCGATGCAGTCATGCACTGTAGAGACTGTCCAAAAGCACAGAATGCTTCCAGCACAGAACTCCCAGCATTCCTACACCTCCCAGCATTCTGTGCGTTTGGGCAGTCTCTACTGAGCATGACGGCTTCTGACAAACATCCTAGCGAATCCTATATAATAATTTGCTAGGATATTTGTCAGAAGCCGTCATGCACAGTAGAGACTGTGCATTAGGACACTCTCTACTGCGCATCGCATGAGTGACGGCAGACAAAGAGCAGGACTGACCTTTTAACCCTTTGAGTGCCAGAGGCAATGTGTTGCTTACCCCTCCAGCACTCAAAGGGTTAACATCTCCCAGAAATTGGCCTGTGTACACAAGCTTTTACACTAGTTATTATATAGGATATTGCCCAGTGAGGTGACCTCTTCCATTCTCTATCATCAGTTTATATATGGCTTTTAAGCAATGTGTTATAAACCTCTCTAGCATTCAAGGATATCAAAGCCACATTTAACCCCATAGGACATCTTTTTAAAATTGTATTTATTTATACCTTAGGGTGAAGTTGGTTTGCACCATTTTTATTTAGTCCATCAGCCTTAGTGAGACAAGTCAGCCTTTAGAAGACAGCTGTAATTGGTCTGTGAAGAGATAATTTCTGACTTACTAATACACTTTTTTCCATACTTCTTGGGCAGTGCTATTAACAGGCAGACATAATTTTTTTCTAGCTAATATTATGTAATTTGCATCTCCCAGCTCACTAACTTTATATGAAAAGTTAGTGGGGTTGAAAAAGTTTATTCAGCATATTAGACACCATATGGAAGCAGCAGAAGTGAAGCCAACACAATGCTAATATTTTTGTTTAATAACAAAGCTCACATATAAATTTTAAGCTGTTGAAAAAAGAATGCTTTAACCCCTTAATGTCCAATGACATGTCAGAACCTTCACTGCTGTTTTTCCCTAAAGGACAGGTGACGGTCCTGACACATCACGTATTTTTTACTCACAGCGCTCCTGCGGGGACTGAAACTTACCGCTCCAAGACCAGAGTGATTACTATCAGTCCCCTGTTTGGCATGATCAGTCACGTGTGTTGGCATTTCAAACTTCACTATCTAGTCCTTAAAGCACCAGACACCCTGGGACCACTGGTCCTTAAAGGGTTAAAATATGATCTGGCATAATTAAAGGGAAACTTTTCCTATAGCAAAAAAGTTACTATTACACCTAGTACCAGAGGGGTGTGCAATGCATTACCTTGCAATGTGTTGCTTGGTTTCTGGTACTCAAGGGGTTACTGTGTTAAAGGGATAGTAATGTTTCACTAAAAGGGCAGCTACGATTAATCTTCATAGTATTTGGGCTATGGAGAGCGTTATTTCAAGACTGTCAGATTTGTAGTTCAAGAGTAATTGAATGGTAAATTATCCCCCCTCCGCCCCTTTTACCTAGTGTAAGCCACCTCCCCTCAGATATGGAATCTGGTCTTAAAACCAGATAACTCACAGAAAGGGACAATCTTCTTACTGTGAACATAAGGAAAACACTGCCCCCCTTGAGAGTTTTTTCAGGTTTTCCCTTATGCTCACTGAAGATTGTCCCTTTCTGTGATCTATCTGGACAGTCTTGCTGCTCTGAGGTGAGCAGTGTTACATCAGTAAAAGATGTGGGAAGGGAATAATTTATCATTCAATTACTCTTGATGTACAACTCTGACAGTATTGAAATAACACTCTCCATGGCCCAAATACTGTGAAGATTAATCGGAGCTGCTCTTATTGTGAAACATTACTATCCTTTTAAACAGAATCACTTAATTAGGTAGCAGTACTTGACACAACAGCCACATGCATCTGATGATATATTATTGAACTGTATCTGTAGTTGTCTTTATTTGTTGTGTACCGTTTTAGGCCTCTATAATGCTTTGAGTGCCAACACATTGCAACACACCTTTCAGGCACTCAAAGGGTTAATTTCAATCTCCACACAATAAACAATAAACCTTACCTATTTCAGGGAGAGAGTGTGAGAGAGAGAGAGAGAAAGACAGACAGAGACACCCACAATTCTAAGGGTCTTGAAAACTTTCTGAAGGTTAAAATATGTCAGTGTTCAGTAATAACCTGCAGCATAGTTCAAATGCAAAAATCAGTGAATAGATATTAATAACTGCTGTTTTAACTCTTTGAGTGCCAGAGGGGTACACAATGCATTGCAAAGCAATGCGTTGAGAACCCCTCTGGCACTCAAAGGGTTAAGTACCATCTCGCAAGCAAGTCCTCCTATTAAAGGAACATGAGCACCAAAACATTGAAATTGATTATATAAATTTAAATATCACAGCATACTGGTGGCATATGGAAAAATTAATGATTCATATATTATATCCCAAAAATATATTCCCATAATTTTGTTTGTGCTGTTTGTATTGACAGAAGATCTAAAGTCCGTTAATTGATTGGGATTAATGCCCACTGCTCATGTCATTGGGGATGTTGTTATTTTATCTCACTATTCTGTAGAAGCAAATAGGAGCCCTGGAAAGCATAGGTAAGAATTTTTACAGATGCTAGCATGAATTACCAAGTATTTATATAACCCCCTTTCATTTTAGGCATTAGTATTCCTTTTAAAAAAATAAAGAGTAATTTATTCCAAGGGGATATTTACATCTTAATGTGTATTTTACTCATTAGCAATCACTTTTTAGGGCACATACTTTAAAATGGAAATGGGTTATATGATCTTGGATGCCCTGTGCTCCGAGGTAGCATCTGTAAAAAACCCATCTATTTGGTACTTGAGATCTAAAATCGAGTCTTAAATATGCCTTGTGGAGGTATCCATTCATGTTCTGTGCAGCCTCCATAGCATAAGCCAACTTGCTAGATGTCTCACAAATGATAGCGCAATAAAGTCAGCAAACTGTTAGATATAAGGTAGCATTTCTGGATAAGAGAGAAGTGAGTATCAGTTAATTAACTGCCTTAAATTGTGTATGAAAGTAATCAGTGACTGTAAAGAACAATAATCCAGCTGTCTACATATGCATTAGAACTGCAAGATTACAATTAGCTTTATGGGTTCTGAACTGAATAAATATTTACAGATGCTGGCATGGTGTGCATGGTATTTAAATATATACTGTATATGACCCCAGTGTTAGATGTAAAGGGAATCTTTGTTGTAGCAACCTGTAAGTTAACCTTTGGGTGTCAAAGAGGTACATAATGCTTTGGATAGCTCTCTGGCACTCAGAGAGTTAATAACTACGCATAAGAATTATCCCATAGAAAACAATGTAAAACTGTAAACATTTTTTGCAACAAAATTACTGCAGCAAAGTCACCCGTGATAGCTAGGCGTTAATGTTGCAATAGCTTGATCCCAATCACTGCAATAGGGCACATGGAGTAAGTTAGATGGAACATATTTCTTTCCACTTGGTATTTTACTATTCAGTATACAAATATACTGAAGTAGTTGAAGAGCCCGTGTACACAGGCCACAGTACCACCCAGGAATGGCTGAGGTGCAGTCATGTACAGTAGAGACTGCCCAGGCCGCGGCTGATATGGAACAAGACGCTTCGAGCACCCTGCTCTGTATCAGCCGTGGCACAGGCAGCCTCTACTGTGCATGACTGCACCACAGCCATTGCTGGGTGGTACTGTGGCCAGTGTACACAGGCTCTTCAATTACTTCACTATATTTGTATACTGAACAGTAATATACCAGGTGGAAAGAAATATCCACCTAACTTTCTCCATGTGCCCTACTGTAGTGACTGGGATCAAGCTATTGGCACTGTACAATTTCAGGCCACTGTGATATTGCACCTAAAAAATTCAACTTTGAAAATTAATAACTTTTGAATGAAACACCTTTCAGAAGTGGGAGTACCCTTGTTTTACTCAGGGGGATAAACCCTACAACATTTTTTTTACATTTTAAGTATTACTATCCCTTTAAGGACCAGTGACGGTCCTAGCACGTCACGTACTTTTAATCACTGCGCTCCTGTAGGAGCGCGGTGAGTAATACTGGGGACTGAAGTTGATCGCTCCAAGACAGGAGTGATCTCTTTCAGTCCCCCATTCGGTGTGCTGCCCCACGTGATCAGTCACATGGGATGTCACATCAAAGTTTCCTATGTGGTCCTTAAAGGACTGCACACCCCGGGACTGCTGGTCCTTAAGGGGTTAAACATTATGACACATGCTGTAGTGTCTTGGATGTCTAGTGCTTCTCCAGTACAGAATTGTATCACTGTGTACTGTATCTGCTTTGATTCTTTTTGTGCGATTTGAATTTTTTTCAATAAAGCCTTTGATGGACAAAAAAAATGACCCTCCACTTACATTATCATGGTCAGAAAAGCCTAATGGCCTCTATGATTTGTTTTCTGCCTCTTTTTTTCAATAGATATCATCTTGAATCAGTCCTGGATGTCATGTACATGGAGGTGGACATAGACTTTGCTAGTGTTTTTTTTCCAAACTGAACTAGTTAGAATGAATCAGTTTACTTAACCCTTTAAGGACCAGAGGCGTGTGCAACACATTGCAAAGAGTTAAGATTAACATGTGCATGGAGAAGAGTTTGAGGTCTTCTGGTCCTGCTGTCTACTGCCATGTTGTCTGCGTGGACATAACGTTCAGAACTGATTGAAGATGTTATCTCCTGAACAAAAGCACAAAGACATAATTCATAGGGCCATTTGGATTTTCTTGTCACACTAAAGTAAGAGTGTGTGGGGTTATTATTTGGATGTGTTAGTTCTCTTTTTAATATAGTTAGCAATCATTAGTCAAGCACAACATCACATTTTTTCAAAGTTTTGAGCTATTCCCTGATTAATCACTTTTCATGTGTTTTTATAACAAAAGAGATGGTAATGTGATTTATTACTTATTTGTGATAGCATCAATGAGGTTGCTCTCCTCCGAGCTATATTGTATGAGCTCTGCAAGAAATGAAAATTGCTCTGTCTATTTTTTTTAAATTAATAGTCTCTCTCTAAAAAAGGCTAATTTTGAATGGATCTATGCAACTGAAACTTTTATGAAAAAATATTTAAGAAAAGTAGAGAACATCTTGGGGTGATGTGCTAATATGGTTCTAGGCTAAAACAGACCCTGTACCTGATTTGTGTGTGCTGTGCCTGCCTATCACCCATGTTCTAATCTATCTTCTCCAAAAACATCTGCTGTACTCTGCTCCAAGGGAAGCAGTTCACCTTTAAAACGTTGCATGCATAATAGCGTGCGGCTACATGCCGCATTCAGCATGTTGCTATAATGAAAAGGGCGACATGAGAATCTTGCCCTGCACAAAAGCATGAGATTCTCATGTCGCACCATGAAAGGCAACTTCAATGGTTAATTATAAGCAATTAAGTGATAAGCAGAGGAGATCAAGAGAAGAGGAGAGAGAATACATAGTCAGGTTTTCTCGATAAGCAGCTACACTGCACTGAAATTACACTGCTGCTTGATGGAATGCCTTACAGTGTTGCACTACAACTCCCATCATCCTGTGGTTGCTGGTAGACTCCGGTCGGGGTGAAATAACACGCTGAATCAATTCTTCCCTGCTCCCCATGGGGGGAAACACTGGTAAGGCATTCCATCAAGCAGCAGTATAACTTCAGTGCAGTGTAGCTGCCCAGCGATAGAACCTGATCAATGTATTCTCTCTCCTCTTCTCTCGATCTCCTCTGCTTATCACTTCATTGCTTATAACTGACCATTGAAGCCAACCTTTCATGGCCCGACATGAGAATCTCGTGCTATAATGCAGGGCGAGATTCTCATGTCACCCTTTTCATCATGGCGACATGCTGAATGCGGCGTGTAGCCGCACGCTATTTTGCATGTAACGTTTTGAAAGGGTACCAAGGGAAGGGCAGTGTGGGAGCATGTGAGACTTTTGAGACATTCCATTTGTTCAATAAAAGAGAACAAACTTCTCCTACAAATACCCACCCCACATCGTTTATTTAGCATCTTATTCACCAAAATAAGGTGACATGGTACATTTCCTTTTAGAAAATCTTGACTGGTCATAAAGATCAAACATCATTTCCAGCTCCTGATTTAATAAGGAACAGCCATTGTACATCCATCCCATTATTTCTTGAACGAAGGATAAGGGCAAAATTAATAGGGGTCATTAGGATTTTCTGTCCATAGTAAGGCAATTGAGGGTTATTAATAGAAAGTGTTAGCTCTCCTTTGTAAAATGTGAAGCTTTAAGTGAGAAGTAAATTTACTGAGAGGAGAGCACTTTGAAGTCATATAGAATTGCTCCTCATTGTCTAACCACAGCTGTTTTTCTATATAGCCCCAAATGAAATAAATAAATAAATAAAAAAATCTGAAGGTTCCATGCCTTCAAAATAAGTACAAATAGCTGTGAGGAATGTGCACCGGGACTGACAAAATTAAGTGTTTTGTTCTATGGTAGAGTGGCCTCTCAGGTGCTGCTCAAAGTTACATTTTTCTTTCCCATGTTCCATTGCAGAGTGGAAATTTCCATACCCATATCAGACTTGTCCTGCCCACAGACAGTCCAGCTCCGAAACTGAGGCAAATCTGGGCCCTGTCCGTGTGGTGCAGCTGATGCCCTCTAGACACGTTGACAGAAAGGGCCCATACCTGGTATTCTCTTCTACATTAGGGAGATCTAAAAGTTCATATTGGGACAAGCAAGTATCAAGAATGAACCAGATAAAGTGTCTTGTTCTAAGAAATGGTGGCCTCTCAATGGTGCTATAAGTCACATTTTTTTAATCCCATGTGCCACTGCAGAGTGGACATTTCCATATCCCTATCAGACTGGTCCTGCCCACAGACAGTCTAGCTCCAAAATGTCAGGCAAATGCTCTCCGCATGAAAGAAACAGCACAGTCCCAGATGTACATTTTTGGCTTATGTGGCCCTCCCTGGGGGGTCCAGATTAATCCCTCTTGGCACATTTAAAGCATGGGATACCTTTACAACTTAGGGAGACCTACAAACAAAAAATATGAAGAACACCCACTGAACAAAATTAAGTGTTTTGTTCTAAGGCACAGTAGCCTCTCACTGAAGCTCATGTGGTGACAGCTACTCCAATTTCTACTTCTGCTATTGGTCCCCAGAGTCCCCAAGGGTGTAGCCTGTCTTGTGCCACACCTGCCTCCCAGGTTCCAGTGAGCACAGCATCCTTTACTTCTGCTGCTATTGCAACATAGGTTCCTGTGCCCCCCTCCCCCCGCATACAGACACTCCATTGCTATGTTCACCCAGGCACCTCTGGTTCAGTCCACTGAACCCTGCTGCCAACCTGGAGCCATCTACCCTTCATCTGGCCATCTGGTGCCGAAAGGATGCAGTCATGTGCAGATACTCATTTTTACTGCTGTCCTGGATTGAAAAATAAAACAAAGATTACACCCTTTGAATATGTGATATGTGATGGCTACTGGCCATACTGTAACAACAGTCTTTGATCCAAAAGAAGGCAAAAAAAACCCTCAATACAGCAATTTCAAATTCTGCCTTGAATGGGGGGAAAACAATTCCTTCTTGATTCCAAATGGCAATCAGATTTCTCCTTGGGTCAACAAGCCCTAAGTAAATATTAATCCCAATACTAACATACATAGCCCTCTATGTTCTGCTCTTTTAAATAAGTATCCAGGCCCTTTTTAAAGGCATCTAATGTATTCGATAGCACCACCTCCTCAGCTAATAATATAATATAAAAAGCAAACATATAGTATGCCAATACAATACAGTATATAAGATGCTGCTACACCAAGGAATATTAATAAAAATTAATAAAATAGAGCACTCTACTACAATTCTACTACCCTACGCGTTACGTGATCAAAAAATCACTTCCTCAGAGGTCTATTATTAGCTTCTTATGTATACATATATTTTCCGTATGTGCTATAATAAATATTTTATACATTTTTGGCAAGATCCAGTAGTATCAGTGTCTGATTCATACTGTTCAGGTCTAAATATAGTTATTTCCCCTACAAGTCTAATCTAGTCTCCTATTAGATAACCACTAGATATAGACCCCCTAGGTAGATCCTTGTAGCTATAGTATTAGCAGACGGATACCTGAATGAGTGTGCTGGGTGGATTCTAAGTTGGATTGGAGACATCAGAAGGAGACAAGAGGAGGATGATATACAGAGACCTGCACTGGAGGTGATCCAGTGAATGTTGTGAAACTGTGAGGGGAGTCTTGTGCCTCTTCTACAAGTGAGTAGAAAATTCTGCAAGTGGGCGTATGGTGATGGTTCATCATTGATATCAGCAGTCTACACTTATAGCGTGTGCGCTTCTCTTCTTTTCGTTTTTGTCTTTAAATGTATTGGAGGCCCATTGCCTGAGGCTGATGTGGAGAGGCAGCACCGCGAGGAAGAAGTGACAGAATTATAACCTTCAGAGACTGTCAAATTGGACACCAACCTTAATTGGTTGACATATATTGTTATTTTTGGATTATCTGTGAAATAGCACTTGTATAGAGAGAGCCGTGATACACTCCTTGCATTCTGTCTTTTAGCCAGTTTCCAATCCATGCACAAACGTTTTCCCCTAAGCCTATTTCATTCAATTTTTACAGTAACCTCTTGTATGGAACAGTATCAAATGCCTTGGCAAAGTCTAAATAGATCAACAAAAAACACAAAATGCTAGTATTTTGGGAAAAAAATCTTATCTTTCAAGGCTTTGTATTTTGAATCTACAAAAAAGCACAACAGCCACACCAAACATATCAATCTGACCACATACTATCCAAATAAAAACAGTAATCAATTTCTTGAAAAGAGGCAGGGAGATATTTTCACCTAAAGCACCTACTCATGAAGATGTCTCCCTTTCTATTTACAATATTCACAACTACCCTATGTTTATTCTTTACTGTTTTCATTTGGATAGTATGTGGCCAGATTTATATGTTTGGTGTGGACCCGTGCTTGTTGTAGATTCAAAATACAAAGACTTGAAGGATAAGATTTTTTTTTTCCCAAAAAACTAATATTTTGGCTCAAAATCATACTATATTTATCAGGGTACCGGAAACAAATGTGGGCTCAATAGTCCTTATATTATATTATATTGATATGTTTGGCGGGGCCGACGTGCTTGTTTTTTATTCACATTTAAAGAACAGCCCTTGGCTAGCACAACATATCACTGACACATCATCCCTGATTTAGAGAATAAGAATTGTTTTATATTAAACATATTACAACTTTTTGTGATTTATGGAATTGGATTTTATTTAATCCCATCATACCTGGAGCCGTATCTCTTTGATAGTCTGAAGATACTCAAATGTTCGATCCATTAGTCACACTGTTTGGGCTAGTAGATAATCTTGTTCCAGCAACTAATTGGAGAATTACCATTGCAAAGCTGGTATACTAAGAATATTGGAGTAATTCTAGGACATATCAGGGGAGATGCACTAAAGTGCGATAAAGATGTGATAAAGTAGAGGTGACTTCTCCAGTGATATCACTTCTCCAGTTCCTTTGTCATTTTATGGAGCCAATGCACTAAGCTTTGGGGATCTTAGTGAATAGGCTCTATAGAATAACATAGGAACTAGAGAAGTGATATCATTGGAGAAGTCGTCTCCGTGTTATCACCTCTTTATCACGCCTTGGTGGATAGCCCCCATCAAGTTCACACTAAGGAACAAATAAAAACCCAAATGTGCTTCACAAAGAGTTGAAGATCTCCCCACATTTAAAGGATTAAAAGCTCCATTTAATTAATAAAAATAGAAATTCAGTTTTCAACTGTAAGAAGAAAGTAAAAAACAGCCATATTAATTTATCAAGCAATTATATAACGACTGCAGAATTAATGTTCATATAACATAAAAGTATAGACAACTAGAATATGAAGATGGAAAGGAATCTATTAACTCGTCTAATCTGACCAGATATGCAACCAATTAAAAAGCTAAAATTTATAAAATGTTAAATTACGCTTATATCTATTGCAGTGATTCATAAATTCCATTACTGGCTATTAAATATATCTATTTATTTCCTTTTCATTGAAGTAATATTATTGCAAATGTTTAGTAACGGAATAAACAGAAGATAAATCCATGCCTGATTCTATCCTTACTCAACCATGCATTTCTCTTGCCTACCAAAATAGGTTTCCTAATGCCAGTCCGGATACTTATGGTCCCTCACAGCTGGTGATACTAGAGGTGTCTCCAAAGCATGAATTAATATATTATATGTAGGCAAAGCTTTACAATTTTAGGGTTCAGACTAAGATGAAGACATATCCCTATAAATCAGGGATACTCATTAAAACGTCTTTGCAGTACTGCACAGGAATCAGTGAAACCCTGCAGTGTGTGTTTTATAAGCATCCCTGATTTAAAGAGATATGTCGACAAGCCTATAACATAATGCGAAAGAATGCGCTGCTCCCTTTGAGCGTAACCGCACATGCGCAGTAGAGACTGTGCATGTGTGGTTTCGCACAAAGGGACTTTGCTGTGAGCCGTCCGGAATCAGCACGCTCGGCGAGAGACTCGCCAAACAAGCTGATCCGGAGCGGAGAGCTCCGGACAGCTCACCACATGTCTCTGCTCCAGGGCAGCAGCCAGGGCTGCTGGGTGCACTTTAGCCCGTGTATACGGGCTTTGATACTAGTAAACAAATAATTTAGAGTAAAGACAATGGACGTGGGGTCTCTGTTCTTCAAGTAACAATCAAAGGGAAAAATACAGAGTACATAAGAGATAATTGCAAAATCGACATAAAAAGCAGGTTATGTGGAAGTTAACTCCTTAACAACCACCCATTCCAGGGGTAAGCGGCCCTAGAGGGCCACCTCACTCTTTTTTGAACAATGCATTCTGGGATGGGAGGTTGGCGTGTTGTCTTGCCACCATCCCAGAATTCAGTGATGTACCAGGAATGTCACTGGTTCTTAATGCACATCCACTGATGACAGTCCTGGCACGTCATTGGTTGTTAAGCGGTTCAGAAAGGAATGTTGCAAAATGCCCATAGGCTGTTGCATTTCATAGTAATAACATAGAAACATAGCTGATGAGGTTGAAAAAAGGCATGCGTCCATACCATATCACCATTCTTGATCGAGAGGAAGGCAAAAAAAAAAAAAAGCCCACTGAAGCCATTACTAATTAAGTCCCACGTGAGTAAAAAAAATCCTTTGTGACTCCAACAGGCAGTCTGATATTTCCTTTGCTCAAGATCCTATCTGCTTTGAAACCAACTGTCATCATTCTCAATATTGTTTTGAGAAGGAAAGGCATCCAACACATTTTATAACATCTACAGTATCTGCAAACACAGCTTTCTGTGGCAAAGAACTCCACAACCATACTGCCCTTACTGTAAAAATCCCTATCTTTGTTTTAGTTTAAGCACTTCCCATAGTCTTAAAGATGACCTCTTGGTTTTCTTCTCAGCTTTTTTGAGTATATTGTTCCTAAGATAGATATTTCTATTGACCTTGGACATATACCCATATCAGCCCTTAGACATCTATTTTTTAGTGTAAACAGACCCAGTTTGGCTAGTCTATATTTATAATGCAGATCCTCCAATCCCTTTATCAGTTTTGTTGCATATTTCTATAAAAACAAAAGAATGTGACAAACGCACACAGAGAGAACAAAACAGAGTGTTTTGCTCAAGGCATGGTACCCTCTCAAGTTACATTTTTTACTCCCATGTGCCATTGCAGAGAGGAAATTTCCATATTCATATCAGACTGGTTCTGCCCACAGACAGTCCAGCTCTGAAATGTCAGGCAAATCCTCTCTGTACAAGAGAAACAGCACACCACAGACATACATTTCAGTCTATGTAGACCTTGTCAATGGTGTGAAACTGATGCCCTTTAGACACATGGAAGCAAGGGCCCATGCCTGGGATACCCTTCCACTTAGGGAGACTACAAAAACAAAAGAATGTGATGAGTCACACAGAGAAAGAACAAAATAAAGTGATTTGCACAAGTTACGTTTTTCGCTCCCATGTGCCATAGCAGAGAGAACATTTCTATATTCATATTAGACTGGTCCTGCCCACAGACAGTCTATCTCTGAAACGTCAGGCAAATCCTCTCTGTACGAGAGAAACAGCACAAGCCCAGATGTACATTTAGGACCTCGTCAGTGGGGTGTAGCTGATTCCTTCCAGGCACAATGAAGCAAGGGCCCATGCCCGGGATGCCCTTTCACTAAGGAAGACTACAAAAACAAAAGAATGTGATGAACGCACACAGAGAAAGAACAAATAAAGGGTTTTAATCAAAGCATAGTAGTCTCTCAAGTCACTGCTCAAGTCACTCCCATATACCATTGCAGAGATAAATTTTTCATATTCATATCAGACTGGTCCTGCCCACCACAACCCCAAACATACATTTTGGTCTTTGTGGACCTGATCAGCAATGTGCAGCTAATTCCCTCTAGGCACATGGAAGCAAGGGCCCATGCCTGGAATGCCCTTTCACTTAGGGAGACTACAAAAACCATGTGCCTAGAGGGAATCAGCTGCACCCCACTGATGAGGTCCACATAGACCAATACGTCTGGGGTTGTGCTGTTTCTCTCATTCAGAGAGCATTTGCCTGATATTTCAGAGCTGGACTGTCTGTGGGCAGGACCAGACTGATATGAATATGCAAATTTCCTCTCTGCAATGGAACATGGGACTGAAAAATGTGACTTGAGCAGCACCTGAGAGGCTACCATGCCTTGAGCAAAACACTTTATTTTGTTCTTTCTCTGTGTGCGTTCGCCACATTCTTTGGTTTTTGTAGTCTCCCTAAGTGGAAGGTAATCCCAGGCAGGGCCCTTGCTTCCATGTGCCTGGAAGGAATTAGCTATACTCATCTGAGAAGGTCCGCATAGACTGAAATGTATGTCTGGGGTGTGGTGTTGTGTTTCTCTTGTGCGGAGATGATTTACCTGATGTTTTGAAGCTAGACTGTCTGTGGATAGAACCAATCTGATATGAATATAGAAACTTTCTCTCTGCAATGGCACATAGGAAGCTACCATGCCTTGAGTAAAGCACTCTGTTTTGTTCTTTCTCGGTGTCTGTTCGTCACATTCTTTTGTTTTTGTTGCATGTTTCTGCATGTTCAGTTCAATAATGTATTTTTTAGGAACTGGTGCCCAAAACTGTACTCCATATTCCAGATGAGGACATACCAAAGATTTATATAGAGTTAGAATTTTATTCCTATCCTGAACATCTGTGCATCTTTTTATATATGATAGCACCCTATTTCTATGAAGTCTATTGTCTATCACTATCAGGTACTGATTATAGTGAAATACCAGCCCAGGTTTTTTTTTAAATGGTCATTTAGCTGGAATTCCATTGTGTGTGTGTTTGTGTGTTTGTGTGTTTGTGTGTGTGTGTGTGTGTGTGTGTGTGTGTGTGTGTGTGTGTGTGTGTGTGTGTGTATGTATTAAATGCAACCCTAGCATCTCTGAACGCTTCCACCCCCCCACACACTCTCTTACACTCAGCCCTTTTCGCCACTTTTTCTCTCACCTCTAGCCTATTAACACTCTCTCTTTTTACTTATACCCCCTTTGGCTGCTTTCTCCCCTCCGTTCTCCTACAGTCTATTTTATACCCTTTCTTTTCCCCTGTCTTCCCCTTCTCTCTCTCCCCATGCTTCTTCCTCCTTTCCTAAATTATTTTTTACTTCAGTCCCCTGTCTCTCTCCCAACCCCTCTCCATCCTCTGGTCTCCCCCACCCCTCTTTTTCCTTATAGTCTTCCTCCCTTTCTCTTGATTTCCCTGGTGGTCCAGTGTGGGGAGCAAGAGGTCTGTGCAGCCTCTGGCACATACCTCCATATCAGTGCTCCTTTTTGGTCACTGTACAATATGGAAGTGCAAGGAGCCAGTAAAAATATTTATATTGAGGTGTTCTACATTAGCAGACAACAAGAGGACTGAGAGGGAGCTCTGATGCGGAGATCTGTACCAGCAGGCACAGACCTCTCATTCCCTCACATGCAAATCATTGTGGGCCAGTCAGTTGAGATACTTATATCTACCCAACCAACCAACCAACCAACCAATCAACCAACCAATCAACCAACCCATGACTGTTCATCCCACTGAGGATCCCCAATTCCCCTAACAGTACGATATTTCCTGATCAGTAATCCTAAATATTTCTCAGGTAGTTTACTATTTAGTGTATATATAGCATTTTTTCTGCAATCCAAATGCATATCCTTAAATGTATCTCTATTAGACCTCATGTGCCATTTTTGTTCATTCATTCAGTTTACCTAAATGTTTCTGAAGAGAAGAGAACATTTCTCTGTTAATACTTCCTTGCACAGTTTAGTGTCATTAGCAAAGACTTAGGCACCTTTCAATACCCACTTCAAGATCATTAATACACACATTAATAAGCTTTGAGCCCAGGACTGAAGAGTGTGGCACTCCACTTACACCTGTAGACCAGATTGAAAAACAATAAATTGACTACAACTCTCTGCGTCCTATCATTTAGCCAGTCCCCATTTACAGATATCTCTTCCCAAGCCAAATCATTTAAATTTACACAGTATCCTTTTGTGAGGCTTTTTGCAAAATCCAAGTATACTATATCAGCAGTAAAACCCTTGGCAAAGTTACTGCTTACCATTTTGCAGAATGCAAGTAAACTAGTTTTACATGATGTATTCTACATAAAAACCAGGCTGACTCCTACTATTAATATATACATTTAGTGAATAAAATAAAAATGATAAATAATAATTGGCATCTGGATAGCAGCAAGGGATGAGAGGATTCCCCAGAACCTCCGAACGTTGGGCATAACCCAAAGTGCACAGACAAAAAAGTGACCCTGCGCTCTTCCATACCAGAATATATACATAATGTCAATATGTATACTGGTTCTAAAACTTTTCTTATACTATCTGATTAACCCCTTGTTTATATAAAAAACAAACCATCTCTTGGCCATTTGATGGACTAAATCATCATATTTATCAATTTAGTTATTATATATCCACAAGGCAGGGCACACATTTATATTCTGGTATGGAGGAGCGCAGGGTCGCTTTTTTGTTTTGTCCTACTATTAATGTTGTTGGTCATCACATAGACCTGAATACTATCAGTGGAAGTCAAACTCAAATGTATATAATTTCCTAGTTAAATCTTAACCCCATTTTGAAAAGAGGTACCCCCATCTGCTTTCCTCCAATCACAGAGCATTATACTTGATGAGACTTCATAAATATAAATTATAATGGTCTTGCTATCATTCAGCTAAGCTTCTTATAAACACCTTGGGGTGTATGCCATCAGGTCCTGGTGCTTTATTCAACATAACCTTTTTCAGTACATGTTGGGCTTTGTCCTCAGTAAGCCATGTACACTATGGAAGAAATACTGTGATTCTCTCTGTTTGCCCATAGACTGCCATTGTTGCTTATTTTGTACAGAAGAAAATAATTAATTTAAGGTGTCAGCCATTGCCATATCCTCACTAATTAATTCAGCTGTCTCAGTTTTATGGGGGCCAATATCAACCTTAATATTTTTGCCATTTATATACTTCTAGAATTATTTATGATTTGTCTTTCTCTCTTTTGCAATACTTTTCTCATTTTCTGTTTTAGTTAACCTAATTGCTTATTTGCAGGTTCTATTGCATTTTATTTTTTAATGATGCATCTGACTTGAATTATTATTATTCAAAAGCCTGCTTCTAATGTCTAATTTTGCTGCAATACATTGCACACCCTTCTTGTCCTTTATACAATGAGTTCTATACCCCCTGGCACTTGAAGCATTAAAGGGTTAAAAGTGAGCAGAGTCTGAGTTTGTGGTCCTGTGGGCTTGTCATCAATTGTCATGTCATCCTCCAGCTTGGACATGATATCCAGGACTGACTGAAGATGGTATCGCTTGAACAAAGGCACTAGGGGAAAAAATCATGGTGGGTATTAGGATTTTCTGGCCATAGCAAGGTAAGCGTGTGTGTATGTAATTAATAGGACATATTAGTTCTCCTTTACAGTTGTAAGTGTAAGCACAATGAATCCTGCCCTCAATCATTTGCTTAAAGGGATAGTAATACATTGTTTTAACTTTATTTTATTTTGTAGGCATTAAAAAAACACGAAGAATGATATAAGTCTTATCTCTCAAACCTTTATGGTTTAAGAGATATTCACAAGCAAAGTTCCCCTCCCCGCCCCTTTTTCCTAGTGTAAAACATCTCTTCTCAGATGTGAATCTGGTTGTAAGACCAGACAGATAACAGAAGGGGACAATCTTCTTTGTATGAAAACAATGAAAGCCCTGCCCCCCTTGACAAGTTTTTCAGGTTTTTCCCTTATCTTAATTGAAGATTGTCCCTCTCTGAAATCTACCTGGGCACCTCCCTTCTGATCTGGCTGGACGGGGGGGATACTTGCTTGTGAATATCTCTTAAACCATAAAGGTTTGAAAGATAAGACTTATATCATTCTTCATGTTTTTTTAATGCCTACAAAATAAAATAAAGATAAAACGAAGTATTACTATCCCTTTAATATTCTTCCTAAAGAGTGGTCCTTTCTCATTATATAGAACATTAGACTTGCAGAGACTGGTACACTGAGAAGAACAGAAGCTATTCTTGGTCAAACCAACTGCACCTTAGGGGACAAATTAATACCCCCATTTAAATCAAGGAGAATTTGGGGCATTTTCATTTGTCCTGTATGGTGCCGATGCTTTGCTCCAGAATAGCTTCGGTTCTCCACATTACGTCATCCTAACAGATCCTATCAAGTATATGTTTCAAAGATTACTAGAGTGTAAAACTAATTAGTATTTCAGAAAACACATTATTATAAAGATCCTTTACAGACTTTCCTTTTTCTTTAATATTTATGGAAATATGCAGCTCCTGAGGATCTAAAGAACTTCGTCATGTTCCCCCCTGTACGATTGGATGTTTCCATGAAGATAGGCCCTGGGGATCTCTTTGTCTCCAAGCGCTCTCCGTCATAGCTGAAGGGAAACAACTGTTCGTTTTCCTCCTCTTTCTCTCTGCTGGCTGGCTATTCTGCGCATTGGCATCTCCAGAGAGGATTTTACGGTGAAAAAACATCTGCGCTCTTGTTTACGCTTATGTTCAGTCACTGTAATTTCCTCTCTCATGTCGAGTACCACAAGTTCCAATGTTACTAATAACAGCTTTTATTAAAGTTCATAAGAATACTTTTACAAAAGGAACGTTTTTGTTTGGATAATTGTAAACATGTTTTCCTCTAATTATTTTTTTTGTAAATGGTTGGAAATGTGATGAGCAAACGGGAATACAATGTGCCATTGAGATTTTTACTTTATCTTTTGACTTGCTCACACTGATTATTATTTTCTCATTATTGTAATTTATGAAAATGGCAACATTTTAAAGGTAATAAGCAACGTGGACTATGTTGGCTTAATAAATAGATGACATTTAACGCTCTGAGTGTCAGAAAGGTATGCAATGCATTAGATAACTCTCTGGCACTCAAAGGGTTAAAAAGCCAAAATATCTATCTATCTATCTATCTATCTATCTATCTATCTATCTATCTATCTATCTATCGATCTATCTATCTATCTATCCCAGTGACTCTTAACCAGGGTGCCGTGGCACTTTAGTGTGCCTTGGACATCAGTTTAGGGTGCCCCGTGTTTTCTTTAAAGACAATCAAAAATGCACCTCTAAATAAAGATTTATAGAAATTAACATGTACATTATGTTTAGTTTTGTTATTATGATTATAAGACCTAATAATAACTGTACATTTGTGTATTGTACCCTTCTTATGCCCTTGATAAATTACATTAAATATGTTAGGGGTGCCCCGAATGTTCTAGATTATGTGTTAGGGGTGCCCCGGACAAAAAAGGATGAGAAACACTGATCTATCCTATAGAAGCAGGTAAACGTGGGCACTCCAAAACTTAAAACAAATGGTATCCTTTTAAAAAGTCACAAATAAAATATTGCGTGGTTAGCAGCTGCATTAACAATGTCACCGTGTTCAAAATGGCAGCATGAGAATCTCGCCCTGCATAAAAGTGTGAGGTTCTCATGTCACCACTTTAAACGTCGCTACCTTCAATCTTGCACAGCGCTGCTCAAAACTAATGTTAAGCATTGAGAGGAAAAAAAGCAGAAAAAACAAACGTAATGTACTGACCTGGAAAAGTTTTATAATTCAGACCACCTTGGGGGCACATCAAGACCCTTCTGACGCCCCCCACCCCCCTTGCACAGCGCTGCACTGGCTCTCTCTTCCCGCTCCGCCTGTTATTCTGGGCTGTCTCTCTCTCCCCTGCTCCGTGGTGTTCTACAGGCAATCCACGGACAACAATTTAGGGTCTACAGGAGCTCTATAGACATCTGAAGTGTGGTTCTGTAGGCGCTGAAAAGACAGCTAAAGCACAGTGCAGGGGAGACAGAGAGAGACAGCCTAGTATGATAGGAGGAGCTGGGAGAAAGAGCCGGTGCAGTGTTGTGCAAGGGTTTGGGGTGCATAGGAAGGGTCTTGATGTCCCCCCAGGGTGGTCTGCATTATTAAACTTTTCCAGGTCAGTACATTGGATTTGTTTTTGTTTTTTTCCCTCTCAATGCTTTTTAACCCCTTAACGACCAGCGAGTGCACGAGAGGCCGGCACTTGAGAACCATGGGGCTTTCTTTTTTTTTATCTGATTCAGGGCCCTGAATTCCATTACGTGCCAGGACCGTCACTGAACCTTAAGTGCCGGACAGCCGTGAAGGTCCGGGCACATCATTGGACACGAAAGGGTTAAAAGTGATCCAAAAAATGATGGTTCTCTATTTCCATTGCCTAGGTGCTACTTGTGGAAAACTGCTCAAACTTTTGGCCCTCTCGAGGGCCTTTCTCAGGAGGTTGACAAACAAATACACCATTTTTCACTTTTTTTTTATCAGTCCCAAGAGTGTTCTCATTTTTGGTGATACCACCAATAACTTGTACCTATATTTATATATAATAATGATTCAAAGGAAAGCACTCATCTTACTGACATAAGTACCTGGTGCCTGAATGAAATAATTATAAACAGTAAATAAAATTAAACATGATCGACACTTACGGATTTATGGGAAAGGAGAAATAACACTTCCTAATAATAACACTCTACTTACCTTTCTATAGTTAGAAAATCCTAATACATACATTTTGCCCTTATACTTTTGCTCAGAAGATAACATCTTCATGTCATAATTGGGGGCAGATAATACTGTTGTTCACAGGACACAAACTCTGACCACTGCACATGGTAACCTAAACCCTTCAAGAACCAGAGGGGGTGTACAATCCATTGCACACTATTCTTGTCCTTAAAGGGTTAAGTTGGCTCATATTTGAAAGAATTGTTATCAACTGTCATGTCTGCCTCCACTGACATGACATTTGAGTCTGATTGAAGGTGTTATCTGTAGAACAAAGGTACAAAAGCAAACTTCATTGGGGGACTTTACGATTTTGTGGCCATAGTAAGGTTATTGCGGGTTTGTTATTATTAGGAATTGTTACTTCAGTCTTTTAAGAGTTAATCAATTTTAATCTAAGGTTGCAGCGTTGTAACCTTAGAGCCCTCAATTCATATGCCACACTTGGACATCTGGTCCCTGAAACCGGTGCTATGGACTGCTTTAAATGTCACACCCACCTGCACAGCCAATAGGAACAATGCTGCCACGGGCAGCTTCAACTCCTGCAGGAGCAGGAATGAAAGTTTGAGGAGGACCTGTATAATTTGGGTTGTATGTTGATAAGGCTGCTGCTCCCAGAGAGGCAATAATTCCCTTCAGTATACAGCTCCATCACATGCGTAAAGATAGATAGTTCTCATGCAATATGAATACCTCGTTCATTGAGTTACAGGTATTGTTAATGTGCATCTCATTTCCACCGGAATGGTATAATAAAGACATTCCCAAGAACGTTGGAGACCTTACACAAGGCGTTTGCCAGGAAGGAGTGTCTTTGTTACTTTAGGTCCCTTAAGACAACAATGAACAATGTCCCCAGGTGTATTGCCGGTAACTCTGCCGGCTTTCTCAAGGGTTATAAATGACGCCCTTGCAGGACTCCCTTATAATATCTTCCTTTTAATTAAATCAATAGTCATATCCCTATAAAAATAACAAGCTAAATCTGATAGAACATAAAAGATACATTAAAACAATATGGATCTAAATCAATAAATTATTATTATCTTATCTCAAATTCTTTTTAGCCCTCCCCCATATCAAAATAATATTCTCAACCCTACAAATTCAAATAAATAATAAGTGAAAAATGATTAATAAAAAGAGCAATAAAAGTCTGGACACTGTAAAAGGATTATAAGAAAATTATTCTAAAAAGACTCAAAAAATGTGCCTGAACAGAAAGTTAAGGATACACAAGCAAGCGGAGGCGCTTCAGCTGCCAACATGGATCAAAAGGGAATGTAATAAAATCACGTGATGCAAATAAAGGGTAGTGGAGAATTGTAGTCCTTCAGCCTTGACTTCAAACAAGGGTCTGATGTTCCCTGTCAATCAACCTCACACAGAAAATAGTACATTGAAGTCGGCGCTGACTCTCACACCACTCCAACGATACCCTGCTGAAAAGGTGTATTTGAAGGGAATGCCGACAGCAGAGAGGCTGAGGTACAAAGAATGTGGTGTAGTTATGACTAATTGCACCATATTCTTTGTACTTCAGCCTGTCTGCTGTCAAAAAGTAAAGGATATTACTTCATCACCCAAACCAACTGCATTGTTAATAAACAAATTAAAAAAATATTTCTAAACGTTATAACAATCCCATATAAGAAATATGTATACAAATATATAAATATAAATTCAATAGTGAATATGATAATGATATTATTGTAAAAATCTCACTATATGAAAAGCCTTTCCATATGAATATTCTTTTCATATTTAAAATTATGTGTTTAAAAGGATAGTTATGTTTCATAATAAAAGCAGCTCTAATTAATCATCATAGTATTTGGACTTTGGAGACTGTTATTTCAATTCTGTCAGAGTTGTAGTTCAAGAGTAATTGAATGATAAAATATCCCCTTCCCGCCCCATTTACTGATGTAACACTGCTCAGCCAGATCAGAAGGGAGGTGCCCAGGTAGATTGTAGAGAGGGACACTCTTCAATTAAGATAAGGGAAAAACCTGAAAAACTTGTCAAGGGGGAAAGGGCTTTCATTGTTCTCATAGGAAAAAGATTGTCCCCTGCTGTTATCTGTCTGGTCTATAGACTGGATTCCACATCTGAGAAGAGATGGCTTACACTAGGTAAAAGGGGCGGGAGGGGAACTTTGCTTGTGAATATCTCTCAAACCATAAAGGTTTGAGAGATAAAACTTATATCGTTCTTCATGTTTTTTTAATGCCTATAAAATAAAATAAAGATAAAACGAAATATTACTATCCCTTTAATGCTCATTAGAGCATATACTCATTATGAAAGAAGTATTTAATTTCTGTCTCTAATCCATCTGCTATCTCTCTGAGACCAAATCACACTTATTTTCACTAGCATTATTTATGGAGCAAAGAGAAATTTTATACACTATTTTTTTTTTATACAACAAAATATTCTTAGAAGAATAAAACCGTATCCCTCCCCAATGATTAATTGAAGCTATAGACATTCTCAAACCACAGGACTCATGACTCCACACAGGTCATGAAATGATGTTTAAATAAAACATGCCAAATCTATGTCTATATTGAGACCCTCAGGTATAAGACACCTGAGTTCATAAATCCAGTATGTTTCCAACTGTCTCACCCTCACTAATCTATCACCCCCAATTTTGTCTGTTGGAACATAATCAATAGCTGTCACCCAAACTGTCTTCTTTTTTTTCCCCATGAAAATCCTTAAAGTATTTTGGGACACTATGATTTTCTATACCTGGCTCAATATTCATGGAGGGTTATGGAGATCCTTATTTAATTAATATAGACGGGAAAATATAGGGACTGTGCATTGGTCTGCATCCAGATATGCATTATCACATTTGTAGCCATTATCAAAAGATTTTGGAGTTCTATGCTATATGCTTTTGTCTGATCTGGTGGAAGCACAACATAAATATCCCTATACTTCAGTAATTTTAAAGGGATAGTAAACCCCAAGAAAAACTGTAAGCCAAATGATAAGGATAATAAAAACATACATAACACCCTCATTCCCATCTCTCAAACCGTTATGGTTTGAGAGACGTAAGAAAATAAAGACCTCCGCTCCCTCCCCCTTCTCATGCAGCGGAAGTCATGAGATCCTGCTTCCGGGACCAGACGGCGGCTCTTCAGGAGTGCTGACATTGAGATATCTAAGTATAATTACTTCATCGGAATGGTCTACAACGTGTGCTTGCAAACCAGGCACACATTGTAGACCATACTGATGAAGTAATAATAGTTAGATATCCAGATGTCAGCACTCCTGAAGAGCCGCCGTAAGTCGGTTGACCGGATTCTGCCTCTGACAGCTTTACAGCTCGTCAGGCAGAAAGGGTAGGGAGCGGAGGTATTTATTTTCTTACATCTCTCAAACCATAACAGTTTGAGAGATGGGAATGAGGGCGTTAAGTATTTTTTTATTATTCCTATCATTTGGCTTACAGTTTTTTTGGGGGGGTTTACTATCCCTTTAAAGCTTCTTTCCAATAGTGTTCAGTATGCTGGATACAAATCGTCCCCCTTTGTCTGCTTGTCTGATGACTATATTTCTACAGTTATTTAAACTCTGTAATGTCAATTGCTCACCCCTTAATAAATTGAAATTGTTCCTCTTTCTATTCTGTTCACTCAATTTTTCCAAATCTTTGCACACCAATCTATCAAACACTTTTATAAATTCTCCCTGACTCTGCATTGGATAAAAAATAGACTTGTGCTTCTTCCAACTGTGTATATGTGATCAGTCATTAATCACCTCTAACTTTCACCTTATAATGCCTCAAGGTGTCTAATACTATGTCTCTCCAATAGAATTCAAGACATTGTTCTTTCTAGTACGCCTGCATTTTTGTTTAGAAAGAACCTCTTTACAGTTAAAGATCATGCTTATTTTTTTTACATCTATATGCGTATTAAAGCGGAACTTTCAGATAATAGCCAGTCGCCACGCATTCATTAAATGCATGGCGACTAGCTTGAAAATAGATGTCTTACCGTAAAAAAAAAACATTTGTCTAAAGTAATCCATCCCGTTTTGGGACTGACGGGTAAGGTCTGTGAGCCTGCGCCATCATTCCCTTCCGGTGACCATATGGTGCAAAGCAGTCTACTTTATGGAGACCCAGACTGACGGCGCATGCGCACAGACTAGATACCTGCACTCTAGCCTGGGTTCCGGTCTCCAAGCGATACGGATTCCTTTAGACACACATATTTTTTTATGGTAAGATATCTATTTTCAAGATAGTTGCCATGTATTTAATGAATGCGTGGCGACTTGCTATTATCTGAAAGTTCTGCTTTAAATGTATTCAAATCAATCCCTTTACTACAATTGAGCCTAAGGACACTATAATCCATTTTGAGGATATACCCGAGAGGCAGCTACTATCAAAAAGGTAAATAAACAGTATTACAAGAGTTAAAGGGCTAGTAATGCTTAAATTGTAAAAAAAAATATGTTGTAGGGTTTATCCCCCTGAGAAAAACAATGGTACTCCCACTGCTGAAAGGTGTTTTATTCAAAAGTTGACCAGAGCTGTCCATAGGATGGTGTAGCAACAGCGCCACTGTACAATTTCAGGCCACTATGATATTGCACCTAAATATATTAAAATTTGAGCTATAATAACTTTTTTATAAAACACCTTTCAGCAGTGGGAGTACCCTAGTTTTACTCAAGGGGATAAACCCTACAACATGTTTTTTTTTTACATTTTAAGTATTACTATCCCTTTAAGAGCATCTACTGGTAATAGGGCAGTACACAGACAACCACAGCGTCCTCCTATCTCAACCAAAGTTAGAGGTTATTGCCAAAAAAAATCCAAAAAGCTTAAAACAACATACATATAAAAACCAGTCCACCTTAAATACCAAGTGCTAGATCTACACACACACACACACACATACACACACTGATGCAAATGGGATGATGAAATATTAATTCAGTGATAATGAATAGATGAATATTTACTCAATCATTCAAATTCCAATAGAGCATCCATACAATAAATAATATAGTCCTTGGTCACTCTGAGGTTCCTTAAGAAGCTGCCTTAAAGATGAGACTCTCAATATCACCAAGCAAGTATCCGGAGAAAAAAGAGCAGAACAAAAGAAATATATACGTGGTTTCTAGTGGATGATGGTGTGATGCCAATCGCCCAGACACAGCTCCTCTGTAGTGTCATTCTTTTTGTTTTAAATCATAATTATTTTCTATTTGAAAATATATTTTATGGCTAGATGACAGGGACTACTATGGGATGCTCCTTTGCACCATCCTTCACTAATCTTTATATATGAAAGAGGTAATCAGAGGTTATATGGTAGATCAACCCCTACAGAGCGAATTTTGTATATTTTAAAATATATATAGATTATAAATTAATTATTTTAGAGGTAACATGGAGAGATTGCAATAATTTTTAGATCTTTTTATTTGAAGAAGATGGTAATGTCTTCGCTAAGAGTTTTAGAAAAGAAGTGGATAGTAATGGTTATCTGCATTTTAACAGCTGTCACAATAAGAAATGGAAGTAAGATATTCCTTTGGGATAATTTCAAAAAATCAAAAGAAATTGTATTAACAGGTTCCTGGTGAGCTCAAATAGCGTTTCTTAACAACAGCGGAAGGGTTTCTTTACAGTAAGGACAATAAAGGTATGGAATTCACTGCCTGAGGAGGTGGTGCTATCGAAAACATTAGATGCCTTTAAAAGGGGCCTGGATACTTATTTAACCCCTTAAGGACCGGACGTTATGGGACATTTCCGTCCCATAACGTCCGCATAGGGGCACTTTGACGAGCCGGTACACGTGACCTGTCACGTGTATCGGCGCGTCACTATGGGGCTTGAAACAGATCGCTCCGATCTTGGAGCGGTCTATTTCATGCCCTATTTTTACTTACAGCGCTCCCGGTAGAGTGCTGTAAGTAAAAAGTACGTGACGTACCAGGACCGTCAAGGGTCTTTCGAGCAAATTTACCCTTGACGGTCCTGGTACGTCAAGGGTCCCTAAGGGGTTAAAAGAGCATAACATAGAGGGCTATGTATGTTAGTATTGGGCTGAATATTTAGTTGGGGCTTGTTGATCCAGGGAGAAATCTGATTGCCATTTGGAATCAGAAGGAATTTTTTTTCCCCCCATTCAAGGCAGAATTTTAAATTGCTAATTGAGGGGTTTTTTTTGCCTTCTTTTGGATCAATGATGGTAAACAGGAATAGGAAAAGGTTGAACTAGATGGACGCAAGTCTTTTTTCAACCTAAATTACTATGTTACTATGTTAATAGTATTCAAATAGTTACCTATTTGTGTAGTAATAAGGAGAGCAGCAATAACTATATCTTGGCTACATGTACAAAGTAAACAAAAGAAAAGTTTGCGCATCAGACCTTGACCTTTACAAATAAATGACCTGCAAACATACTATAAATAATAAACAATAGGGTTTAGTTTTATGTTTTTGACCAAAAGCACAATAAGCTTGCCTGCCCCATCATGGCACCACCAGATTTAGGCAAGTCCCTATCTGCTTCAAATCTGTGAACATCTGTTTAGTATAATGTAATCATAAAAAGCAGTGATACCACCTAACTCTACTGTGAAAAAATAACCTTGCGAGGGAAATAAGGGAGATCATGGTCTCTGATCATGATTAAGCGTCTTAGATGCGAAACGCGTTGCTCGGTGGGATTCCATTACAATGCCTCTACTGTTTGCTGCTCCATGATTGAAGTCTCTCCTTGTATTATTTGAAGGTCCACTACAGAGGTGATTTTGTTATCCTTGTTACAGCAATAAAGCTATATTGGTGTTAGCATCATATATTATATGTTTAAGGTAGTGCAAGTTTTCTTTGGTTTTAGATATCTATACCTTCCCTAATTCAGCTGTCACCTGGACAGGAAGCTACCAACCAAGATAGGAGGAGACAAAATCTACCAAAACCTGTATGCTAGATGATGCAGGTGTACTAACAAGAGCTGGGGCACATGCACTAAGATGTGATAAAGAGAAGATAAGCAGATGTTATTCTATGGAGCCTATGCACAGAGGTTTCTCCAAATTTAGAGATCATAGTGCACTGGCTCCATAGATTAACATAGGAATTGGAGAAGTGATATCATCTCCACATTATTCTCACTTTATCACACCTTAGTGCATAAACCCCCGGAGTATATAAGCAGCAAACGGCTCCTTAGGGGACAAATAACCATTGCCATTGAGTTAAATAGAGATTTATCCCACTGAATGATGGACATGGCTCCAATGCATTGAAAAGGATCCACTCTGCTTCTGCACTTGCTTTTTTCCCTATACGTCACCAGCATTATGCAAACCTCGTATGTTATCCCTTTGAGTGCCAAAGGGGTACGCAAGGCATTGCTTTGCACTCAAAGGTTTAATGATTACGTTTCTCCCCCTCCCCTTACATAGATAATACTTAGGGCTGTATGTTCAAAACAATGGAAAATCTGACACACTTTAACATATGCACTTTGGGCCATGTACTGAAAAGAAAACTGGAATTTGAACCCCTTGAATGCTAGAGAGGTCTCCAAAGCATTGCTTTAAATCACTGAGAATTTTTAGTTCTCCCTTATAATATATCAACCTATTTCATTTTTTTGCTAGTATTCCTTTAATTCAAAGCAATTAATATAATACGAACAGTTTCTGTTGTTTCATTCTGGATGTCCTTGAACTGCTTCAAGGTTAAGATATCTAAAACTGAGTGCATGCTACTCTCAATATAAACGTGCTTCATTTAATCCATTTTCTATCACAGTCTTCATTCCATGATTACTAATTCATCCAAACTACACTGCATATTGTTTTCATGTAACATTTGAATTCTCATTTATCCTTTGTCAGAATGCTGTCACTACAGATAACCTGCAACGTTTTTTATACAATATTTTACAGAATCCTTGCATTCCTTCCTTCTCTCTACAACAGTATTTCCCATCCCTATCCTCATGGGCACCTAACAAGCCACGTCTTTAGCATTTATCTTCTTAAGTACAGACAAGTTAATGAGAGGCTCAGTCATTTAATTAACTAACCTGTGCACAAGCAGGGAAATGCTAAAGACATAGCCTGTTATGTGCCCATGAGGATAAGGCTGGAAACCACTGCTCTAGTCTACACCTAAAACTCTGGAGTCGGTCCACATTACCTCCATATTTTTCTATGGAAACATTGTCCTCTCTGAACTTATAGGCACCTATTTTGATCATCTGAAAGAAATAATACATGCAAGTCCATGAAAAATAGATAAAGAAGAGTTTTTATACACTGAACATTATGTGTTTATAAATGTCTTTTACATGATCAAAGGGCTATAACACAACACTATTAAACAATGATTATTTGCTCTAGTCCTTGGGGGCACACCAAGAGGGCAGGCTTTCAGAATATCCCTATTTAAACGCAGATATCTCAATCAACATCAAAAGGATTCTCCACCTTATTTGGGCATCATCAATAAGGTACAGCCTTTTTTCCCTAGTTGCTGAGAGCTTGGAGTCCACATTTAGACACCCTAAGGGTTTTCAAAATCCAACCAGAATATGTTAAAGGCTCTGAGAACACTTCCACTCTTTGACTTGATTTTGGAAACCATTAAGGTGTCTCCTTTAGGGTAAACGGTAGTCTACAAATAGATCCCTTGTACTTGTTATCTAGCGAAACCTGATGCATCTTACTGACAAGACCCAAACAATTATAAAAACATATATCTACGATATGTTGGTATTCCCACTCACCACCGAGAGAACTTGTTTGTCATTTTGAACTGGAGTGCAATTTTGGGGCAGGATTAAACTGATACGCACATGGAAATATATTCTCTATAGTGGCATTAGAGATCTAAAACCCTATATTTCTGAGTCACACACCTACTTTGACAATTACTCACCAGATTAAATTGGTATATCCAGAAAAACTAACTTGTTGGTAGGACCCAAGGAGTAACAATGAGAAACACTGCTTCAGAAAAACTTGAGATTTGCAAGACTGAAAACTTACTCTATTAAGTTATGTTATAGGAGAGCCAATGGCCTATATTTATACAAACAAACTGGAGTTATTCTGGAAAAAACAATTGCTTCATAGGGGACAAATAAAAATTAGAATAGAGCTTTTTAAGTATTCATGATGGTCAGTTGGACTCCTTTCCAGTACCTGCAGACCAGTGCTTAGTGTATAACACACAATTGTTACTGCAATGCATATCAATATAAAGTAAAAGTAATACATCACAATAATTAAGTGATATATCCTTTGCTACATACAGCTCATGCCACATAGAGAAAATCATGAGTAAATTGTAAAGAGCTGGAAAGACCAAAAGGTGAGATAAATAATAAGAAGGCCCCGATATTCTTGGAAAAACAGATGCCTACATTCTCCATATTAGATCCTACCACAAACAAACACAAAAACTACCAATATAAAACTAAACTAACAAATTAGCTGACCACACCAACCTGTCCTCACAGACAGAGAATGAAAATGATGCGTTATTTATGAGAAGGCATCTTTGAATATATAGAGGACTTCATACTGACTATAACTGTTTTGTTATACTTGTGTAGGTGAATCTGGGGAACCAAACAAACTAACTCAGTGGCTGAATCTCCAAGTGCTCTCAGATCCATCCATGCAGTTTGTCTAAAATGTATGTAAAATTGCTTTTGAGTTGGCTTGTGTAGTTGTGGTATAAAGGGTTCCCACACGTTTATACATTTTTCACCTCCACCTCTCTTGTCTTACAATGCAAGTAGCCAATATATTAGAAGGGAAATGAGTGACCTTGTCCAACCAATGTTTCAACAGAGGAGCAGAAGTAGATGTCTAATGTGTCAGAAAACTATTAATAACCATCAATAGTAAGTTGTTTAAAAGTGTCTGTATCAAGTTCCAATGTAGGCACTGATAAAACACAATAATAAAGATGCCACTCATTTCCAACAGTTAAACACTTGTGGACATTCCCACAAACAGTAAACAAAATTATCCTGCAGTTCCCTGCATTTTGGGCAATTACTAGTGGGCATGAGTCTGATTTTAAATGTCGTAGTAGGAGAGAGATAGGCTCTAGACATGTGCGAATTCATTCGGAGACATTCGGATTACGTCGAAAATGGGGTCATTCGGAGACATTCGGCCAATCCGAAACTCAAGGGTCATTCGGAAAAAATGATCCGACTCTGAACAGCCCAGGTCCGAAATTCGTCGAAACTTTCGGAAGTTTCGGCAATCGACACATTTCCAAAAGTTTTTACTACTTTTGACCAGGACTTTTTTGTACTTCCTGTGCGCGCTCAATTACTTTCCCTCCATAATTTTCCCTCCATGTCTCTAGTCCAATTCCATTCTCCGTTTCATGCACTACTTCCCTCTTTTGTCTGTATTCGAATAGCCTTCTTCGTTTCATGATGGGGGTTGGACTAATGACACAGTCACACAGACAGACAGCCTGCATTTCCTCATTGCGTTGTTGGAGCTCAGAGAGAGAAGAGATTAGAGAGTGTACAGTTGTTGTGTAGGCAGGCAGGTAGCATTAGGCTAGGCATAGGTAGGCAGCCAGCATTAGTTCCAGTTATTGCCACTGCAACAGCAAGTAATATTTGTTCCTGTGCAAAATATAAAAAAATATTAGGTATTTGTTCGAATACAGGGCCGGCCCTTACACGGGTCCCAGTGGGTCCATGGACCCAGGCGGCACTTTGACAGGGGCGGCAATTTGCCGTCCCATAGCATGTTTATTTTGTGCTCTTCCGCCAGTTCTGTGTTGCAGGGTGTCCCATCAGTGTGACTGTCAGCAGCCGGGCAGCCCTATGCTCACTCAGTGGCGATGCCTGTTGGCTGCTTCAGTGACGTGAATTATGTGATAGTGAAACATTATGCCTATTTTGTATTGTTTATCTCCTAAAGTCAAGACTTGAGTAAATAGGTCTACCGTCCCAGATTTGCTAGAGAGGTTTTACAAATACAGGAGGGTGCCCCCTGTACGAAATGAGTCTAAACATTTAGGATCCCTAGTATGAGTGCACAACAGTGCATGATGTGTCCTGAACAGGATTGCTGTGAGGTGTCTCCACCCAGAAGGTGCTGTCCGGGCTGAGCTTCAACATTGTGACGAGTGACCAACTAAGAGCACCGTGCCAGACTTAATCTGCAGCCATAGCATCACCCCCTCCTACTCTCCGGGTCCCGCTGACTGGCAATAACAGGTGAGTCACTAAGAGATCTGAAGCCTTTCTGGAAGTCCTTTCACTTGGAAAGGGGTTAGTATTACTTGGGGGAGTTGCCTCGTGTGTAAATAATTTCTAGGTGGGAGATGAATGTGCATCACTTATGTGTTTCCTAACAGTAGTTAGAATACAACTCCCATCATCCCCTGATTATGACGTTGGGAAATGCCCAGCAATTACCGTAGAGCCCTGTATTGCACACTCACGGAAAACGGTGATATTGCTATACTGAGACAATGCTGTGGACCCCTCTTCAGAATAGATGTCAAGCATTTTTTTTTATTTCTGTCCTGTGTTGCAGTTTGTTCACAACAAAATGTCTCAATTTTTCTTTTTAACACATTACATCTATCACATTACAATCATTGATGTTTATTATTGATGTCGTATGAAACACTACAATGTATATACCCATAGAGTTATCTGATATGAGGGGAAATCAGGATAGGAAAACGAGAGAGAGGAATTTGGGTTTTAAAAGGGACAGTAGGGTAGGAGACTGGTACCAGAAAATGAAACCTTAATCTTTACCCATGTACTAACATAGAATGTGACATATAGTTTGTCCATGTTCGAGTCGACCACTTATGTTGAGTAGGATGTGACAGGCATGGGTTTTCGATGTTCGAGCATATGCTATATTGAAGGACAGGCATGGGGTTTCGATGTTCGAACATATGCTATATTGAAGGACAGGCATGGGGTTTCGATGTTCGAACATGCTAAACTGAATGACAGGCATGGGTTCTCGATGTTCAACGTTTGCATTGTGACTGGCATCCCATGCTGGAGTAGAGGTGACATGCACAGACTGGCAATGTACGACAATGTCCGTTTTTGGGATGGATCTTTTTCTAAATGCACACCCTGTCTGCAAAGAATGATAGCAGCGTGCACGGAGGCGCACTGCTATAATTTAACCCACGTTAAATTCGGCCGAATAATTCGGAATGGATCAGAATTTCGTCCGAATCGAATAGGCCCGGTCCGAAATTAGGATCATCCGAATTAGAAAAAAAATTGTATACCGAAAATTTTGCCCGTGCACAAGTCTAATAGGCTCTATGTATTAATTTGCGTTAGAAGTTGTGACAGTAGGATACTGGGGTGTATTTAAGTGTAGCTCGGAGGCTTCAAAACAATGAATCATAAGAAAGCTGAGCAATGTGTGCAGGCCACCGGATATAGAGTAATCTATGTTATCTGGATGCCTGTAAAGGACATGGAATCAAGGGCCCATGCCTGGGATCCCCTATATTTAGGAAGACCTACGACAAACAAATGTGATGATCACCCATCAAGCACGAACCAGATAAAGTGTCTTGTTCTAAGGCATTATGGCCTCTCAGTGGTGCTAAAAGTCATAACTCCCATGTGCCATTGCAGAGAGAAAATGTTCATATCCATATCAGACTGGTCCTGCCCACAGACAGTCCAGCTTCAAAATGTCAGGTAAATCTTCTCCACGTGAGAGAGACACCAAAACCACAGACATACATTTTGGCTTATGTGGGCCTCTTCAGTGAGGTGCAGCTGATTCCAACTAGGCACATGGAAGCAAGGGCCAAAGCCTGGGATACCCTTATACTCAGGGAGATCTACATTAAATAAATGTGCCAAGAACCCATCAAGCACTAACAGGACAAAGTGTCTTGTTGTAATGTATGGTGGCCTCTCAATGGTGCTACGAGTCATGTTTCTCACTCCCATGGAAAATATTTTCATATCAGACAGGTCCTGAACACAGACAGTCCAGCTTCAAAATGTCAGGCAAATCTTCTCTGCACAAGAGAAACAGAAAAACCCCAGATGTACGTTTTGGCCTACGTGGGCCTCATCAGTGTGGTACAGCTGACACCCTCTAGCTACATGGAAGCAAGGGCCTATGCCTGGGATACCCTTATACTTAGGGAATCCTACAAAACAAACAAATGTGACAAGCACCCATCAAGCACAAACAAGATAAGGTGTCTTGTTCTAAGGCATGGTGGCTTCTCAATGGTACTAAAAGTCATGCTATTTACTCCCATCTGGCACTGCAGAGAGAAAATTTAAATATCCACATAGTCTGGTCCTGCCCACAGACACCCCAGCTCTGTAATTTCAGGCAAATCCTCTCTGCATAAGAAAAATAGGAGACACACAGAGATACATTTCAACCTATGTGGGTGTCATTGATGTGGGGCAGCTGATTCCCTCTAAGCACGTGGAAGCAATGTCCCATGCCTGGGATACCTTTATACTTTGGGAGACCTACAAGAAACAAATGTGACAAGCACCCATTGAGCACATACAAAATAAAGGTATGGCAGCCCCTTAATGGTGATATCACAAAAAGGAAATTTCCGCATCCATATCAAACCGGTCCTGCCCACAGATAGTCCAACCCTGAAACAGGCAAATCCACAGATGTACATTTGGGTCAATATAGACCTCCTCAGTGTAGTGCAGCTGACTCCCTCCAGTCGCATAGAAGCAAGGACCCATGCTTGGAACACCCTTATACTTAGGGAAACCTACAACAAACAAATGTGGCAAGCACGAAAAAGATAAAGGTCCTTGTTCTAAGGTATGGTGGGCTCTCAACAGTGCTAGAAAGGAATTTACCATACTCATATCAGACTGATCCTACCCACAGATGCTCCAGTTCTGAAATATCAGGCAAAGCTTCTCCATAGTGGAGACACAGGAGAAAAGAAAAGGGAAAAGGGAAAGAAAAGGAAAAGAAAAATTATACATGCATTTCATTCTATGTGCTTTCTATGTTCGTTCTCTCTCTCGTTCTCTCTCTCTCTCTAGGGAGACCTCCAAAAACCAAATGTGACAAGCACAAATTGAGCATAAACAAGATAAAGCATCTTACTGTAAGGCATGGTGGCCCTTCAATGGTGCTATCACAGAGGAAATTTCCATACCCACCATAATGTCAAGCAAATCCTATCCTAAAGAAAAACACAGAAAAACCACATACATACGCTTCAACCAATATTGGTCTCATCTGTGTGGTGCAGCTTGTTCCTTCTAGGCACATGGAAGCAAAAGCCCATGCCTGGGATACCCTATACTTAGGGAAACTAACAAAAAATTCTGTGACAAGCACCCACTGAACACAAGCAAGATAATGTGTTTTGTTCTAAAGTATGATGGTCATACTTTCCACTCCCATATGCCATTGCAGGAAAAAAAAAAGAAAGAAAAAAGAAAAAAACTTCGTATTTATATGAAACTGGTTCTGCCCCAGGCAGTTTTACTCTGAAAAGGCAGGCAAATTGTCTCCAAATGACATTTGGGTGCTGGACTGTCAAATGGCAGGACCAGTTTGATATGGATATGGATTCTCTCTGCAATGACACATGGGAGTGAAAAATGTTACTTGTAGCACCATTGAAGTATAAGGGTATCCCAGACATAGGCCCTTGTTTCCATGTGCCTAAAGCGCATAAGCAACACCTCACAGCTGAGACTCACAAAGGCCAAAATGTGTGTCTGTGGTTTTGCCTGACATTTTGTAACTCTACTGTCTGTGTTGAGGACCGGTCTGATATAGAAATGTTCTCTCTGCCTTGGTACACGGGAGTGCAAAATGTGACATAGCAACATTGAGAAGCCACTATGTCTTAGAACAACACACATTATCTTGCTAGTGTTTGGTGGGTGCTCGTCATATTTGTTTGTTGTAGGTCTCCCTAATGTGTATAAGTATAAGTGTATACCAGGAATGGGCCTTTGCTTCCATGTGCCTAGAGAATAAGTTGGAGCACACTGTGGCGGTTCACATAGGATATACACATGTAGTGTTGCTGTTTCTTATGTGCAGAGAGAATGTGCCTGACTTTTCTGAGCTGAGCTGTATGTGGGTGAGACCAGTATGATGTAGATATGGTAATTTTCTCGCTACAATGGCACATGGGAGTAAAATATATGACTTTTAGAGCGATTGAGAGACCGCCGTGCCTTAGAACAAGACACTTTTTCATGGTACTGCTTGATGAATGCTCATCACGTTTGTTTGTTGTAGGTCTCCCTAAGTATAAGGGTATCTCAGGCATTGGCCCTTGCTACCCTGCGCCTAGTGGAAGTCAGCTCCACCACACTGACTATGCCTAAATAGGCTGAAATGTACATCTGTGGGGTTTTGTCTGGCTCTTTTGTGCGGAGACAATTTGCCTAACATTTTGAAGCTGCACTGTCTGTGGGACCGGTCTGATATGGACATTTTCTCTCTGCAATGGCATATGGGAGTGAAAAATGTGACTTGTGGCACCATTGAGAGGCCAACATGCCTTAGAACCTGACACTTTATCTTAGTCATGCTTGATGGGTGTCCCTCACATTTGTTTGTTGTAGGTCTTACTAAGTATAAGGGTATCCTAGGCATTGGCCCTTGCTTCCATGTGCCTAGAGGATGTAAGTTTTACCACAACAAAGAGGCCCATGTAGGCTGAACCGTATGTCTGTGGATTTGCTGCTCCTCTCATGAGTAGGTGATTTGCCTGACATTTTGGAGCTGCACTGTCTGTTAAAGGAACAGTTTGATATGTAAATTTTCTCTTTGTTATAGTACATGGCAGTGAGAAACGTGACTTGTAGCACCACTGAGAGGCCACCAGGCCTTAGAACAAGACACTTTATCTTTTTCATGCTTGATCAGTGCTTGTCACATTTGTTTGTTGTAGGTCTTCCTAAGTATAAGGGTATCCCAAGAATGGGGCCTTGCTTCCATGCACCTTGAGGGAGTCAGCTGCACCACAGTGAAGCCCATATTGGCCAAAACAGACTCCTGTGGTGTTTTTTTTTTTTTTTTCTTTCGTGTGGAGTGGGTTTGCCTGATGTTTTGGAGCTTGGTGGGCAGGGCCAGTTTGATATGAATATGCAAATTTTCTCTCTGCAATAGCACCATTGAGGGGCCACCATGTCTTAGAGCAAGATACTTTATCTTGTTTGTGCTTGTCACATTTGTGTCTTGGAGGTCTCCCTAAGTATGAGAGAGTGAGCTGCAACACATCAACAAGGCCATATAGGCTGAAATGTATGATTATGCTTTTGCTGGTTTTCTTGTGGAGAGAGGATTCGCCTGGGATGTCTGTGGGCAGGATTAGACTAATTTGGAGATTTAAATGTTCTCTCTGCAACAGCACCATTGAGGGGCCACGATGTCTTAGAGCAAGATACTTTATCTGGTTTGTGCTTGTCACATTTGTTTCTTGGAGGTCTTCCTAAGTATGCAGAGTGAGTGAGCTGCTCCACATCAGCAAGGCCCATATAGGCTGAAATGTATGTGTATGCTTTTGCTGGTTTTCTTGTGGAGAGAGAATTTGCCTGACATGTCAGAGATGGTATGTCTGTGGGCAGGATCAGACTAATTTGGATATTTAAATTTTCTCTCTGCAATGCCAGATGGAAGTGAAAAGTGTGACTTGTAGCACCATTGGGAGGCCACCATGCCTTAGAACAAGACATCTTATCTTGTTAGTGCTTGAAGAGTGCTTGATTAGTTTGTTGTAGGGTTTCCTAAGTATAAGGGTATCACAGACAATGGCCCTTGCTGCCATGTACCTAGAGAGTGTCAGCTGTACCCAAAAGATGAAGCCCACATAGGCCAAAAGGTACGTCTGAGGTTCTTCTGTATCTCTCATGTGGAGAGGATTTGCCTGATGTTTCGGAACTGTCTGATATGGAAATATTTTCTCTGTTATGGTACATGGGTGTGAGAAATGTGACTTGTAGCACCACTAAGAGGCCACCATGCCTTACAACAAGACACTTTATCCTGGTCGTGCTTGAATGGTGCTTGGCACATTTGTCTGTTGTAGGTCTCTTTAAGTATAAAGGTAACTTAGGCATGGGCCCTTACTTCCATGTGCCTGGTGGGATTCAGCTGCAAATCAAGAGGAGGCCTACATTAAGCAAAAATGTACATCTGTTTTCCTATATCTCTCATGCAGAGGATTTACCTGACATTTAAGAGTTGAACTGATTGTGTGCAGGACCAGGATATTATGTAAATTTCCTTGCTGCAAAGGTGTATGGGAGTGAAAAATTTGATTTGTAGCATCATTGAGAGGCCACCATGACTTAGATCAAGATACATTTATTTGTTGTAGATCTACCTAAGTATTAGGGTATACCAGGCATGGACTTTTGCTTCCATGTGTGCTTAGAGAGAGAGTCAGCTGCATCAAACCGATGATGCCCACATAAGCCGAAAAGTATTTCTGGGGTTTGCTCTCTCTCTCTGTCATGCAGAGAGGATTTGCCTGACATTTCAGAGCTGGACTGTCAGTGGGCAGGACCAGTCTAGATATGGAAATTTTCTCTCTGCAATAGCACCATTGATGGGCCACAATGCTGTAGAGCAAGATACTTTATCTTTTGTCACATTTTACTTTATCACATTTGTTTCTTGGCAGTCTCCCTAAGTATAAAGGAATCCCAGGCATGGGCCCTTGGTTCCAGGTGCGAGTGAGCTGCAGCACATCAATGAGACCCACATAGGATGAAATGTATGTGTATGATTTTGTTGCCTCTTTTGTGCAGAGAGGATTTGTTTGACATTTTGGAGTATGACTGTTTGTGGGCAGGACTAGTCTAATACATACATTTTCTCTCTTCAAAGGCATATGGGAGTCATAAACATGACTTGTAGCATCACTGAGAGGCTACCATTCCTTAGAACAAGACTCTCTATCTTGTCTGTGCTTGATGGTTGCTTGTCACATTTGTTTGTTGTAGGTCTCCCTAAGTATAAGGGTATCTCAGGCATAGGACATTACTTCTATGTGCATAGAGGGAATCAGCTCCACCACACATATGAGGTCCAATAGGCTAAAATAGCGTTATTGTGGTTTGTCTGTCTTTGTTGTGCATGGAGAATTTTGCTGACATTTTTAAGCTGGAGTGTCTATGCGCAGGGCCAGTCTGATATAGAAATTTTCTCTCTGGAAAGCATGTGGGGGTGAAAATCATTACTTGTAGCACCATTTCAGAGGCCACCATGCTTTAGGACAAGACAATTTATCATGTTTTGTTTGTTGTAGGTCTTCCTAAGTATAAGGGTAACCCAGGCATGGGGGCCTTTTTTCCATGTGCCTAGAGTAAGTCAACTACACTGCACTGATGATGCCCACATATTGCAAAAAGTATGTCTTTTTTTTTAGTGCTGGACATTTTTGGAGCTGGACTGCCTGTGTTTAGGACCAGTCTGATATGGAAGTTTTCTCTCTCTGCTCAGGTGTATGAAAGTGAAAAATTTGACTTGCAGCACCATTGAAAGGCCACCATACCTTAGGACAAGACACTTTATCTGCTTTATGCTTGATTGGTGCTTGTCACATTTGTTTGTTACATGTATCCTTAAGTATAAGAGTATCCCAGGCATGGGCCATTGCTTACATGTGCCTAGTGGGAGTCAGCTGCACTGCACAGCTGAAGCATGCAATAGCTGCAATGTTCTGCTGTGGTTTTGTTCTCTCTGTTGTGTGGAGTCAATTTGTCTGATGTTTTGAAGCTAGAGAGTCTTTGGGCAGTACCACACTGATACGTATATGGAAATTTTCTCTCTATAAGGGAACATGGGAGTGAAACATGTGAGCGGCCACTGTGTTAGAACAATATACATTATCTTGTTCATGCTTGATGGGTGCTCATCTCATTTGTTTGTTGGACTGTCGGTGTTCAAAACCAGTCTGATACAAAAAATTTCTCTCTACTTTGGTGTGTATGGGAGTAACAAATGTGACTTGCAGCACCATGCCTAATAACAAGACATTTTTGTCTTGTTAGTGCTTGAGGGATGCTCATTACATTTGTTTGTTGTAGGGCTCCTAAGTATAAGGGTATCCCACATAGGCCAAAATGTATATCTGTGGTTTTTCTGTGTGTCTCGTGCAGGGATGATTTGCCAGAATTTTCAGAGCTGGAATGTCTGTGTTCAGGACCAGTCTGATATAGAAATTTTCTCTCTGCATTGGCACATGGGAGTGAAAAATGTGTTCTATACCACCACTGAGAGGCCACAATGCCTTAGAAAAAGACACTTTATATTGTTCATGTATAATGGGTGCTCGCCATGTTTGTTTATTTTAGGTCTCCCTAAGTATAAGGGTATCCCAGGCATGGGCCCTTGCTTCCACGTGGCTAGGTGGTGGTTAGCTGTACCACATTGATGAGGCTCATTTAGTCTGAAATGTATGTTTGTGGTTTTGCTGTCTATCTTGAGTGAATTTAATTTCCTTGACATTTAGGAGCTGAACTGTTTGTGTTTAAAACCAGTCTAATATGAACATTTCCTTTCTTCTTTTGTATATGGGAGTGGAAAATGTGGCTTACAGCACCATTGAGAAGCCACTATGTCTTATAACAAAACACTTTATCTTGTTTGTGCTTTATGGGTGTATATGACTTTTGTTTGTTGTAGGTCTCCCTAAGTATAAGGGTCTACCAGGCATGGGCCCTTATGTCCATCTGCTTAGAGGGAGCAAGCTGCACCAAACCATTGAAGCTCATGTAGAGTGAAATGTATGTCTGTGGACTTGCTTGACATTTCAGAGCTGGACTGTCTGTGTTCAGGTCCAGTCTGATATGGAAAATGTCTCTCTTTCTTAGTACATGGGAGTCCAAAACGTGACTTGTAACAGCATTGAGAGGCCGCCATGCCTTTGAACAAGGCACTTTATCTTGGGTGCTAATCACTTTTGTTTGTTGTAGGTCTCTCTAAGTAAAAGCTTATCCCAGGCATGGGCCCTTGCATCCATGTGCCTAGATACAGTTATTGGCACCACAATGATGATGTCCATATAGGCAAAAATACATTTCTGGTTTTGTTTTTTTTCCCCCTCTTTTCTTGGGTACAGAGAATTTGCATGGCATTTTGGAGCTAAACTGTATGTGGGCAGGACCAGTCTGATATGAATATGGATGTTTTCACTCTGCAATGGCACATGGGAGAGAAAAATGTGTCCTGTAGTACCATTGAGAGGCCACCATTCCTCAGAACAAGATACTTTCTCTTGTTCGTGCTTGATGGGTACTTGTAATATTTGTTTGTTGTAGGTCTCCCTAAGTGTAAGGGGGTTCACTTGTAAAGTATTGCATGTTAAATAACGTGTGGCTAGAAGCCACATTAAGCAGGTTCACCTGTAAAATATTGTATTTTAAATAACATGCGGCTAGAAGCCACATTAAGCAGCCACATTAAGCAGGGCGATATGAGAATCTCACGTTGCTTCTTTAAACAGCGCTCCCACCCCACTGGGACGGAGAATACTCTGCATTTGGTTGTCTGTTATTGTAATATATTACAGTCAAGGAAACGTATTTGTGCATGATTAACTCTGCAGGTGCCAGGAGTGTGCTATAGATGTGTGCCTCTGTGTGTGTCATTAATGAAAACTAAAGCTGCCCAATAAAAGAAATGCATATTAACACTTTCGGCACAGAAAGGAAACAATATTTTATTAACCCTTTCTGTTCTGTATCTTGTGCGGAGAGGATTTGCCTGACATTTTGGAGCTACACTGTCTGTTTCAAGAACGGCCTGATATTGAAATTTGCACTTTGTTATAGTTCATGGTGGTGAGAAGAGTGGCTTCTAGCACCATTGAGAGGCCACCATGCATTAGAACAAGACACTTTATCTTGTTCATGCATGATGTTGTAGGTCTCCCTAAGTATAAGGGCATCACAGGCATGGGACCTTGCTTCCATGGGCCTAGAGGATGCAAGATGTACCACACAGGACAAAACAGATGGCAATGGTTTTGTGCTCTCTTTTATGGAGAGCATTTTCCTGACATCCTGGAGCTGGAGTGTTGGTGGATTGGGTCAGTCTAATATGCATATGGAAATTGTCTTTCTGTAATAGCACATGAGACTGACAAACATAACTTGCAGCACTATTAAGGGGCCACCATGCCTTAGAACAAGACACTTTATCTTATTTGTGCTTGATGGGTGCTCTTCACATTTGTTTGTTGTTTCTCCAGAATAATTCATGTTTGCTTTTATAAATATGGTCGTATGTGTCTGGGCATTATTGTACTATACTTAGGTAAATCCTATAAAGGCCAAATGTATGTTTGTCTGATGCAGTCATGCTCAGTAGACACTGCCTGAACGTACAGAATGCTGGGAGGTGTAGTTCTGCGGTTTTACGGAATTTGGCCCATGTACATGGACTTTTACACTAGTAAATAAAATATCCAGTAGCCATCTGTTCAAGTGGTTAGTGGAACAATTCTGGACAAACCAATTGCACCATAAGGAACTCATAAAAATTCCCATTCATTTAAATGGGGAATTTAACCCCTTGAATGCTAGGGAGGTCTGCTATGGAATTTGGGAAATGTATTTTGTCCCTTGTGGGGCAATTGGGTTGCTCTAGAAGTGCTCCACTTTTTTTTTCCCTTTGCATATGTATTTTTATATTAACCCTTTGAGGGTTTTCAGGTCTCTTGTCTCTTTCTCATTTATCAGAATCTGTTTGCTGTAGGTTGAGGATCGGGGTTTGGGCTGCTGGAACTGGGGCATTGTGTGAAGAGGCAAATGTACAGCAAACACCATCTCCTGGGCTGGATTTCCCAACAGGCAGAGTAGGCAACTGCCTAGAGCTTCACATTTTGTGGAGTAGCTCTTCTGTGCTGGCCACACCCACATTCTGAGTTGAGGGCCAGAACAATCTCAATGTCCCTGTACCAGTTTTATACCCCTATAAAGGCTATTATTTAACTCCTTGGATGCTAGCGAGATCTCCAGTGCATTGTGGAACAACGCTCTGGAGCATGGGTGTCTGCAGAAATTATTCTTGGGGGATGGGAAGCCATAATATGACCCCCAGGCCAGCCCGCCTAGCCCCCATGTTTATATGGAATTCGGCAAGTGTGTTTGGGGGGGGAGATGTAAATCTGGCCTTGACATCTTGGATTTCCTTGGAGAAAGTCTTAGCTGGAGGTTTGTGTTTCTGCTTTTTTACACAAAGCATTGGAGATCTCTTAAGCATTCAGCAGGTCAAAAGCCCAATTTAAATCAATGGTAATTTTGGAAATTGTATCCTACTTGTATTCTTCATTACTCTTCTGCTGTGCAGTCGGTTTGCCCAAGAATTGCTTCAGTTCTTATTAGGACATCAGTGTAACTGTGATAATCCAAGCTCAGTACTAAGAAGTCCATTCAGTCTTGCCTCGTTTGTATTGGCGGAGCAATGTGTTGAAGATCTTTCCAGCAACCAATGGATTAACGCTCTTTTCATTCTTGCTTCTTATAAGCCAAGACTATTTTCTGTGCCAGGAAAAAGTAGATGGGGCTGTGGTTGGGGGTCATGTGAGGAGTGGGGGTGTGGCCTTGAGCAGAGGTAAGAGAACCTAGAGTGCCTAGTTGCATAGGATGTAAATCTGGTTCTGATCTCTAGTATCCATTGTGTTAAAGGATGTACATCTCTGTATACATCAGACAATGCTTTACAGTGAACCTGCCATCATAAGTTTGGTTAATTATAAAACCAAAAGCTGCCTTTTTGTCATGCTAGACATTTATTTGTGATATAAAACACATTTGAGAAATTAACATTTACTTGTTGTTGGCACAGTATTAATGAATCTCGATAGAGCCTACACACTGGAGCATAGCTAATAGCACAACATTCATGTGTCAGAGCTTTATGTTTGTGCTAATATGGAAGTTTCTTCTAGCTGCTCAGATTTAGTTGATTTTCTCTTTAGTATTTTTTTAGCAGTAAAGCAATCACTCATAGCCAGAAGGAAAAAGCAAGTTTACAGTGTCTGCATGATTAATGACGTGATAAAATTCTGCTTTAAAACATTTCTTGTGGCCTTCAGACTGACTGAAGTACTAGGTTGTCGCAACGAACGTGTACCCACACATTTCACATTCTGCCCATCTTCTGTATGGAAAGAGAAGTCTATCTGGAGCTATTAAAATAAATCATATGCAAAAGATGTTTTCATTACTTGAAATGTATTTTTAATTCTTCTAATAAGTAATTATGTCTTTTAAAAGTGGTTTGTTTTTTTAAAAAATAATTATGTGTGTTAAAAAAAAGATCTGAATCTATAAATTGCTCTCTACTATCATCCCTTCTGGATCAAAGAAATGTGTAGTAATTATTATTTTTTATGCTAGCAGAAATGGCCAGGCTTTGTATGTGTTGTGATATGAAATGCTAGCTATGTTTCCCTGCCTACTGTTAGATGCACAACCACACATACACTGCATGAGCTCCCTGCCTTGTTACACTGTCCTCTGGTAGTCACAGTCATAATTTTTCCCTGGCCAAGCAGCGAAAGGGACAGGTAGAGGGCAGGGAGCAGATTCAGGGAGTGAAGGAAAGTTGAGAGGAGTGTCAGGTGGGCCACTAGAGTTAGGTGCATATTCTACATCAGGGACAGTGGGGGTAGCCAGCCAGAATGATGGAGGGATAGGGAGGAAGAGGAAGATTGTGACCACAGGGCCAAAGGAGAAATGTGCAGGGCCTCCTCCCTCACAGTTGGGAGCCCAGTGGTACTCTGCTGCAGCATCCCCAGAACCTGAGGACCATAAGGAACCCAAATTTAGCAAGGAGAAAAATTAAGTACTGATCAACAGTTTTGTGGGCAAAGCCCCAGTCCTCTTCACCCTTTAATGTTCCACAACTGCATCCCAGAATCAAGCAGGACGAGGCATATACAGGAGGGTGCTTGCAACATCAGCAACACCAGGCACACCATCAATATTCAGAAGTATAGGTACTTCAACAACACGGCAGCAATGAAGAAGATGTCCCTGGAGGAAAAGCCTAGACATTCCACTGGGGGAGGTCCACCAGTAGTAGTGAAATGTAACTCCTGGGAAGAGATGCTGAAAAGGTCAGTGGCACCTGAAATATTAAACAGATTGGTACAATGGTTTGACACTGTACATTCCTGGGACAAACAGGCTGATGGTAAGTAAAGCATAATTTCGGATGTCAAAATTGTCCCATGTTCTTCAACCCCTTGATGACCAGAGAGGTGCATTGTGAAGTCACTCCATGGAGTCTCCTACCTGGAACTCCCCATCCACCTCACATACAGTCACAGCAGGGGTTGCAGCAACCACCCCTGCTGTACCACCGGATCCACCACCACTGATACAGTACTTGATGATTGCTGCACCTCTGACACTCACCTTCATTCTGCAAATGGAAGAACAGCCTCTGGTCCTGGCACCACAACAGCTAACACCATTGCATGATCAGCTCCCACCCAGCCATAGGAGAGAGTGAATTATATGTTTGGAAGATGCTAATAATAGTTTTTTTAAATATAGGTTACTGGTACCACTAAAATCTTTTACCTTAGGCTTTTCTCCTTTGTGGAGGCTAAGCCTTCCCTGGCATCATTATTCTCTTTTTAGTCACCCAGAATGTAGCCCAAAAGCAACCAGAAACAGCAGCTAAGAGGCTGGTGAAAGTGAAAGCTGCTGTGCCAGGGGAGGTGGAGTAGGTGATGCGTAGGATAGGAGAATTCATTCCTGGGGGGAAGGGGAGAGGTGAGAGGTCCCAGAAGGAGGCTGGTGGTAACAGTTGAGCTCTGAAATGAGTAGATGAGGTCTACTGGCCAATCCCTCTGCCTACTGAACAAGAACATCAAGTACAGCTGCACCACGCCGATGCGTGTACCTGTCATTGCTGTTAAGGTGTCTTCTAAACTCTTCAATGTTAAAGAGATACACAATGCATTGTGTTTCATTGCATTGGAGACTTCTGTCATTCACTGGCTTAAAAGGTATGTTTACAGTAATGATGAATTTTGTCTGCCCCTGATTTTGGAATAGACCATATATTACTAGGGGCCCAATACAATTTGTAGTCAAACATGTTCTCAAGCTTTTGTGGTCCACATGTCCCAGCATCCCCAGCTGTTGCTGTGGGTTGTGGGCCCCAAAAGCAGGAGAGCCCACCCTGTATTGGGCCTTTAGTGCATTGGCCTATTGACAGGAGAATCAGCCTTGGGCTTTTCAGCTGTTGTGGTCTATAACTCCAGTCTTCCCCTGATAGGCCCTGGCTAGCTGGGAGTCCACAGTTGAATACACCTTGACACTGGCCCTTGGAACATATGACCTTTTCTGTTTCAAAGTTTATTCAGCCTTGGGGTCCCCAGCTAGCTGTAAGTTGTATGTCACAACACATTTCCCCAGTATCACCACTCTCTGTGGCTACCAACCAAAACCTAATTGTAGATGCAGCAGGAATTCTTAGGCCATAGAAACATAGGAAGAAATTACCAAGTTATTGTGGAAATTTCATTGATGGCAGTGAAGAAAGGCATGTTAAAGGGATAGTAATGTTTCACAATAAAATCCGCTCTAATTAATCTTCATAGTATTTGGGCAATGGAGAGTGTTATTTCAATACTGTCAGAGTTGTAGTTCAAGAGTAATTGAATGATAAATGTTCCACCTCCCACCCCTTTTACTGATGTAACAATTCTCACCTCAGAGCAGCAAGACTGTCTAGATGAATCACAGTGAGGGACAATCTTCAGTGAGCATAAGGAAAAACCCTGAAAAACCTGCCAAGGGAGGGCAGGGTTTTCCTTATGCTCAAAGTAAGAAGATTGTCCCTTGCTGTGAGCTGTCTGGTCAAGAGACCAGATTCCACATCTGAGGTGAACAGTGTTACATCAGTAAAAGGGGTGGGAGTGGGATACTTTATCATTCAATTACTCTTGAACTACAACTCTGACAGGACTGAAATAACACTCTCCATGGCCCAAACACTATGAAGATTTATTGGAGCTGCATTTTTTTTGTGAAACATTACTATCCCTTTTAATGGATTTTTAATCTGGGAGAATTTCTGAAAAAAGAGAAACATTTCTGCAAGAAAGAAATTGGTGATTTTCGCCCATTCCTAGTCCTGATTTGATGCTGTAAAGATATTGATGTTTCCACTTCTGACATTGCATGGCAGGTACAGTAAGATGCAATGCGTAATAGCCAGATATCGTACCCATTCCTGTGATGGAAAATGATATCATGTAATTGTGTTTGAGAGATCTGCTAGCGTATCTGGTATTCACTCTCATAGGTCACCAAAACTATTACGTGCAATTACACCTCTATTATTCATGGTCCGGGAAACGTTATCCTTCGTATTAATGTAATAATGTCAATTACTGGCCCTATTAACGTTACAAAGGAGATTCAGAAATACTGAGGCAATCATAATTAGTAGCATTAACTCTCACAGTACTGGGAAGGATAAGTAAATGACAGGTCTTTGCATAGACGTTCAAATATACTGAATCAGCTCAGGGAAAATAGGGTCATATACACTAAGTCAGAAGTGGAGAAATTCTTGAGGTAATTAACCGCTCATTACGGAGCAAATACAAACAGCTAATATTCTCAGAGAATAAAAGGAGTTTTTAACTCCTTGAAGGCTTGAGAGGTCTCCAGTGCATCGAGTAACAATGGAGCAACTGGACCCTGATGCCCCCTGTGCAAAATCTGAGGCTAGGCCTCTCTCCTATTTGTATGACACACACACTCGCACACACACACTCTCTGATGAAACAGAGCTCAGTTACAAGGTACAAGTGTCTCGTGGTGGTAAGTAGGTTCTGAATCTTAAAATTTCTGTTTTCCGTTTGTGCAACTGATTCAAATGTGCACTGAAGAAATTTTAAAGGGAAATGTTAAATTTAACTTTATTTAAAGCGGAACTTTCAGATAATAGCCAGTCGCCATGCATTCATTAAATGCACGACGACTAGCTTCAAAATAGATGTCTTACCGTAAAAAATAGCTGTGTCTAAAGGAATCCGTCCCATTTCGGGACTGACGGGCAGGTTAGTGTGGTCTGTGAGCCTGCACTGTCAGTCCCTTCCGGTGGCCATATGGTGCAAAGCAGTCTACTCTATGGAGACCGGGACTGACGGCGCATGCGCACAGACAAGATGTCTGCACTCTAGCCTGGGTTCCGGTCTACAAACGGGACGGATTCCTTTACACACTCGTATTTTTTTATGGTAAGACATCTATTTTCAAGCTAGTCGCCATGCATTTAATGAATGCATGGCGACTTGCTATTATCTGAAAGTTCCGCTTTAATATTGTAGGTGTTAAAAAAATAAGTACATCGATGGTTTGAGAGATATAACTGGATAAAGTTCCCTACTCCAGGCTGTTTCAGGCAAGTCTGCCATCTATCTGACAGCAGGAGATTCCAGTCCTGGGACCAGCCGGCAGCTCTTCAGCTGAGCCGAAATTGCTCTATTTAGAAATAAATACTTCATTGGAACGGTCTACAAAGTCTGCTTGCAAACCGGGCACACTTTGTAGACCGTTCAAATGAAGTATTTATTTCTAAATAGCGCGATTTCGGCTCTGCTGAAGAGCTGCCATCTGGTCAAATGACTGGAATCTGCTGACGTCCCATAGACCACTGACTTGACTGAAACAGTCTGGAGGGGGGAACTTTAGCCAGTTATATCTCTCAAACTATAAAGGTTTGAGAGATAAGACTTACATCTTTGTACTTATTTTTTTAATGCCTACAATATTAAATAAACTTAAATGTAAACATTACTATCCCTTTAATAATTTGCCCTGGCACCAAACAGAAATGTAAAGCTTCAAAACTTATTTACCACTATGGAGACATTTGTGCTTTTTAACGTGATGCTGTCATTGGACTGGCCAGAGTAACTAAGATCAGGGAGAAGGATATCACTGTGTAATAATTTATTCCTCCAGCTGCCGTTATGCAGTTTTCATTTTGCAGTGGCAGGAGGCAATTGGGTGGATAAGTTGGTCACCTTGTGGGGCAATTTTATGTGTTTGTATTCAAAACCGATTATAACATCTGCCCACTGAAATCAATCCTGTCTACTCCTGGGGGGAAGGGGGGAAATTCACTAAAAAGTTAAAAAGAGGTGATAACGTGGGGATGACACCTCCAGTTTATCACTTCTCCGGTTCCTGTGTTATTCTATGGAGCCTATGCGCTAAGATTTCTTCAACTTTGGAGGTTTTAGTGAATAGGCTCTACAGAATAACATAGGAACTGGAGAAGTAATATCACTGTAGAAGTCATCTCCACTTTATCACCACTTTATCACCACTTAGTGAATCTCCTCCCAGGACTGCGTTTAGTGAGCAGACAGTAAAATCAATTTATAATGCAGATATATGAAGTTACCCAGTGTTGTGACTAATTTATATACTGTGGTTGGGCAAAGGATGTACAGAGGAGGAAGGGGTGAGATAAGAATCATGGAGGGGGGTGAGAAAGGAGGCAAAGGGGTGAGGAAGGTATGAAGGTATGAGGGGTAAGTGATAAAGGGCACATGAGCTTAGGTTTTTGGGGTACCTGAAAAGGCAATGGGATAAAAGTAAGCACTGCTACCTTAGGCAGATATTTCTTTGCACCTGCTTTGCTAATGCCTCTTTGTCCCAATCCAGTGTGCCCAGAGCACATCCTGAGCTGCTTTTGTACATCACAAGCATATGCAGGAACTATACTTCTACTGCCGCTCTTTGGTGCAATGCTTCATGGGATTCCAGTGGTTTGGGGGATTTAAAGGGTCTAGTGTATGATCACACACACAGGCAGAACCACCTGGAGTGGCTCTATGACACGGGTAGTCAGTTATTTTGATGAAGGCCCATATATTGTAGTAACATACCTCCCAACATTTCATATTGTCAAAGATGGACACTTGTATTTTAGGGGGTGTTGCTAGTGGTGTGGCTATTGGGAAGGGCATTACTAAGAAGTTTTAGGTTATTTCATAACCTATTTATACCTCTTTGTGTAACTGAATAAAGGATTTAGCGCAAGACCAAAGTATCTTATTTACACAGAGGAATTTGGGTCTCAAAGAGGGACTGTTTTAGTTCCATATTTCCCCTTAAAGGGACATTATCACCAAAAAAATGAAAAGGGCTCACAGTTATTACAAAAGTGTCTGTAAAAATTATTTCTAAAGATAAATATGTTATAAATACGCCTTTCCTGTCCATCTGGAGCAGCTGTGCATTACCATTTGACCTCTCTTTGTTCATACACATTATAAGGGCATTGTATGACATGATTCAATCTTTTGAGTGCCAGAGATGTATCCAACTCATTGTGCTGCAATGGCCTGGATACCTCTCTGGCACTCAAAAGGGTTAAATTAACTGGTAAATATGAGATATGTTTCAGGAAAGTGAAATGCGTGAGTTCTAATCTCATCTAATCTCTAATCTCAGTGTTTAAAGCTTCATATGTTTTTTTAATAGGCCTGATAAAAAATGACCACAACTGGCCAATTTTACCTTGTATTATGAAAGATTTTAAAATTCTCTCACAAAGAAACATTTTTGGTTATGATAGCTCTTTAAATGAAACTCTAGTTAAACTCTTTTTCAAAGTAGGAATCCTGTGCCCCCATTCCCATCAATCTCAGCTGGCTAATGATGGAAACTGTAGTCCAACAACACTTGGAGAATGAAATTTCACAATAAAGGACTGGATTCTACTGTAACAGTCAATGTAATTGCTGGATTTTATTTTTATTGTAGTTGATGGGGAAATTTGCAGATAAAATCCAGACCAGCAGTTGTCAAATTCTGACATTCCATCTGTTGGAAACGACAACTCCCATTATTACCAAACCAGCCATAGACTGGGGATGGAAGCTGTAGTCCCCAACAGTTGGGGTGCCAAAGGATGGATGCCCCTGATCAACATACCTGGGAACTTTTTGTTGTGCTCCCCCCTAGACAGGGAAGTCCTATGGTGCTGCTGAAGGAGAAAAATGATTTGATTTGAGACAAAAAGGGGTGGGGCTGAGTCACAAGTAGGGGCGGAGCACATAAAATTAAGCAAACTATAATGAAAGGGCTGGGGAAGGAGGAGAAGAGGGCGGGGGAGTGGGAGGAACACATTAGAAACTCCACATATCTGGAGAATAAGCCTCTGCCTCAGAGACCTGGTGATGCAGTCAAAACCGATGTCTCCGGGGCAAATCCAGAGAGTTCCCAGCTATGCTGATCAAGACCAATGTGTCAGACAGGAGTTCTCGGTTGGCTATGACTGTGACTCTAATAGTACATACTGATTTTATTTAAAGGACAAATGTGAAAAGCATATGTTAAAGCAGAATTATAAATGCATAGGTGTAATTGTACAAACATAGCTGGGAACCTTCTTGACCCACCACTTGCGTACCTTGACTCTGTTAGTGGAATTACCGTTCATATTGGTTGTGTTGATACAGTTGATACAGTTGTCACCACAGCAGCCAATAGGAATCAACATCTGTCTCTCCGGGGGGGGTCTCAGAACCAGTTCTTGGGAAGAGAATCCTGGGAAATCCTGTGCACCTGTGCGCTAAACTATAAAAGTATAACGTTGCTACAGCCAAAAATGGGAATAGCAATGATTAACAAGTAAAGCAATGAGCTTTAAAAAATGTCTTTTTTTTCATGATAGTTGTCAACTTAACAAACATGTCTAGGGTATGACCAATGTTTCTCTTCTTCTGAGATACTCTCATAGCCAATTGGGTGTAGGGCACATTGTTAGTATGAGGCAGGGCTGTCCAAGTTCAGTCCCCAAGGGCCACCAACAGGTCAGGATTTAAGGATTTCCCTTATTAATTACAGGTGAGTCAGTTAAAATGAATGATCCACTGATTAACTCACCAGTGCTTTATCAGGGAAATCCTTACATTTTGGCCTGTTGGTGGCCCTTGAGGACTGAATGTGGACAGCACTGATATAAGGTATTAAAAATCCACTGCACATTTGAGTTGAAGTCAATATTTTTTAAACTCTTTATTAAGTGATTTACAGAGGATTCATTATGTATATATATATAGCCACAGTGTTAACAATAAGGCTTATCCAGGATGCATATCATGTAGACTTTTACAAGGTAGCTATATAAATCCATTATGCAGAGAAGTTTGTGAACAAGGAAAGAGAAGGGGAGAAAAACTGATCCCTCTCCAAAAGAGAACAAAAAAATACTGTAATTTCTCCTCTATCAACTGCCTGAGCAATATCCACATTTGAGGCCAGTGAGGAAAACTAATAGACCTGCATCTTGTAGATAACCCCTTCTTACCTTTGCTCCTGTAAACCAGTTTGGAGGATTATCCTAGTGACCAGTTTTCCATCTATCTACTGAATGAGGATTGTCACCCATCCAATGTAGTGCTCTGGTTTTGTGAGCTAACGGGAGTAGCTTCCCCACTAATTGTAACGCATGTTCTGAGAGGCCTTCTTTAGGATACATTTCCAGGAGAAAGAGTCCTGGTATTTTTTAGAAGACAAAAAGGGAAAAATGGGGGGCACCCCTTGTGTGATATCTTCAATATCGTATTACCCTCCACCAAAAACACCCAATGGAATTATACTCACAAGAGTATTTGCTGAGGAATTATATACATATAGGAAACCCACAGCAAACAAAGCTTTATCTCATTAACCCGTACACATTTCAAATGGGCTGCTCCTCCCAGTATCACGTCTCCCTCCATGGACCAGAATGCAAGTTCTCAAACAAAAAACACAAACAGGGCACCCAATGGTATAGTATGTCTAATAATGCTCTCCAAATGGGGTAATCAAAATGTATATATAGTTACACTTTCGGTTGGATAAAGTATCACCTCCAGCCCTCTACACATATGGGGATCACAAACCTGTCACCATTCAGGTATCTGTAATGGAATTTGCTACTCCAGTTGTATTCCAAAAATATACATTTTAATAATGTATTGAAAAATACATCCAAAGATAAAATTACATATATGTATATATGGTCCACTGACGCGTTTCATGACTTCCCCAATCACTTCTTCTAAGACCCTGGCCAAACAGTTTAAAATAAAATACAAAAAGAAAAAGAAAAAAAAAAGAAAAACTAACTCATAAACAATCTCTTCCCACAACTTACAGACAGATGAAGAGCACCTCAAACATCTGTCACTAGGACTCACTTTACCTTTATAAAGGCAATCAGGTGTATTATATTTTCCATTTAGATTTTGGACTTGCATGATGTGATATCTAGCATAGGTTGACAAGAGTCTTAGCGCTTTCAAAGCCATAGCCCAATCAACAGCTGATTTAGGACCCACTTTTCTCCTGCAATTTTACTCTATTCGAAGAGTCACAATAGAGGATAGTTGTTTGTAATCAGAAGTAAGTGGCAGACAATGGTTTAACTTTAGCTTTATTAAAAAAAAAGAGTTCCTTAAGACCAAACTCAGCAGTCTGGATTTCCATAAAATCTCACTGAACTTTAGCTGCATGTCTGATCTGTAAATAACAAAAAAAGTGTTTGCAATATTAAATTCTTCTTTCAAGTTTTGAAGATTGCAAACCATTTGAACTGAGAATATCAGAGACCTAATACCATTGTTTGACTACACAGACAGTCTAAATGAAGAAAGTAATGAAAAGATGGACTGGCCCATAATGTAGCATGTGAGAAACATAATGTGCGAGCAATAAAATATCTTGAAGTTTGCCTGGGTTTGAAAGAAAGTTTGTACACAGGATTTGTAGCGGGACCTGCAGAAGGCCCTTCCAAAGGGATCAGAATCAGTCCCTAATATATGTTCTTCCAAGAAGAAAACCAGGTATATATTTTTGTTCTGGCACCAATCATATATGTACTGGAGCTGTGAAAAGAGGAAATATATAGCAATCAGGGAGTGTCAAGCCCCTACTTATCTGTACTTCCTGAAGGGGTTGTCAGGTTTATCCTAGGTTCGCTTTTACCCAAAATGATCTTCCAAGCCAGCTGATCAAGTACCTGTAAATTATGCATGGAATATACACTGGAGAGGCCTACAGGATATAAAGTTTTTTTTTGGCAGCACTAAAACTTTCATCAACTTATCTTTCCCTACAACTAATAAAGAAAGCCTGGTCCATACATTTACCCTATTACTTATTTTGTCAATTTCAGGTAGCAGGTTTAATTTACTAAACTTTCTGTGGTGTTCCAGTATTTTAATAATTAAGTACTATAAGTTATCATCCCAAATAAGAGAGTTAGCAGGAATATGGTATTGTTCAGTCCTCATATCTTGTTCGGATATGGAGTACTTATGCCAATTAATCTTCAGATATGAGAATTGTCCAGACTCATCAGCTGTGTCCAGGAATGTAGGAAGGTGGGGCAGGATGATTAGAGAAGAAAAAAAATCATCTGTAGCTGGGGCAACTTTTTCATGGATATTGCCTAGTTTGAAGCCAATAATACCAGGGTCGGTTCTAATATGATTCACTTGATAGAGTAAATAACCTCAGAGATAGGGGATACCCCTATATAGTTCCCCTGATTCCAGGAATGGTTCCAAAAGTAGTCCATCTTTGTTTATTTGGGCTATAGGATTGGAGTATGATAGTTTAATCTATTAATCAAACTAGGGGCAAAATCCAAATACCTGCAGAATTGCCTAAAGGAATTTCCTGAGTCAAATGATTTGGCTGCATCAAGGGAGGCGATGACTATTACAAATATTATCATGAGCAACTTTCAAATTCCAAGCTAGATACTTTAGTGTAAGCGCCACGCTTACCTTCTGTCGGAGGGGAACTGGCCACTCTGATGCTCAGGGGAAGGCCGGCCCCTCTACTTGTTGCCTCTTGGGGTTTGCCACATTCTGTCTCGTCTAGAACTGGAGCGCCCTGGTGTTCCTCTGGGTGACCGGCTTCCTTGTTGCTGCCCCTTGCGGCTCCTGCTGCGTCTGAAGTTTGTCCCTTGATTCAGAGAGTCGGGTGCGAGTCACTGGAGAATCCTACAGTGATGACACGTCCCGACTCTTAAAGGGACAAAACCATTTAGTGCTCCACCTCCTGGGGGTGGAAATCTGCTTATAAACTGCCTGGTCACAACATCAGTAGCCCTTTCCTGGTGTTCCATTGCAGTTGTAGTTTTTTGGAGATCTGTGTATGATCCTTGGCTTGTCTTCCTAGTTTTCCCGGTGTCCAGTGTTGTGGCTTGTCTGACTATCTGCTTGGTATTGGACCTTCGGCTCTGGCTGACTACCCGCTTTGGTACTAACCCCTGGCTTGTCTGACTATCCGCTTGGTTTTGACCATCGGCTCTGGCTGACTACCTGCTTTGATTCTGACCCCTGGCTTGTCTGACTACCCGCTTGGTTGTGACCATCGGCTCTGGCTGACTACCCTCTCTGATACTGACCTCTGGCTTGTCTGACTACCTACTTGGTTTTTGACCCTCAGCTCTGCTGGCTTCCTCTGGTTTTCCACCTTGGTTGCCTATATCCTTTGATACTGACTGTAGGCCTAAGTCAGTCCATTTGTTCATTAGTTGCCCTTATAGCTTGATACTCATCAGTTACTATCTATTTCTGGGTCCTAGCCCCAGCATTTCTACATCAGTATACTATGTATTTCTGGGTCCTAGCCCCAGCATTACTACATCAGTATACTATCTATTTCTGGGTCCTAGCCCAAGCATCGGTGCTATTGCACGTATCCTGTCCTTACACTTGCAGGTGCGGTCTACAATTTCTGGTAGTAGTTATTGACCCCTGCTTAGCTCTCTATCTCTGCTGGAGTGTATATTGATTTTCATACTATATTATTGTACAATAAAGCTGGTGTTTCTAATCACTATCCCGTCTCCTGTTTCCTCTTTGGGTTCCATGACATTTAGATTGTGTTCAGTGGACATAACTGGCATAAATATACTCTGGTTATGGCATGATTTTTATTCATTTTGTTGTGAGTGGTTCAGCCAGAATCTTTACATGTACGTTAAGCAGATAGATAGGCCTGTATGATTCATACGGCATAAGAAGTATTATAAATGGTTAAGAGGAAGGGGCTTATCACGTCTTGGAGTTCATAATACCACTCAGGTAGCAATCCAACCGATCCTGGAACCTTACTCCTAGAAAATTATTTAATGGCTTTACAAATCTCATCAGCAGCAAGTGATTGATCTATATGTTTGAATCAGTTAAACCTCCAGAGTCCACATGCCTGCACAGGGACATATGAAACCATAAAGTTCATTATAGTGTTTCTGGAATTGATTCCATGTGGATAAATATTCTCTTCTTTATTCCCACCTTGTAATGATCTGTTTTATCTTGATTGTGTCTGGTGATCATAGGTAAGAGTTTTTCTGTTTTATACCCAAAATTAAAAACAAAAAAACTGTTTGTTGAACAGTTTACAATGAGTTTGTTTAATTAGCTACATCTTAAACTACAGTAAGTCTGGGCTTTGTGTATAGAGTTATTGTAGCTTTTGGATTCTACACTCAGAGGTAGATATTTTAGACTGGAAGGTGGTTCTATGAGTCTTTATGTGGCTAACAAAGTAGCCATGAGAAAATGTTGCTGCTGTTTTCCAAAATCATCAACTGAAGTTTCATTACAGAAAATATCTTTTAGGACAGTTTTGTGGGATTTTACTATCGGGGTTTGTGAGACAGCTAAGAATACTGCAATCTCTAAGTCCAAGATGCATGCTAGGGCCACTAGCCTTAACACTGTTGTTAACCTTAACCTCAACTGGTAATGAGAACAAGCAACTTTGCCAGGTAAATCATACCATAGGTCAGCAATTCTCAGCCTTTCTAGTGCAGTTACCCTTTGATAAAGTTTCCCAAGTTGTGGAGGCAGTAAAAATTATTTTCATTGCTCCTTCATCGCTGTAATTTTGTTACTGTTATGAATCGAAATATAAATATCTGATGGCTTTAGGCGACCCCTGGAAAATTGTCATTCGACCCCCAAAGGGGTTCCGACCCACAGGTTGAGAACCACTGCCATAGGTGATACATGTTTCTCTAATATATTTCTTGACATCTGTACATTTCTTCTGCTCCCTCTGCATTTCAAGCTCATAGTAAGGGTATGTAGAAATGACACGGCTTTCATGCTTGAGCTGTCCATGTTCCGTCTTGTGTCTCAGTATCTAGTCTTTGTCCTGAAAAATTCAGTAATCCTATATAATAATTCGCTAAAACGTGTGTAACGCTGCGTCATGCGCAGTAGACACTGCTGCACGTGCTGCACGGTCCACAGTGCCACTTCCACCTGGTCGCGGGGCAGTCATGCGCAGTAGAGACTGCCCATGCCGCGGCTGATACAGCGCTGGACGCTCCTTCTGATCGTCCATCTCTGTATCAGCCGCGGCGCGGGCAGATTCTACTGCGCATGACTGCCCCGCGACCAGGTGGAAGTGGCACTGTGGACCGTGTAACGGGCTCTTCAACTAGTTTCTAAATAATAGGCCTCGGTGGTGCACCTGGGAATGATGGGTGTGTTGGCATAGATCATAAAAAATGTAGAGCAACTATATGTGCCCCGTAGTTCTCTAATCCACTTTTCCATGAAGTCTTCTACTTCTGCTCACTGACTTTCCTCTCCATTAGAATGTAACAGAAAAACAAATTGGAATTTGATCACTAGAGGGCACCGCTAATGTAAAAAAACACAGGTTTAAACAGTAAAAACTCTGGAAATTTACACCTCTCAGCAGTGGGAGTACCCGTATTTTACTCAACAGGAAACATCCTACAATATATATTTTTCATAAAAAAAATTTACTGCTCCTTTAAACTATTGGATGCTAGCGAGATCTTCAATATGTTGCTTCACACGACATTGAAGACCACTCTAGCATCCAAGAGATTGGTAGTGTATCAATATCAAAAGTATTAATACACCAGTTTGTACTTGCATGAAAACTAAAGTATTCAGCTAAATATCTGGTAGTTTGCCATAGTATTCTACATGTTCACTGGTAGTCATGGAACCACACATACACTGAGGATAAATTGCTAAGAAAGTTTTGAATTTCTGGAGCAAACCAACAGCTCCATAGGGAACACATAAAAATTCCCAAATTTGATTTAAAGGGATAGTAATAGTTAAAATGTAAAAAAATATATGTTGTAGGGTTTATCCCCTAAGTAAAACAAGGTAACTCCTACTGCTGAGAGATACTTTATTAAAAAATGATAACAGCTCAAACTTGAATTTTTTTAGGTGCAATATCACAGTGGCCTGAAAATTTACAGTGGTGCTGTTGCTACATCATCCTATGGACTGCTCTGGTCTGTAGACCATAAATCTCCATAGGATGGTGTAGAAACAGCTCCACTGTAAATTTTCAGGCCACTGTGATACTGCACCTAAAAAATTTCAAGTTTGAGCTGTTATAATTTTTTAATACAATATCTCAGCAGTGGGAGTACCCTTGTTTTATTCAGGGACATAAACCCTACAACATATATTTTTTACATCTTAATATTACTATCCCTTTAAATGGGGTTTTTAACACATTTAATGTTGGTGAGAACTCCAATGCATTGTAAAACAATTCATTAGAGACCTCTCTATCATTTAATTTAAAAGCCTTATATGAATAAATGGGAATTAATATTTGTTTTCTGTGGTGGTTTGTTTGCTGTAGAATTACTCCACTCTCCTTAGTACAGCAGACTCAATGTCAGTCACCCCAGTCTTGTTCTACTGGCTGACATTACCAAAATATATTCAGTGGAACTCCCTACACCTCTTAAAGAAATCCTATGGTTCCATGGAACACAGGTGGAGAACCACCAACCTTAGAGGGCCTTGTTCTTTTTAAAGGACAATTATCATAAAAAGCACGTTAAAGCAGCATTATACGTTTTCAGCACTAGTTCTACAGGTCATCCTCAAGCTTCTTGACCCACCACCTATATGAATGTAAGCTGCTAGTGGCATCTTCACTTTGGTTGGATAAGCATGGAGGCATGTCATCATATCAACCAACAGGAATCATCAGCTGCTTCTCCAGAGAGCTCAGACCAGCTCCTGGGAAGGGAAGCCTGGGCTTTTTTGACTGGGTAACTAAAATAATAGATCAAGGGGGAGCAGTAGATATAGCTTATCTAGATTTCAGTAAAGCATTTGACACTGTCCCTCATAGAAGACTCATAAATAAATTGCAGTGTTTGGGTCTAGATGTAAAAATAGTGAAATGGATAAGGCAATGGCTGAGTGACAGGAGACAGAAGGTGGTAGTCAATGGAGAATATTCGGACGAAAGGAGTGTTACTAGTGGAGTACCTCAGGGATCTGTACTGGGGCCCATTCATTTTAATATTTTTATTAGTGATATTGCAAAAGGTCTTCAAGGAAAGGTATGCCTTTTTGCAGATGATGCAAAGATCTGCAATAGGGTAGACATTCCAGGGGGAAAAAGCCAAATGGCGAATGATTTAGGTAAATTAGAAGAATGGTCAAGAGTGTGGCAGATGCACTTTAAAGTTGATAAATGTAAAATAATGCACTTGGGACATAAAAATCCAAAGGAAAAATATACCATTAATGGTACTGTGCTGTCAGAGACAACAGAGGAAAGGGATTTGGGAGTAATTATTTCTAATGACTTAAAGGTAGGTAGGCAATGTAATAATGCGGTGAGGAATGCAAGCAGGGTACTGGGTTGTATAGCTAAGGGCATTAGTATCAGAAAAAGGGAAGTGGTGATGCCACTCTACAGATTTCTAGTTAGACCTCACCTAGAGTATTGTGTACAGTACTGGAGACCCCATCTCCAGAAGGATATAGATGCTCTAGAGAAAATTCAAAGAAGGGATACTAAAATGGTGACTGGTTTACAGGAAAAGAAAAATCAGGATAGACTAAAGGATCTGAAAATGTATATGTTGGAGGAGAGAAGAGAGAGAGGGGATATGATTGAAACATTCAAATACATGAAGGGATTCAACAAAGTACAGGATGGAAGTATATTTCAAAAGAGTAAAAACGTTAGGACAAGAGGCCATAGTCTAAAACTAGAGGGACACAGGTTTAGATGTAATGTAAGAAAGTTTTACTTCACTGAGAGGGTAGTAGACAAGTGGAATAGCCTACCAGCAGAAGTGGTAGATGTCAATACAGTGACAGAATTTAAGCATGCATGGGATAGGCATAAGGCGGTCCTCAACATAACAAAAGACCAAGGACCAAAAAAGGTTTGAGGTTGTGTGTTTTTTGTTTTTTTTTTTACAGTAGGAAATTGGGCAGACTAGATGGGCCGAATGGTTCTCATCTGCAGTCAAATTCTATGTTTCTATGTTTCTAAGCTGTTATAGTTATAATTCTGCTAGGGTCTGAAGTGGGAGAAGTAGCAATTAACTAGCAAAACACTGACCTTTAACATGTGAACTTTTTTTTTTTTATCATGTTAGTAAAGAGTTAAGCTTACCAAGACTTCTCTTCTTCTGAGATAGTGTTATAGCCATTTGGGGCGTAGAATACATTATGCATATAATGTATTAAATATTCAATGCACATTTGAGTTTAAATAAATATTTAACGGTGAAATTATTGTTTTTGACTTTAGATTAGTAAGCCATTGCAAATGAATGTCACATCAACACTTATAGAAAGATGTTCTTCCATTGTCAATTTGATTGTTTTTCCTATAAATTATGAATTAGTATCTGTGAATCATACTGTAGCTAATTATGTCTAAAGTGTTTCTGTGTCATTCTTCCTTTGTGCATTGTTGTAAACAGCATAACCTGTGTGTTTCTATGCATTTTTATATATGTGTGCGTATGTGTGTTTATACATTTGTATATGTGTGTGTGTGTGTTTATTCCTTTATATGTGTCTTTGTGTGTGTCTATGCATTTGTATATGTATTTATATGTGTGTGTGTCTGTGCATTTGTATATGTGTGTGTGTGTGTCTATGCATTTATGTATGTGTGTGTATCTATGCATTTATATATATATATGTGTGTGTGTGTGTCCATGCATTTGAATATTTGTGTGTGCATGTGTGTTAGTGTCTATAGTGTCTATGCATTTGTATATGTGTGTTTGTCTATGCATTTGTATATGTGTGTATGTCTATGCATTTGTGTATGTGTGTGTTTATGCATTTGTATATATATTTATATGTGTGTGTCTATGCATTTGTCTGTGTGTGTTTGTGTCTGTGCATTTGTATATGTGTGTGTGTGTGTGTCTATGCATTTGATGTGCATGTGTTTATTAATTTGTATATGTGTGTGTGTGTGTATACATTTGAATATGTGTGTATGCCTATGCATTTGTATCTATCTATCTATCTATCTATCTATCTATCTATCTATCTATCTATCTATCTGTTTGTCTGTCTGTCTGTCTATCTATCTATCTATCTATCTATCTATCTATCTATCTATCTATCTATCTGTCTGTCTGTCTGTCTGTCTATCTATCTATCTATCTATCTATCTATCTATCTATCTATCTATCTATATGTGTGTGTGCCTATGCATGTGTATATATATATATATATGTGTGTGTGTGTGTATGCATTTGTATATGGTATTGTGCAAAGGTTTTAGACAGGTGTGAAAAAATGCTGTAAAGTAAGAATACTTTCAAAAATAGACATGTTAATACTTTATGTTTATCAATTAACAAAATGCATAGTGAGTGAACAGAACAAAAATCTAAGACAAATCAATATTTGGTGTGACCACCCTTTGCCTTCAAAACAGCATGAAATATTCTAGGTACACTTGCACATAGTTTTTTAAGGAACTCGGCAGGTAGGTTGTTCCAAACATCTTGGAGAACTAACCACAGTTCTTCTGTGGATTTTGCAGCCTCGGTTGCTTCTCTCTCTTCATGTAATCCCAGGCAGACTCGATGATGTTGAGATCAGGGCTCTGTGGGGGCCATACCTGTCACGGTTTGTAAGCAAAGACAAAAGTCAGACAGTAAAGTAAAATTCACCTCTATTAAAGTAAGCGTAATAATGCCAACACTCAGAAAAGAGCAGAGGATAACCAAGAGACAGGGACTCTATCAGGAATAATAGTATGTCTCCAGATCCCAGAACTGCAGAGACTAAGGTGAAGCCAATGGTAGTCTCTAAGTTAGAGAGGAAGATTAGGCCAGACGGTTCCCTAGGTTAGGGAATCAGAAGATGACTGACTCATGCCTGCAGTCAGTATTGTCAGGATCTGCCAGAGCCACTGGTCACCACCAGATAGGATATCCGCTCAACAGCAGGAAGCATAGAAGATAGCTGGACAGAGCCCCAGGTCAGCACCAGGATGGATGGTCAGACAAGCCTAGGTCATACACAGAGCAGGTAGTCAGCCAGAGCCACAAGTCTGCACCAGATTGGGTGTCCACTACAACAGGTAAAGCGAGAGAGTAGTCAGACAGAGCCACAGGTCAGCACCAGGATGGATGGTCAGACAAGCCTAGGTCATACACGGAGCGGGTAGTCAGCCAGAGCCACAGGTCTGCACCAGATTGGGTGCCCACTACAACGGGGGTAATGCAAGAAAGTAGTCAGACAGAGCCACAGGTCAGCATCCGAATGGATGGTCAGACAAGCCTAGATCATTCACAGAGATCAGCAAAAGTAGAACTGTATAGAACATCAACGTAACGGTAACTGGATGAAAATCCAATTCCCTTTAAATACAAGGTGCTAGAAAGTAGATAGGAGGAACCACACCAGAACCCAAAAGTATAAGAACATAGCCTGCATCAAACACACCTCCTTGCTCCTGCAATTGCCGCATCTCACCGCGAGATGCATCACACACCAGCACCACCGCTGAGTCATATTGAGCATCAGATTCGCCTGGCACGGGGACACGGGTATCCACTACTGACACCAAGCGTGCCCAAGCCCAGTTCAAACAGTGAAGTGTGGGGTGATGCAAAAGCGTCAATAAGAGCAAAAGTCCAGTGCCAGCTGAAGTGACAACGCTGGATATAGGTAAGTTGTGACCATCACTTCCTGGTCATTGTCATCCTGCAGAATAAATTTGGGGACAATCAGATGCCTCCCTGATGGTATGCATGATGGATAAGTGTCTGCCTGTACTTCTCAGCATTGAGGAGACCATTAATTCTGACCAAATCCCTAATTCCATTTGCAGAAATGCAGCCCCAAACTTGCAAGGAACCTCCACCATGCTTCACTGTTGCCTGCAGACACTCATTCTTGTACCACTCTCCAGCCTTCAGCAAACAAACTGCCTTCTGCTACAGCCAAATATTTCAAATTTTGACTAATCAGTCCAGAGCACCTGCACCCCAGTTCCCGTGTTTTTGTGCATAGTTGAGTCACTTGGCCTTTTTTCCACGTTGGAGGTATGGCTTTTTTGGACGCAAGTCTTCAATGAAGACCACTTCTGACCAGACTTCTCAGACAGTAGATGGGTGGGCCAGGGTCCCACTGTTTTCTGCCAATTCTGAGCTGATGCCACTGCTGGACATCCTCCAATTGTGAAAGGAAGTGTCTTTCATCTGCTGCACTAAGTTTCCTTGGCTGACTACTGGGTCTACGATCCTCAGTGTTGCCTGTTTCTTTGTGCTTCTTCAAAAGAGCTTGGACAGCACATCTGGAAACACCTGTCTGCCTTTAAAATTTCTGCCCAGGAGAGACCTTGCTCATGCAGTGTAACTACCTTGTGTCTTGTTGCTGTGCTCAGTCTTGCCCTGGTGCATGACTTTTTATATTAAGCTGTCTTCATCACCCTCACCTTGTTAGCTGAGTTTGGCTGTTCCTCACCCAGTTTTATTCCTCTTACACAGCTGTTTCCTTTTCAGTTAATGATTGTGTTTCAACCTACATATTAAATTGATAATCATTACCTGGTTGGTATATTTGTTTAATCATACACATGAATATATGCCTACAAAATCCCTGACTTTGTACAAGTGTACCTAGAAGAACTGATACTGTTTTGAAGGAAGAGGGTTGTCACACCAAACATTGATTTGATTCAGATTTGATGAATATGAACTATGTATCTTTTTGAAAGCATTCTTACTTTACATATTTTTTTTCACACCTGCACCTGTGTGTGGTGATGATCTTATTCAGTCAAGAGTGAGAGCGTTTTAGTCTGTAAAATACTAGTAATCATAGAAACTCTAATCTGTTTTGGAAATGTTGTGGGCCTCAGCAAGAGACTTGGGACCCAATTGATGCATTAATTTCAAACCTTTACATGGTTCCATGAAGTGGAACATGGGTTACCTGATGTATATGTTGATGTCCATTTGGATTTCAGATTTCAATGTACTATCTTACAATGACCAGAATATCCTAATGGTCCTTATGAATCTTTCCCTTGAGAGATAAAACCTTCAATCTGTGCTGAAGGACATGTCTACCTAGTGGGACATATTAGTTGATAGCTTGACCACAGGCCCTCAGACTCTACTCGCTGAACATGGTACACTTAACCCTTTACAGACCATAGGGAGGTGAAATGCGTTGTACGTCCACTGGTCTTCAAAGTGGATAGTAATACTTCATTTTATCTTTATTTTATTTTGTAGGCATTAAAAAAACATGAAGAACCATATAAGTCTTATCTCTCAAACTTTTATGGTTTAAGAGATATTCACAAGAAAAGTTTCCCCTCCCGTCCCTTTTACTTAGTGTAAGCCATCTCTTCTCAGATGTGGAATGCAGTCCATAGACCAGACAGATAACAGAAGGGGACAATCTTCTTCCTATGCGAACAATGAAGGCCCTGCCCCCCTTGACAAGTTTTTCAGGTTTTTCCCTTATCTTAATTGAAGATTGTCCCTCTCTGCAGTCTACCTGGGCACCTCCCTTCTGCTCTATCTGCGCAGTGTTATATTAGTAAAAGGGTCGGGAGGGGGATACTTTATCACTCCTAAACTACAACTCTGACAGAACTGAAATAACACTCTCATGGCTCAAATACTATGAAGATTAATTAGAGCGGCTTTCATTATGAAACATTACTATCACTTTAAGTAGGCTTATGCATTCTACTTGCTTCAGTCTGAATAAAATACTATAAACTGTCATGTCTGTCTCTATAGCTCTCTTGAACAAATGCAAAGAGATAAAATTCTTAGGAGTCATTAGGAGTTATTGGCCATAGTTTGGTAAGTGTGGGGTTATAATTAGGAGGCGTTAATTCTGTTCTAACCTGTAAAGGATCAGAGGGGTGTGCAACACATTGCTTTGTAATGCATTGCACATATATCTGACCCTTATTGGGTTAAGCCTCACAAAACAATTAGATTCCTTTAGGCCTATGAATGTTAGATGCCAAAGGAGAGGCCACTTTTGGTAGATTGCCGGGCACTGAAGACTCAGCAACAGACAACTGTTTGATTGCAGTATCATTACATGTCCACATTAATTAATTAATCACTCTTCAGAATAAAGACTTAAGGGGATAGTAATAGTTAAAATGTAAAACAAAAAATGTTGTAAGGTTTATCCTGAGTAAAACAAGAATAATTCCACTGCTGAAAGATGTTTTATTCAAACATTATTAGAGCTCAAACTTGAATTTTCTAGGTGTAGTATCATAGTGGCCTGACAATGTACAGTGGTGCTGTTGTTACACCATCCTATGGAGAATTATGGGCAACTGACCAGAGCTATTCATAGGATGGTGTAGCAACAGCACCACTGTACAATTTCAGGCCACTGTGATAATGCACCTAAAAAATTCAAGTTTTAGCTCTAATAACTTTTGAATGAAACACCTTTCAGCAGTGGGAGTACTCTTGTTTTACTCACGAGGATAAACCCTACAACATATTTTTTTAACATTTTAAATATTACTGTCCCTTTAACAGTGATGTGTGCACATTCAATATGCCTTGCTCTGTATTATGCACTTTTTACCTCTTGGGTGCCCGAAACGGATTGTGTTGGAGATGTCTCTCTTGCATCCAAAGGGTTAACTGTGTTATTGTTAGAAGGATAGGACTGTAGAGCCAACTGACAGTTAAAAGGTTAAACAATCTGAGTGCAGACAACCAGAAGAGTGACAGGGAGCAAGCGGATAGCCAGAGGCGACATTGGTTTATGCAAATGTTTGAGTCACCTGATGTGATGTGATATTTACAATGATCATTTTGATTACGTTCACAGTGAGCTCCCTAGGAGGATTCTATGCACAGCCTGAAAGCCCTTGACAGTACAGAGCATTCATGTGGCAAACTGTATCCGAGGCTGCAGAATGCATCTACCATATGAAGAATTCAATGATGAATGCTGCCATCAGGGAAGAAGATCCCTTAATGATTCTTTTTCTTCCACAGATGCACGGCAATGACAAACAAACTATAATTTTGGAGTGTCACCTTATTCACAGTAATACTACAGAGAAAATCAAGAAGCCACATTGGGGATGGTATTATGATGGGAATTGTCTTTTTGTTACAGTATTGGGGCCTAGCAAATAGTCATGAATACACTTCTTGTAATAGCTATGGTAGTATGGTATTAATTAATATATAGTTATATCTTTCTTACAGTTACTACCATACTGCCATGTTTTAGCATAACCTGAATTGGATTGTGACCTGTGAGCAGCCACACAGATCTTTCCCATGGGGGATTCTGGTAGCCATCAAATGTGGACTTCAGCCAATAATATATGGTCACTGCCTATGTAGGCAGCCATTCTGTGAAAAGGGGAGTGACTTTATGGAATGCAGAGGGCACGTTGTGACTAAGCCCAGAATCCAATGTGTCTCTATCAGTCCCAGGATCCAGTAAGTTTGAATTATGCCCCTGGGGAACATTTTTGTGCAAGAGGGCCAAAAAAATTGTTGCACCAAAGCACTCCAATTACTAGTTATGCCGCTGTGCTGAAGGAATGAAGGACTTGGACTTGGAATACACTAAAATGGAGTGCAGCCCAGTTGCTCAATGGTGTTGTGGAGACGGAAAGGGGTGTTACAATCTGAGTTCTCTGAGTTTAACTCTGTGAGTTCCAGAGAAGTATCCAACACATTGCAATGCAATACGTTAGCTACCTCCCTGACACTCAAAGGGTTGAAATCAACAGTTAACCACTATTCCATCTCCTACGTCAGTGTTTCTTAACAATGGGTCTCAAGTACCCCTACCAGGTCAGTTTCCTATCTTTCCCTGCAGGAGCACATGTGTGTAATTATGTGTGTAATTAGTGGCTCTTTCATTCTGATTCGTTCACAGATGCTCAGGCAGGAAAATCCAGAAAAAACCTGCATTGTTAGGTACTTGAGCACGGAGGTGAAGAAGCTTTGTCCTAGGTGTAATAAATAGTCTTTCGTTCCAGTGTTTCCTGGTAGTAGAGACATACTGAACTGTTCAAAAGCCAAAGTATAGAGTGGATATGAGTACAGATTTAGGTAGCTTTACTGAATCTTGATCACAAAATTAATTAACCCGTTGGAGATGCAACTCTTCCAGTGGAGACCTCTCATACAATGGGGAACCATCCAAATGTAGATCAATGGGAATTTTTATTTGTCCCCATATTGTACTTGGTCTGTGCCAGAATCGTTCGTATTTTGTTTTGTGCATATAACTTTAAAGGGTTAGTAATGTTTCACAAAAACAGCAGCTCCGATTAATCTTAATAGTATCTGGGCCATGGAGAGTGTTATTTCAGTACTGTAGAGTTGTAGTTGAAGAGTAATTGATTGATAAAATATCCCCCTCCTGCCCCTTTTACCTTGAGTAAGCCACCTCCCCTCAGATGTGGAATCTGGTCCACAGACCAGACAGCTCAACGCAAGGGACAATCTTCTTACTGTGAGAACAATGAAAACCCTGCCCCCTTCACAGGTTTTTCAGGTTTTTCCCTTATGCTTACTGAAGATTGTCCCTCTCTGTGATCCATCCGGACAGTCTTGCTGCTCTGAGGTGAGCAGTGTTACATCAGTAAAAGGGGCAGGAGTGGGATAGTTTATCATTCAATTACTCTTGAACTACAACTCTGGCAGTATTGCAATAACACTCTTGATGGTCCAAATACTATGAAGATTAATTAGAGCTGCTTTTATTATGAAAATTATTATCCCTTTAAAAGCCTTGTCAAAGAAATAACTGGCTGTGAGTAGACAGAACCTTCATACTTCTTTAAGTGTTATGGGATTGCCCCAGAATTGCTCTTTTTTAAACTTTCTATATAGTATTGTGGAGTACCAAAGCTCTCTGGAGAGGATATGGTTCATCAAATGCCTTGAAGTGAAATTTATTTCTAGAATCTTCTATGCTGATTTAGGTAAGACCTTCTAAATGGATTTACACAATTGCCAATGCAAGTATTTTTTTCAATTGTAAATGATGGAAAGCATAAGTGAACAAAGTTTCAAGGAATGAGAACTTAAACTTTGATACCCACAAATTATCTAGTCATGTTGATTAACCTTTTGAATGCCTGGATTAACCCCTTAGTGACCAGCCGCGCGCGCATGCGGCCTACACTTAACGCCCGCCAAACTTTTTTTTCCCATTATTTACAATGACTTCCTGGGACATCCGCTCGGGACGTACATGTACGCCTCCCCCCATTGGCCATCTCCACTGGACACCTCCACAATGCTCCTAATCTCCACATTGCCCCACATCATCTCCATATTGCCCTTACATTGTCCCCTGTCAGCTCCATATTGCCCCCATCAGCTCCACATTGCCCCCATCAGCTCCATCTTACCCTTACATTACCCCAATCAGCTCCATATTGCTCCCATCAGCTCCATATTGCTGCATCATCTCCAACTTACCCTCACATTGCATATTGCATCCATCAGCTCCACATTGCCATCATCTCCATATTGCCCCCATCAGCTCAAACTTACCCTCACATTGCACCCATCATCTCCATATTGCCCCCAATCAGCTCCACATTACCATCATCTCGATATTGCCCCCATCAGCTCAAACTTACCCTCACCTTGCGCCCATCATCTCCATATTGTCCCCAATCAGCTCCATATTGCCATCAGCTCCACCTTACCCTCACATACATTGCCCCATCAGAGCGCAGCATCTACAGGTCTGTCCTGAAGGAGGCACAGACCTGACTGGGCGGTGGGGGGGTTAGTGTGGGTGGTGAGGCAACTTTTTTTTTTGTTAAAAGGGCACGAGGGCACTTTGAACAAAAAGGTCAGGTGCTCAAGTCCCCCTTGGTGTCTATGTGTGCGCGTGCCTGGTAACACACTCCAAGGGTTAAAGCACTCTGTTGGATTAAGTTCTGGGTTCGAATAAAAACTCTTCAGAGGGACGTGGAACCCAAAAGTATATAGAAGTGAAGGAGTGAGTTACAAAATGCTCTGGCATGGAAGAGAGAGATTTAAAAAAATACTCTATGGCTGTGGTTCCCAAACGAGGGAGCATGGCCCCCTCGGGGTTATTATGTTCTTCCTGGGGTGGGGAGTACATTTTTGTTTCAGCACCAATTGTCTGCATCTCCATACAGCATAACAGTTTCCATACTGTCAAAGTTCAACCATGGTTAAAAGTTTGGGAAAGGCTGGGTAAAAATCTTTTTTAGCAGCTCAGACTGCAGTGTTTGTAATAGTTATATGTTCATTTGATGATGAACCTATGTATTGGGCTGCTGAAATGTCCGCAGCAATGAAAATATATACTATGAAATGTTTCTTCAAAATATATTACAAAATAAATCAAATGCAAATTAATCATCATATGAACATGTGTGCAAAGGGTTACATTTATTTCAGTTTAAAAGGGAGAGCATCAGGGTTTGGTGAAAACCAAAAGGTGCATGTCTGGTCAAAAAGCTTGAGAATCACTGCTCTTGGAGGAAAAGAAGACAAGTTCCAGTTTATTTTGTTGAATGAGCACTAGAAGTTTGTTACTGGAGTGAAGGAACACCAAAAAGCTCAGGCAGTAGCTTGTGCCCCATGAAAACACTTTGAATGTAGACGGCCGAATTTGGTAACTGAATTTGAGGTGAAAGATCTATAATGGACATATACATTTGGGTAGCTTCAGCATATAGAGTATACTTGAAGCCAAATTTAATTGATAAATTAACTCAATGAATGGGTGTATGGGGAGAAATATAGAGGATCCAAAATGGTGCCTTGAGACGTCCCCATAGACAGAGGGTCTGTAGAGGAGACTTTATTGCTAGAAGGCACTAAAAAGGAATATGGTAAGAGACAGCCATGAAGCAGCTTGATTATGGAAATCAAGATTGTGGAGAACACGAGCAAGAAGAGAATGGTTACTATTGTGTCAAGGTTAGAGGATAAGTTGAACATTATGAGTGAAATCTGGATATCATTAGTCAATTTACAGAGTGATGTCTCAGTTGAGTGTTAACACTGGATTCCAGATTGCAAAGGGTACAAGAGATTGCTAGAGTCAATGAATTTAGTTATTTGGGAGCAAACAAGTTGACCTAGGAGTTTTAAAGTAAGGGCTAGAGAATGGAGGGGTCAAGGTTGATAGAAACAGGATGGGTCATGGTTAGCCCTCTTGACTTGTGCCTGTTTGAAGGACGAATGGAATGTGCCTGTGGAGAGTGAGGTTTTGAAAATGTGTGTTAATATAGGTGTAAGGCAGTGGTTCTCAATCTTTTTTTGTTTGTGGCACCCCTAACACATAATCTAGAACATTCAGGGCACCCCTAACATATTTAATGTACTTTATCAAGGGCACAATAAAGGATACAATGCATAAATATACAGTTATTATTAGGTCTTACAATCATAATAACACAACTAAACATATGGTGCTTAAAGGGATAGTAATACTTGATAATTACTAATCCCTATATTAAATTCATATTAAAAAGAAATGTATTGCCCCCAGTGTCATCTCTCAAACCTTTATGGTTTGAGAGATGATCGCTCCTAAAGTTGCCCTCTCCCTCCCCCTTCCCGAAGTCAGCATTGTAGCTGACTGAAGGGAAATCCGGTCTTACGATCATTAGGTGACTCTGCAGTAGAGCCGAGATCGCATTAATAAAAAAAAAATCTTTCACTAAAATGGTCTTCTACGTGTGCTTGCATTTCAGTGAAAGATTTATTTTTTATTAACGTGATCTTGGCTGTGCTGCAGAGCCACCTGACGGTCGTACGACTGGCTTACCTGCAGTCAGCTAGAACGCTGACTTCGGGGAAGGGAGAGGGCAACTTTAGGAGCGATTATCTCTCAAACCATAAAGGTTTGAGAGATGACACTGGGAGCAATACATTTCTTTTTAATATGACTTTAATATAGGGGTTAGTAATTATTAAGTATTACTATCCCTTTAACAATTTCTATAAATGTTTATTTAAACGTCCATTTTTGTCAGTCTTCATAAAAAACATGGCGCACCCTCAGTAGATGTCCGTGGCACACCAAAGTGCCACGACACCCTGCTTGAGAATCACTGGTGTAAGAACTGATGCAAGTGATTTAAGTAAGTGGGATGACATAGGGTCCATGAAGCAGGTTGTGAGGTGGGTGGATAGGAGAATTTGAGAAATGTCTGCATCTGTTACGGGAATAAAATAGTCAAATAGGAAGAAGGGGTTAGAGGAGAGAGTTTAGAGACTGATGGAACAATAGGAATCTGTGAATAGATGCCACCTTGGTTTTTGAAGTGCTAAGCAAAATCTTGTGGAGAATGTGTAGATTGAGAGAATGCTGTGGAAGAAGGGTGAAACAAGGAGTCGAAGATTGTGAAGAGACAACAAGGATTAGATATGTGTTTGTGGATTACTATAGTGTAATATTGCTTTTCATGTCTCACCATTTCTATTTCTGTAACAGAGATCCCATCCCTTCATCTTACTATTTAAAAACTGAACAGAAATATTAATTGAGATAGTCAGCTATACCTTTATCATCATTTAATACCTCCCATCTTTTTTCTTCAATCTTACTATTTCTTGTATAATTTTCCTCCTTATATTTCTAAAAAAATGTATGCCCCCCATTTTTATTGACTGGGCACACTCTATGCGTGGTTTGACATCTCTAATAATAAATGTAACCTCCTTCAGCCTAGCCTTACAGATCCCATCTTCCGCCTTCTGCATCTGCTTATATTTCCTAAATCCAGTATGTTTGCATTTTAGAAAAATCAGCCCTTCTAATATCTAGAACCTTTGTTATAGAGTGGTGCAACTCAGCCTTTGTCCCTATATTAAAGGGATAGTAATGTTTGAAAATAAATGCACTGTTGATTATTCTTCATAGTTTTTTGGCCATGTATAACATTATTAGAATACTGTCAGATATGTAGTTCAAGAGAAATAAATTATAAGGAGTCCCCCTCCCGCCCCTTTCAACTATTGTAAGCCACCTCCCCTCCGTTGTGGAATCTGGTCATTGGACCGGACAGCTCGCAGCGAGGGACAATCTTCTTGCTGGGAGCATAAGGAAAATCCTGCCCCTGTTGACAAAGGATTGCAGGTTTTTCCTTATGTTCACTGAAGATTGTTCCTTGTTGAGCTCCATTCGGACTGGCTTGGAGAGCAGTGTTACATAGGAGGAAGGGGAAGGAGGGAGAACATTTATAATTTATTTACTATTGAACTACACATAGGACAATATTCTAATGCACAAGGTGGACCTTTAGATCATTGGCCTGTCTCCTTTTTTGTCCTCTGATGCTCTATTGCCCCTCACTATGTTATCACTATGTTCTATGATGTTTTAGCTTTTTTCCACTTGTGTCTACTGCTCAATGACTCACACTTTCTCCTACACTACAGACCTATCTTTGAATTCTCCTGACAATGCATTTTTTGTGTTCTTGCCAACCATTTATCCCTGGCAAACATATCTCTTGTCAGTGTTCCCAGACTTAACTGTGCAGAAAGGCAGGAGAATACCACTGTATGTCATTGATGAAATGACCACTGTTAATAATTCCCCAATGATATGCAATGTTATTCTTATTTGTTTGGTATAAAGACTACGGTTAGTTAATCTTTAGACCTCCTACAACTTTGTCTGTTTTGTTTTATTTTTCTTTTCTTTTCATGATGTTATTTTACTTCCCAGACTATGTTAGATATTGGGCTGGTGTACTAAGTACAACTGGAGCAATTCCAGAATGAACCAATTGTACCAAAAGTACTAAAATTCCCCCAAATTGCCAGTGATTGAAATGTTTCTATAAAGTGTTTGAAAGATGATCACACCCCATGCCTCTTCATCCCGAGGAATCCTGCTTTTCCCCCTGTATTGTCGTGATTTGGTTTTAGGGTTTGGGAAGAAAAGGGGTGCATACTTTGGAAGTTTTGGTTGCCGACGCCCGAATAGTATCTTTTGACTACCTCATGGACAACTTCCAGTTCTTGCATAGTCAATTTTGGCAATACAAACAGGTCAGACATTACCTCTCAACTGCTGACACAGGGTTACGTTCCCTGACCTAAAATGCCTTTGGAGGACATTTTGTCCTCTTTCTGATCCCCAACAAAATTTATTTCATGTTTCTACAAAGTTCTCTGGGGATTTCTTTATGTCACAAGAGGTCATCAAACCATATCATAAGGAGATACAAGAGAAAACGGTCACCCCAGTGTTCTTCATTTAGAATTCCTTTGTACTTTAATCTTTATACTTTGCATTTAAGCAATTCCAAATGAAGAACTCTGGGGTGGCCATTTTCTCTTGCATCTCCTTATGATATGGTTCGTTGACCTCATGTGACATAAAGATATCCTCTAAGATGGAGTGCTTCCTTTTTTCATTTGGGCAATATGACAAGAAATGTTCCAGTAAGTGTATTTATAATCAACAAGATATTCACCTGATCATACATTGCTCTCACATTTTTTGCAATCTTATGTTTTTGTTGTGTTTGTATTAGACTGTGGAGGTGCGACTGTAGACACCACAAAAAGAAGCTGTAAGCCGAGACTCCTTGTTGGGTTACCAATAACATATCCCTGTTTTTAAGAATTAGGGGTACAGAACTTTGTGGACTTGGGTAGGTGCGCTTTTGTGGGTTTTTTTTGTATAACGTAGCCAGCTATTTTGATGAGCAGATTGCAGTTAGTATGGCTGTTGTAATAAGAAGAACTGGGGCAATTCTGGTGTGAACCAACTGTTGCATAAAATAAATACCATACCTAGGAACTTTTTCTTCTAGAGTCCCCAGAGGGGACTCATGTTGTGCTGGTAGGAGGATAGAAATTACTCAATTTGTGTCACAAAGTGGGGGTGCTTAATAATGGGTGGGTGGGGCTTAATGGGTTGTTTAATAAAGTGGGTGGGAAGTAGGCAGAACAGAATGGAGGAGAAGAAGTGGGCAGGAAGTGGGAGGAACATAATGGGAAGGAGCAGAAGTGGGCAGAGTTTCATAAGAAACTCCCCATCACAGGACAAGTAATTAATTGCAAGAAATGGAGCCTCCGGAGCAGATCCAGAGAGTTCCCAGGTATGATAAATACCCATAATTTAACTGATTTAATTGGGGCTTTTAACTCTTTGAATGCTGCAGAAGTCTCCAACACATTGCAGACCAAGGTACTCTAGACCTCTCTAGCATTCAAATAAATAAAAGCCCTATTAAAACCAATGGTACTTTTTATTTGTCGCCTATGGTGCCATGGCAGGTTTTACATCCCAGGTGCCCTTAGCTCCACCCATGGCCACATCCCCTTCCTCACATGGCCCTACCCACAGCCCCACCTACTATTTTTTATAACAAGCAAGGACAAAAATCCAGCATTAATCCCTTGGTTGCTAGGGATATCTCCATCAGATTGCTAGCCATGTGTTGGAGATGTCTGTAGCATCTAAGAGGTTAAATAATAGCCTGTAAAGGTGTTTAAAACTGGTACAAGGATATTGAGATTGTTCTGGCCACACCCCCAATTTAGAATGTGGGTGTGGCTAGCACAGATGAAGTGCCCCTCAAAATTTGGATCTCTAGGCAGTTGCCTACTCTTCCTATTGGGAAATCCAGCCCTGTATGGTGCAGATGTTTTGCTCAGGAATTAGAAATTAGTTCTTTGTAGTGTCTCTGTAGACTGGAAACTCAATGTGACAGTTTTGAAAATCAGGAACTACATCGGTGCTTTGGGGCCACAGTACCAATGTCCATTACATGTTCTAGCTACCAACAGTGCACGTGTTCAGGGCATCCCTTCAATTAGATCTCGATGTTATGTCCATGGAGAAGGACATAGTAGTTCCTTGCAGTTTTTCAAGTTGAAGTAGACAGAGTGCATGTACTGAAGTACAACTAGAGAATTCATAGTGGCTATAAGGATTTTCTGGCCATTGTAAGGTAAACGGGAGGTTATTACTAAGAGGCATTAGTTCTCCTTTAGATTAATTAAAGTGACTGAGCCTGGTCTGCCTGATCTACAAGAGATATCCTGAAAACATGCACTTTTACTCAGTGGTGTAACTGGTCATTGATGGGCCCTGGTGCACGCATTGTTCTCAAACTAACTGGACTAACGATTACAACTCTAGTGTAAAATGAGAGTCCAAAACATGGCATTGTCTCTGCCCGGTAGGAATGAAGCTTCAGAACCCTGACTTAGACCTTTTAATCACATTCTTCCTTACTTGTTCTCTATTGTAAAAGAGGGGTAGTCATTTATTTGATCTCCAGCTGGACGGCAATTCCCATCATCCCCAATGAGCTGTAGTCCTCAACAGCTTAACCCTTAACCCTCTGAGTGCCAGAGCAAAGCAATGCATTGTGCACCGCTCTGGCAAGGTAAAAAAATTGACTACTCCTATTATAAACTTTAGGAGCAAATATACTCTTATGTTTCAGTGAGGCGCCCAAACAAAAACACCAAATTTGACTTGACATAACAACAAATGTTCCCATGTTGTGTGTCCATTGCCTGTCTAGTAAGAATGGTGTTCCAGCCTAACCATGACCTAGGTTAGGAAGCCTGAAGAAAGTGGCTAGATTGCCTCCCATTTCATTGGGCTGGAGCAGGCAGGGAAACTATTATGTGCCTGGGCAACCTCCCCACATCCCCACCACCTATGGTTAACTCCTCCGCTGTCAGACTGCATCGATCTCAGTGGTACTGCAGTAGAAGAATTAACCACGAGAAGTTTAGAGAAAAGAAAACAACCCCCTCATCCAACTACTCTTTGCCATGGAGGCTACAATTAGCTGCACTGGCTACAGAGGGGTTGAGGAGTGTTTGAAAAATTTGACCCATGTAAAGACATGGGGGAGATAAGACTATATCCTCAACTCACCATCCCAATAAGATCAGAATGGAGAATCTGGAAAAATAATATGGGGGATATGAGAGTGCCCAATGTCATTCAGAAAAAGGAAGGGATATGGGACCACTTCCTCTGCCCTCACTAATGAAGAAGAAGAAGTAAAAAACACAAAGATTAATATGGGGTCTGGAGGCTCCCTATTAATCCATAGATGCTGACAGGAAGAGGTCATATAAATTTCATGAAAAACCATGGTATGGTGTGTGGATGACATACATACTACACTTGATGTTGGAGGTCCTTAGGTGTCTTCAATACCCTGGTCCTTCACATTATTAACCTACAAAAAAACAAAAAAAAACCCCAACAAAAAACAAACCAAAAACAACCCATCCAGGTTTTTCATTAAATTAATATTGGGGTTCCTGATCTTATATTCTTATATTCTTTTTATGGCACGTTCTTTCCCTTAGACAGGACAGCAATAGGGGTCCAGGACCCTTCCACTGAGCATCTATATGCTCTAAGCCCCATATTAATTGTTTCTTTTCTGATTTCCTATCCATTAGGGAGTACAAAGGAAGGGGTCCCAAACACCTTCCACTGGGCATTTTTTCTAATCCATATGGGAGATATATATATATATATATTTTTTTTTTTGCTTGGCCAGCGTATGATTAACTATTGGACCCCTGGGCCTCATATTGATTCCATTCATTTGCGTTAATTTTTTCATTAGGTTTAGCATTTAATACATTATTATGGGGTGTCTATACCATATCTGAATAAATGTATATCATTTTATTTTTAACTTAAAAAAGTTGGGTGGGAATTAAAGTGCTCTCCTTTTAATGAAAAAGTGTGTTTTGTGATACCCGGACCCCCTTTATTTTTGAGAGGATGGAGAGATTGGGTCATCTGAACTTTATAATTCAAAAAACTATTCATGTTTAGCAAATATAACCACTTCTTTTCAGGCCAGTTAGAATTTATTGATTGAAATGCGCTCCCAGCCAATCTGGAAATAGAGATGTTAATGTGGGGTGGGTTAGGCTTAGCGGTATTGGGGTAGTGTATTCTTATTAATTTGGGGCGGTTAACCCCTACTGTGTCAGGCAGTTTATAATGCATTGCACAGCAATGTCTTGCAAGCTGCCTGGCATCAATGGGGTAAAGTGAAACTTGTTTGTGTGTGAAGAGTATTATTGGGTGCAGGTGGTGAGGACATGGGGGGCTGTTTTGGTTGAGGTCTTTGGTGGCTCAACAGGTGTTTCCCCAGGCTCAGTGGCTTGAAGCTGCCCAGCCTGCAAAGGCGTTTCTGGACAGAAAACTGGACTGTGCAAAGGCCACCCTACTGCAGTGTAATAGCAGAATGGTTGTTTGAAATGCTTTTTGATACTTTTTTGGTCAAGTACATACCATCTGGAATGGAATGACAGGAGTAGAAATAAGGCCAAATAAAACCCTTTTTGTACTCTTTTGTTAGCTGAATTTCCATTCTGATGTAATGGAATCTAGGACTACTTTACCTTTGTCTAATTGACATTACTTGACAGGACATATGGTATAATTCAAGTGCTCAGAGTACGTTTAAACATAAAACCACCACAAATAATATATAATTGTTTTCTGGTCTTTCTTCTTGATGATGATGACTATTTTTAAGCTGTGTTCTCAGCAGCACATAATGTGTTGGAAGATGTTCGTCACTTGCCCATTTCTTTGTGCAGCAATGCAGAATACGTTACCACTTTATGATTGTATAGAAATATTTTATAGTTTTCCATTGCAAAGACCAACATATGCATCAGAAATATTTGCTTATTTGTAAAATGGCAGCCCTGTTTCAAAATACTTTGGATACGGGTTGAGAAAGACCTTATATAATATATTTATTTAACAAAATAAGCACACATTTTTGGGTGGAGCCGTTCTTCTGGTACTTAAAATGAGATCCCCCTGAAGAAGGTGGGTTTCCTCCAGATGTTGTTTATGGAACAAGCCCTGCTTACCTGCATTTGGCATCTCTGTAAAGATTTTGAGATGTGGAAGAATTTCCAATGTAATGTGGAGTTGTGCCATTTAATAATATTTTTCTTTTGTTTTAAACATGTATAAAACTGTTGCTCAAAAAATAAAATAAGTACACTGAAATAAATCATAACCTTATTATTATACAATTTTAGTAAATGTGTCATAATTATCTGCGTGTGTTAACAAGCATTAACCCTAGATCAGGTCTTTCCAAACTTGTCAAGTACCATTAATAGGCCATATTTTTCAGGTTTCCCTGTTTCATCACAGGTGAGTTAATTCATTTTATTGAGCCTCTGATTGACTCACCTATTCTACAGCAGGGAAATCCTAAAACCTGGCCTGTTATTGGTATTTCAGGAAACATTTGAGCAGACCTGTCCTTGATTTATTGAGAGATAAAAATAACCCTCTTTACATCATCCTTGGTTAAACTACAGGACTTGACAAATCAGCTCCACATAAGAGCAGGATAGGGTCAGTCTAGATATTTGTTGTTCAACTTTAAATGGGATTGGGGCAAATATTTTTAGACTGATATCCTGGTTGCCTTGACACTCCAGCAGGGGTAGCCAACCCTGGTCCTCAAGAGCTACCAACAGTGCATGTTTTGGAGATATCCCGGAATGAGAAAAGGTTGACTAATTAAGGTGACTGAGCCACTAATGATTCCACCGGTGCTCATTCCTGGATATCCTGAAAACATGCACTGTTGGTAGCTCTTGAGGAACAGTGTTGGCTACCCTGCACTACAGTATAATCCCTAGGAGGCTAGAGAGTTCACCAATGCATTGTGAAACAAATCACTGTAGAACTCTCTGTATTCGAGGGGTTAAACTAATATAATAAACAATTTAGAGCTCTAAGTAATGCTTGGTCTATTCAACAGCCTCTTATTGGCCACCTATAAGGTTACTCTGAATTCCCCTGGTTTAGAATCAGTCATTGGATCTTCAGCTGCTGGAGACTACAACTTCCCTTTTCCCCAACCAGTTGGTATAGGATGATGAGAGCAGTAGTCTCCAATGGCTAGTGGTCCAAAGATTGACTACCTCTGTTCTCGAATGCATCATGACTAGATTCATTTAACATATCATCAGCCAAGTATTTGTCACCGGATAATCTTGCCCTGTGTTTTAATTACAATAATACCTGGCCTTTTTTTCCAGGCAGACCAGATGAAACAATTTTTGTCATTCCCTCCCCTTTATGAATAACAGGCAGGATTCAGTATTTTTGGAAGAGTGTTGTCTTTTCTATTTCTCATTGCAGTTCATCTCATTCAGAACTAGAAGACAATCATTCAGCGAAGAAAAAATTAAATCAACCCAGAAAAAAAGCAAACATCATTTCATTTTTTTAAACAAAATAAACTTAAATAATAATAAAAAAAATTATCATTTCTTAAACCCATGATTAAAACCTGATATAAACAGGGTAATTTATGTTATTAAGCCTTTTGATTGCTAGAGGGGAGGGCAACAATTAAAGTTACAAAGCCCTCTGGCTGCCAAAAGATTAAAGGGATAGTAATGTTTCATAATAAAAGCAGCTCTAATTAATCTTCATAGTATTTAGGCCTTGGAGAGTGTTATTTCAATACTGTCAGAGTTGTAGTTCAAGAGTAATTGAATGATAAAGTATCCCCCTCCCACCCCTTCTACTGATGTAACACTGCTCAGCTTAGAGCGGCAGGGAGTGTCCAGGTAGAGTGCAGAGAGGGACAATCTTCAATTAAGATAAGGGAAAAAGCTGAAAAACCTGTCAAGGGGGGCAGGTTTTCATTGTTCTCACAGTAAGAATATTGATCCTTGATGTGAGCTGTCTGGTCTATGAACTAGATTCCACATCTGAGGAGTGGGGGCTTACACTGGGTAAAAGGGGCCGGAGGGGGAAACTTTATCATTCAATTACTCTTGAACTACAACGCTCACAGTAATGAAATAACACTCTCTATGGCTGAAATACTATGAAGATTGATTGGGGCTGCTGTTTTGTGAAAAATTACTATCATTTTAAGACGGGGCATTCAGTCTTTGCTAACTTCAGCATTTGGGGATTACAACTCATGTTATGGAAGTTGTGGTCCCCAACAGCTGGTAGTCCAAAGATTGACTACTCCTGGGTTAAAATATAAGTATATATTTCTCTTATTTGTTCTCTCTCTCTTTACAGCAAACATTGCAAATATAGAAATTTGTATCTATACAGTGTAATAGTGATCACAGTTTTGAATGCAGCTGTATGTGTTATTTTTCTGGAGCCTCCTTATAGGTAAAGTCTGCACTGGAAGACTCAGTTGAATTACAAATCAACATAAAGAAAGTTGTAACTGTCTATTCCAGTCTGTTCTTTTTTTTTGTTATTGTTTTTGTCCTGTGGTGATGGTGGGAAGGAACGAAATGTCACACAAGTCAAACCACGCAAGTCAGATAATGAAATAACATGCGATAATGCAAACAGAGTTCAGATCACTCCCCAAACCTCACTCTCTTTCCCTCACGTTTCTTTTTTTTTCTGTATTTTTCTCTCTTCTTTTCTTAAAAAATTAACTTCACAGTTTTAGCGTATTTTTTTTTTTGTTTTCTGATTTGGTGCATATGCTCACAAATGTGAGATTTTTTTAAGCAATTTTATTTTTCTATATGATATATATAATAATCTTATATTTCTTTTTTTAATCATTCTTATAGACAGTTTTGAGTAAAAATTAGCTGCTGCTAGTTTGATTTTGGTCCTGTTAACCTCTTTTCTGCTAAAGAGACCTGCAGAGTTTGCACTCACAATTCTCTGCTGGTCTCTCTGGCTAGGACAGGGTTAAGGGTTATGAAAGAAAATTAAGTCACGAGTAGCTGGAGGCAAAGGGGAGCGGTGGGGACTCAGGACTTGTGCTGGGCAGAGACGCCCTTCCAGTAGTCTAGGATGTCATGGAGATCCTCATCTTTGGCAAACTGGACCTTTTTGCGCAAGGCATGGCCGGCCGCCATGTACTCTTCCTCTTTATGGCGCTTGCGGTGCAGTTTGAAACGCTCCCAGATGCTGTGGGAGGGTTTGCAGGTGTACTCTGGACTGGAGGTGTAGCTCAGGTTGTGGTAGTGAGGAGAAAGTTGGGAATAAGCCAACTCTCTGGGCCGGGGGCGGGTTAATGGTTCCAGTATGGAAGTTTTGCGTCCTCCCAGGTTGTCGTGCTGAGAAGGTTGCTGTTGTTGCTGTTGCTGCTCGCCCTGGTGTGAGCCTGGATAAGAGTGTCGGTGCTCTGTATACTGACGGATCTTTTCTGCTTCAGCTCTCAAGATAGCAGCAGCTGGGGTCACAGTGAGGATGGTGTCAGCAGTAGGAGAGGTTTTTTCAATGTACTTGGCTTCAGACTTGTGAGCTGACCCCTCAGAGCGAAATGACCTTGGGCTGCGGATGGAGCCACTGGAGGAGGTGCTAGAGCGTTTTGGAGGTGCTTCCATACTATGATGCCTCTGCAGTGGGTGGGTGTAGCTTTCCTTGTAAACTGGGGACAGAAAGCCATGCTTGCTGGGAATCTGTTCAGATATCAGTACCAACTGGGGCTCTGCTGTAGATACAGCTCCTGATTTCACCCCCTGGAAAGAGGTGGACTCAGACTTCAAGGCGTCTATACAGTTGTTAATAATCTGATTGACTTTGTCCACCTCCTTAGCAATAGTTGAGATCTCTGCCACAGAGCTCTGTGAGTCAGGTGGCATGGACAGCTCACAGTCCCTTCTCTCAGGCTGCTCACCAGTTCGTACCTCCATGTAGTTTCCCTTTGTAGCTTTAGGCGTTTCACTGGTTTCTATTAATTTGTACTGTTCTACCTCTCCCACTGATGGCAAGTAAGGGATGCGTGATATTGTCTCTGCACCCATCATTTGCCCTTGGGACAGTTGAGCGATGCTGGGAGTTTCCATCTCAGGACCATACTTCAACTCAATGATTGTCTTCTTCATGCTGCTCCCTGCCTTTTTGTGCTTTTCTTCCTTCTGGCGCCTTCTGCGCAGACAGTAATACACAATACCCAAGATGATGACCATTCCAAACAGGCAACCAAGGATAGTCATTATATAGTGAGTGGCAGTGGATGGGGTAGGCACAGGTTCTGTTTTGGTATGGCTGCGAGTGTAGAAGGCTATGCAGGTATGGTTGAACCTGAGAGAGTTACGAATGGAGGCCACACAGTATGTGTAATTTGTATTGGCTTTTAAGCCATCCAGCTTTATGTACTCTTTTTCTGTCTTCAGGTTCTGAATATCAGTAAAGAAACTGTTGTTGTATTGGACCAATATATACATCTTACTATAAGGGTAAGGTATTTCTGCCACCAGAACTGCATCAGTGTGTGTTTCAGTGTTTAAGTTAACACTGAGGCTCACCTTGGAATTGGCAGGAGGTGTATTCAGATTGATCAATGGTGTAGTGCCATCTCCAGAAAAGCAGTCCTCTTCAGAGCATGGGCTTTCTGGAGGACCAGTAGTTACTTGGTACCTTGGAGACATTACATGTGGCATTAATGTATATGAGCCATCTGTGCAGAGAGTAGATAGCATGCCAAGAGCATTGCGATATCTGGTTTGACCTTGGCCCAGTAAATAGTAACCAATATAGTCTGGTGGAGAATCGCATTGCATGCGGTCAAAGGTGCGTGTCATATTGGTGAATATTTCCAACCACTTT